>CM077572.1:54044423-55244423 GCA_039657325.1 Stephania cephalantha
TGCAAATAAAAGTAGAAGTGGACATCTCTTCGTTCCAAACTCCTTATATCCCACTTGCACTTTATGCAACACCCACTTACTTTATGTGAGTTATTGTTACAATTATGTATGGAAATGCTGACTTGTGTCCTTTGGTCTTACCAAAGGCCTATATAAAGGGGTCACACCCATGTAATGATACATACCAATGTTGGTATAAAAGTTATCCTATTCCTCATCTCTATTCTCTTGTTACCTTTTAGTTGTTTATTTTACTTTCCTAGCTTTAGCTTATAGCTAGTTTTACAACAATGTGTTCTATAGTTCTTGGTTTACATGATTTTAACTCTCTAGGCTTTCAGTTCAAAGACAGTATTTCCCTACATTCTGTTTGTTAGTTGGGAATTAATTATTTTACAACATTGCCTTAGTTTTTCAATCCATTCCTTGTACTACTGAAAGGTGATAAAGTGGTATGCTATATGTATAATTCATCTTCCAGTCGGTCTTTTTATGAAATTATTTTGGACCTCTTTTATGATGGAGATGCGTTTTGAATAATTGCCTGCTTAATTTATGTATCTCATCAATGGCACCACACCTGTGGGTTTTCTAGATTTTTCTGGTTTTCATTCACGGGACTCCTGTTGAGAGGGGCAGCGCGTGAGACTTTCCTTTTGGTGCACACATCTAGTGACTAATTCTTGTGCGTTGTCTCCATCTTATTTGATTGAATACATTTATTATCTTATCTTGTTAAACATATGAAAATGATTTGGCTGGATATTCTCTATGGTGTTCTCTTGAGATAGAATCACTTCCTGTATGTAACTATTTCTTGGTGTTGAGAGGTTCTTATTTTGTTAACTAATGGTTTTCATTCTTACCCTTTCTTTAATCTATTCAGCTTATTTCTTGGAGGCTTATCGGCCAGTTAGGAAGGGCGATCTTTTTCTTGTTAGAGGTGGAATGAGAAGTGTTGAATTCAAGGTCATAGAGACTGACCCAGCTGACTATTGCGTGGTAGCACCAGATACAGAGATCTTTTGTGAAGGTGAGCCAGTAAAGAGGGAGGGCGAGGAAAGGTTGAATGAAGTTGGATATGATGATGTTGGTGGTGTGAGAAAGCAGATGGCTCAAATAAGGGAGTTGGTTGAGCTTCCATTGAGGCATCCACAACTTTTTAAATCAATTGGTGTCAAGCCCCCCAAGGGTATTTTACTTTATGGACCGCCTGGTTCTGGAAAGACATTGATAGCAAGGGCTGTTGCAAATGAAACTGGTGCATTCTTCTTTTGTATTAATGGGCCAGAGATAATGTCCAAGTTGGCCGGAGAGAGTGAGAGTAACCTCAGGAAGGCTTTTGAAGAAGCTGAGAAGAATGCACCTTCAATAATCTTCATTGATGAAATAGATTCTATTGCTCCTAAGAGGGAGAAAACAAATGGAGAAGTTGAGAGGAGGATTGTTTCACAGCTGCTAACACTGATGGATGGGCTCAAATCACGTTCACATGTTATTGTCATGGGAGCTACTAACAGGCCAAACAGTATTGATCCAGCTCTCAGAAGATTTGGAAGGTTTGACAGGGAAATCGATATTGGCGTCCCAGATGAGGTTGGGCGTCTCGAGGTGCTTGAGAATTCATACAAAGAACATGAAGCTCTCCGATGATGTAAGCCAGATTCATCTATTTTTTTCTTTTTCATGATGAAAGTCCTGGCTGCTTTTATTTATTCATTAATGGAACAAGCTCATGAACTTTACATTTTCTCTTCTTTGTTACAGGTTGATTTGGAAAGAATCGCAAAGGATACTCATGGATACGTTGGTGCAGATCTTGCAGCTCTGTGCACAGAAGCTGCATTGCAGTGCATCAGAGAGAAGATGGATGTTATTGACTTGGAAGATGATTCTATTGATGCAGAAATACTGAACTCTATGGCGGTTACAGATGAACACTTTAAGACTGCTCTTGGGACAAGCAATCCCTCTGCTTTGCGTGAAACAGTGAGTACAGTTTTTTGCTTTGTCATAATATTATAGCTTTAGGGACATGAAATTTGAATTCTCTATGTTAGTAACTTAAAACTCTTTTGATAAACAGGTTGTTGAAGTGCCTAATGTCAGCTGGGACGACATTGGAGGGCTTGAGAATGTCAAAAGGGAACTTCAAGAGGTATGCCAATGCAGAAATCGGCCTTTTGGTTTTTTTTAGAAATTATGTTGCCTATATGTACTTGGAACCTGAATTTTATTTACACTTTTTTGTCTGTTTGTTTTGTTTTACAGACTGTGCAATACCCAGTGGAGCATCCTGAGAAATTTGAGAAGTTTGGTATGTCACCTTCAAAAGGAGTTCTTTTCTATGGCCCTCCTGGCTGTGGAAAAACTTTGCTTGCCAAGGCTATTGCAAATGAATGCCAAGCGAACTTCATTAGTGTGAAAGGTCCTGAGTTGCTCACTATGTGGTTTTGGTGAGAGTGAGGCCAATGTAAGAGAAATATTTGACAAGGCTCGGCAATCTGCTCCCTGTGTTCTCTTCTTTGATGAACTTCGATTCAATTGCCACTCAGGTTCAGGTAGCTTATATTGTCAACATTGTTATTTGTTTACTGTCATTTATTTTCTCTTTGAAAAAAGCTTATTGTCATTTTATGTGCATGGCTTACATCGGTTGGTAATTTTGGAATGTCATATTATATAATTGTTGAACTTTGTTAAAAGCTTGATTTGTTTGCTTCATTTTATTAACGACAGAGAGGAAGCAGTTCTGGAGATGCAGGTGGTGCTGCTGATAGGGTGTTGAATCAACTTCTTACTGAAATGGATGGAATGTCTGCAAAGAAAACAGTATTTATAATTGGAGCAACCAATAGACCAGATATCATTGATCCTGCATTACTGAGGCCTGGACGACTTGATCAGTTGATTTATATTCCTCTTCCTGACGAGGCCTCACGATATCAAATCTTCAAGGCGTGCCTTCGGAAGTCACCTCTTTCAAAAGAAGTGGACCTGGCAGCCCTTGCCAAGTACACACAAGGGTTCAGTGGAGCTGATGTTACAGAAATTTGCCAGCGTGGTTGCAAATATGCAATTAGAGAGAACATTGAAAAAGTAGGCTTCCTTAATCCTTGTCTCTGATTCTTGAAAATTATGTGTATTCTTATTCACTTCGTAGGGAGTTTGTTGAATTTGGTTTCTATGGGTGCAGGACATTGAGAGGGAGAAGAGAAGAAGTGAGAATCCTGAGGCAATGGAAGAAGATGTGGATGATGAGGTCGCCGAAATCAAGGCTGCACACTTTGAGGAGTCAATGAAGTATGCTCGTAGAAGTGTGAGCGGCATCGACATCCGCAAGTACCAGGCTTTTGCCCAGACGCTGCAGCAATCTAGGGAGTTCGGAAGTGAGTTCCAGTTTCCAGATACATCTGCAGCTGCTGGATCCGGTGGTTCTGACCCATTTGCCACTTCTGCTGGTGGCGCTGCAGAAGAGATGATCTGTACAGTTAGAATTTCTGTTTGGCATCTTGACATCTCAAACATGCTACAACTTCCTGCTTCCCAGGATAATTGGGTGAAAGCATTTAGGCCTAGACCTTAAACTGGGACAATTGGTGGATTCTTTTCTCTTTTTTGTTCAAGGATGGGAGATGGGATGTGTCTCGTGCTTTGCTGATTCATGCACGGCGCCCTTGCCGCGCCGTGCTCGGTCTCAGGGTTCTGACTGTTTTATTGCTGTATTTTGAGTTAAATCAAGTTAATTATTCTGGGATTCACATTGTTTAAGCATTTTTATTGCACCCATTGTACTCCTTATTGCAGGGAATGTTGGTAGCTGAGATACAATCTTATGTTTTAGTTGATTGTTCGTGGTCAGTATTGGGTGTTCTCATTAGTCTTTTCATGGAATGTTTGAATGATCGGTTCCAAAGCTATTGTGTCATGAATCGGTGCATGTTCCTTTGTCCATATCAAAGGCTTCACCCGAATTTGCAGTGAAAGCCAGTCATATTCATATGGCTATCAAGCTAAGTGATGATCTGTCTTGGAATCAAATTACTTCAATTGTTTCATGTAAATGATGCAATTGAGACACCAAGCAACTCCTTGAAGAAATTTGACGATATAAATGTAGAGTTATGATCACTCTAGAATGCATTACTTAAGAAGGAGGACTATGAAACCATCAACTACATTAAATCGATCAAGTAGAGTGAAAGGGCGATCCGTGTCAACTCTATGAAGTTGAAAGTTCGAATTCCTAATTTTTGAAGTATATTTCTTATAAGATGTGTTAGTCTCTTGTGGAATAATTGTGGTAGACCTGACACCACAAGCTCTACCAACAATTATTTCGAGATTAAAATTACCTTAATTTCATACTTAGCATTTAGCCTTGCAAATACGGACGGCCCAATTGTTCAACGTGTGAAAAAAAGATGGTCTGCAGCACCTGCAATGGAAGGCATTCATTAGTGGACTTGGTTGTGCACTGGTCAACCAACACATGCAGATCAAGATTGATTTGCAGTCTTTGAACTCTCATTTGGATTCTCAAATACAAAACCGTTTGGTCTTTCAATTGTAGTTGGAACTTGGAACATGAGAGTGAGACGGTGCTTTCAATACATGTGGTAGGAGTACTCACTGTTCAATTCCTCTGCATTGTTTTGGCCAACTCTCTCTGACAACTGGTCTCAGAGTTTGCAGAATAGCGAGTGTTTTTATTTGACTGCCTCATCTCAGTCTTCATGTTCACATTTCATTACTTCCCCATCACGTGAACTCCAAAAATCACTGCATGGATGGTCGGTGACTTTTCTACCATTTTGATCACATTGAATAGGTATGTGAATTAATGCTGAAGAGTACATGGTATGGTATGATGGATGGCAATGTACACGAATTAATTTGGTGAGGCGAAGTATGTTGTTGTTGTTGTTGTATATCGCAATTTATGCGTCGTGACGCGACATGGATACAACACATTAAAATGGGTAATTAAGAGAAGAAAGCAATACTAACAATAGTGCAAGGTTAAAAAGGGGCAGGGAATTGAAGAGGATCAAGAGATGGAGAGTCATGATGTAGTGATGTTTGTTTGCAATGTTGTGTGTATGTGGACATGTTTGGTGGATGATAGGAGGAGTTGATGAGGCTGACACACTTCTTTGGGGACAAGAGCACATGAAATTGGAGCATAATGTGTCCATAGCTAGACGCCTCTCTTGCTTTAATTGCACCTCTCATTGGCTTCTTCTGTTTGGGTCTTTCCTACACTTAATTGATAGCTGCCCCTCATCTTTCAATTCTTACAACCAGCCCTCCATTTGTATTGTACCACAAGTTAAAGATGTACAAAAATATGAAGAAAATGTGAAAGGGCAGTTTATGCATCTAACTTGGCTACATTTTATAAATTTATAGGGTACTTTAATCAAATCAATTGACTTGGGAAGGCATTATCAATTACGCATTAAATTAAGACAATGATAGAATAACTTAATCCATAATGTAGTCGACCCACGACAAATTAGAAATTAAGCCTTTGCTGCTGTTGTTGTTGATCGGATCAATTGATCACCAATGTCATTTTAAAGGGCTTTTTAAGCTGCTATAACTGAGAGTGCTTCTAATAACATGAGCGATGAAATTGCAAAAACTGCTTGGAGATTATTTGGTATCATTTTTGAAATACTATATCTTATTTTTTTGTAGAATCAATCTTCCGACCATTAGCGTATAGCGGAATGCTTTTTTTACTGCTACATACGTGGTTGGCTTTCGTTCTGTATTTGTTGTTGTACACAAATTGCATTATTTTTTCTTTATAGGGGAAAAAATAAAAGCAAGCCATATACAGAAGTACATGTGTTTTTTGGTTATATTAATGAAATTTGACATTTTGGACTGGCTGAGATATATGCAGAAGTTACCTTTGTCTTTTTGTTTTGGATATCTGTCTTGTCTCGGAGAAATTAATTTCCACTTGTAAGGTATTCACTAGTTATACCTACATTTCTTTTTACTTCATTGGTGAAAAGAAAATGTGCATTAAAATTGGTGGGACCATATACATTTACAACTTAGTTGTAATTGAGTTGGGATCGATAAGAGAATTATTGTTGTCATGTTAGAGTTTACCCCACTAAAGCTGAAGTCTTTGTTTGCTTTCATAGAACTTCTATTTTGATGACAAAAAGGAGAGCAAGATTTCTAGGTGTTAATACCCATGTTTTGTGGAATGAATCTAAGTGATTTGGCCTTTCATCAAAACTGATAGATTCTTTTCTTGGTAATGTTTTTATTTTTCGGAAGTGTTGCCAACTTAGAATTCCCAAATTCAACTGTTGAGCTAGGATTCTCTTTTTGGGTCTTCTATGTATTGAAATTCAATTTCATAAAAAGTTGTCACTATCAGAACACTTTTTTTTTTTAATCTTATAATTAATTATTTCTTATGGCTTTTGATGTGAACATTATAAAATATATATTAGTTCATTTCATTCAATAAAAAGTTTTACCTATCAACACTATTGGTTTTCAAAAATAAAAAAATAAATAAAAAAAATCTATCAAGAGTGGTGAGATAAAATTAGTTAGTTAGTTTAAAAAAGGGTTAAAACTTTGTTAACTAAAACAAAATTAACTGAATTGTTTAAAAAAATGTTAAAACTTAAAGCTCCAATACCAATTGATGATTAGAGCTCGAGTATATAATAAAAAAGTTGACAAAATAGAATTCAAATTTAATTAAATTTAACTTGTATGATGAAACTCTTATAGTAATTAATTGAGTTGGTTAGTATTTAGGTCATAACGAGAAATTTATCTATTTTTAAGATTTACTCTTGTTTTATTAGAAAGAATTAAACAACTTGCTCAGAGTCGGGTTAAACGCAATGACATAGCAATCTTTACTCAAACCCCATACAAATTATTAGATCACTCAATTGATTATTTTCTAAAGTTACAGGAAAAGTATTTTGCTGATCAATTATTAAATTAAAAGATATTTCCAAATGGAAATAAACCTAATTTCAATCAAGACAATGTTGAAAACTTTAATCTAAACCTTTCTTTGGCACGGGGAGCTTTTGAACTAAGAAGATGGTGACTAGACACCAACAACCTCTTCACTCGCTCCAATAATTAAATGTACTATAACTATTTCAACTTCAAAAAACCAAACAGTTGCTTTTGAACAACCTCTTAAATAAGCTGAAAAGGAGTGAAATTTGGAACTCAACTAACATAGCAAATGATTAAGAATTTTAATTTTAATCATATAATTGCAGACCTAATTTATTGGAGATTTCGATTTATAATTAGAATAGGCCTTAGGAATATTCGACCAAGTCTAAGAGCATATAAGATTGCAGCAAAGATATCATAAAAGCTTGCGCTTACGGTAATATAGTATTCGGATTACTCTAGCTATTCTATAGTGCCTTGCCAAACGCATTTAATTAGTCACATGGACTTCTCATGACAATCACTTGATGCACATGTCATTATTAGAATCTTAATCGTCTTAAGGAACATTCAATTCTTTAATTGCCATTGAACTCGACATTCATTCGTGTTTTAATTTATGTATCTAATATATGCAAAAGGAAGTTGCTAATTAATCCAATTTAGGCATTTAAATTGAACACTTTTAGTTGATGTGTGACCTGGAAATCACATTTTTTTCTTATGAACGGAGGTGATACTCCTTCATAAATATGTACATAAAAATAGTGTTACAAAAATATGAATTGTACAAAAAAAATAAAAAATAAAATTGGGTATGCTCTTCAAATACACGGGGAATCACATCGGTTGCTCCTCCTTTAAGTCGATCGATTTGTTAGTTAGCGATTAATCGTAATATGTCGATCATCGATTCGATCGATCTGTCGATCTCGATTAAACACACCTCGATATCTTTGGCTTACGTGTCCTTATCATGCCACCTTAATTAGATGTATAATGTGAGTGTCAGAAGTGTGTTCCGATGAAGCGTTTAATAGATCGATTAGCCATCTTCACACTTATGAATCAAAGTAGAAGTTGAACCAACTTCACTTTCAATGTACCCTTCTTCTCATATGTTTAACTAACATTGAACATAAAACAAACACACACGAATGCTCTCTTCTATATTTTAGGGAAGACTCCACTTTTGGAAACAAATACATCTTGGATTCCAGCTAGGGTGGTCTTTCTTCTATTAGATTCAACCATAGAAATAAATACTTGCACCAAACCCTCCACAAGGGAAGGTGCCCTTAACCATTTCTAGCTTTAGGTTTGGCTGCCCATTTTGCCTTACCACTTTAGGTCTCCCACTCCTTACCTTAAACGAGGGAGACCCATGTCTAGTAACCCTCACACGTGCCCCCCACGTGCGAAACTAGGGAACCCAATGAGGCTAAAACTACCATATATACTTATATAGTACTCTCTCTCTCTCTTTCTAAATTGTCCACTTTCCACACCCACCTCTGCCATTTGACATGACACCATAACCCTATAATTCAACACTGTCATCACCCTCACGTGTCTGCACACCTCACACGTGTCATCACCCGTACGGTCCTCCATTGCATTCACCATTTTTCCCAAAATAGCCCTTGACTTCTTCAGAGCAGTGTTCTCATAGCAAAAAGATTCTCAACATTTTGAAGCAAAGAGTCACAGTGTTTTTTTTTTTTTTTTTGTAGTTTCATGGGCTTAACGTAATTAAGATGAAGCTCAGGGTCAATATCGTTAGCGGGTCCCACACGCGTCTGTGCTTTGAAATTTTTTGAAAGGAAAACAAAAGTGGGAGTAGACCGCACGAGGGGTACTCATGAATAGCCGTGACCATGTATATGCGTACCGTTTCACGCTCTTTTAAGGATTCTCGCTGTCGGCTTCAAATCCCTTTTAAAGTTCATCAAAATATGTTTACTTAGAAATCGGTCGGAGCCGAAGATGGAGACAACCTCTAATCGGATTTTAAAGTTTTCCCACTGAAATTAGCTAGAGTATGCTTCACTTTAGGCATCATTTAGATTACTTTGTGCGATATCGTCTGCGTGTTTAAGTGTATTCGTGATTATCAGTGAGTGGATTGACCAATCTTAAAATACTCAAAGTGATTTACCCGAGTTTTTTTTTTTTGTGTAGTTTATCTTTCTCTTTATTAGAAGTTCTAAAATTTTGTCTTTATCTTATTAGAAGTTCTAGATTTTCTTTTCTCTTTTTTTAGATGAAAGATTTTTTTTTCTCTTGAAAGTTTAGTTTGTCGTTATGTGGTTAGCGATGTTTGTGTAATGCATGTGTTTTCGATGTTATAGAATATAGTTCATGATTGCTACATTGTCGCATTCACAACCACATTCACGGCAGATTGATATTATTTTCAACAAATAAAATTACTTACCTATGCTCTGCAATTATAACGTCTCTCTGAGTAGTTGGGTATGCCTCAAATCACACAAAACATGTGAACCAATGTTCATATATATGAGGGGCCAATATGAAGGGGTCAGCGTGTAATTCCAATAGCACTTCCATGTGTATAGTACGATTTGTAAGAGATAAGGCGATAGTGTTAATTTGGACACTGAATTGACGTTGTTTCTGTGCTGTCTTATGTTTTTATATCTCACAAACAACGAACCGCCACCAGTTCATCATGTTTACATCTTTATACGTTGTAAAGTCGATCTCCAATTATTACAACAATCAATCATTCAAGATTAAAGTTCATTTTTTCTTCTGCATTAGATGCACATATGTGTAAGGCATTAATGGGATTTTTTTTACCAACTTTATGAGGAGCTGGCAACTTTAAATGAAGATCAATAATCAGTTAATTAGATTAATCAAGATTATTACATAAAACCAAGTTTTTGTTCAATAACTAACACTAATCCTTTTGTAGAGGACTGGACGTATGAGCGGATATAAACAAAATAAAGACAAAGACATTATATATTCATGTCCCATAACAACACTGATAGTGATATTTTTTGAATATGTGTTGATTAAATAACATTGATAGTGATATTTTTTGAATATGTGTTAATTAAATAAAATAAGAGAGCATATAACATACGAGGATTATTCGTCAAATCCAATTAAAGTAGGAGGGGTCCGTCTAAAAAAATGTTCACACATTCTTAATTACCCAAAAAAAAAATAAAAAAGACTTAAGGAAGAAGAGAAAACCTCCTAGAACGTACATATATTACAATATTTACAAACTTGCTTCAAGTAATTTATTATTTTTGGTGAACTTGAACTAATCTATTTAGAACATTTTATCATGATTCAAACTTTTTATTTTCATCAAATCATGAATAATATTCAAACTTAATGTAGTCTTAATTTGGTTTTTTGAAGGGTAATATATCTTCACAAAATATTTTGTGAAAGCGGACTCCAAGAACAATTTGGCGCTCCATGGATAAGAAGATCCGAACGTGTTTGGCTAAGCACAAATTAGCTTGTAATTCAACTTATAATTTGTAGTTTAGCTAGAGTTTCAAATAGATTGCTTTCAAATTTTATAAAGCTTTGAATTAAGATTATTAGCAAGTGTTGCCAAACAAGCAACAAGTAATTTTGTAATTTTAGGGAAGAGATGTAATTAACTTAGAAAATCATTTTAAGAGAAGATAAGGGTAGGAAACCAAACAAAAACAAAAACTCATAAATACAAGCAAAAATCAAAATTAGTGAATGTTGAAAACGTGTGGGCCAGAAAGTTAAATTACTCACATCTATTAAATTAATGAAACTTGAAATGAATTATATAATTCATGTACTCCTCCCAAGCATCGAGAACTTTTAAGTTGAAGGTGGTTAATTAAGTTTGAAGCGATATCGGTCTTGTGGGAGGAGATCCGCGGGCTCGTAGTGAGAATTTTGAAAGTGAATGAGGGAGAGACATTGATCTGATAAATCCAAAAGTGCTAGCTTCAATTCATTCTCGTATTTCTAAAAAAAATGTGCTACAGTTTCACCAAAAGTGCACTTCAACACAAGACATATCTAGCTAGCTATCTAGTTACAAGCACTGCTCTCTCTTTGTACTTCTACTTCTCATTTGTTTGTTGATTTGACTATGTTGTATATATACACATACATTAATTGATGATGATGATACTAATAGTACTATAACTCCAACTTAACCTCCAAATATATGTATGAATCAATCCATGGACGATCCACTGTCGATCTAGGCGTCACCGCAGTCGTGCCAGCAAACGAGCATTGCGACGCAGCGGCGGAGAATGTAGAACTTTGCCCTCTGTTCCCTCACCAATCTACTGCACCTCCGTCCAAACGACCTACAAGGCTCCCTAACGCACTCGAACCTCTCGATCTTCCTCGGCTTTCCCATCATCACTTCATCATCACCGTCCGATTCCTTCCTCATCATCGTGATCCCCATTTTTCCTTAGATGACACGGATGGGGCACAACAAATGAGCACTCTTTTTTTTTCTTTTTTTGCTTAGTGTATATTACTAGTGAGTGAGTGAGTGAGTGCTCTGTAATATTAGTTGGTGTTGTGAAGGGTGTGTGAGCTTGGATAGCATTTGAGGGTGGGGGGTTTAGTGGTATTTATAGAGGTTTTAGAGAGTAGTGTGAAAGTGATATTGCCAGACTTGGTTTGTGTAATGGCAGGCAGAGTTTAATGAGGTGAGAAGGGCATTTGGGTACTGATGGTGGGCTGGCAGGGGAACTGTGACCTCGTCATGTGCATTTAATTTGTCTGGCAGGGAAGAAAATCCGTTTGGTCATTGTATTTTCTCCATCTTTGAGAAAGAAAATAAAAAATAAAAATTACTGGTCTACCAAAAAAAAATAAAATTTACTGCAATGTCTAGAATTACCATGACTATTAATTTCACACCAAATGCACATTAACCTGCAAGAAATATCAGATATAACTAGCAAAATTAGAAAATTCAAACTTGTAACATTTACCAGTCACTAGTAGATCACAACCGTTAAATTAAGACAACAATTATTCGTGTAGCGTGAGGGGCTTTTGGACAACAAAGATCTCAATGCAAATTGAAAGAGCTCAATGCATTTGTTGTGATAATTGAATCGTTAGTCTTAGTGAACCATATGTTCCTTAATTAGAGGTTTTTTTTTTTCTTTACTTAATTAAATGAGAGCCGAACTCACCACTTCACCCAAATTTTGTTATTTAGCAACTGATGCCTCTACCATCTCATCAAAGATGTTTTGGCTTAATTAGAGGTCTTAGATCTCATATTTTTTATGGATACAAAAATTCGATATAAACTAACTGTATAGCATTTAAAAAAAATTGAAAATTAATCAAAATAAAGCCAAGGAGTTATAATAAAATTGACTTAGAGGGCTTGGGCTTACTTTGAAAGAAACCTAGCCAATACGAATATCTCATTCATGTTACCCTCGTGAATTCACATAGAAAACATTTAAAGATGTTCGTGCTATTGAAGAATTTGAGTAAAAAAAGCTCAATCTATTTAAGTGAATGCTTGCTTAGTAGTAGAAGAATTTTAATTAAATATAGCTAAAATTAATTAATTCCTTGAGGACCAAAATGCCCTTGACTTTGGTGCAACGGTCGAGAATGAAATTGAATCAAAAATAGTAAATTTTAGGGTGATTTCCTAAGTAGCATGTTCTAGGCTCGATCTCAATGTTAGGTGAAAACCGAGATCCATCTTTGAAAATTTAGTGACACTCACGTGTCATGTGGCGCGTGCCACGTGCTTCGTGTTCAGTATATATCTTGTAGTTTTGACCCTCTATATATAAAAAAATATATAATTTGTTTTTTGGTTTTCTAAAATATATTTTTGTGGAATACATATAATATAATTTAGTCCTACTGATTTTGAGATTAGTAGATTAAAATGTGATAAGAAATGCATATGATATAATTTAATCCCACTGATTTTACATCCAAAGTATGTAACAAATAAAATTGTCCTTAATATATATATATATATATATATATATATATATATATGTTCTCCACTGCTGGAAACAGGTGAGTTCTCACAGATAATAGCTCTCCAGTGTGGGAACCATTTATGTAGGTATTACATGGCTCTTTTCATATATGATTGGCCTAGCTTGTCTCGCTAGTGGGAGAACTGTGCCTATGCATACACATGTAATTAGCTGGGCAGGACTCAGTCATAAGGACCCCCTCTATAATAATGCATACACCATAGCAACCTAGTTCTTGAAAAAAAAAAAGGCCCAACACATATACAAATTAATTCCATATGCATTTAATTTGGAAAATGATTTGTTGACATTTATGGGGCGCTACAAACCTATGTGGCGCCCCAGAAATGTGCTTTTTCGTGGGCCCCATAGCTGAAAAAGGGGCGCCAGCGAGGCGTGCGCACAAAAATGTCGGCAACATATCACTCTCATTTAATTTCTCTTTGTTTGCAATGTCCAGATTAATCTAGACCTAATATTGTCTCTAATACGCTCATATGCAAAGATGAGTCCACAATCTATATATTCAACCTAACTTCCCTTACGAAAAATTTATGAAGATGGAATTAGGTCTCAACATGCAAGAAAATCGATGTTTTACTAGCAACCACGAATTTCGTGTTGGACACATTACTCATACTGGAAATTACGTTGGTATGTATATTTTGCACTTTACACATACATGGGTAAGTTTATCCTATTTGAATGGCTATCATGTAAAGAGCAATCCCACTGTTGATTTGTTCGACACTTTTATTTCTCAAAGCATGCCGATGGGCCTCTATTGTTTTCTCTTTTTGATCGACATATATGCATGTATGTATCAACTTCAATGATCATTTTTGGATGCATGTACGCTTTTTTGACCACATTGAAGATATATTTCGATCGGTGCTAACATATTAATTGATTGGTAGTTCTCTTGTTGTTTTCAAGCCTCAATTTGGTGCTAAAATTGGCAATGAATGTTGGCTCTCATTTTGTTGTTGCCATCATCTTATTGTTAAAGTTGGCTCGAACCTTGCCAGTTCTCCATGATATAGACAAAGTTGTCCACGTTTCAGAATACATTACATTAATTTGAAAGTTGCATATACGAAGACACACATACATGTAGACTTTACTTAATAATAGCCAAAAAAATATATGTAAGTAGCGAAAAACAATGTGTTTCTTTAAAATAAAGTCGAGTTCACTGCTAGTTCAATGAGTAGAAGTCTCTGGCTTTCGGAAAAAAAAAAAGAAAAAAAGTAGAGGTCTCCATTTTAAGTCATTAGAATGGTCACTTTCTGCTTACAAGAGTTTTACACCTTTGTTGGCTTGAGCTTAAATTAATCGGATCTAGTGGACTTCCAAATATATAGAGTGCCACCCAACCCACCCATTTTTTTTAAAGAAAATAGGCCTTCATTTATGGGCCGTACTAGTACTGGGCTTAATGAATCTATGGTCCAGAACATAAAATGCTTTTGGGATGAAGATTTAAATACAATATATGAAGTCCAACGTCAGCATTGATGTCTGGTTATGAGCTTATAATTTCCCTTGAACGCTTATTATACTCTATGGCATGCCTGGTAATTAATTTGGGTCACGAGACACGACGTCTGACTAATTTCTAAGATACCATTGCACTCTTTCAAGATACTTAGAATTTCAAACATACATGTAGATACATATAATCACATACATTTATATATCGTTTGCATGCAGGTGTGGCTCAACAAATGGAAAAACTGATGCGGGACTTCCTGTGGCGAAGAATGAATGTGGAGAAATCTTGGGCTTTGGTGGAATGGTCGCAAGTTTGTCTTCCAAAGAAATTGGGGGGCCTCGGTTTTGGCAATCTACTTACAAGGAACAAGTCCCACATTGCAAAATGGTTGTGGCGTTTAATATAAGGAGCAGAATGCAAGTTGGGCTAAACTTATCGAAAACATTTACGGAATGGACCGCAACTTGTGGGACTCGGGAGACGATTTCCATCCATTTTATAGAGCACCTTGGAAGTTTGTAATGGAGACCCGTCAAGAGTTCGATAAGGGCATCTTTTGCGAGCTTGGAAAGGGAAACCGCATAAGTTTTTGGCATGATCATTTGGTGGGAGGGAGTGCTTCAAATCAAAATACCCGGATTTGTATGCATCTGCGGCACATTATCCCCAAGCGCGCCCAGCCCATGAATGACATGTCTCAGCGAAGTCTATAATCTCATGGAATCAGATATTGTCCTCGACTTGAACACTTTCAATTTTTGCAGGTGTGGGGTTTTATCTTAAAAGGCGTCGGTCTTAGTTAGAGGAGATCACGCAAACTTATATACTTCATTATGAAGTTTGATTATCCCATGTGGGACTATTATTTCGGTCACGCATCTCAACATAAGCCACGGTGGAGAATTATTCAAAGATCAACAAAGGTGGGACATAGTCTTTCGACGAAGCTTATCCGATGAACTTGGAGGACAATTGGAATTACTTGTGGAGTCTATACAAGGGAAACATATATCCACGTGCGGAGGAAGAAGATAAAAGAATGTGGAAATGGGATCCCTCAAGAACTTCACGGTGAAGTCATGTTTCTTCAATTTGTGTATGGAGTCCGCAAATAACTCATGCAACACCTATAAGACAATTTGGAAATCTCCAGCGACTATGAAGACAAGGGTGTTGGTTTGGCTAGCATGGAAAGGTAAGCTAAATTAAAGTGGTTGATGTGTTGCAAAAAAATGCCCATATCTTTGCTTGCTACCGTCGTGGTGTGTGTTATGTAATAATGAGTGCGAGTCAATCGATCATTTATTTCTTCATTGTACATTTACAAGATGGATATGGAGAGAGATGGCCTTTGATTTGGGAGAGGTTTGGAATGCGCCACAACGACTAAATGACTGCCTAGAGGAGGGTGAGGCATATCGGTTTAGTGGGAGAAAAGGAATTTTGTGGCGAGCGGGGATGGTAGCCTTGATTTGGATGATATGGGAGGAGAGAAACAATAGACTTTTTCGTGAAATGGACTGAACTAGATTGGAGCTATGGGAAATAGTCAAGAGACGAGCGGCGACAGTGTTGGTTTAAGTTGTGGAGTTTAAAGGGTTGGGGTGGAATGAGAGTGGCCCGTGGGGTAGACTGCTAATGTAAATGTTATTTTCTCGACAAGGTGGAGATCAGGGTTGGGGGCCAACTGGGCATTGCCCGTCTGACGGGTAGTGCGCCCAACCCCGTGTCCAAATTGCTAGAGAAGATGGGTCATACGACTAGGGAGAAGAGATGAAGGGGCGAGTCTAACGCTGCTGGAAGAAGGTGAAATTCGATCCTCACTTTTGATGTTTTGTATAGCCTTACTTGTAAAGGGAATGGGCAAAGAAAAGCCCTATATATAATTTTTGTAACTTTTACCTACACATACATATATAATGCACAATATCTTTCTGATAAAAAAAAACCATTTATATTAGTATACATTGTTATGATATGGATGAACAATTGACTAAGATTTTGGATAACCACATTGTCAAGCATGGCTTTGTCATTGAGTTGTAATATCAAGCATTGCTCTTATTTGTATTCATATCTAATGTACTTACTATTCTATGTATTGTCAATGTTCTTGTGAAGAGTTGTATGACATGTGATGTATGTGTTACTTGTAAACATTGTCAAGTACATTTATCATCATCGCCAAATGGCCTATATAAAGGGTGTCGACCTCATTGTAAAAACACACCAAGTTGAATGAAAACTTCTCATTCCAACTATCTCATTTCTTTTATTCTCCTTTGTAGTAGTAGTTTGTAGTAGTAGAAGTTCTTAGTCTTCTATTTTCCTTCTTTAGTTCTTAGCAATTTCCAACTCAATTTACAACACGTTATCGGCACGAGCTTGCTTCTTGCCAAAGGGGAGATCTTGAAGTTCAAGAAGGCTTGTTAAGGAAATAAAGCTAGGAATGTATAACTTTTGTTAATTTAAATAAGTTCAATTTATTCCATGTTATCATGATTGCTTTCTTTTATTACATACATCACTTACATATGCATACTTTATTCATACACTATGCATTATAACGTCACTTATTTGTGAAAGTATGCTCTGTAGTTGCGTCTTGTACGATCTTACATCGAAATCAAAAGTCAATATGTGACATAACTAGTTTTCTCGCTTATACTACAAACGATTAGTTATGCTTTATTTTTTGATTTTTATATTGCAAATAGTGCTATGAGTTTGGGTTGATAATGAGTAAGCCTTGTCCCCAGGTAAAGCTAAACATTGAAAGGGAGACGAGTTATCCGTTCGAGGAGGTATGATTTTAAGTAGACTTGTCTCGCCACCCACTTGGAGGTTGTCTCACCAACTCATACAAGTAGTACATTTTGTATATTAATAATCAAGTTGTGAACATATATTTAATCGTATATTATTTATTTTATATAAAAGAAAAACTATTTACCCAATTTCTTGACATATTTTCAGGACTTTGGCAAACCTTGAAAACTTGAATTTGTTGCCCTCAATATCATTGCCAATAATTATTTGTTATTGCAAGCTTGAATGTCGAGATACATCTCCAAGCTAAAGACTTGGAAGAAACTATTATAGAAGGAAATGAAACATCAATGCAAGGCGTATGAAAGCACCGATATTCTTTCGCCATCATCACCATGAAGGTTTGAAAAGTGAGTATCTCAATATGAAAGATCCTCTCACTTGTGGTTAAGCTTGAAAGAGCGATATGATCACCAAAAGATGGTGATATTTCCAAAAGCTCAAAACTAATTTGGCCGAATCTTGAGCTACAAGATTTCAAAACGATCTGTGAGTATAACTCCACCATGTTAAATATTACCTCGTTTGAGGCTATGTGGAGAAAATATATCTGATGAGACAATGATGGAAAAACATTCAAGACTTTTCATGCCTCGAATCTATTGTTGTAACAACAATATCGAGCGCGTCGATATAAAAAGTACTCGGAATTAATTTCTTGTCTCATTGTGGCTAAATAAAATAATAAGCTTCTATTGAAGAACCACACTTAGTCCAATCAGTTCCGCTTCAATTAATGAAGCAAATGTTTCCTCTTATAATGACCATAAAAGCGATTGAGGAAAGAAAAACCACGGACATGAAAAAGGAAAATGATCAATCGCGAATATCGTGGCAAGCCCTATTCTAAATTCGTGGCGATAAGTTCTAAAATAAATGGGATAGAAATGATGCCACTTCGAATAAGGAAAGAATGCGATTGAAAATGGGCAAGCTCGTAATCGTGACCAACCATGCCACATGTGTAGTTTGAAAGGCCATTGGGCTCATGTATGCCATACGCCTAAGCATTTTATTGATTTTTATCAAGCCTCCTTAAATGAGAAAGACAAAACGATTGAGATGAACTTTAATTGTCGGAGATGGCTCGTCGGACATTAATTATATGGATGTCCCAAATTTTCCGGGATGATCCAAACACTAATCTCGATATCTTTAACGATCATATGTAATGCTTTTCGGTAATTATATGCACTAGTTTTTGTTATATATGCTTTTTAGTTTATATGTACTAGTTTCTTATTATGAATAAAATATGACTCTTTTTCTAATTTGTCAAACATTATTTGTATAGATGATCATCAAACCATGTGTTCAAATCATGAATCAAATATGAGCGATATATGTCTTGCGATTGTGCTATAACGCACACTTGATCCTTAAAAAGAGAGAATATTTCTCCAATTTGAACTTAGTTTGAGGCTAACGTACAAACAATATTTGACATCTTCAATTTCATTAATGGCTCTGGAAGAGCAAATATTATATTGCACAGGGGAACAACAATTCATTATGACAATGTCTTATACTCACGAAAAATCCGGAAGGAATTTACTTAGCTTTAAAAATATTCGACAAAATGGATATCACATTGAAACCATGAACGAAAATAATAGAGAATTTTTATACGTCACATTTGGTTTCAAATGGGAAAAAAAAAGTATTAGAAAAATTCTCGAACTTTATCCTCTGGATTATATTTTACTCATATAAGGCATGTCAAAATGAATGTCGTCTTAAATAAAAAAATTAATGATCCAAAGACATTCATTTTATGACATGACCGACTTGGTCATCCAGGGATCATCAATGATGCCAATAATAATTGATAATTCGCATGGACATCTTTTGAGGAGTCATAAAATATTTTTAGCTGATGATTATAATTGTGTTAGTTGTTCTCAAGGTAAATTGATAGTTAAACAATCCCTAAGTAAAATTGTTGTGGAATCTCCAGTTTTCTTAGAACGCATTCAGGGAGACATATGTTGACCTATTCATCCTCATTGTGGACCATTTAGATATTTCCTGGTTTTGATAGATGCGTCAACTAGGTGGTCACATGTTTGTTTTCTTTCGACTTGTAATGTTGCATTTGCTAGACTTTTAGTACAAATCATTAAGTTAAGATCACAATTCACCGACAACTCAATCAAGACCATCAGATCTTGATAATCTTTGGAGAGTTTCAATCTCAAGCATTTAAAGATTATTGCATGTCTATAGGAATTACCATTGAACATTCTATTCCACATGTGCTTCCCAAATGGTTTGGCAAAATCTCTTTATTAAACGCATTCAATTATTTGCTAGGCCTTTAATTATGAGAACTAAGTTACCAACTTCGGTTTGGGGACATGCGATCCTTCATGCAACATCTATCATTCGTTATAGGCCTACTACATACCATGAACATTCCCCATTGCAACTCATTTTAGGTAAACAACCAAATATTTCACATTTGAAAATTTTTTGGTTGTGCGATGTATGTTCTTATACCACATCCCCGATAGAACTAAGATGAGTCCACAACAAAAACTTGAAATTTATGTTGGATTTAACTCATCGTCCATTATAAGATACTTTGAGCCCATAACAGAGGATTTATTTACTGCACGTTTTGCTAATTATCATTTTTATGAAGTAATTTCTCCACTATTAGGGGAGATAAGAAGCCAATTCAAAAGGAATGACGCGAAATTGCTTGAAATGCATCAATTTTATCACATTATGATCCACGACAAATCGGTGTGAACTTGAAGTTCAAAAGATCATTCATTTGCAACAAATTGCAAATCAATTACACGATGCATTCTTGAAGCAAAGCGAGTGACAAAATAACATATTCCATTTTAAATGCTCTGCATGAATTGATGTTTATGTGCAACAAAATGCACAAGAAACGAACGACACGCTTAAAGCGTGGAAGACGATTGGTTGAAAGGATACTGAGTTCCTCGAAAGAGGAAAACGAGAGAAAAATAAATGCAAATCAAAATACTCTGAAAAGCACAAGAATCCTTTGACAAGAATTTGTCGGAACAAGTTGATTGACGAGGAACAAGTGCCTATAGAAAAAGAAGGAAAATATGAAAATAATGAGATCTCGATAAATTATTTGAACTACGGTAAGATTTGGGATATAAATAATATTGTTTCGATGATATATTTGCTTTCAATGTGTCCTTTGAAATATGTGAAAATAATGATGATCGAACCACGATCAGTGGGCGAATTTGAAAAAAAGACCTAATTGGCAAAAATGACAAAAGGCTATCCAAACGGAGGTAGACTCGTTGAAGAAACGATAGGCTTTTAGGATTGGTTGTTCAAACGCCCCGAGATGACGTAAAGCTGTGGATACAAATAAGTATTTGTACGAAAGAGAAATGAAAAAAATGAGATTACAAAGTACAAAGTAAGACTTGTAGCTCAAGGTTTCTCACAAAGACTTTGTCATTGATTATGAGAAAACATATTCTCCTGTTATAGATGCAATCGCATTTCAATTCTTGATAAGTCTTGCGATTTCTGAAGGGCTTGATATGCATCTAATGGATGTCGTTACAGCATATCTCGTGCGGATCCCAGATAGTGAGATATATATATGAGAATCCCTGAAGGATTTGAAATATCCGAAGAAATAAAATCAAAACCTCATAACATGCATTCTATAAAATTACAAAGGTCTTTGTACGGATTGAAACAATCCGGACGAATGTGGTACAAATGCCTTAGTGATTATTTACTTAAAGAATGATATGCAAATAATCCACTTTGCCCATGTGTCTTGATTAAAAGATCATCAACATAATTCATGATTATTCTTTGTATATGTTGATGATTTAAATATAGTGGGAAACCACAGCGACATCATTAGAACATCCAGAATACTTGAAAAATGAATTCGAGATGAAAGAACTTGGAAAAATAAGACTTTATCTTGGTTTGCAAATTGAACATTTTTCAAGTGGAGTACTTGTCCATCAATCAAATTATATTGAAAAAATATTAAAAGATTTTCTATGGACATGACACATCCATTGAGCTCTCAATGGTTGTCGATCACTGAAGTGGATAAAGATCCATTTCGACCCCATGAAAGTGATGAAGAGCTACATGGTGCGGAGGTACCATACTTAAGTGCAATTTGTGCACTTATGTATCTTGCAAATTGTACAAGACCTAACATTGCTTTTGTTGTCAACTACTTGCAAGATATAACTCTTCACTAACTCGAAGACATTGGAATAGTGTCAAACATGTTTTCCGATATCTTTGAGGAACAAGTGACATGGGTTTATGAAACGACCCTCACTTTGAAATAGGGTCGGGACGCCCACCCCATCTGGTTACTCAAGCTCGATACTTGAACCATGCCCGAATAACGATGTACGTACGCCTAATTCAACTGCGAACAACATACTACCATATAGAACAATAAATTCGAATTTAAATCAAAACTAAAATCCATGAATTCGCGAAATCACGTGATAGGAATCCAACAATATGATAATCTCATTAAGTTTTTAAATCAACCTTAAAACATCCATAATGGTCAGAAAATAGATAAGGAGGGTTCAACTACTACCCCAAAGTAAAACAACTAGAGTTACAACCCAATTTATTGTTACGAAAATCAAATAAATATATTATATAAAATAACTATGCAAATTCTCACAAAGCAATGAGACTTCAAGCAATGACTTTCCCACTTGCCAAGATCGTTCGCACTCGTAGAAGAACTGTATTGTAAGTAGGGTTAAGCTAAAGAACCAACGAAGCCCAATAAGAGAATAACTACGCTTAAATATTAAACATGCAAGTAATACCTATAAATCAAAATAAAACTAGCATGCATTTAAAATCATGATACATTGAAATATGTAGCATGCCACCGTATTACTACGGCTCTCTAGAAGGCCCTTAAGGATGTAAGGTGACTTGGTTCCACCATACATGTATGGCTCCCAAGAGGCCTTACACGAAGTCAACCAAGGTAGGTAATGACCTCATCCCAAGTCATTTTGTCAAAATCATGAAACCTAATTATACTAGTAGCAAGCCACATTTAATAGATGAGCGGATCTCCCCTTACATCGACTCGCGGCGACGCCTATAACAACTCTGGTATGCTTGTGGTTCGATGCAAACCTTCACGCGACGCTATAAAATCATAATACATCACATCAATAAATACTTTAATTTAAGTTAATTAAATTTTTCATTAATTGGTCGTTGGGATCCACAATGTGGGTCCCCCATTGCCGATGTGACGGTCGAGGGGTGGGACCGATCGGTCTCCCTCGAAGACGTGATAGCACTCCATTCGAAAATAATTACTTGCTTTTACTTGTTATATATATAAATATACATATATATATATATATATATATATATATTATTTTATTTTATTTTTTTTGGTTCGGGGGCCAATTCAACCCCGGTCCTAGGTCCATAGGCCGAACCTCCTCCCGGTTGACCACCGGGGGTCGTTTGACCCTCGGTTGAGCGCTCACGCCCGACGTTGTGATGTGGATAGGAGCAACGCTCCCCCAGCTTTGCCCATAAATCGGGCGCACTAGCACCGCAGGCCGTTACGGCCAACCTGCGGTGGTGTGCGACGAGGGGGCTTCTATCATGGGGCTCCTAGTGAAGGCCTCACCATGGGCAGCGGCGGCGCGAGTGATGCCGCTTCGCCTTCCTCCAGCGGTGGCCGCGACTCGCATGTGAGTCCTCTTCGGCGGCGGCGATGCTATTCCACCTCCCTCATTTTGTGTACATTTTTCACCAAAACTTCAAACAAAAAGAACTTAGAATAGAGATTACCTATTTTTGAGATCTCAGTGCGGTTGTTATCTTCTCCTCCACCTTCTCCTCAACTCGGGGTTTTGAACACAAAAAGGGGGTTAGGGTTTTAAAATCAATTTATATTAGGGCTACATTGGTTTAAGGTTTGTGAATTTACTAATTTTCCCTTAGAGCATGTTTATTTAGTTTTGGGTCGTCACAACATCCCCAATTTTAAAGAACTTTCGTCCTCGAAAGTAGAAATAAAGTTATACCTTATGGTTCGAAAAGAAAGGGAAAGTTCTCCATCATATAGTCCTCATGCTCCCAAGTCAACTCATGTTCTCCATGGAATTGCCATCGAACTTGCACCAACGAGATTTCTTTCTTCCGTAGCTTATGCACCTTCCTATCCACAATTTGGATAGGTTGTTCGTCCCGGACACGTCTTCTTTCAAATCAACTTGCCCCTAATCAATCATCGGTGCATGTTTATTATGTGCTTCCTCAACATAGAAACATGGAAGACATCATGGACTCCAAACTAGTTGTGGTGGTAACTCGATGCGATATGCTACGGGCCTATTCGTTTCTTGATCTCGAATGGCCCGATGAACTAGGAGATAATTTTCCTTCAATCCAAATCGGTAATGCCCTTTCATTGGTGACACTTTTAATACCACCAATTCTCCTTCATTGAACACAACCTCTTGATGGTCCTTGTCGGCATACTTCTTACTCAGCGAGCTCAGGCGGTCTCCAATCGTTGCCTAATCAGCTTTATCGTATCGGTTTGGTCATGCACAAGTTCGGACCGTCAAAACGGCATCTCAGACCTCGTTCCAACAAGCGGAGATCTAGATGGTCTCCCGTAAAGAGTCTCGAACGGTTGCCATGCTAATGCTCGACCTGAGAACTGTTGTTGTACGCAAACTCGCACAACATAATATATTTCTCCTAACTCCCACAAAACCCAGACACTGAAGCTACGAGCATATCCTCGAAGTACATGAATCAATCTCTCGGTGCACTATCACGTACGTGAGTGAAAAGTCGTGCGAGATTGAGCTAAGTCCCCATCCCAGTCTTTGAAACCACTCCAAAACGAGAGGTAAACCTTGGATTACGATCGACACAATATAACACCGAGACTCCATATAATATGACGATCTTGTCTACATATATGTTCCCCGACCTGTATCTTGAATACTCCATGGAAATAGGGACGAAGTGGGTGACTTAGTCGAAACGATCCACGACCACCCAAATGGCATCGAGTCGTCGGTAGCCAGAGAAAAAATCCATAGCTATGTGTTTCCACTTCCACTTTGTGGAATAAGTAATGGTTGCAACAATCCCCCAGGATATCCTCAAGTACATGAATCAATCTCTAGTACCGCCTATACGTACGTGAGTGAAAAGTCGTCTTGAGATTGAGCTAAGTCCCCATCCGGTCTTTGAAACCCACTCCAAAGCGATAGGTAAACCTTGGATTACGATCGACACTGATAAACACCGAGACTCCATGTAATATGACGATCTTGTCTACATATATGTTCCCCAACCTGTATGCTGAATACTCCATGAAAATAGGGACGAAGTGGGCTGACTTAGTCAAACGATCCACGACCGCCCAAATGACATCTGAGTCATCGGTAGCCCTAGAGAAAAAATCCATAGCTATGTGTTTCCACTTCCTCTGTGGAATAAGTAATGGTTGCAACAATCCCCCCGGTTTTTCGGTGGTCTGCCTTCACTTGCTGACAAATTTCACAATTCTCGGAAGTAGGTAGCGATGCCTACCTTCATCCCCAGGCCACCAATACATCCTCCTCATGTCCCGATACATCTTATTACCCCCGAATGAACGGTGAATCGAGATATGTGTGCTCTCAGGAGTAAGTCATTCCTCGATGTATATGAGATGGTATCCATGATACATCCCACGAAATCTCAACGCTCCATCAGTGAAAGTCTCCAATCCATATCATCACTACTATCTGCGAGAGTCATGTATTTCTCGTACTACGAATCGGCTTCTCGACAATCAACCACTCTATCTGCGGCCTACGCTCGGCTCTCAAATCGGACTTGCGCGACCTTACGAAACATATGAGGCCGATCCTACGCCATACGTGGTACTCCACGAATGTTCATTACGGTCTCGGACTCTTTGTCTCTAGTCATACACGGCTCATAGCATCTGCTACTACATTAGCCTTCCTCGAAAGCGATACTCGAGTGTGAAGTCGTAATCTTTCAAAGTTCCAACCATCTCCGTTGTCGCATATTCAACTCACTCAGTGTGAACAAGTACTTCAAACTTTTGTGGTCAGAGTAGATAGTAAATTTCTCTACATACAAGTAGTGTCTTCACAACTTCAAAGCAAACACAATCGCCAACTAACTCTAAGTCGTGCCTTGGGTAGTTCTTCTCATGTAATTTCAAGCGCACAGACGCGTAAGCAATTACTTTATTGTCTTGCATTAATACACCTCCCAAACCAATCCATGACGCATCGGTATACACTTGATAATTCCACTCGGCCTCTGGTAGAATCGAGAATCGGTGCGATAGTTAGATGGTTATTCAACAAGCGAAAGGCCTCCTCACATGAATCATCCCATTCATAAGCCACGTCTTTCTTAGTCAAGTTGGTGAGTGGTGAAGCGATCGACGAGAAACCTTGCACGAATCGTCGATAGTTCCCTGCTAAGCCTAGAAAACTACGAATCTCGGATGCATTAGTTGGTTGTGGCCACCTAATGATTACCTCGATCTTCGCAGGATCAACCGATATCCCTTCCGTATTCACCACGGACCACTAAAAACTTCACCTACGAATCCCAAAACTCGCATTTTCTCAACTTAGCATAAAGTTTGTGTTCTTTCAATGTCTCGCAACACTTTCCTGAGGTGTTCTTGTTATCAAATTCGACGCGTGTCGAATGCGTCAAAATATATAATCCCGATGAGATTACCAATGACCACAAGAACTGCAGTAGTGGCAAGCACGGGGTCGAACCACGAAGACCAAGTTTCTTACCTATGCTACGAAATTAAAAATAACTCGGGGTGTTCACAGAAATAATATCTAAATTAACTAAAACTAGACTAAAAATAGCAAGTAAATATATCAATCAAGTGGGAAACAATCCAAACCATCGGTATCACAAATCTCCTCAATTTGGCATAATTTTACATACGGTCCTCAATCTAATCAAAGCATGCAATCCATAATAAATTAGTGTAGCTATAGACCCGGGAACGTACGCGGTCCTCGCACTTCCCTATCTCGATGGTCAAGGTACGACAATGACCACTTCCTAGTCAAACACATAACCATATATTCAAGTGAATTAGGTTTAATGTGTTGACCGAATGGACTTTGTGAAGGCACTACACCTGAGACAACCTGGATCACTAGTGCGTCCCAATTTAAATTTAGATCCCTATGATATTCAACCTAGGTCCCAAAAGGGTCTAATCAATTGGTATAGTCGGATGCCACTAATGTAGTCTATTGCACAAGTACGGGTGCGTACAACCCTGCAAGCATGTAAATCAAGATTTAAACAAGTGTTTAATCTTAATAATTCAACCAATATCAAAGGGAATAAAATATTATGAAAAACAAAATAAATAAATAAATAAATAAATAGATCTCACATATGTTTTTATGCCAAAATGGGTGATTTGATCCACCTCTGGTTCAGATTGATGAGTTTAGCCGGCCATCGTCGTCAAGAACTCCATCAAAATCCAAAAACAAGTGTAAAACAATAGTTTGTGAAAGAGAGAAGAGAAAACAAAGCCGCCTCCTAAAAAAAAACATAAAAACCCTCTCTGTCCCGATTCCTAATTAAAACTGCTGTGACACGTGCGCCGAGGACGATCAAACGGTTGTGATGAATTTGCTTCCAAGGCCCTGCCACGTGTCAGCATTTGATTGGGTGAGCTTGCTGGAACGTGTGTCGTGGCGAGTTGTTATTGGAGCAGAACCTGCTGTGATGCAGATGGTGAGAAAGAAGGCTGACACGTGTCGCTGCTGGATTGGTGGACATGATGCAGCTCAGCTGCTGACGCGAGCAAGAGGGGCTTGCCAATGGACGACTGCCACGTGGCGTGGAGTGGCAGGTGCGGCAGCAATTTGCTGGAGTATGCTGACCAATTGGTGCGTGACACGTGGACTGCAACAGTGTAAAATCGCCCAAAACGCGCATATCTCGAGTCGTATCTTTCGATGTCTCGATCGTTTGTGTATGAGTAGTCCATTTTGCGCAGCTTTTACCACGAACTCAACTCAGCACAAATCCAAAAATCCTAAAAATGAACAATAAAGATAATTAGGCCCATATGTCGAGGATTCAACAATAAAAATATATAAATAAACTATATATTATATGCATAAATAATGACCTATCAAATACCCCCAAACTTAAGACTTTGCACGTGCTCGAGCAAAGTGTAAATGACACATACAAATAAACTAGACCTCTAACACGACTATGCATTGACTCAACTACTCTATACCCGATTTAAAATTCATGGAGTTCCTTTGGTTTACATAGTCGCCAAGATAACAAATTACTCGAGAAATTTCGGAGTTATGATATGTCAAAGCTAACCCAAACACAATTAAGATCACATTTTCAAGACAAAGATATGGTCAAGACAGACGCCATCAACTACTTGCGGGTTTTCTTGGTCTATAAATTTAAGCACACAAGTCCACAATTTCCATGAAAATAGCGCATCAACGCATCAAAGTACCATGCACTGAAAATGCAACCACATTCTCCACTATGTAGACTTAGCACCAGTGGGAATCAATAGGACTTCAATAGGTTGTAACAAGGCTGGGGATTGGTACCAAGGAAGTGGTGTAAAGGGTATGCGAAATGTTGAAAAACTAGAACTTAGATTATAGAATGATTACCCGAGAACATGAATGTGACTAAACTGCACTAAAATTCATTTTTCATTCAAAATGTGCAGTCCTCACCTTTTTCCAACCACCCGGCTCCCTGCTCCATTTCCTGTGGTTGCCGTTTTAGGTGGGACTCTCTAATCATGAATTTCCCATTAATTTGGGCAAGTAAACAATTTTTCCTCTGGATTTTTTTTCTCCTCATGTCACTTTCTAAGGATTCAAATATAAGTCTAGTTTCCAACTAGGTATAAGATATAAGGCTAATGGCTGAGGGTTTAATGACAATAATCAAAGAAATCAGGTTTAATTCGGCTCAAATGGGCTAACTAGTGGTAAGATGAAAGGTAGGTCTAAGGTTAAGGGTTTAAATTCAAAATAGCTTTAAATCATTTCCCCAAAAGTGTTCTAGTCATAAAATTTAGACTCGAGTGAGTTACATCCTCGTTCAATACTCTAGAAATCGAGACTTGCACAATTCGGCCGTCCGCCCCACTTTGGTATCTAGCACGAGGCTCGACCAACATACTTAAGTCTCTAATAATGAAATCATAAAAACGTTGGGCTACAGAGGCTCGAGTGAGTGTTTCGTCTAATTTCTCCCGAGTCTCAAGTCAATGGGCAACCATAGAGTACTCATCCACGACCAAAGGCATGAAACAAAATATCAGGCGACTCTAAACGAAATAAAAAATGAAAACTACATTAAAAATATGCATGAAAATGTATCAACTCCTAATAAAATGAGAAAGTGAAATATGAAGGGCAAAGAAATGGAAGAAATGAGTGAATAAGAGATACAAAACACCACCGTCTGATCACAATGACATATAGTTGAAAAAATTTAAACGATCTCACACGTGGTCTTTAGCGCATAGAAACCCATCCAGCAGTCCACAAATCCTAAAGTACCCCCAAACTTATTTCGAATCTTGTCCTCAAGATTCAAAACAGTTAGGAGCGCATATGAACACATACAACGGGGTGAAAAAAGATGATATATATAGAGGCAAGGAAATGAGACAAGATCGTGCGGAAGGCCGACACTAACCACTAAATCTACGGACGAAAAAGAAGATGGGTGACCTTACCCAGGATCGCGAGATGGGACTAACCGTGAGTTACTGAGAACATGTGAGGAGCGCGGGAGCAATATCGAGCTCTCAAAATCCGGTGTGCTATGCGGGAGGTCACACACCTATAAAAAGTCACTGAATGAGATAATAGTAAGAATACCCCAAAAAATACTAAAATAAAAATAAAAAAGGAAAGGGATAGAAGCTTGGGGTGCCTCCCAGGGAGCGCACTTTGTTTAACGTCGTTGGCTCGACTCGGTCGACTCTTTCTCGGTCAAAGTACTCTACTGGCTGCTAGAGTCTCGCTCTCGATCTCATCTTTGTGGGAAGTTCTCGTAGAACGCTTTCGATCGGTGCCCATTCACTTTGAAAACTTTCCCCGTGTCTATGCTCCCGATCTCAACTGCCACCATGTCCAAACACATAAGTAACAACAAAGGTTCGAGCCATCGTGACCTCGATTTCCCTGGATGGAGAGTTAATACGGAATAATAAAGTAGGACCTTTTGGCCAGACTATGAAAGTCTTACGAGATAAGTTGCGATCGTGGAACGCACTTGGTTTTATCCTTATAAATTCGAAGCGGACTCGTAGGCATCGTTCCGAATTTCCTCTAATTCTTGAAGGTCCAACTTTCTCTCGTTGTCGGCCGCGTCGAGTTCCATATTGAGCCGTTTGACGCCCATAGAGATTTATGCTCTAACTCGGCCGGCAGGCAAGTGGCACGATTGCAGAAGACTAAGCGATACGGAGACATTCGATTGGCGTTTTATACGCCGTTCGGTAAGCCCATACCGCATCATCAAGGCGTGTGCTCCGGATCTTTCGTGACGGATTTATAGTCTTCTCCAAATGGATTTAATATCCTGTTTGACACCTCTACTTGGCCATTAGTTTGAGGGTGATAGGTCGTAGACGTACGGTGTGTAACATTATACTTACGCGGAGATTTTCAACCATGCGGTTGCGAAATGGGTACCTCGATCACTAATCAAAGCCGTAGAGCGCCAAAAGTCGAAAAAATTCGTGATTTAAGGAAATTGCATACCACCAGACGAATCATTGGTGCGAGTGGCTTTAACTTCCACCCATTTGGGCACGTAATCCACCGCCGGTAAGATATAAAGGAAACCAGGTGTGACGGTGGAAATGGCCCCATGAAGTCGATCCCCAAAACATCAAAATCTCGCAAAAATAGGATCGAGGTCGGTGGCGTTTGATCCCAGTGACTCAGAGTCTGCCGGTCGGCGACATTTGGCACGTCTTGGCGTATAGATATGAATCGTGAAAAATGGTAGACGATAAAGCCCATTTCTCCAAAACCTTCATAAGCGTCTCGTGGACCGAAATGACCACGCGAGGCATATGAATGACAGAATGTCGGTATAGATTGTGTTTCACTCGGGAGACACATCGACGAATGACTGTCCGAGCAAAACTTCCACAAGTATGGGTCATCCCATACATAGTGTTTGGAATCGTCAGAATCTTATCCTTACGGGCTCGCGTAAGGTGAGGTGAAAACTCCGTGTAACGAGGTAGTTTACAGGATCTGCAAACGAGGGAGTTCCTCGAGAAATTGCTAAGAGATGTTCATCGGGAAAATCATCTCGAAGCGGGACAGTCTTCACCATTCTCGATACGACGAGATGGTCGGCAACAAGATTTTCTACACCACTTTATCTTTAATCTCGATGTCAAACTCTTGTAACAAGAGTATCCATCGAATGAGACGAGGTTTAGCTTCCTTTTTGGCCATAAGATACTTTAAGGCAGCATGGTCAGAGTAGACGACCACCTTGGTTCCCAAGAGATAAGGCCAAATTTCTCCAAAAGCGAAGACGACTAGAAACTCATTCTCTCAGTAGTGGTGTAATTCAGTTGGGCGGGATCGAGTTCGGGAGGCATAATATATGACATGAGAAGCCCGCCCACTCGTTGCCCCAAAGCACGCACCCACGGCGTGGTTGCGTCGTCATGATCTCAAAAGGTAGCTCCCAGTTAGGAGCTCGAATCACTGGAGTAGATATGAGAGAGTGTTTGAGTGCATCGAATGCACTCCTACATGCCTTATCGAAATGGAAAGGCACGTCCATCTGAAGAAGGCGACACAGGGGTTGTGCAATTTTGGAGAAATCCTTAATAAATCGCCGATAGAAACCGGCATGGCCAAGGAATGATCGGATTTCTCGCATGTGATCGTGGGGTAAGGCAATTTTGAATTACTTCAATCTTTGTCGGTCTACCTCCACGCCCCTAGCGAAACGATGTGACCAAGATAAGACCTTGATCCACCATGAAGTGACATTTCTCGTAGTTGGGGATCAAGTTCTTCCGATACATCGGTGAAGTACCTTAGTCGGTGTGGTAAGGCGAAAGATCGAATGAATCGCGTAAACAGTGAAATCATCCATGAATACTTCGATGAAGTGCTCAACGAAAGTCGGAGAATATGCTCGTCATCATACACCTCTGAAAAGTAGCGGTGCATTACCTGACCAAAAGGCATGCGCCGTTAAGCGAAAGTACGAAAAGGACAGTGAAGGTGGTCTTCTCTTGATCTCGAGTCTTCTGAATCTGGTGAAAACCAGAATAGCCATCAACGACGATGGTAGTGAGACCACTGCTACACGCTTCTAACATCCCGATCGATGAAAGGCAATGGGAAGTGGTCTTTCCTAGTATAAACATTAAGCTTCCGTGTCGATACATACTCGCCATCCGTTTTGGACGCGAGTTGGGACTAACTCACCGCGTGAGTTCGTGACCACCGTGATCCCCGTTTTCTTGGGAACCACACGAATGGGATTGACCCTTCTTTGTCGGAGATCGGGTATATCATCCCGGCGTCGGGAGCTTCAGAATCTCGTTTTTAACCACATCCATCCATCATCGGTGGGTTCGATCTCATTGTCTTCTCGTGAAGGTTTTGACCATTCTTCCATATGTATCGATGCATGCATGTGGAAGGGCTAATACCTTTGATGTCGGCGATCGTCCACCCTAGGCTTCTTTGAACTCTTGAAGCACATGAATCGAACTTCTCTTCCTCACGGTAATGTGAGTTTAGTGGAGATGATCCTTTGGTAAAGTATCATTCTCACCTAAAAACACATATTTGAGGTGGTTGGGCGATGGTTTGAGCTCCGGTGTGGGGCTCGCTCCATAGAGGGAGAAGTGTAGAGTTCGAAGGCGGTAAGTCAAGATATGCTAGGGTGGGAAAATAAAGTGAAGCGAGTCCAACTCAAAAGATCAACTCCTCGATCTCGGTATCGAGGCGAAGCTTTGTTGTCGCAAATAATCGGTGTCGAGATGATTCTCAACACCACTTTCATATCATCACCTTTCACGAGAAAGGTGTCACTTGACAAGTGAGTCCACCTTTGTCCAAGGCAAGCACCATAGAAGAGGCATCGCGGGGATGGCGCATCGCATCATAGATGTTGAACTTAATGAGTTCACCATCAAACTCCATGGTTAGAGAGCCACTTTGAACATCAATCTTGGTCTTGCGATCTTTAGGAAAGGCCTGTAGAAAGGCGAGGAAAATGGGGGCATGGTGAGTCTTCATATCGATGATATAGAAGTCGGCGAAATATGAGCTCACTAACCTTCACCAGGGATGTCTTCCAGAGACACCCACGGAGACGAACGACGGGTAGGTGCCTGCCAGAATGTATGACAATTCCGGTATCCTTTAGAGGGCCGACCTTGATGTCTCATATATGGATAGTGGCATGACATTGATAGAGGCGCTCAGGAGTCGCATGCTTTACGGATCTCAACTTCACCAATGTGCAAGGGACGGTGAACATGCCCGGGTCCTCACACTTGGTGGGCAACTTTTTGCGTAGGATAGGCGAGACATTCTCACATACGGTGATTTTCTCGTTGCTTTGAGTCGACCTTTGTTGGTGCATAGGTCTTTAAGCAACTTAGCATAGCGGGGCATGTGTCTTAAGGCATCGAAGTGGGATGTTTATCGCCACTTTCCTCAAGATTTCGAGAATTTCCTTCTCTTCTCCCCTTTTTTATTCTTAATGAGGCGTTGAGGGAACGGGGTAGAATTTTGAGAGAAGGTTGTGCTTCCTTATCCAAGTTCTTAGTTTCGGTGTGAGACGGTTGAACTTGAGCTCTGCTCGACTTCCTTGGATTTAGGGGTGGCCTCTTTAGGATTTGGGTTCTTTAAGGACCTCTTCCAACTCTCTGCGCTACTGAAGTGTGACGACGTTAACGTTCGCATTAGGATTCGGATGCGGTTGAGATGGCAACTTGCCTTTCTCATCCGTACTGACATGAAGGGCCGGTTGCCACTAATTGAACCTCGAGACTTTTAATGCTAGAAGCATGGCTCGCGATTGTTTCATTTTTGAGTTGGACCAAGTCTTTAGAGAATCTGTCTTGATTAGCAATGAGTGTCCTCATCATGTCTTCTAAAGATCCCGAGGATTACGAGCGGGTTGGGACTCATTGAGGAGGAGGTTGTCCACTTTGGAACATCTTGGAGGAAGTTCGGGTTCGGGGACCATAACTAAAATAGGGGCTTTTTACGGCATGATTATAAGGTGTTCTTGAAGTTGTTGTCGTATTGATTCCTTGGTGGTCCTTGGAATCGCCACTAAAGCGTTCGCTTGCTCGTTCTCGAATAAGGTAGGACAAGAGTCGGTGGAATGGTCTTGGTTGTATGCGAAGCCACTTTAACTTGAGCTTTTCTGAGGTGAGGAATCGCTCCATGAGATCGGTGAGTTTATCGAAGCTTGCTATTGGCGGGAAATTTGACCCTACTCCGTCATAAAGACTTCGTGAAGGTCCTCTTCATCGTCATCAATGTAATGACGTGATTGACTTGCTATAGAGTCATACGGTTCAAACATCTCCTCGGTGGTTTTACATCTGTAGTCTCCTCCACAAGCATTGTCAATCATCCGTTTCTCGAGGGGTGTAAGTCCCGTATAGAAGAAACGAACAATTGAGAAGTTCTTTGGCCATGTTGGGGACATTGCGCAAGTAAGCGCTTATAACGACCCCAATAATCGCCAAAAGATTCGCCCGTTTCATTTTGATACTACATATCTCTAGTGAGTTGGGAAGCTACTAGATTCGGGAAGAACTCTTTGAGGAATGCGAAATCATGTCGTTCCAATTTGTGATGGAACCGGGAGGAAGATAGAAGAGCCGATCTTGAGCTTTATCCTTAAGGCGAAAAGGAAAAGGCGAGAGTTTGACTTCGTCTTCATCGACTCGAGGGGAATCATGGTCCTACATTTAGAATGGAAGTCCTTGATGAAGGTGACTGGATCCTCACGATCCAATCCATGGAAGACGGGGAGCGGGTTAATGAAACTTGATCTGAGCTCAAAATTGCCCCTGTGGGCTTGGAATGCGATGCAGTGTGGCTGATGAGCCAGGAGATCCTGTATCCCATCATTCGCCATCCCGATGGTAATGCGACGGTCGGCCTGAGGTTGTGCCCAAGGGTTAGCTTGTGGCCTTTGTGGAAGGGGATCAACCACTCGTTGATCGAATGGTTGATGTTGGTGTACTACAGGCCTCTGCTGTTCCACTGGTGCATATGGTCCAGCTGGTGCGACAAACTGTCGGGGAGGAATAACTATGGGTTCCTCCCGTCTCTCACGTGGTGCAATGGATGCATGTGGTGCATGTGGGTTCCCAATGTGGTCGGCCATCAAAGGGGCTGCTCGTCGTTCGATTGAACTCGGAGGATTGGTTCCTCTGTCGAGTTACTTTCGAGTTAGACGGCAAGTCTTTTCGATCTCGGATCAAAGGGAGTAAAGATCCGGACGACGATCGACGAAGATCTATGGGACATAAAGGTGAACACAAACTAGGTAAAAAAATAAAGATAAAAATAACTTGGTCCCCGACGCGACGGTGCCAAAATTTGACGCGTGTCGAATGCGTCAAAATATATAATCCCGATGAGATTACCAATGACCACAAGAAGCTACGGTAGTGGCAAGCACGGGATCGAACCACGAAGACCAAGTTTCTTACCTATGCTACGAAATTAAAAATAACTCGGGGTGTTCACGAAATAATATCTAAATTAACTAAAACTAGACTAAAAATAGCAAGTAAATATATCAATCAAGGGGAAACAATCCAAACCATCGGTATCACAAATCTCCTCAATTTGGCATAATTTTACATACGGTCCTCAATCTAATCAAAGCATGCAATCCATAATAAATTAGTGTAGCTATAGACCGTAACGTCGCGGGTCCTCGCACTTCCTATCTCGATGGTCAGAATGCGACAATGACCACTTCCACTAGTCAAACACATAACCATATATTCAAGTGAATTAGGTTTAATGTGTTGACCGCAATGGGCTTTGTGAAGGCACTACACCTAGACAAGCTGGATCACTAGTGCGTCCAGGTTTAGCCTAGATCCTATGGTATTCAACCTAGGTCCCAAAAGGGTCTAATCAATTGGTATGGTCGGATGCCACTAATGTGGTCTTATTGCACAAGTATGCAATTGCGTACAACCTCTTGGCATGTAAATCAAGATTTAAACAAGTGTTTAATCTTAATAATTCAACCAATATCAAAGGGAATAAAATATTATGAAAAACAAAATAAATAAATAAATAAATAAATAGATCTCACATATGTTTTTATGCCAAAATGGGTGATTTGATCCACCTCTGGTTGAGATTGATGAGTTTAGCGACCCATCGTCGTCAAGAACTCCATCAAAATCCAAAAACAAGTGTAAAACAATAGTTTGTGAAAGAGAAAGAAAAGACAAAGCCGCCTCCTAAAAAAAAACATAAAAACCCTCTCTGTCCCGATTCCTAATTAAAACTGCTGTGACACGTGCGCCGAGGACGATCAAACGGTTGTGATGAATTTGCTTCCTAAGCCCTGCCACGTGTCAGCATTTGATTGGGTGAGCTTGCTGGAACGTGTGTCGTGGCGAGTTGTTATTGGAGCAGAACCTGCTGTGATGCAGATGGTGAGAAAGAAGGCTGACACGTGTCTCTGCTGGATTGGTGGACATGATGCAGCTCAGCTGCTGACGCGAGCAAGAGGGCTTGCCAATGGACGACTGCCACGTGGCGTGGAGTGGCAGGTGCGGCAGCAATTTGCTGGAGTATGCTGACTAATTGTTGCGTGACACGTGGACTATAACAGGAAACCAACGAATGATGGTGTGACACGTGGACTGCAACAGTGTAAAATCGCCCAAAACGCGCATATCTCGAGTCGTATCTTTAGGTGTCTGATCACTTGTGTATGAGTAATCCATTTTGCGCAGATTTTTATGCATGAACTTCAACCGCATGCATCCAAAAATCCTAAAAATGAACAATAAAGATAATTAGGCCCATATGTCGAGGATTCAACAATAAAAATATATAAATAAACTATATATAATATGCATAAATAATGACTTATCACCAGAGCTCGGTCTTAGAATATATCATGATGTCATCGATGAACACAATCACGCGATTGGTCAAGAAACGGCTTGAAGACACGGTGCATCAAGTCCATGAACATTGTCGGGGCATTGGTGAGCCCGAATGGCATCACTTAGTGAACTGAAAGTGTCCATGCAAAGTCTTAAAAGTTGTCTTCGGTATGTCCTCCTCCCGTATCATAGCAATGATGATATCCAGATCTCGAGATCTATCTTAAAGAAGAATTTTGATCCTCAACTGGTCAAACAAGTCTTCAATCCCGGGAAGCGGGTACTTGTTTCGGATAGTCACCTGTTCAATTGTCGATAGTCGATACACATTCTCAAAGCTAGCCGTCATTTTTCATAACACTGCCGCTTCTTTGCTCCCACGACGATAAACTCGGTGTAATGAAGCCTTTACGAGTTAACTCCTCTAACTCGAGTCTTCCACTCCTTCAACTTGGTAGCGCCATACGGTAAGGTGTCTTGGAACTCTGGTCTCGTGCGGGTATGAGGTCAATCATAAAGTCAATCTCCCAGATGAGGAGGGACTCCGGAAGATCGAAGGAAAAACATCTCGAAAAATCTCTAACCACCTTAGGGATTTTTTCAATCAAAACTTCTTGTCATTCCTCGCCCAAAGAAGTCAAACTCGAAATGGTCTCTATCTCGACCAAACTTGCGATCCTATTACTCGGGGTGGCGGCGTCGTTGTCTGACCTTTAAACTGAACGGGGGATGGCCGGGGATTTGGAAGACTACGGTTTTATGAAAACAATTTATCTTGGCGTGATACGCCGCTAACCGATCCATACCCAGGAGTACATCAAACTCGAAGACAACTTGAAAACCCGTAAATCAATCATCATCGTGTGATCCTCAATTTTAATTTTGCACCCTTCACATACCATATTAAGATAAATTCGTTCGGTAGAAGCGTACTCGAGAATCAAGTAAGTGTGTGCTCTAACAGGTGTCAAGCCCCAAAGCATGAACTACATTCCCGATATAAGTGAAACAGTGGAGCGAGAATCAAACAAGGTATGCATATCTCGGTCATTAATGGAAATCGTACTGCGACCCGGTGACCTTGAGGCCTCTCAATCATGCCCAACAACTACATTAACTCTCCTCAGAAATTGGAGCCGTGCTCCCTCGGATGGTGGCGAGGTTATGGCATTTGCTCAGATGTGTCCTGGAGTCCCACAGATAACAAATCAGCTGTGGCCTCGGTATGTTGGAGGTGGGTGAGCAACACTCCACTTATGCGCTCGACTTTGGCCGGTCGGTCCCAGACCCTTACTCTACTCTGTTGAGGCCCATCGATGTGGACGCGGTGGCTTTGAATGCCATGCTCGCGTGGCCGTATGAGTAGAGAGCAGTGCATGTGCACCATCGCATGAAGGAGTGTGTGTCGCCATGAAGTTGTACACGAACGTGCATGTCCACCGAGAAAACCCTCCAAACTTTGGTTTCTTGAAAATGTCATCCTAAGCTGCTTAGGTAACCTCCAAAGCTACGTTTACCATGACCATACGATTAGATCCACACTGAAACCGCATGAATCCCCATGAAGTGATGCCTCGCACTCAGTGCTCGTTGGTGTGCACGGTGATAAGTCTCGAGATCCGACGCCACTACCATAACACTAATATTCGGCCTCGATCTATCAATAAATCTTCTCATATGAATCCTGTACGTCGGGACATACTCGTGTGCAAACTTTAGCAACTTGTTGAACTTTGATGCATCTTCGGCCATGACATATCGCCTGTACGAAAGGCAAGGAACTCTCGAATTTCCGCATCCTTCATTGTCTCTGGAAACCATTCTTCGTAGAATAGACGCTTGAACTAGAGCCAATTCATATTAGTCCACTGTGTCCTCTCTATAGTCATCCACCACTTGTGTGCATTGTATTCTCCTAACGAAACGTCACCAGCGGATACTATGGTCCATTCATTAATATTCAAAGTTCTCATCCTTTTCTTCATATTTAATATCCATGCTCTGCTTCAATAGGATCTTGCTCTCCATAAAAGTCACGACACATCATATTTCATAAACTCTTTTTGTATCTTGCCCCTCAAACACGCCTCTGATATCCGTTCACTACAGTGCACTGCCATGACGCCATAGCCGAATGTAGTAGCGAAATCCACCCTTAACTTCCACGGGATGATCTTCATGTATAGGCGCCAAGAGAGGATTAGGTCCATGCCTATCAGTGCTTGCTCTGCCGCCCAGATGTTTCCTTCTTTGCATCAATTCCAATATATGTGTCATATTCACTTTCACCGTGATTGCGTCATGTCGCGACACTTTGGTCTTGAGCATATCTCATGTCGTGAATGGCCTTCGATACGTTTGGCCATAACGATCATGCGGCGCTCCATTTGAGTGCGCCAATTTCTCTCAATCCCTAAGTTGTAGGAGTTTCCGCTTGATTGCTCATGATGCATCTCATGGAGCAAACAAGAGCGAATTAGTCCTACATACCAAAAAGTATGTAAAATATCTAAACGCGATAAATATTATAATACAAAGTAAATAACATTTTTCAAGTGTTTTATTCAAGTTTATCAATCCTTCCCATTCTAAGATTGATCATTTATTCTCATTAATTCAACTTAAACCAATGTCCCAAACCATTGGTTTGTTCAACTTATTTTTGACCTCGAAATACAAAGGCTCTACAAACTTAGGTTATTTTCTAACCTATTGTTTCCTAGATTCTAATCACTATGCTCGATACCAATTGAGACGACCTCACTTTGAAATAGGGTTCGGGTCGCCTGAGACAGTTGCTCAAGCTTGGATACACGAACCAGGACCCAAATAACGATCCGACGCACCTAATTCAACTGCGGAACAACATAAGGACAATAAATGCGGAATTTAAATCGAACTAAAATCCATGAAATCGCCAAATCAGCATGATAGGAATCCAACCAGATCTAATCATCTCAATAAGTTTCCAAATCAACCTTAAAACATCCATAATGATCCGAAAATAGATAATGAGGGTTCAACTCTACCCCAAGTAAAACTACATAGAGTTACTGACCCATTTATTGTTCGAAAATTAAATAAATATATTATATAAAATAACTATGCAAATTCTCACAAAGCAAGGAGACTTCAAGCAATAGCTTTCCCTTGCCAAGGTCGTTCCTTTTCGTAGAAGAACATGTATTGTAAGTGGGGTGAGCTAAAGAACCAACGAGCCCAATAAGAGAAGAACTACGCTTAAATATTAAACATGCAAGTAATACCTATAAATCAAAATAAAACTAGCATGCATTTAAAATCATGATACATTGAAATATGTAGCATGCCATCATTTTCATATAGAGTAAGCATATCATAATCATAGAGCAACTTGAACAGTTATATGGAGTATCAAGGATTGTAAAAACATAAGAAATTCAACTTTTTGCATGCGAAAGGGGTTCCCGAAGAGATATACATATAATATAATAGATATAAATGCAAGTTCGTGGTCCCATTTGTCATTACCTTCCCTTGTTGACCAAACATCATAATATAATAAATATGCGTGGGTGACTTGATTTCACCGTGTGTCGACGGATCCTCAAGAGGCCGGGTGACTTGGTTCCATCGTGCATCCACGACTCCCAAGAGGCCCTTGCATAAATGGGTGACTTGGTTCCACCGTATTACTACGGCTCCCTAAGAGGCCCTTAAGCATGTAAGGTGACTTGGTTCCACCATACAAGTATGGCTCCCAAGAGGCCTTACATGAAATCAACCAAGGTAGGTAATGACCCCATCCCAAGTCATTTGGTCAAAATCATGAAACCTAATTATACTAGTAGTAAGCCACATTTAATACATGAACGAAGCTCCCACTTACCTCGACTAGCGAGCGACGCTTATAACAACTCACGGTACGCTCGGTTAGTCATGCGAACCTTCCACGTGTGCTATAAAATCATAATACATCACATCAATAAAATAGTTTAATTTAAGTTAATTAAATCTTTCATTAATTGTGTAGGTCCGCGGGGTCCCCGTCGCCGATGTGACGGTCGAGGGGTGGGACCCTATCGGTTCCTCGAAGACGTGATAACGCTCCATTCGAAAGTAATTACTTGCTTTTATTTATTATATATATATATATATATTTATTTTATTTTATTTTTGGTTCGAGGGCTCGTTCGACCCCGGTCCCGGTCCCGAGGACGAAGCCCGACCCCTGGTTGACCACTAGGGTCAAACGACCCCGATGCTGCGTTTGGAAGGGGGAGCAACGCTCCCCTTCTGCCCAAAATCGGGGTGGGGTGGGGTGGGGTGGGGTGGGGTGGGACGGGGGGGGGCTTTCTCGGGCTTCCTATCATGGGCCTCCTAGTGGAGGCCCCACCGTGACGGCGGCGGCGGCGACGGTGATGCGTGCCGCGCTTCCTCCGGCGGTGGTCGCGACTCGCCGCAATCCTCTTCGGCGGCGGTGACGCTATTCCACCTCCTCTTTATTTTGTATACATTCTTCACCAAAACTTCAAACAAAGAAAACTTAGAATGGAGATTACCTCTTTTTGAGATATGTGCAATTGTTGTCTTCTCCTCCACCTTCTCCTCAACTCTAGGGTTTTGAACACAAAAAGGGGGGTTAGGGTTTTAAAATCAATTTATATTAGGGCTACATTGGTTTAAGGTTTGTGAATATATTAATTTGCCCCTAGGGCATGTTTATTTAGTTTTGGGTCATCACAATTTATTTTACTCGAGGGGAGTAAAATTGAATCTCCAAGGTTATGCTGATGCTGAATTTTTATATGATCCCCATAAGGCTCGTTCTCAAATGGGACATGTATTCACCTATGGTAATACTTTGTTGTATCATGGAAGTCAATAAAGCAAACTATGGTTGATACTACTTCCAATCATTCCAAAGTATTTGCAATTCATGAAGCAAGTCGTGAATGTATGGTTGAGAAACATGATTGAACATATTCAAGAATCATGTGGATTACCTTCAATAAAAGACTCTCCAACCATATTATATGAAGATAATGCGGCATGTATCGCACAATTAAGTGAAAGATTCATAAAAGGGGGCATAACAAAACATATTTCACCAAAATTCTTTTATGCACATGAGCTTCATAAGAATGGTGAAATTGATGTCAAACAAATCCGATCGAGTGATAATCTTGCTTGATTTATTCACAAAAGCCTTACCAACTACGACATTTAAGAGGCTTACATATGATATTGGCTTACGTAAACTTAAGGACATTGCAAGTAAAGAAACAGAACAAGTTTCACCCATATGTTCACATGAGGGGAGTTATTGATTAGTGTATTACACTCTTTTTCCACTTAGCTATGTTTTATCCTATTGAGTTTTTCTAGCAAGGTTTTAATGAGGCAATCCTAACAATATTTACTCATCTTAAGATTTATGAGAACAATGTACTCTTTTTTTTTTTACTATATTTTTTTCACGGGGTTTTCCTAGTAGAAGTTTTGACGAGGCACATTCTTTCAAAGAATTGTCATCGAGGGGAGTGTTATGATGTGGATGAATAATTGACCAAGATTTTGGATAACCACATTGTCAAGCATGGCTTTGTCATTGAGTTGTAATATCAAGCATTGCTCTTACTTGCATTTATATCCAATGTACTTACTATTCCATGTATTGTCAATGTTGCTTGTGAAGAGTTGTATGACATGTGATATATGTGTTACTTGTAAACATTGTCTAAGTACATTTATCATCATCACCAAATGACTTATATAAAGGGTGTCAACATCATTGTAAAAACACACCAAGTTGAATGAAAACTTCTCATTCCAACTATCTTATTTCTTCTTTTCTCCTTTGTAGTAGTAGTTTGTAGTAGTAGAAGATCTTAGTCTTCTATTTTCCTTATCTAGTTCTTAGCAAGTTCCAACTCAATTTACAATGTATATAACATACTAGTATTATTGAATAGTGTGATAAAGTCATATATTTTGCTCAATTATTTTTAAAAAAGTGCGAAACAAAACTCCAAAAGAAATAAAAATAATATATAAATAAATATTATACTGCAATTCATAAATCTCATCCATATACATGCCAATTTTTATATCTTTACAAGACACTCATGATTAAAATTTGTATTGCCACTGTCATCTTCTCAACATATATATAGGAATACCGCCACTTAGAATATGTACGAATATATTCTACAAGGAAAAGACATATCAAAATCAAATAAAAATTTGCAAGAAAATAAAAAATGCATGCATGCTAACACTTAATTAGCAGTGCTAGCTATATATTTTTTTGGATGAACTTAAGTGCGAGCTATATAAGTAGTACTTATATAGAATACTATGGTGTACTCCAAGAGTCATTGGCAGATGACAGACAAGGAATGCGAACGATATGACGGTTAATGAATCGACTAGGAGCAGAAGAACGGCGAGCCCCCTTTGGCATGCAGTTCATGATCTCTCTTCCTTGGTATCGCCCTTTTTGGTTTCGATTCGAACTATTCTTCAAGACCGCGTAGTCTTGTGGAGGTTTCGACGTCAAAACCCTCGAAGCATCGACCACTATGAGAGAGTACTTTTGGCTATGATAGCATGCAATTGGAACCAATGGAGGAGACAAGAAGATTGTGAAGAATAAGATAAGTGAAAGAGCAGTAGTTGTAGTTGTACACATTTTAGAAGAACAATATTTTTTGAGATACTTGTGGTGTTGTGAGATGTTATATAGTACTATATGAATGTAATTGGGTGTTTGGATTGTTTGTTTTGGTGTCAAGTGACAGAGAGGCAGAGAGGCAGAGCTTTAAATGTACTGGTTTCGGGGACTCAAGAGGTGATGACATTGTTATGTATTTAATGAACTCGTGAGTGTGATCGGTGTGAGAGATGTTAATTGAGTCATAGATGCCCAGCTTCCCCATATATGCCCCCACTGTACTCCATGTACGTGTTAGATGAGATGGTTGTGAAGGGCTTAATTGTAATATTTTATGGCTTTGATTTGGGGCAGTTGTGGTGAGGTTGGATCTTTATTTTATTAATTAATTAATCAATTTCAAACGTTTATTAGGTTCAATTAATGATACAAACTAGGAACATTTTTTAAGTCATGATCTTCAAGTCACTTAAATTAAGTAAGCAAGTTTGAGAAGCAATTTTTACAACACTATTTATGAAACTTCAAATAGCGTATAATGTTGCATTTGATAGGCTTTGTGAAGGCACTGTTTGGGAGTCCAATAAAGAAAAAAAAACTTTTTCCCACTCTTTTCTTTCTGTGTATTAGATCCAACTGAACAACCCATCTGGAGCTGAATTTTGGGTGGCATACTTTTGAGGGGTACATCTTTTGCTATCCACTTGTTTATAAGCATTGATGCTAATTGATTCCAAATCTCCAACTACATATAGGAGAAGTGTTTCTATCAATTTAATTTGTCAATTTACAATATAAAGACTTATATAGGTGATGCTTTCAATTTAATTTATCAATTTACAATATAAAGACTTTTTATGAGTCATAATATGGACACAAATGTAGGTTACATGAAGGAACAGATAAAACGCCTAAAATATTGTACTGGGCAGTCTGAGTTGAAAGGTATATTACACTACTACGCTATGGGATCTTGGTTCACATATATGGGAGCGTAGTTTTAAATGTATAGCTCAGATGCGTGAGCTGCTCCGGTCCTACTAGCAACCTTTCTTTTTCTAACAATTATGAAAGCATAAGTGAAAACATGACTTCTGAGTTTCTTTCTTTCTTCCTTTCCCTACTTTTTTTCAAAAGTTTCCACTTGTGAATTTTCTCCTTTTACTTTCAGGGTAATCCTGTTTCTACAGACTTAAAAAGGTTGACGATCAATATAAAACATTTGCCATTAGTAATTTAGGTGCGAACAAATGAAAGTTGGGTTATAGGGATTGACCAAACTCGGTACCATCAACCAAGGGTCTCAAGTTCGCGCTCTATTTAAGAAAAAATCTTGTTGACAGATCTATTCATGCAGGCATACGCATTAGTTCGGTCGATTCAACTAGTTACAGATTGTTTGACTATCATTTAGCGACTGACCATGTCTCCAAATCCATTTATCAACCTCTACAGTGGAAAACAGAACTATCATTCACCTGCAACAGTACTTGGAACACTTGCTGCATAGAAGGGCCAAGAATCAAACCTCATAGAACCCTAGTTGTTCTCCTTTGCTTCGCTCCCACATCAATGCTATAAAGACACTGAAAATCTTAGTTACCATTTGTTGAGCCTCTTTAGTATCTCTAACAGCTCAACAACCATGGTACAATACACCAGGGGAGCAGCATCCACCTTTGAAGATTGAAATGCAAACTAAATAAGTTGATGAATGAAGTTTGGTCAAGTGATTGGTTAAAGCCTCGCCACAAAAAATTAAAAGGAAATATGTATAACATCAACAACAACAACAACAGCAACAGCAACAGCAACCGGCTCCGCGAGGCCTGTGCAGCCGATCATGGCCTACTAGTTGTCTGCCTACTTGAAGTTACATGTCAGTTTTTTTCTAATTTTTCAACACATTTCTTGCAGGATGAAGTGCATTTTCTGTTGAATAGTCAGGACAGGAGTAACACAGAAGGATCATTGACCTCATTAAATCCTTGTGCAAGTGTTATATAATCCAACCAATAATCCAACCAACTACAAGTGTCGGCAAATGCAGTTTCTCGACCACAACAATTTTTCTTAAGAATCTACTGTCGTCTCATCTCTCTAAGATTGGTCTGTGCCGCCTTTCTATGCACTTCTAGCTTTGTCTCAACTTGCTAAACAAAAAAAAAATAAAAATGCCCCCAACTAGAGCAACAGCAAATTGCCTCAATGCTGTAACTTTCATAGTTGTTCCTGCTCCTCCATAACAGTTCCATTTCTTGTATGTGTATTTTCCTCATGCAACCTAGCCTCTTCATAAAAAAATCATTTTGATACAATAACCCAAGCTTCTCAATAGATTAGTTCTCCAACAACATCAACAGATTACGAAACAGGATCCTAAGATACAACTTTAAAAGGAGGAAGTTACTGCATTCGAAACATATCAAAGTACACACATGCAATTATCGAGAAAACGGAGGATGTAGCATTTCCATGTTTGAGGTTTGATTGCAAATTTGTAAGAGATGAGAATAAGCTCCTATAACATACACAAGATAACAGTATTATTTCCACAAAAATACTGCATTATGGACAGTGACATTCTATATTTTATCAACTACTTTACTAGATAATATATCACTAGGAAGAGCACCACAAAAATTGCCACAAGTGTGAACATTCGCCGAAACTTGATTTCTTCTCAAAGACCTACGGTAACAAGAAGCTTGTTGTGGTAAGCAAAGAGCATACTACAAGAAAAATCCATCTATACCATCAGCTAAGCTCATTGTAGAATCATTTATTTTCTACAACACTCAAATCCACGACGGCCTGGGTAATTTTCTACCGAAAATAACTTTGTTATCAAGAGCCAACCTCTTGGTAGATCTACTACAAGTACATTATTTTTTGCTACTACGGGCAAAGCTTGTGGCAGAAAGCAATCTTGAAAATGTAAAGCCTATTGTAGGTTAGATAATGATAGGTGCAAAAGGGATTGCTCGTTGTAGAATGAGAACTTTTTTTTGGTAGAGGCACTAGGTACAAGAAAAAAATACTAAAAGATAGAAGGATTCAGATAACTAACCATCTTGAACCGATCCATAGTTCCAGAAAGGATTCCCCTTGATGCATCCATATCATTGCCCTAAATAAAAAACATAAGAAACTGTGTGAAGCTACCAAAAACAATATTATGCAAATTGAACTCATACGTTCCAGTCTACTTACCATTCGATCCAACATGCGGTTATGGCTTTCGACTTCCTCATTTATATCCCCAGATAACTGTAAAAACACATTGTTGTATCAAGTTTAGTATTCTTTGCAACGTATGAATTCATGAACCAACCCAACCCAGAGATAGCAAGATATAAAAATGACAATGGAGTAGGAAAAATCGAGCCAAACAATTGAGGTAATACTTAATATTTTACATGCAAAAATTGTAGGTGAAAAGGCAAGGATTTTGATGTCGCGTAATTATGCTAGAGATATTTGCAAAGCATGGGGAAAGAACTCCCAAAGCTCCAATATGAAAGATAAATAAAAGTTGGAGAAGAATGCACGTTAATGCGACTTTTGTAATGTCATTTAAACTAAAGAGAAAAATTATAGCACTTTGCCTAAGATTCCCTTTGGTAAAAGAAATTAAGACAAATCCCACAACAAAAAAGAATAAACAATAATTATTAATTTGACCATAACATTTTTGAGAACATCTAAATTTCTTGCACAAGTAGGATATACAATGAAAGCAAATTTTGCAGAAGAATGCACGTTAATGCTACTTTTGTAATGTCATCTACACTAAAGAGAAAATTATTGCACTTTGCATAAGATTCCCTTTGGTAAAAACAATTAAGACAAATTCCAAAACAAAAGAGAACAAACAATAATTACTAATTTGAACATAACATTTTTAAGAACATCTAAGTTTCTTGCACAACTTGGATATACAATGAAAGCAAATTTAGGACTGGTATTCCAATATAAAACTCACTCTCTTCAGTAGATTGACTCTGTCTTGCAATCCATCGATGGCTCTATCATTTTCATGCTCATCAATTTCATGGGAGTAATTGGCTCTGATCCCCCCTTCTTCAATGCCATCAAAGAGAGCAGTCCTATTACTGCGATCCCTACAGAGAAAAAGCTCCTTTAAGTAACAACTCCGTAAAAAATCTTAAGAAGGTAAACATTTCTTCAGATCAAAAGTCTTTCAAAAACATACATGCAGGAAATAATTGAGAAATAATTCTGATAAGCAAAACAGTGCATGTATGCAAGACAATTACAAATTATTGTCCCCAGTAAAAAAAAATTAAAAATAATAAAGCCAGTAAATCACTCCATGGATTATGCATAAGTTAATATCTCCATACATCTTAAAGCTTTTATGAAATGGATGCTATTCAATATGAAAAAAGAATTATAAGATGTCATAAAAATAGATGTGCACGTGAAACAGAATAGTTATACTCATGTTAAACAGTATAAGATTGATATCCTATTAACAATAAATATAAAATAAGAACCTACATATACCAAAAAAAAATCGATTAAATTAAAAAAGTTTCGTTAATTTTCTCCGTCACAGCTTGAATACTACCGCAAAGCAAGTGTTGAATGCGGAAAACCTCTAGAACCTATAGAAGGTAGATAAACTATAAACAAGTCAACTGATACATAAAAATGGAACATTCCTCTATGATACACATAAACAACTAAGAGTCATAGCATAAGGTACACCTAGAATAGGCACTACCTTGTGAAGGCATAAAAAATATTTACAAGTTCACCAACGTCAACGTGTAGAATGATATTAATTCATCCTTAAATATTAATCGCAAGGAGGAAATAATGATATTGCTAATGCAAGATGAGAAAGAAATGATTAATATTATATTGGTGAGCAACAATAAATAATGACTATTTATACTAAATAAAAATTGAAAAAATTCTTGAATTCTGTTCATTATATGATTTAAATCGATTCTCACCAAGACAATTTTATGATGATAGTTGTGATTGTAAGGAGTCACAACAAGCGATGGTGGATCACCAAGCAATAATTTAAAAAGTTGGAGCGTTTCAATGTAATCAGTTAATTAGAATACCTCTCAACCAAGCAATACCCTAGCCCCTTCAGCTCACAACACCACCCCTCAACCCTCAATCGATGACCAACAACTTTGGGGACTGGCGACTCCTCCAACCATTCGCAACCGAGGACATGATGTCACAAAGTATTCTAAATATTTTTGCGAGTATGATACTATTGTTACAATATATATTGAATATGGATGACAAATAGTAGTAGACACATTAAATGTCACGTAGGGACCTACAAATAACTAATTATTTGTTTCCTATCAAAGAAAATAACTAATAATTGTTCAGAGACCTCTAAAATAATTGTTGCCTAGGTGCCTAGTAATCTTGGATGATATACCTGTTTGCACCCATATCTTATCATGAGAACCACTATTAGCTCTACTGTGTATGCAACTAAATTCATACACATCCTAAACAAAACTCTTCCTTCACCTTTCCGTGTGAGATTGAAATAATAAAAAAAAACAACAAAAAGAAAAAAAAATGCATCTATAATTAAGCAATCAAAAATTTGGGTGAGAACTTGAGAAATCACCTCCGAGGAGACAACATTCTTCTTAAGAAAGTTCTCTTAGCTATCAAACATACCCTTGATGTGAAAAAAAAAAAATCATCAACCCCCAAGAATAGCGTTAAGGTTGATGCATGTACTTCCCAAACTCAAAATTTTTTTATTAGATCCGAGATTCATAATATGAATACTCAAGTATCTAATTTAGGAAAAACTTATTTGAAATCTATTAGGAACCCAGGCCCACATCCAATCCATAAGGTGTATCAACGCAGGAACAAAGGGAGTATAGGATCATCTCCAACCAAGGCAGTTACTCCTGCCTCGCCAACTGTTCCGTGAGTGGACATTGGGGAGCATTTTGAGTGTGAGCAGGTGGTATGAGGTGTGTTGTCGGTATAGTAGTCGGTTGCGTAGAGAGAAGACTAGGGGGTGGGAGTATTAATTGCTTTCACTTGTTGATGTGAGAGGGGATCTCGTATTTTCTCTTTTGGGTAGACATCTTGTCTAGGTGAGTGGAGAAGTTCTCCTACTCTGGGGTTCTAGGTCCTTCTTCTCTATGTTGTATTTCACTCTCTTTTGATTCATCAATAAAGCTCGTTGTTCTTCCTCTTGTTCTCATTTCGTACCGGAGTCGTTAACGGTGGTATCGAGCAAGAATTGAGTCATGGGGCCAAAGATCGATGTGCGAATGGACACTGTAGAGACGGGGCTGAGAAGGGTTCAAGAATTGGAAGGGACGATTGAGGGTTTGAGGTCGGAGTTCCAGGGTCAACTCCACTCTCGGATCCGGATTCTCTCACACCGCATGGAGGAGCTATTTCGACGGCGGCGCGAAGAGCTCACCGGATCTCCCCGAGATATGTTCATCCGGTGGCTCCAAGTTGCCGATCCGATTCGAGCAAAGGGAAAGAAGATCTTGAGGAACAGAGGCCGGATCGGCCGGTTGGGTCATACAAATCAGTCCGAGGTGAGGAAAATTAAGATGCCCACATGCGATAGCGATGACTTGTTGGTGTGGCTCGACCAAGCAAAGGACTACTTCGCCTTCACGACATGCCGAAGATCTCGAAGCTTCGAGCGGCGAGGATATGTCTCGTGGGTCTGCTCGATTTGGTTGCGAGATAGAAGAACAACAACCCTTTGAATGTTGGGAAGAACTCAAGACGCAGCTTGTCATTGAGATTCATAGAGGTCGACCACCTACTTCTATGTCAACAATTTTTTTCAATCAAGCAAGAGTCCACCGTGAATGAGTACGGGAGAGGCACGATTGCTCTTACTCCATCAAGAAGGGCTTTCGAGAGGCATAAGATCGTTGCGTTCATCAACGGCTTGAATGATCGTCTTCACAAGGAGATGATGGGGGCATACCTAAGGAACATTAAAGGTGGTGGTGGCTCGAGCATCTCGGTTGGAGATAGGGTGGCAATTTGGGTCATGAAACGATTAACACGACACGACACGACACGACACGTAATAAACATGTCGTGGGTTTGGCTTAAGTGGTCCTGGTCATAAACATGTTAACACGTTTATACACGGTTAATAAACGAGTCATTAACATGTCAACCTGCTTAACTCATTTATGACTCGCTTAACGACTAGAAAATAATGTATAAATAATAAATATAGTATAATAAATAGATTGGTACAAAATTCACTCATTTGAATGCATATTAATAGCATGATTTATTTATTTTATTTATAGACATCTTTTATCATATTTTATTTTATATTTGAGAGGAAATATTTATTTTACTTTTAATATATTATTTATGTTTTAGATTTTATTAATAATTATTTATCAAGAAAAAATAAAACTTTTCACCAAAGTAAAATTTAGATTTTTTCTAGATGATTCGTATAATTTTGTTTATGTTATTATTACGAGTCATTTTTGCTTTATTATTAAGAATAATAAAGACTTGAATGAAAAAAGTAAAGTAAAACTAACGACTATATACAACCACATTATATTTTATTGGCTATTTTAGTATGTATGTTCAAATTTTATCATTTAGATATATTTTAAAAAGTAGTAACCAAATTATAAAAGTTTAAATAAAATAAAATTTTTAAATACAATATTTAATAAATGAGTGACACGAATACACGACATGTATAGCACGACCCACTTAGACACGAAAACGATTAACACGATTAATAAACATGTCATGTAATGGGTTTGCATTATATGGGTCATGACCTGTTTATGACACGACACGTTTACGACTCACCGACACGAATTGCCACCCCTAGTTGGAGAAGAAGCTCGAATCGGTGAGACCCATGGGCTTAGTGGATCCAAACCCCAAACCACCACAACCAGGTTGGGCTCAAAAGGGGAATCCAGGCCCACTAATTGGGTGAGTCACACAATTACAGGCCCAAATAGTGAGATGCAGCAGGCCTAGCCCAAGACCGCTTCTCAAATGAGCCCACAAGGGAAATCCAGCTCTTCCTCGTCTACTTCGTCAAGCCCGGGATTTTCGAACATTACCACACCAAATGTTTCCCCTCCCAAGCACACACGTCTAACCGAGTCCGAGGCCCAAGCTCGCCGGAAGTTGGGGCTGTGCTGTCGGTGTGATGAAAAGTGGTCCGTGGGGCACCGGTGCGGGAAGAGGGTGTTGAATGTTCTGCTCGTCGAGGATGATCAAGCTGACGACTCAGGGGACTCGCCATCCGAGGGGTCACTCGACCAACCTAAGCTAACCTCGATCGAGTTCTCGCTCACGCGGTAGATGGGGGCACCGACCCACACACCATTAAGGTCGGGGGGCAAGAAGTGGTGGTTCTTATTGATGGAGGGGCCTCTCATAATTTCATTTCATCGGTGTTGGTCCGCACCTTACAACCGCCAGATCCCCAACTACTGATTATGGCGTCTTTGTCGGAGGTGGAGCTCGTTTAATCCAGGCTCTGGATATGTAAGGGAGCCGGTTGGCCTTCTAGGGGCTTTAGCTCTCGGTGGATTTCTTGCCTATTGGGATAAGAGGTCACGATTTGATCTTGGGGTGCAATGGTCATGTCGACAATCGGGGTCACCACAATCAATTGGCAGAAGTTGACATTATCCTTTGAATCAAAGGGTTAGACCATCACTATTCAAGGTGATCCTACTTTGCATCATGCTTTGGTTTCCTACAAGTCTATTCAACATGCCTTAGACTCGGTGGTTAGGGGATTTCTGATTGAATGTTATGGAGTGGAGGTGTTGCCTACTGCCGAAACTCTGTTGACCATAGAGCCCTACATACAAGTCGTTTTAGACTCTTTTGAGTTTGTGTTCCGGTTGCCCGTGGGTCTCCCTCCTGCCTGAGCTTGTGATAATGCAATTATCTTAAGGGAAGGCACAGAAACCGGTGCGAGTGCGTCCCTATCGCTATCCCCACATTCAGAAGACAGAGATTGAAACCATGGTCTTGGAAATGTTATCGGCAGGGATCATCCAAAGTAGTAATGTGCACCTTTTTTCTAGCCCGATATTGTTGGTTAAGAAGAAAGACGGAGTCGGCGATTTTGCGTGAGACTACCGTGCCTTGAATAAGGCCATATCCCGGATAGGTTCCCTATCCCGAACATTGATGAATTACTAGATGAGTTGCACTGAGCTTCAATCTTCTCGAAGTCGACTTACGCTTCGGGATACCACTAGATTCGCATCCACCCCTCCAATGTTCCCAAGCATCGCTTCCGCACCCACGATGGCCACTATGAGTTTTTAGTCATGCCTTTTGGTCTCTCCAACGCCCCCGCCACTTTTCAATCCCTCATGAATTCGATCTTCAAAGGTCTCATTCATCGATGTGTATTGGTGTTCTTTGATGACATTCTTCTCTACAGCTCGTCCCTGTGCGACCACTGCGAACATCTTCGCCAGGCCCTTTCTATTTTGCACAATAATTCCATGTTTGTTAACTTTAAAAAATGTTGCTTTGCACGTGCTAACTTGGAGTATTTGGGTCATATTATCTCGACGGAGGGAGTTCGGGCCGACCCTGAGAAGGTGCAGGCGATGGACCGGTGGCCTTTGCCTTCTTCTCCGAAGGAGTTACGCGGGTTCCTTGGGCTAACAGGGTACTACAGGAGGTTTGTTAGAGATTATGGGAAGATGGCAGCTCCGTTAACTCAGTTGTTGCGGAAGGACTCGTTTACTTGAACGAATGAGGCGGCATTCGCGGTTCAACAGCTTAAACAAGCAGTGAAGGAAGTCCTTACACTGTCACTACCTGATTTCAATGACCTCTTTGTGCTCGAGATCGACGCATCAGGTGTGGGCGTGGGGGCCGTGATTTCACAAAAGGATCGACCCATTGCTTTCTTTAGCCAAGCACTTTCAACGAGGGCCAAAACCAAATCTGCCTACGAGCGTGAACTCATGGTAATTGTCTTAGCCATCCGTAAGTGGAGGCACTATTTGTTGGGGCGGAAATTTTTGGCACAGACCGACCAAAGAAGCTTGAAATTCTCCTTGAGCAAAAGGAGGTGGCTCGGAATACCGGCGTGGCTTCTCAAATTACGGGGTTTCGGTTCAAGATTCATTACAAGCGGCCACTCAAATCAAGCGGCCGTCACGATGCGCCGTCTCGATTCCCACTTTGACGCCGATTTGGCAACCTTAATGGTGTCTTCCGTGGGTCGATGCCGACGTAATCAAGGACGAGTTACAAAGTCGACCCTGTTTGGGACCTATCATTCTTGCGCTCTAGTTGAGGGTGCACCAAAGAAAACCCTACCGGTCCTTGACGTTGGGTGTTCTTTGCTTCAAGGGTCGTCGTGTTATCTCTTCATCCTCTAGCCTCAAGTCACAACCGCTAGGCGAATTTCATGCGTCTCCAATGGGGGTCACGAGGGGTTCCTCAAGACTTACAAGCGATTACTCGGCGAGTTTTTTGGTTTGGGATGTCTTAGAGACATCGTGCTTTTGTCACTTTGCTTGTGACGTGTGCCAACGCCACAAATACGAAACCTTATCTCCCGGGGGCCTCCTCCTGGCGTATAGGAAGACATTTCTATGGATTTCGTCGAAGGCCTCCCTAACTCTCGAGGCTTCAATGCTATTTTAGTAGTGGTTGACCTGTTTCAAAGAGTATGGGCATTTTCTTCCCCGCCGTCATCCCTTCACCGCCAAAAGTGTGGCCAATCTTTTGTTCGGAATGTCATTCGTCTACATGGGTTCCCAACAACATTGTCTCGATAGGGATAAGGTCTTCCTCAAGAAGATTTCGTCTCCAAATAAGCGCACTCACCTGAATCGCAGTTCCACGTACCACCCTTAAAGCGATGGGCAAACGGAGGTTGTCAACCGTTGCGTGGAGACATATCTGCGGTGCTTCATTTCGCAGCGCCCCAAGGAATGGTCTGATTGGGTGCATTGGGTCGAATACTGGTACAATATGCACTCCCTTCAAAGTTGTTTATGGGCGCGACCCCCCTCCTCTCATATGTTACGATTCCGCACCTAGGTGGTCGTTCACCGGATTTGACCTTGGTTGCATGACCGCGACTTGGCCATTACGAACTCCGAGACCAACTTCTTTTGGTCCGAGAATCGGATGAAGCAACAGTCGACAAGCATCGCGTGACCTCTCCTTTCTTGTGGACGACTGGTATATTTGAAATTGCGGCCCTATCGGCGGTTGTCCGTGGCACGCCACTCGAACATGAAGCTCAGCCCTCGCTTTTTGGCCCCTACAAAGTGCTAGAGCGCATTGGACCGGTCGCTTATCGGTTGGAATTACCAACGGCCTCCTCCATCCATCCCGTCTTTCACGTGTCTCGGCCAAACGAGTTGTTGAGACCATCCAAGCTTCGCCTATCTTTGCCCCCATTTGATCCGATTCGGTGGTACTTGGTGTGGTCCCGAGGCGATCCTTGCTTACCGTTCCCTCACCGCCGGCCCGAGGTCCTTCTCAAATGGGCTTCACTTTGCCCGAGGCCGACGCTACATGGGAGTTGGTGCGCCATGTCCCAAAGTCATTTCCGTCTTTCCACCTTGTCCTCAAGGTGGTTGGTTGTCCAGGGAGGGAGTAATGTTAGGAACCCAGGCCCACATCCAATCCGTAAGGTGTATCAACGCAGGAACAAAGGGAGTATAGGATCGTCTCCAACCAAGACAGTTGCTCCTGCCTCGCCAGCTGTTCCGTGAGTGGACATTAGGGAGCATTTTGAGTGTGAGCAGGTGGTATGAGGTGTGTTGTCAGTAGAGTCAGTATAGTCAGTTGCATAGAGATGAGACTAGGGGGTGGGGAGTATTAATTGCTTTCACTGTTGATGTGAGAGGGAATCTGTATTTTCTCTTTTGGGTAGACATCTTGTCTAGGTGAGTGGAGAAGTTCTCCTACTCTGGGGTTCTAGGTCCTTCTTCTCTCTATGTTGTATTTCACTCTCTTTTGATTCATCAATAAAGCTCGTCGTTCTTCCTCTTGTTCTCATTTCGTACCGAGTTGTTAACAAAATCTTAACGGGATATTAATGATAAAATTTTCTCGAGGGAAAAATCTTATTAGCTCTAATCATAGTTGTAAGAATCATAAAAATTGGAAGCAAATTGTTAAGGGTCCAACTTTGAATCAAATCGAGATTCGGATTGTTGAACCATATAATTCATGATACCATAGTAAATCATATACAAATTTATATTTCTCATCATATTGTTATTATTAATAAGTTAATAGAAAAGGTTAATGATTAATATTAGAAATTTAGAGGGGATGGAAGAGAGGAATTAATTATCTAATCGGTAGAATTTTGTGTGGACAAGCAAATTTCAAGCAAATACAACAAAACTGAAAAAAAAAAAGCCCCTAGATCTTTGTGAATCGTCTACTCATGGGATTTTGATGTGAATCATAGGATTCTAAGGATCCAAAAAAATCCAAGCGTAAATTCACTAGCCCTTAGATTCAATATATAAGGATTTGGATTGTTGCGCGAGGATTCACACCATTCACCCATTTTGATTAAAGCGTTCCCCAATTCAATCTAACAAAAATAACAAATGAATTTAAAGAAAAAAAAAAAAAATGCGTTCCAATTTCCATCCATCCATTTTTCTATTCATTGAAAAAAAAAAATTAAGTTGGTTAGAAACATTAGAGTTGACTAACATTTATAAGAATAATTCTCTTTCCAATGAGGTCATCTCAACAAAATAATCACCGAACTGAATACTCGACCTAAACAAAAATCGTAAGTCCAGCCTCATACATTCACGGATATCTTCTATGTTAATATGATAGAACCTACATGAATCTTGCGATCAATAAACCATTCCCAATTATATTTGCTTCAATTGTTTTTGAAGACCACACATGATTTAATCATGCTTCAAGTTTTCACTCAAATTATCAAAAAGCTAAGTAAAAATCAATCAATTTGAAACAAAGGTGAAAATTATGAGTTATTTTTAGATAAAAAAGTGGTCCAACCCAAGAACTCAAACTCAAAACAGGGAATGGGTGAAAAGACTAAAAACATTATTTTTCGGGCTTCAGCTTTTGCTACTTGAACACTAGTGCTTCAGCTGCTGAAGCTGTTTGACAGGATTAATTAATTTCAAAGTTCAAAACAGCTCAAACAATAATACCAAATAGTCTAAGATTCACCGATGGGATACTAAATCAGAGGCATAGTGATGCTAGTCAGTAATAAACTACTGCTAACCTATTCTTCAGTATAGTCTACTCGGATTCTGTCCACTACAATATTCCCCGTTCAATGTTCAATATCTTTGCGAAGCACCACCAAACAAAAATCAACAAAAGTTGATTCAGCCAAATAGGACTTTCCACGACGCAAACTGGCATTAGCGAGCTCACGACTCGCAAGAAATTTAACTAAACCTAAGTTCCAAAGATTCTCTAAAACAGTGGAATCAATAATCATTGATGTTGGATCAGTAGATTAGCACCGGTTTTCATCACAATTTCACAAATCCATCGATAGATCAAACAAGAACTCCGAAATTCAACGATTTCACATTGCAGACTCTAGACAATACGAGATCGAAACCTAATTCCTTTCCACAGCACACTCAATTCACTAGATCTCAAGCGTTTTGCATCCGAATCACCACAAATCACAAACTCGTACATACCAAATCAAATCAAAACCTAATCCTATTAAGCAAATAAGATCGACTTTTATTGAGAGAGAGTCAGAGAGATCGTTCGAAACGAACCTTCTTGAATTCATGGATCACGCAAGTGAGATTCGATCGATCGATCGATCTTCTCTTCTCTTCTGATTGAGATATATTTGATAGAGTTGAACAGCACGAAACCTGCGTGACAGAGAGAAATAAAATGGAGACAAACGAAGAAAGAATGAAATGAAATGAAGAAGCGAACAACTGAAAAATCTATTTATAGGGCCTCGTCATTGGGCCGGTGGATCTGCTTTTACTGCACTAGATCCACGACTCAAAAGTCCAAACTCTCAACTTGTATGACCGTTGGATACTTTCACGCATCTCGATGCACATCGAACCTCTCAAATTACTGTAATCTCACTGCCCTTATAAGTACGAAAAGACACATTTGTCCTTACAAAACTTTACAATGGCATTTCAGAAAGGCTTTTAATAGGCGCAAATATTACAAGGATTTACAATCTTTAAGTCCGATCATTCTTTATTAAAAGCAACTTTTCGTAGTTTTTTTATGTTATATCCCACCTAATTGCATCTACTAAAAGTATAGCACCGATGTGTTTTTTAGATTTAACAATCATCGATACCAATTGATTATAATTACGAGTATTTAATGAGAACCAACCACTTATCGAGCTCTGTATAAAAGAGTATTCCTTGTGATCGAGCTTGTTTTATCCACAAGAGATCTCGCGCAACCACTCTTCTTCATATTGATGATTTTGAGTCATTCGATGACACAATTGAGGATATTTTTTCTTCTTTTTTTTTTGTTGTTGTTGGAAATTGAGGTCCAAGGTCAAGATGGGAAATTGAGGTCCAAGGTCAGGATAAGAAGTCAGCGCGGGAGGCTTATTCTTCTACTCTGGTAGTTATTTGATACTTGCTCAGTCAGGAATGCAGCTTGGCTTAAGCCCTCACCCGGTCGACTTTCTCTCCTCATCAGGTATGGTGCATTCATCACTGCTTGCAATTCATTCGAGTTTTTCAAGACTTGCGTTCTAGATTTCTGATTGTCCAATTCGTAATTTTTTTCAATTATGACAATGAATTGTGATTGTTGCCATAATGGGTGGTGGAAGAAATGTGAAGATTGGTAACTGTTGTGCGTTGTTTTTGACTACCCAATTGAATATAGGTCACAGTGGTGCAGATTACACTCAGTTCTCGGGCTTTTTCTGTTATTTTATTTTTCGGTGACTTGACACCCATTTGATTACAGCTTTTGCAGATTTTGGTGGTGTTTGTGTCTTGTGTTTAGAGTATGATGTTCCCTAATGAGAGATTAAGGGAAAAATTAGGGTAATTGATCGAGGGCGTTGTTGTTGTTGTTTGTTGTTGTTGTTGGTGTTGTTCAATGGGAAATCCTGAAATCGGCATTTGCGGAACTGGGGGGATTTAATTATGCAATTGAGGAGAAGGGGTTTTATAGGATCCTTCAAAATGTCACAATTTGTTCGTGGTTTTTAGGGTTGATTTATGCATTAAATCGAGCAGAGTGGAAAAGTTTGATGATCTATATAGTCAACTCCAACTAATCGGGATTGAGGCTTAGTTGTTGTTGTTGTTCTTGTTGTTAGGGTTGATTTATGTGTAATAGCATATTCTTTCGGTATGGAGGGAGGGAAGTGTGAGGCGTTAGATAGCTTGTACTTTATCCAACTTTATGATTTGATGAGGAAGCTTATCTTTTTCAATTGGCATTAGATAGATTGTACTCTATACAACTAGAGCTAAGCTTGTAGAGATCACAATTGGAGAATTATAGCAAAACAAAAACAATGTGATAAGGCTTATGAGTTTTGAGAGTTCTATCTCTCTCCCAAAACCCTCTAAACAGAGAATTCTAATAAATTAATTCGCCAGATGCTCATACTACTTCTCTCTCCTTTATTTATACTATTTCCTAGGAGTAAGAACATAGTAGAGTCTAGAATACCCAAGAATTACTATTATATCCCTAAACCATAATATGTATGCTCTTATTAGCTTTGACAGTTATAAGTTCGATGATCCATATAGCCGACCCCAAACTTATTTGGGATTGACGCTTTACTTGTGTTTGTTTGTTTGTTTGTTTGTTAGGGTTGATTTACAAGTAATTCCTTTTGGAGCATACTGTTTCTATGCGGAGGGGAGACTGAGGCATTAAATGGCTCGTTATCCAACGCTGTGATTTGAGGAAGCTTGTCTTCTTTGATTCTTATTTGTTTGTCCCTTCATAATCCATATTCTATGAGTCTCCTTTCCTTTTCTTTTTTTTTCTTTTTTCTGATAAACTTTGCATGATTTGGTTTTAAATCAGCATTTGAGCTCACTACAAAAGCCAAACATGTTGGAATTTATTTTTTAAAGATGCAACATTCGTCTTGGTTCCTCTTTAAAGGAATTCTGGCACCTTGTGTGTTCCAACCTCCCAATGATATATGCAATAATCTCTTAATACTTTTTGGTCCGGATTGTCTTATCATGAAAAGTAGATATGGAGAGCAAACATGTGTTTTGATGTATTACATCAGCTTGCTTATTGGCTTACAATTTTTCGGGACAATTTGCGATGGGTAAGCATAGATACCCTCACGTGTGTGGTAGACTCTCAAGTGGAGAGCAATGATAGTTGGGGGCTTTCGCTTTTTAGGATTGCAGAAAAGAGAACTTACTCTTGATTTGCATCTTATAGGGAACTTTCTTTCTGCATTATCTGTGTAAATTTTAAACACTTACAGGTAAATTGCACGTTTGATGGAGTAATTGGTATTTGGAAAGCAGGTAGTCCTTGAGTGGAGTAAGGGGATTTACTCATATATCAATCTTTGAAGTTGTGAAACTTACTTTTTAAGGGCAGTACTATGGCCATTTATCTATTGATAATGTTGCCTGTTGGCCATAAATGGTCGTACTTTTGAGCTTAGACACGTAACTTTTGATGGACTGTCGATTTGGTTAGCTATGTTCCGAACTAAATATTGAATAATAAAGCTAAATATTACTAAAAATAATTGCCACGCGCAATTTTCAAATTTTACTGATTTATTCTTGATATAGATGAATTCTCCTCCTTGATATCACTTTTGGCACTATCATGTAAGGACATTCTCTTCCATAGCAAGTGCAATCATAACTCAGTGATATGATAGGAAGAAGTTAATAAAGAGAGGATACTGATACTACCTTAACTGTCATGAAGGTTTTAGGGAAGTAAAACTTGATGGTCAGACAGCGAATCAGTTGAACCAGTATTCTCCTTTCCTATGGAAGAAATCAAAGCAATGGAGAAAGCAATTTGTTGTGACATTTGCGTTTCTGGAAAACACTGCTTCTATGGTGGTTGCGGCTACAGTTGTTGGTGCTGCTGCTACACTTCTTATAAGGACCAATAAAGCTCCTGAGACAGCCAATGTACGTATTCCCTGGTGTAGTTTCAACGCTTAAACTGGATTATGCCATTTCTCTCAATCTAACATTATGTGCGTATTTAACAAGTATCATGTTCGAAGCAGATCACCAGAATAAATTGAGCTGTACTACCGTCTCGTATAATCGTCTGCTGACTAAGATGCCTATAATTACTAAAATTACTAATCTAGCAAATGCCCCTTAGTACATCTTTTTTATTATACACCTAATTCTTGAACTGTCTCGCTTCTTTCTTAATAGGAAGAAAAACCTGTAAAAGTTTGTGAAGATTGTGGAGGCTCCGGCATATGTGCAGAATGTAAGGGTGAAGGCTTCGTACTCAAGAAACTTTCAGACGAAAATGCGGAAAGGGCAAGACTCTCTGCGAAGAACATGGCCACTCGATACACAGCAGGGTATGTATTAGACTATTAGTGTTCTGCTCATACATACAATTCATATCAAGCTTTTTGTTAGAACTCCTTGATTTTACTTTTTTCAGGCTCCCAAAGAAATGGAGCTACTGCACGAAATGCTCATCCGCTCGATCATGCAGTACTTGCAGTGGTAGCGGGCAATTAAGTTTGTAATATGTTTGTATTCTGAATCTCGTTCAGAATGAAAGCCATGAGTCAGTCTGTTATGTAGCCAAGCAACATGAATTGCTTGGGTTGAAGCTGCTTCAAAGTAAGGCCCAGAATCCAGATATACTTCCTTAACTATACGTCTGCATGAATTTATTCCTGTGTAGTAACTTTTCTTGCACATATCAAAAACGTTCAATTTTGTGTCTTTGTTCAAAAAAAAAAAAATCTTGAGTGTCTAAATTGTCTGATCAAGAATGTAGAAGGCATTAGAACTTTTGCTTCTCGCCAAATGTTGCGTCAGTTTTAACCAAGTGTCTTGTAACAAAGTGTCTCGAGTTTGAGCCTTGAGTATCAAGTCCATTTAAAATTTTGATGGATAGCTTTACCGCCGCTTAGTGGTCCTGACCGAGACTTGAGCTCGGAGTAGTTGAGGCCCATTGGGCTTCAAATACCATGTAGGTTAGACTAAAAAAAAAAAAACCTTTCAGCCACTATGGACCCTCTGTGGCTCAACTTCAACGTTGGGTATCTGTTTAAGGCCTTAATTTATTAGGCCTAAGACCATAACGTTTTTTTTGTTGAAACCGAAACCTCTACCTAAGGAACTTTTGCTACGTCGAACCACTTTGACCGACTTTTTTTGGTTTAATTACAGTTTGGCATGGTGAAAATTTTACAGTCAGTGAAGCTACTGCTTTGTTGGTCGAAAATTATTGAGTTACATCGGTCGCGTGAAAAGTACTGAAAAAATTATATGATATCAACTTTGGTACAAAAAAAAAAAAAAAAAAAAAAAATTATTACTGCTATACTCAAGAGAGACCAAAATGGTGAAATAGATTTTGGTGGGAAACCTTGGATTAAATCAAGCAAAAAATACTCTTTAAGTCCACTTCAAATAAAAGTTGTACCTAAGAAAAAAAAGGTCAGGAATTGACAAATCCCTGATTCTCTAAAGGGACCCTCTTATTATAATTGTGATTGAGGACCGGCCAACCAATGGTCTCTCACACGCCGAGCCGGTCGCGGACCCGTCTCTGTCACCACTGCACCCATTGAGCCAATCACGGCTCAGCCGTCTCACCAATCGCAGAGCAGTGAGCACCCTTTGAGCATCAATCCCACCAAACGACAAACCGCACCACGGCCCTCTCTGTTTGGATTCTATTATTCCATCTACATTTCAAAATAATATCAACTTTGACAAATATATACAGTATTATATTTCTTTTTAATAGCCAGTCACAGCCTCATAGGCTTATAAAAAAAAGTCTTATCAAAAAATTTTGTATTGCAGTGACATATGTACTATGGTGATTTGTGATAATAATATTAAATTAATTAAGTGGTCGATGATATATTATAATTAAATACATATATATATAGTACAACTAACTTAATTGGGATCATATGCCAGCATGTAGTTCAATATATTCCTTCGAATTAATTATAAATGGTTGATTTAGTGTAATTTATAGTACATTAGATTATTTTGCAGTAGACAAAGGAAATGTTTGATTAAGAATGTTGTTGAAGACCAATCGAGCTCATTAAGGTTTAGAGAAATTAGTCTATGCATGGTCTGTGGTGGGTTGGTAGCCCTTGTCGACCAATGTTTTTTTTTTTTTTTTTTTTTTTTGGGGGGTGGGGGGGGGGGTGGGGGTTAGACAATGAACGTATTGTTGTGGTACAAGGTTGTTAGGCCATGAAAATGACACCAAATTGGTAGTTAGGGCAATGTGAGGAGGAATTTTAAAACATGTTACAAAAACTTATTAAAATTGGGACGGTTGTGTTGTGTATGCAAGTGCTTTAGATATGTACTGAAATTTTAATTTAATTAAAGCTTATCGTTTGCATTGTCGCACTTTGATATTCATAGTTTTGTACGAGAGATTCCTTCATATATGTGTGCATGATTGTGTGTAGTGTATGCATCCACGTTGCACTTTTTTTAATTAATAAATCTATTTGATAAAATAATAATTTAAAAAAAAAAAAACTATGATGATCATGAGATCTACAGATTTGTATGTGCAGTACTTATTTTGAAGAAATATATAGTACTTATAAATTAAATCTCTCAATGTGTCCTTATAATAATATTTTAGTTTTTCTCCGAATGTAATTATTTTATATATATGACAAATATTTTTAGGTAAAAGTTCACAGGTCTCTAACTGGATTCTTTAGTTCGGCCACTTATATATACACACATGCAATAGTTTAATATACGTGGGAGTTATATTCCCTGACAACAAAAAAAAAAAATAACAATTTATTTTTATTATCTAAAAATTAAAGTATAGTACTACTTCGGTGTTTTTCCAAAAGTAGGGTTAGTTTACAATTAATTTCTCAAAATAGAGAGGATTTTTTTTTTATTACTGAAGTAGGCAATAGCTTGGGTGTGGTTGGTTTGGTTGGCGGTGACGTGGCGGCAGGCGTGTACAGATAGCGCCTTTTCAAAAGGCGCTATATGTACACGTGGCCGCCACGTAACCGCCAACTCACCAACATATTATAACGCCTTTTGAAAAGGCGTTATCAGTAGGAAGTCATGGCGGTGAGGTGGCGGTGACGTGGCCGCCACGTAACCGCCACGTCACCGCCACCTCACCAAATGGACTCGCCGATCTTTCCGCCACCGCCGCCGCTGCCTGTCCGCGATCGCGTCCGCGGACGTTGCGATGGTCGCGTTGTACTCGGCCGCTCATCCGTCCTCGCCGCGTGCCGCGCGCATCGCGAGGCGGACAACCCGCACAACCCATAGCGCCGACCAAAAGCGGCCGATGTCCACGTCGACCAGGGTTACACGTAGTGCGCGTATTGCGAGGCGGACAACCCGTATAACCCATAGCGCCACCGAAACGGCCGATGTCCACGTTGACCGGTTACACGTAGTGCGCGCATTGCGAGGCGGACAACCCGCACAACCCATAGCGCGCCGAAACGGCCGATGTCCACGTCGACCGGGTTACACGTAGTGCGCGTATTGCGAGGCGGACAACCCGTACAACCCATAGGCGATATTCGACCCATCGATGTCCACGTGGGCTGTCCACGTCAGCAAGGGTTACACGGATAGCGCCTTTTCAAAAGGCGCTATCCGTGTAACCCGGTCCACGTGGACGACTTTACACAGATAGCGCCTTTTCAAAAGGCGCTATCTGTGTAAGGGCGGTCCCGTGTCGTCCACGCAAGCAACCAAATTTACCCACTTTGATAGCGCTTTTGAAAAGCGCTATCGCTATTCTCGGGAAAAAAAAAAAAACACCACCCTATTTTTCGGATTTAAACTAAAAACATTAGTACTTTTATGAAAACATTTATGTTGGTTTAATAGGCTTTATTCAATTCTATTATCAAGATAATTAATTACTCTATATTTTGAATAACATCTATTTTAAAAATAAAACAAAAATAAATCATAAATCATATCATATCCAAAAATAAAAATGTTAAAAATAAAAAGTTCATGAGTAAAAGGAAAAATTGATTTTAGTGTTTCTATTACAGTATAGTATATGGACTAGAAATAGATATACAGTGGATCGACTACTTTTAAGTTATAAACATACGTGTGACGAAGGAATCTTTAATTATTGGTGGCTATTATACATTAGTCAGATATGCCTTCAGCCCATTATATAAAATTTCTCGCCTCTGCCCTTATGTAATTGACTTTCTATATAGCCTCATAATAACTAATTAATCTGCTTTTTCATCTAGTTATACAACTTATACTTAGTTTATTTGTCCAGTCACTTAATTTCTGGTCTATGCCCATGTATACTTGTTGAAATTGAGACAAGGACAGGACTTAGCTGATGGTTCAGCTAGGCGTGTGACATGAATTGTTTTGAAGAAAATGCAGCAATGTCGGTGGGGGCCCATTAATTGAGCTTGTGATTTCCAACCATATATCACAGACAAGTACTAACTTATACGTGTATATATATGCTCACAAAGCTGGCACATTTGGCTTTGGTTTTGGCACACCTTACATGCATATATGCATGCAGCTGGCACACAGTTTGCTGAGAAGAAGAGACCAAATATGATAGAGCTCGAGTGACTGTTTCGTATGTCAAGATACCCATCGAGTGGAATTTTGAAAAGAATATTGCGTGGATTGATCGATGTGGGGTTTACTGATCATACATGTAAGTATATATATATATATATGGCCTTAATTTGTGACCCCACGGCCGTACACTTGCCCTCTCCTCTCCCAACATTGCCGTGCGATACCCATGTGACACCTATTTACGTCATTATAAAGTCTTAATTAATGGATGCACATCATCCGCAAGCAGTCTGCCTCTAGCACTTCTTCGCAAGTTTATAATTAAATCGCTTTCAAATCATATTGGTGTGGGACGTTTTATTTCAAAAGTCCTTGGTACTAATTGGGAAGAGATAGTTACGTACTTATTTACTTCATCTTCATCATGAAATTTTAATTAATCGATGTGAGACTAACTCTTTATGTCCACACATCTTTGACATTCTCTTCTCTTTCTTTTTTTTCTAACTTTCTGATGCATTTGTATATTTTGTGTTAACTTCATTACCAGTTATTTATGAAAGGGACTCGTAGAAATTGAAAGAAACTTTGAAGAATTAACATATAGGGAAAGTGTAATTAAAGGACCAAAATAACTTTAAAATAAAAGAATATAAGTGTAAATCTCTCTTTACATGAATATTATTAAGTCGCGCTTTAAAAAGTATATATTTATCACTCTCTCTAAAAATAATTATTATTATTGTGCACATTTAACGCTCGGTTCATTTTCTTTTTTTAATTGCCATGCATCTTTCTTCCCCACACCCCCTTCCCATACAGCTACATATGACTTTTTTATCTCTCTTTTGTTTTTGTGTGCCCATGCAACTTTTCCTAATGAATTTTGTGTTTCATATGCATTTTTTGGTGAATTACTCTTCATATATTTTAATTATTTGTTTCAATAAATTGTAAAAATGAATTATAATATATTTTTATAAAGTGTTGTGGCAAAAATGCTTTACCATGAAAAAACTGCCGTAATTAAATTGTTATTATTATTATTATTTTGATAGGGCCCTAAAAATTAGAATTTTTAAACGACGTTTGGTACTAAAAAACCCCTAAACTACTTGGTAATAAACAATTCAACTCTTAAAATAAAAAAGTATAACTAAAAACTCCATTTGGATGGAAATCATATTTAACATTTGTTAACTTTTGTGGCTTTAAAAAAAATAAAAACAAAAATAGAGTACAAATTAGTCCTACGAATCTTGAGCGGATCTTCACTACTCTGCTCACTCCAATGATTTTTTTTAGAATAAGGACTTCAACTCGGACTTGACTTCTTTTTTTTTGCTAGATTAATTAACTAACTTGTAGCTACATATTCTTGATTACTCAGATTGAAACAAATTAAATAGTAAACAATGAGTCAAATGACTTGTTATATTGCGTACTTCAAGGGTTGAATTGGTTATTTTTAGGGGTTTTTTAGTACCTTATGCCATTTTTAAACACTGCTTCAAGAAAAACAGTGTCAAAAAATCTCACAATTATATATATATACTATGTTTTTATACAACCTCAAAAAAAAAAAAAAAAAAAAACTATGTTTTAATACGAGAGATTCTAGCTAGGGGTGTCAATTCGTGTCGGTGAGTCGTAAACGTGTCGTGTCATAAACAGGTCATGACCCATATAATGCAAACTCATTACATGACATGTTTATTAATCGTGTTAATCGTTTTCGTGTCTAAGTGGGTCGTGTTAAACATGTCGTGTATTCGTATCACCCATTTATTAAATATTGTATTTAAAAATTTTATTTTATTTAAACTTTTATAATTTGGTTACTACTTTTTAAAATAGATCTAAATGATTAAATTCAAATAAACATACCGAAATAGCCAATAAAATATAATGTAATTGTATATAGTCGTTAGTTTTACTTTACTTTTTTCATTCAAGTCATTATTACTCTTAATAATAAAGCAAAAATGACTCGTAATAATAACATAAACAAAATTATAAGAATCATCTAAAAAAAATCTAAATTTTACTTTGGTGAAAAGTTTTATTTTTTCTTAATAAATAATTATTAATAAAATCTAAAACATAAATAATATATTAAAAGTAAAATGAATATTTCCTCTCAAATATAAAATAAAATATGATAAAAGATATCTATAAATAAAATAAATAAATCATGCTATTAACATGCATTCAAATGGGTGAATTTTGTATCAATCTATTTATTATACCATATTTATTATTTATACATTATTCTTTAGTCGTGTTAAGCGAGTCATAAACGAGTTAAGCAGGTTGACATGTTAATGACTCGTTTATTAACCGTGTATAAACGTGTTAAGATGTTTATGACCCAGACCCACTTAAGCTAAACCCACGACATGTTTATTATGTGTCGTGTCGTGTCGTGTTAATCGTTTCATGACCCAAATTGCCAGCCCTAATTCTAGCATACCTTTACATATTGTCATACTTAAATTGATCAATGCGTTAGCAAACAAAATCAACAATCAATCTACAGCCAGCCACTATTTAAAGAGGTATATATCGATATCATACACAAAGTATTTTTGAACATTGTTTTCTTTATATCCACTAATCACTACTATATATACTACATAATATTTCCTTATTTTTTTGTAAAAATATGGTGGGTGAGGCACTTAATGATTGTGTTTAGGGACACAGTCAGATTATAATTGAATAACTTAACCTAAAAGCTAGCTGCATTAGGTATGGTGGTTAGATTTTTGAAATTCAAATGGTTGCTTTAAATTTAATAAATGTTTTTAATTTTATTCTTTTCAAAAATAGTCGAAATTGGATCCCATCCAATCCCTTTTCATATTAAATTTTTTTGCAAAAAATAAAATAAAAAATGTCCCGTTCATATATGGAGCTAGTTAGATCTTCGTGCATAGAAATAAAGCTTTTTCCTATACAAATTATAACTAATCATAAAATCAAATGAGTAATGATTCAGCATCTAATATTTCTAAATTAGCTTTGTATTTAGGGTTTTGAATTTGATTAACATGATTAATAGAAAAGGGACCGTGGCAGGGAGTTTTTCACATAGGAAAATTACATTAATTTTTTATTCATCAAATAAGGATGGTTACTTTAAAATTACAAAAGTAAGGTATGTCTCATTTTCAAAAGGAGTCATTGATGATGATGTGGATGCATACGTTGTGTCTTTGATGAGGTGGAATGAATGACTCATTTTCATATAAAATACAAAAGTTCTTAATTACTCATTCTCAAAAGGAGTAATTTGTTCAACTCGAAGTGGTGAACCCATGCAAACGACATATGCGTATCGAGATGGACAAACAACGTCACGTACATATCTCGAGATGGACAACCCGCTTCACGCTCGTATCTCGAGGTACACAACTCATGTAAAGGACATGAATGTATCTCGACGTGGACAACTCATGCAAACGTCACGCATGTATCTCGAGGTGGAGAAGTCATGCAAACGCCACGCTCGTATGCCGAGGTGGCCGACCCATGCAACCTCGTGCAATTCATGCAAACGTCACACACGTATCGCAAGGTGTGCAACTCATGCAACCTTGTGCAATCCATGCAAACGTCACGCACGTATCTTGAAGTGGACAACTCATACAACCTCGTCCAATCAATGCAAACCGTGCAAAGGTCATGCACATATTTCGAGGTGGGGAACTCATGTAATCTCGTGCAATCGAAGTAAACCATGCAAACGTCACGCACGCGTCTCGATGTGGACAATCCATGCAAACGTCATGCATGTTTCTCGAGGGGGCAACTCATGTATATCTACTACAAACCATGCAACACATGCAAATGTCAGGCACGTATCTCGAGGTGGGCAACCCGTGCAACCCATACAAACCATGCAACTCATTCTTTAAAGTTTTGTCTTATTTCTATCTCGTGACCATAAGAAGAGATATGTAGATGAAAATATTTTTAGGCCAAAACCACGTTATTTCTTTGTCTAGAATTTAAAATTAAAACAATAAAGAAGTGTTCAGAAAACATAAAATGAATGGCGCATTCTTTGAATGCGTTATTCATGTTATGCAACAGTCCACGTGGACTATGAGAAAATTTGAAATTAACATTCATGTTTTCTAAAAGCTCCACGTGGTCGCCACGTGGAGAGTTCTATAACACGAATGACACATTCTCCGAATGCGTCATTCGTGTTAAGGAGGACAGTCCACATGGAAGTCCGCGTGGACTGTCTTGGAAACTTTATAGCGCATTTTGAGAATGCGCTATTATGTGTATCTACAACTGGACAGTCCACGCGGACTGTCGATTGGAATAACATGAATGACGCATTTTCACAATGCGATTTACCTTAGTTGACGAATAAAAATAAAGTCCAACTTATTTTACCCATTTAAATCACTTTTCACTATACATTTGTAATTTTTTCCCGTCGCAGTGTTGCATACGTGGATTTAATTTATTAAAAATTAAAATGGATGAAAAAGAAAATTAAAATAATATATTCCACTCCACAATGTACGGAAAGGGCCCACATCAGATGGGATGTTCATGCAAAGCATCTGCCACCAACACTTCTCTCCCTTCTTCCAAGAAATGAACCGCTTTCTGATGCCCCCCACCTGTGCCCCACTCGTGCCTCCGATTTCCAAGGTGTACAAGCATTATTAAACAATAAATCTATGTGGAAGAGGTTTCGAGGTCTGGAAGAACGCATCTCGATGAGATCTAATGCTGCGTTAAGGAGAGGTGAGAAAAAATATAAAGTATTATTAAAAAATACAGTTACAGCTAGATAAGGCCGTACGTTGGTGGGGCCCAATTCAGGTGGGTGCTGACTTAGAGGAATCTGATTGCTGCTACTTTGCGCCTTCTCTCTTTCCGAGACGCGAATCGGCTTCCGGCGCTGTGACCCACTCCTATATTAATTCCCTATTTCCTGTTTATTTGTTTTTGAAAAAATGATTGGTTGACAACTTTTAATTACACTTACAATTTTCACATGTTTTAAAGTATATCCATATGTCTAGAACAAATTAAGCGTGACAACTGGATTACTCTAACATAGACCTCTTCATGGACGTAGGTGAGATTTGATCTTTAAACCTAACCAGTCGTCACTACAAGAATATGATGAAATAGCAACAAAAAATAACAACATCCAAAATATGTTGCTAAACAACAACAAATCAACAACAGATGTGCATCAAATAAGTCGTTTGACTTGATTGACTACCAAACAACAATTCAACAACAGATTTGTGACAAACTGACGACTGTCACAAATCTGTTGCTGATTTTACCCGCCTATGCATTCCCGCCCAATGTGAGAAACATCGAGATACGAATAGGAACATGTGTCGTTCGATCTGGTGACTACAACATGGCAATGAAAGATTTGCTACAGATCAGCGACATACATATAGTCTATCGCTGATATGTTGCAGAATGGAGTTTTTTTTTTTAAAAAAAGAAAAACGTCATCGTGTTCCTTAAACCCTCTGGTGTGATTCCTCCATCGAGCATCACGGCCACGCCACCTCTGGTGTCAACGTTCTCCCCCCGCCTCCTCTGGTGTCAACGCTCTCGCCCCGCCTCTTTTGGTATCAACGTCCCTCACGTTCCCTCTGGTGTGCCCCCCCAAATCTTTATGGCCTCCGTACCTAAAATCAAGGGAAACTCTCCATTCTTCGTTAAATATCTCTCCCCCAAATTGATCGACGGGTGTCGAAAACGTGCTCGGACCCTTTGAGTAAACCCTTCTACTCGAACCCTCTGCCCAAACCCTTCTGCTCGAACCATCTGCCTAAAACATTCTCAAATGGTCCATCAATCTCCCTTCTATCCCCATTCGATCGACTGTTAATATTTTTTCTCTCTCTAACCCACATTTTGTTGGGGTAGAGAAGCAGGCGGTGTCCACTAGCGGCGCCACCCTCACCAGAACCTCTTCTCTCCAGTACGGTGACATCAACAAAGGGGTTGTCACTGAAGTCAAATATCAGGTGAGGTAGCTAGATAAAATTATAGACATGGTTTGGTACTCAAATCACATCATGTATTTTGACTGATTATTTGTTGGGTTTGTGCAGGTCATTGAAGGTCTTATATTCTCTCATCCTTATCAAAACTCCTATTCAACTCATTGAAGGTCATTGAAGGTATTGTCTAATGTTTTTCAATTTTTGATCAACATCCCCAACACCCCATTCTGATTCCTTTTCACCATCCGATCTCATTTGTTGTGATAGGGAGATGACCAGCTTGTTCGAGTTGATGAGTTGATACGGAGAGGAGTATCTCTGCAGTTCATCAATGCTGACCATGGTGATTCAGGCAAGTTTTTTTGCTCATTTTGGTTTTTGGTATTTTCATTTTGTTTGGCTTCAACCCTTTAATAATTATTCCTTTAAAGCTCTTGATGTTGGGTTCGGCGTATGAAGATTGTGAAACTGCATAGAAGAGGAAACAAATTGAATCAAAGGTTCGTTCAATCTCTTTAAACCCTAAACCTGAACCTGTTTGATTCTATATATTCCTCTTGTGTGCTTCAATTTTTTAGTTTTTCCCTTTCCATTAGCTTTCTATATAAATTACTTTGCTGCTTAGAATGTTGAGAAGAATATTTCTATCCTTTTGAGCCAAAAAGATTAATAGGCAAACTTCCAAAAAAAAAGATTAATAGGCATAACCAATATCTACCAGTCTTTATGGCCGAGTTGAATTTTGCTTTGGTTTTCAACGTTAGACATTTGTGGATTGGTTATGCCTTGAATTGAGATTTATAAAACTCATTTTCTAGGTAAGGAAGATTGTGAAAGTGAAATAAATTTCTTTCTTGATTGTTGTTGTATTGTTGAAATAAGATATCTCATATATGGGATAGGTGGAGGAAGAGTATTCCTATTTTGTAAATAGGTGAGGGAAGAACATTCTTATATTGTAGACTTCGTTGTCGAATAGGTGGAGTGTTTATCAACAATTTGCTTTATCGAAATGAGAGTACTAGTTATTTTCTAAGATCAACTATGAGGTTAATTCAATACTTAATCTAGTAGCCACGTACTTGCCAAAAATACATGATGGGCAAAGATGACAGTTTTGTTTAGATATTGCCTAAAATTTGAACCAATTTACTTGGGTGGTTTTGGTTTTTTTACTTGTCGAACTGAAGTTACTGAACCAATGAACTAGTTAAAACAATCATACTAATCAAAGAACAATTATGTTGGCTGAATCGGTTGAGTGTGAACTAGTGATTCACCGTATTAGAATTTTGAAACGACTTTGAATGTTTATGAAATGCATACCCTTATAACCTGATAAATCATCATAGTAGTGTATATATATTATATGGTAGCTCAAAAACACGACGATATAACTCACTCGACAATCATTTGTTTCTACTAAACATAAAGTAACATAGTGATGCTGTGATTTGTAATTCATATACTGTTTTGGCATGGCCCTCCTATTTTTTCTCTTTTTCCTCAAAAATGTTACTTTGAAAAAAGTTCTATTGCAAGGGAGGCTGCATATAATATTTTTTTAATCTTTTTTAAGAAAGACATAAATACATTTTTAATATTATAAGGGTGGTTTGGGGCAACCTATAAGTAGTTTTGATGAGTACATACAAGTAATTACTGAATTCAATTAAATGTTGTTTGTACTTTGGGAACCAAAACCACACTACAAGGAACAACTTGGTTCTAAATGAAGTGAGGTTTGGTAAAAAAAGGGACAATTTGGTTTAAGTAAAGCAATTTCAAAACTCAATTCAAGTTACCCCAATAGAATTAAGCTCTATCGAAGCAGCGATGCCTCTTACGGTGACAAGTACTCGTAAAAAATGAGATTAGGGACAAAGTTGCAATATAGTACCTCATTCGCTCTCTATATATAAACAATTAATTAATAAATGCATACCTTGTTTAACTTATTCTTTGGCTGTGCATTTCATAAAAAAATGATGTCTTATTGAGTTATTAATCATTCTTATATTGTTTATTAATTGTGATTGTCATTTACAAGGCACTTACTAGGTACATAGCTATATTTGAAATCTCGAGATTATATATATTAGGAATTGATGAATATTAATTTGGATTAATTTTTGAAAATAAAGAAAACTATAATAATTGATATACTTCATTATTAATATCAGATAAGATTTATCCACTGATCGGCTGGAAAACTTAGGAGCGAGATGTCTACTAATCGAGAATGGATGTATAGTCGTATTGAAAATGGGTATACTCGACGAGAGTACATTAACGGCGTAAGCGAGTTCATATCGTATGCTAAGGCGCATTGTAGGACATTCGCCACTGAGGGGAAGATTCGGTGTCCATGCAACCATACGAAGTGTCGTAATCGTTCCTACTATGATGTTGACACCGTATAATGTCATATACTTCGTCGGGGCTTCGTTCATGGATATCACTGTTGGTCAGAACACGGAGAAGAAGAACATACGTACACTCAAAATGTACATGAAGAACCTAGCAACACGATGAAATATGATGACCAAGAAGAGACACATGCAGCTGATTATTGTACATCGTATCATGAGATGGTCCATGACTTGGCGGGTCCGAGTTTCAATTGGTGTCATGAAGAACAACCTCCAAATCCTTATTCGCAAAATTTGTATGATATGTTAGACGCAGAAAGTTAACCGCTATGGCCGGGGTGCGAGAACATGACCAAATTGTCGGCAGCTGCGAGACTCCTAAAAATTAAATCAGAACATCTCTGAAAAGGCATACGATGAAATTCTTCAATTTTGTAAAGATGCATTACCGAGTAACAATTATTTAGTCGATATCTTTTACAACACCAAACGACTAATGCATGGGAGGAGGCTACCAGTCCAGCAAATTGATTGTTGCGAGTCCATGTGCATAATTTACTGGGGTGAGGATTCAGAGTTGACGACTTGTAAGTTCTGTGGTCAGTCGAGATATGAACAAATCAATTGCGAAGGACGAAGAGGCATGCCACGGGCTCGAAAAAAATGTATTACTTCCCCATAGCACCTCGGTTGCAGCGTTTATTCGCGTCTGAAGCAACTGCAAGGTACATGAGGTGGCATGCGGAATACGTTTTAGACGGCATCGTAATGCAACATTGTTCTCATTCTATTGCATGGAAGCATTTCAATGACGTGAACACTAAATTCATCGCCGAAATTCGTAATGTTCGTTTGGGGTTATGTACAGATGGTTTCCAACCATTCGGGCAGTCCGGAAAAACAATACTCATCGTGGCCTGTAATTCTCTTTCCTTACAACCTACCCCCCTCAATGTGCATGAAAAAGAAGTTCATGTTTTTAACGGTCATCGTGCCGGGTCCGACTAATCCTACAAATCAAATTGATGTCTTCCTACAACCCTTGATAAAGGAGTTGCAAGAGTTGTGGCTTGAAGGAGTACTTACCTACGACATTTCCACCAAAATGAACTTCCAACTCCGAGCTGCACTTTTGTGGACTGTCAGGGACTTCCTCGCTTTTGGTATGTTGTCTGGTTGGAGCACACATGGAAAGAAAGCTTGTCCGTATTGTATGGATGACACAGATGCATTCCAATTAAAGCATGGTGGAAAGACTTCTTGGTTCAATTGCCATTGTCGCTTCCTACCGCGTGGGTCCACTTTAAGAAGTGACAAGACCGGCTTCAGGCGCAGAACAACTTGTCGAAAAGGGCCGCCTCCTATTAAATCTGGGGAACAAGTTTTGGCTGAAATTGAAGATTTAGGACTGATGAAAGTAACTGAAATTGAATCCACTGAGGTGAACTCTAAGATTGCCAAAAATTCAGGTTGGAGGAAACGAAACATATTTTGGGACCTACTTTATTGGAAGACGAATCTCATTAGGCACAACTTGGATGTCATGCACATCGAGAAAAATGTCTTGTCGACAACATTTTCAATACAAATATGAGTGTTCCTGGGAAGAGTAAGGATAATGCAAAGTTGAGACTAGATTTAAAAGAAATTTGCAATCGACCTTCCCTCGAATATGATCCCGCGTCCAGATCATATCTAAGAACGTATGCACTCGATAAACGTAAGAAAGAAGTTTTGTGTGATTGGATACGACAATTACCCTTTTCCTGATGGATATGCATCAAATATTGGTCGATGTGTGGACGCCAACAAATTTAGGATGTTTGGAATGAAAAACCATGACTGTCATATGTTCATGCAAATATTGATTCTCATTGCCTTTCATGAACTACTAGAGGATAAAGTGTGGATTGCAATTAGCGAGTTAAGTTTGTTTTTTCGAGACTTGACTACTAGAAACCTTAATATGGCGCAAATTACAATGTTGCACTCCAACATTCCCAAAATATTGTGTAAGTTGGAGCAAATCTTCCCTCCTAGTTTTTTTGACTCAATGGAGCATCTTCCCACACACTTAGCATACGAGGCTCATATCGCCGGACCCGTACAGTTTCGGTGGATGCATCCGTTCGAAAGGTAATTTATGTAAGCAACAAACATTTATTGTAATGAATAACCAATATCTTTGGTTATATTGGTTAGAACTATCAAATTTAACGAACGTACCGTCCAAATATTTTATCTCATCATATAGGTATCTCAAGCATTTGAAGAACAATGTTAGGAACAAGGCGAAAGTTGAAGGCTTTATATGTAATGCTTACTTAGTTGAGGAATCGACTTCTTTTTGTTCATTCTACTTAGAGGTCATATCGGTATTGCACACGGACGAATCCAACAAAATGATGCTGTCGGGGTAGGTCCGAGTGTTGCTAACAATGGCACATTCTCGATTTTTATTCATCCGGGACGACCATTGGGCAAAGCGAGGAACCGGTACCTCACGTCAGAGAAGTATGTCGCAGCTCATCAATATGTGTTACTAAATTGCCTGAAAGTAGTTCCGTTTATAAGGTATTACAATTTAGGTTGATTTTCCCTCTCACAATTTTTTGATGCAGTTTGATAATCTCGTATCATTCTTTCGTACGCAGCATATTCTAGTCTATCGTTCGTTTGCGAGAACCTAACATCACCGATCAAGCTATTGAGATCAGGCTTGAGCAAAAATTTGCAACGTGGTTCTTGCAATATGTACGTAATATTCTATATATGGCTAAGAAATGAGGTTTAGATTCACACATTTCATTTTGTAACATGTAATATCTTGTTCTTTAATGTTACATATCAGGCTGATCAAAACGATGTGCCATACGCGATTCGTCAAATTTCACAAGGACGATGCGTTCATACACGAGTTATCCCGCATACCTCGTTAATGGATATAAGTTTAACACCAAGTCATACGGTACAAACAAGACAACATAAAATAGTGGTGTATGCGTCGAAAGCGGGAACGACAGATGACTATTACGGGGTACTTCGAGATGTAATTCGAATTGATTACCATGATAGGTCACTCCGTACAATGTTATTCAAATGTGATTGGTTTGATCCTACTCAGAATGGTATGCGACTTCATTGTAAATTGAGTTTGGTAGAAGTTCATCAAAATCGTCTATTCAATAGGTTGAGCCCTTTCATATTGGCGATGCAAGCATATCAAATATATTATCTTCCTTACCCTTCTATCGTGAGAAGAGAACGAAGTGATTAGTTAGCAATATGCGAACTTCAACCAAAATTTGTAGATGAAACCAATGTCATTAGTTTAAAAACGGCCGTCACGGATAATGCACTTCAGGCTGACCAAAATGATGATACCAACGTCGCGGAAGTTGATGTAGATCCATTAGCATCGTCGGCAGTTGATCTGACAGGTGAAATTATGTCTGACAACGATGAATTTGAGACACTTGCAGACGATGAAGAAGATTATGAGTTCACATTGTCGTCACATAGTGGTAGGGAAGATGACTTAGAGTGATCGGAGTGAGTTTTTGTACTCCAATTTAATATTTTGCTTGGAATTTGTTGTTTATAGAACTTCATCGATCTCTATGACTGTTTTAAATATCAATCAATTTATGTGATTAATAATTTGTTATAGATAACATTATATATGGCGAGAGGTCAAGGGCATGGTCATATCGAGGATGAGGACATGGAGGACATCGATGGAGCCACGGAGGAGACGAGCACCATTTGACGGGGATCGTTGTCACACCATGCCGTACGAATGACATATTCAACGAAAGTCGTACTTAAATGCAAAAAGTATTAATAATCAATTTAACAAATCCTATTGTGGAAAAACCCTGAAAAGTACTATGTATAGAGGTAGACAACTGTACCATATAAGGTATAGTCATGTACAATGTCATAATACTCCCCAGTTCCCAAAAGAATCAAAATATCAAAACAAAACACACGTACAAGTAATCCTCAATGGCAGGTAGTCAGAGGTAGTCGCCTAAGATCCCATTGCCCTTACTTGTACTCGGATATGCGCTCAATCATCACAGAAGAAAATGGATGATGAGTCCAGTCAGTAAAATCTCAAGGAACTCCTCCGAGCATTCAAATAAACAAATGGAAGTCAATAAATATTGTTAAATAAACATGCAGAATGTAAACAGACAAATGTAAGTAGGGCATCGCATGTATAGATAACAATAAAGTGCAAATGTATGTGCCTGTTCCAGTCAGACTAAACCATACTTCGGAATACCCTTCAAGGATCCCACTAGTGGGCGCACCCAACTAGCTATCTGTAACATCTCTCGATTTCTAACACGACTTATGTGACACGTGTCAGGATCGTGACCCGGCCACGCGATACTGGACGGTATTTCGAACCTTGGGAGTCGACACCGAGGTAATTTTACGATTTTTTTATATGTGTAATAGCATTATGGATTAAATGCGTGTCACGAGCCACTCGAGCGATTTCCTTTTTGTTTATGCGTGAGTTCTCACCTAGGTAACCGGGAGGAAATACGGTAAAAGTGTGCACGTGACGGAGAAAAATACGGGTCGATGAGGTAAGGTGAGTCCGGAACCCGGGGTTAAGGTTGGGGACTTGTGGGTGGGTAAGGCACACCTAGGACACACCTCACCATATTGGTTTGAATTTCAAACAAAAAACCAACCACCCACCCACTCCCATCACTCACACCTCACACTCCCACTCATTCACGTCACACTCTCATCACTCTCTCTCTCTCCTCCCGATCTTTCTTCTCACTCACTCACGGTTTGCTCTCCCTCTCGGCTCACGTTTCTCTTCATTTCTCTTTGTTTTTGTTGTTGTTCGTCACACTTGTTACGTGTGCATGTGGTTGCCGTGACGAGGACCGGCCGTGGGCGACCTCCGGAGACCCACCGGAGTCCAAGACGTCCCGGAACCACCCCCCCCGCATGGCCCATGCAAAGTACTTGTTGTATACATACAACAAACTCGGTTTTTGCTAGGTGTTGACCCTCTCGCCGGAAAAGGCCCTCACTGGCGGCGCCACCGCCGGACCACCAGGACCGGAACGTGTCGGGGACCCCACCAAAACTCGTATGTGGGTCCCACAACCCTAAAAGTGGCCAAAAACAGTTTTATAGGTGCAAAGGAATCGATATTTCATGTGATGTGTACGTTGGAGGCTCGCCGGAAACCACCATCGCCGGCGGTCCCACCGGTGGAACCACGATCATTAAAGGTTGTCGAGGTCTCACTTAATATTAGTTGACGTCTAGCAATCCTCGGCTAAGTCCGAAACAAACGTACGTAAGGCTTTTGGAATTAGTTCGTGTGATGCCATCGTCGAGTCGAAAAAATATATAGTTGCTATTCAAACGTCGCGTGGCGATGAATGGCTATGACGTCGTGATCATGTTGCCGGTCCGCGAGACCATGACGTGACCCGCATACGACTGAGCCGAGCCTATGACTCGCGATGAAACGAATACGTAGTTTGTCTTCAAAACCCGAGAGAGAGTGTCTTCTTTTATTTATTAAAATGTATGACCGTCCGAGCCATTCAAAACATTGGAAATAATGATAAGTTTAAACCTAAGTGTTAGTGAATGACTCGACCTAATAACACGAGTTTCCGACCTTGTCGGAGTAAACGGGAAACTTGAGGATACGCGTTAGGAGTCGCGGGAGTTTTACGTGGATTACGATAATCTCGAGGTAAGTACACTTGCCTTAAAAAGCATTTGTACGTTAGTAAGCCAGCTAAGAAGATATCATGAGATTCATTTTCACTTTTCTTGTGTTCGTTATTATCCCATCATTGGCATTCCATTCTATGTTCTTGTATGTGTGTTCTTGGCATAAGTACGTCTCGAAGGTACATGCGGCCCACACTAGAAGGGATAAAACGCGGCACTCGAGCGCACGAGTGTTTGACCACCCCTAGTGATTGTGTGATACCATGTACTGGATTGTTGTGGATGGTTGTGGATTGTTGTGGTATTGTTGTGGAATATGGACTACTTATTGCCTCTCTTGACTCGTAGAACACGCATGTTTCGATTGCTATCATTTCCAGTCATCTATCATGCATTCTTGCTTATTTATATTCCCGCATTTCGCACCGCATGATATTTAGACTGTCTTGTTTGTCGTTTCATGAATTATTGTTATATTCTTCTCGCTTTACTTTCAATTTCTCTCGATTGCTCACCGTCTAGTTTGTGACGGTGGGTGCGATAAGACGGAGAGCGATAGGGGCAAGGGACCGTGTCTAGGAGACTTTTTGTGAGCAAATGGACGTGAGGTACTGAGAGATGTAGGCTCGTACCTATCCTTTTTGTATGACGTTTATGTATATATGTATATGGTTGTTTTGGAACCGGAACTAGGTTTGAGGTGATTTCCATAATTTCATTTTGTTGACTTGGATATGACTTGTCTTGGGGTTTCCACATTTATATAGATTTCTAATTTCCACTTGATTGAGTTATTTCCCATTATTTGATTAGAATATGATTTTTGCTTCCGTTGTATTATAACCGTAATAACTCTTTCATAAACCTTAAAAACCTTAAAATTTTGATAAGTTGAGGTGACTAGGCTCGTCCGGTTCATTTGAGAAACCGACTCGGGACTGCACGGTCTAGGCGGCGTACCCAAATGCATTGGGAATTTGGGGCCGTCACGGTTGGTATCGAGCCTACGGTTTGGTTATATAGACCGACTCATGTTGAAAATTCATAAAACACAAGCCATTGAAACCAATGGAAGTTAGGAACGGTCAAACCGAAAAGTGGAAACCCTAGGATCCCGTAGAAACTTAGTCGGGAAGTAATTGGGCGAGTCAAATTATTTTAATACATATTATGATTGCTATGTATATTATTGTAGTATACGGTAGCTATAGACGATTCGAGAAGTTCGTTTTCTTGATTCGACGACGGTGACGGATCGAGCCGGTCGAGGCGACGATAGCGGCAGACATCCGCACACGATATGCCGGTGCGGACGATGTGCATGCCTTGACTCGAGAGAGTTGCGACGCAGATTCGCAGCTACAGAAACGTTACGATCGTGAGGACACTCGTACCGGCCTACTCGCTACACCATCGACTCCGACTACACCATTGCCACATACTACTACTCGAGGGCGAGACCCCGATTGTCTGCGGCATCCACGGCTCCGACTCGTTAGAGCGACTGAGGAGCTGTTGTTGCGCCGACACGCGAACGAGCGAGGCACATCCTTTAGTGACGGTGATAGCTCGAGCGACAGAGGCACCCGGCTGCGCGCCGATGCTAATGCGAGAGGTCACTCCGATTACGACTCCATCGAAGAGTCAGGAGCCATCGCCGAGGCGAAGCGATGGAGGAATTTAAGAGACATGATCCCATGAAGTTTTATGGCGGCACGATGTTAAGGCGACGAGTTGTTTCGAAGAATCATGAGAAGATTCACTCGACCATCGCCACGGAGGACCACATGCGAGCGACTATCTCTTCGTCGATGTTACATGGAGAGGCGGATGATTGGTGGACGACGATCATTACTACCGGGGTGTTCCGAGAGACCGGATCGACTTCAAGACCCGGTTTAATCGAAATACTTTCCACCGACCGTACTTCGAGCAAAGAGGAACGAGTTCATGGCGTTGAGGCAGGCGCTAATGAGTCGGTTATGGAGTATATGGGTAGATTCTCATCATTGTTGCCTTATCTTTGGAGGATCGGCGACACCGAGACCGACCGAGTGTATTATTTCACCGAGGGTCTATTACTTACGATCGGTGGTTCGTAGTCACTACACGTAGGAGACTTTACAGATTGCATACGAGCGGAGTTTAGCTCGAGAGGTTACCTACTTACTCATCCTAAGGAGACTAGATCGGCCAGACTGGACCGAGTCCCGATTGGAGGAGCACCATCGAGACAAGAAGAGGAAGAATAGGTGGAATTTCCGTGATCGCAGGACTCGGAGCGTAGGGTCCGGCACGATCGACTATTCGTCCGACCCATACTAATCCGCCGAGTACCTAGCTTTGCCGATCATCCACCACGACTTTGAGTCGATCGGGACAAAGTCACGCGAGACGTACTACGAGAGTAGGGGTACCGATCAAGGAGACAAGCGAGAGGAGGACACGGGGGCCGGTCAAACTCGGACACAAAGTTCCGCACAAGGGACGAGGCCAGAGCCGACTCAAGGATCGCGGGATACCCGCACTGCTACAGTGCGGAAAGGTCGATCACATACTGAGAGGAGTGCCCTCAACCACCAAAAGTACCGCCACGACATTATCGGCCTCGGAAAGAACGCGTTCGAGCACTGCTGAGCGACCGTGGGGCATCCCGAAACCTTGTCGAGGGTATGATTTCTATTTGTGGTACTTTCATGCACACCATGTTCGATTCAGTTCCACTGTCTCATTTATTCTTTGGTCGAATGGTAGATAAGCTAGGTTTGAAACCCGTTAGGCTTAGTAAACCCTCATCCTCGCACCGACCGCTTGGAGATAAGATTTACCCGAATTTGTTGTGCCTCGATATTTCGGTAGAGATAGGGGGTTATGAGTTACCAGTGGATATGAGAGTGCTCGAGTTTTTGGAGTTTGATGCTTTGTTGGGCATGGATTGGCTGGGATCGTTTCATGCTCACATTAGTTGTTATGAGAAGAGAATCACGATTCCGTTAGAAGGTGGTTCGAGCTCAACATTCGGGCACGGCATCGCTACTACCTATCACCAGAGGCAGGGAAGCCACGAGTGACGAGATTGAGATTGTTGCGAGCGTCATGAGCACTGGAGCGAAGCAGGAGATTTGCTTTTCAGAAGTACCAGTTGTGTGTAACTTCCCAGATGTGTTTCCGGAGGATTTGCCGGGATTACCACCACCGAGGGAGATTGACTTTATTATTGACCTTGTTCCGGGGACTAAGCCGATCTCGATACCACCCTACCGTATGGCACCCCGAGAGCTTGAAGAGTTGAGGAGTCAGCTAGATGACTTGTTAGAGCTGGGCTTCATCAGTCCGAGTATGTCGCCTTGGGAGCACCGGTTCTATTTGTGAAGAAGAAGGATGGAAGTTTGAGGCTATGCATAGATTATCGTCACCGAACCGAATTACGATGAAGAACAAATATCCGTTGCGCGCATTGATGATTTGTTTGATCGGTTGACAGGAGCAGTGGTTCTCAAAAATAGATCTGCGATCGTGCTATCACCACTTTCTCGGGATTAGGGATGAAGATCGAGAAAAGACGGCGTTCAAGACGAGATACGGTCATTTTCGCTTCTGATCATGCCGTTCGGTTTGACTAATGCACCGCAATGTTCATGGATCTCATGCATCGTGTGATGAGGGAATACCTTGATCGGTTCGTGATTGTGTTCATAGACGACATCCTCATCTATTCCAGGACTCGTGAGGAGCACGAGGGGCATCTACGAACAAGTGTTGCAGACTTTAAGAGATCATCGATCGTTTGCCAAGTTCAAGAAGTGCGAGTTTTGGTTGTCGGAAGTCCAATTTCTTGGGCATGTTGTTGGAGCTACCGGTGTTCTTGTTGACCCGAGAGAAGGTTAGAGCAAGTGATAGAGTGGCCTACGCCGACTACCGTTACGCAAATTCGCAGCTTTACGGGATTGGCGGGATACTATCGCCGATTTGTGCAAGACTTCTCCAAGATTGCTTTGCTCCGATGACAAAATTGACTAAGAAGAATGCAAAGTTTGATTGGGATGAGGAGTGTGAACATGCATTCAACACTTTGAAGCGAGAAATTGACTACCGCGCTTTGTGTTAGCGTTGCCGAGACTGGGAAAGACTTAGTGGTGTACACCGACGCGTCGAAGGTTGGCTTGGTTGTGTATTGATGCAAGAGGGCAAAGTTATCGCCTATGCATCTCGACAAATTGAAAGTGCACGAGAGGAACTACCCGACACACGACTTAGAGTTGGGCTGCAATAGTGTTCGCATTAAAAATATGGAGGCACCACTTGTATGGCGTACGTTTCGAGTTATTCACAGACCACAAGAGCTTGAAGTACTTATTCACTCGAGAGAACCGAACCCGAGACAGAGACGTTGGCTAGAGTTCTTGAAGGACTATGATTTCTCGTTAGAGTATCATCCGGGGAAAGCTAACGTGGTTGCTTGATGCTTTGAGCGTAGGGGATCGATCTTTGAGGTGGTCGTATGTCGATGACTCACGAGTATGGTCTTCTTGAGGCGTAGCCCGAGTTGAGGAGTTCGGCGGACGTGCGGGGACTACCAGGGATACGATTTGTGGTCGATGAGGTTGCAGACCGTTTCACTCTTGATCGTTCTCGAGGGACAAGAAGGCGATGAGTCGTACCAACAATTCAAGAAGATGGTGACGATTCGTCAAACATCCAGATTGGAGTCGGTCGACGACTCTTGTTTGAGGTATCGTGGGCGATCATGGATTCCATTGGCGGGCCGACTTACGCACCGAGATACTCCAGGGAGGCTCACCGTTCTCGATTTTCTGTGCATCCGGTCGAACCAAGATGTATCTTGACATGCGACGTCTCTTTTGGTGGCCAGGGATGAAATCGATGTGTCGAATTCATTAGAGCGTGCGAGATATGCCGGCGTGTGAAAGCGAGCATCGACGGCTGGAGGATTGCTGCAGCCCCTACCTATTCCTCAATGGAAGTGGGAGCACATTGCTATGGATTTTGTCGGTGGCTTGCCCCGATCTCCTCGTGGCCATGATAGCATCTCGGGTAATTGTGGATCGATTGACGAAATCTGCTCATTTCATACCCGTATCCACTACACACCGAGTTGACAGACGAGCATTCTTTACGAGCGTGAGATTGTCGACTACACGGAGTTCCGTTGTCAATCGTGTCGATCGAGGAGCGCGCTTTACTTCGTTATTGTGGCGAGCATGCGAGGCTCGGTTCGGCACCGGACTAGAGTTGAGTACGGCGTTCCATCCACGAGACAGACGGACGATCAGAGAGGTTGATACAGTGTTGGAAGACATGCTCGGGATGTGTGTTTTGGAATACGGCGGGTCGTGGGAAGAGTATCTTCATTTGTGCGAGTTTGCTTACAACAACAGGTTATCGAGCAAGTATCGGTATGGCACCGTTTGAGGCGCTCTATGGCGAGCCTTGTAGATCACCTTCTTGCTGGCCGAGCCGAGGATGTTGTGACCGTTGGTCCCGAGACTGTTGTTGATCACACCGAGAAGGTACGGCAGATCCGTCGAGGCTTAAGAGTGCTCAAGAAGCGAAGAAAAGAAATACTATGATCGATATCACGATGAGCTTCAATACGACGTGGGGACTATGTATACACGAAAGTCTCGCCTCGAAGGGTCACAAACGATTCGGAATCAAAGGGAAGCTTGCTCCTAGATTTATCGGTCCCTTCAAAGTTGTGAAGAGGGTCGGTAAGCTTGCTTACCGGTTAGAGTTACCGCCAGCGCTCGTCGGTGTTCACCCAGTATTTCACATTTCCATGCTTCGACTAGATAAGTCAGGCGGAGGGCGACGACCTACCGTGGACCTGAGTCAGATCGAATTGCAAGACGATGCCACGTACGAGGAACAGCCAATTCAAATTGTCGACCGTAAAGTCAAGATATTGAGGAACAAGGAAATCCCTTCCGTTCTCGTGAAATGGCAATTCCACGGGGACGAGGAGTTAACTTGGGAACTAGAGTCATACATGCGAGAGCACTTCCCCTATCTATTTGATTCCGGTGAGTCGAAGTTTAGTTTACTTATTAGTAAATTTCGGGGTCGAAATTCTAATAAGTGGGGAGACTTGTAACATCTCTCGATTTCTAACACGACTTATGTGACACGTGTCAGGATCGTGACCCGGCCACGCGATACTGGACGGTATTTCGAACCTTGGGAGTCGACACCGAGGTAATTTTACGATTTTTTATATGTGTAATAGCATTATGGATTAAATGCGTGTCACGAGCCACTCGAGCGATTTCCTTTTTGTTTATGCGTGAGTTCTCACCTAGGTAACCGGGGAGGAAATACAGTAAAAGTGTGCACGTGACGGAGAAAAATACGGGTCGATGAGGTAAGGTGAGTCCGGGAACCCAGGGGTTAAGGTTGGGGACTTGTGGGTGGGTAAGGCACACCTAGGACACACCTCACCATATTGGTTTGAATTTCAAACAAAAAACCAACCACCCCACCCACTCCCATCACTCACACCTCACACTCCCACTCATTCACGTCACACTCTCATCACTCTCTCTCTCTCCTCCCGATCTTTCTTCTCACTCACTCACGGTTTGCTCTCCCTCTCGCTCACGTTTCTCTTCATTTCTCTTTGTTTTTGTTGTTGTTCGTCACACTTGTTACGTGTGCATGTGGTTGCGTGACGAGGACCGGCCGTGGGCGACCTCCGGAGACCCACCGAGTCCAAGACGTCCCGGAACCACCCCCGCATGGCCCATGCAAAGTACTTGTTGTATACATACAACAAACTCGGTTTTTGCTAGGTGTTGACCCTCTCGCCGGAAAAGGCCCTCATCGGCGGCGCCACCGCCGGACCACCAGGACCGGAACGTGTCGGGACCCCACCAAAACTCGTATGTGGGTCCCACAACCCTAAAAGTGGCCAAAAACAGTTTTATAGGTGCAAAGGAATCGATATTTCATGTGATGTGTACGTTGGAGGCTCGCCGGAAACCACCATCGCCGGCGGTCCCTACGGTGGAACCACGATCATTAAAGGTTGTCGAGGTCTCACTTAATATTAGTTGACGTCTAGCAATCCTCGGCTAAGTCCGAAACAAACGTACGTAAGGCTTTTGGAATTAGTTCGTGTGATGCCATCGTCGAGTCGAAAAAATATATAGTTGCTATTCAAACGTCGCGTGGCGATGAATGGCTATGACGTCGTGATCATGTTGCCGGTCCGCGAGACCATGACGTGACCCGCATACGACGAGCCGAGCCTATGACTCGCGATGAAACGAATACGTAGTTTGTCTTCAAAACCCGAGAGAGAGTGTCTTCTTTTATTTATTAAAATGTATGACCGTCCGAGCCATTCAAAACATTGGAAATAATGATAAGTTTAAACCTAAGTGTTAGTGAATGACTCGACCTAATAACACGAGTTTCCGACCTTGTCGGGTAACGGAAACTTGAGGATACGCGTTAGGAGTCGCGGGAGTTTTACGTGGATTACGATAATCTCGTGGTAAGTACACTTGCCTTAAAAAGCATTTGTACGTTAGTAAGCCGCTAAGAAGATATCATGAGATTCATTTTCACTTTTCTTGTGTTCGTTATTATCCCATCATTGGCATTCCATTCTATGTTCTTGTATGTGTGTTCTTGGCATAAGTACGTCTCGAAGGTACATGCGGCTCGCACTAGAAGGGATAAAACGCGGCACTCGAGCGCACGAGTGTTTGACCACCCCTAGTGATTGTGTGATACCATGTCTTGGATTGTTGTGGATGGTTGTGGATTGTTGTGGTATTGTTGTTGAATATGGACTACTTATTGCCTCTCTTGACTCGTAGAACACGCATGTTTCGATTGCTATCATTTCCAATCTGTCTATCATGCATTCTTGCTTATTTATATTCCCGCATTTCAAGCACTGCGCATGATATTTAGGCTGTCTTGTTTGTCGTTTCATGAATTACTTGTTATATTCTTCTGGCTTTACTTTCAATTTCTCTCGATTGCTCACCGTCTAGTTTGTGACGGTGGGTGCGAGATAAGACGGAGAGCGATAGGGGCAAGGGACCGTGTCTAGGAGACTTTTTGTGAGCAAATGGACGTGAGGTACCGAGATGTAGGCTCGTACCTATCCTTTTTGTATGACGTTTATGTATATATGTATATGGTTGTTTTGGAACCGGAACTAGGTTTGAGGTGATTTCCATAATTTCATTTTGTTGACTTGGATATGACTGTCTTGGGGTTTCCACATTTATATAGATTCCTAATTTCCCTTGATTGAGTTATTTCCCATTATTTGATTAGAATATGATTTTTGCTTCCGCATTTGTATTATAACCGTAATAACTCTTTCATAAACCTTAAAAACCTTAAAATTTTGATAAGTTGAGGCTGACTAGGCTCGTCCAGTTCGCTGAGAAACTGACTCGGGACCTGCACGGGTCTAGGCCGGGCGTACCCAAATGCATTGGGAATTTGGGGCCGTCACACTATCACCTAGTCCCTCTCGGTGGCCGGCGTAGACCTACGACGTACCGACATATGTAGCAGTTCATTAGCTCGGGTCGTTATCCACCGAGAACTCCTGATACACATGCTATGCTCTAGAATGCATAGACACACAACGGAAAAATCAGGTGGGAGTAACTCAACCAACCGTCTAAATAATGACAAGATATAGATGTAAATAAAAACCACAAGGAATACTGGAAATGAATGGAAATATGAAGCGAAATAAATAATCAGAGTTTTTCAATTGGATTTTACAAACCTCACAACGCACTCCACTACCACGTAATTAATCTCCAAGTCCAAGTCCACTAGGTCCTTGGTCGCCAATTGATCACTCGTGTCCACCTATGTCCATTTATCAATAATTCCAATTTAGTATGATAATTTACGACCAATTTCTAAAATTTTAGGCCAAATTACCCATTTCGCGTTTTTCGAGGCAAAACCCCTGCGAAAGTCGTGTCCGAAATATCCAAATATTTTATTTTTCATAGAAATTCATAAATTTCTATTGATTGTATTGAAATATAATGTTTCGAATTTTTCCAAATTTTTCCCAATTTTTCTTCCCTTTTCTTTTTTTTTTTTTCACTTTTTTTATTTGGTTTGGGTCTTCACCAAGTGGGTCGACCCGACCCGACCCTGGACTGAACAGTTCCAAGCTCGGCCCATGGGCCGAGCATGGCCCGTCTGGCCCCGCCCATGAGGCACGCGCGCGCGCCTGTTCATCGTCCTCATCTAATCGAACTTGTTTCACTGGTTCGATCAGAATTTGTTTTTTTTTTTTTATAAGTTTGCCTCTGTTGTTTGGGTTGGGGTTGCTCTCCACCCCAACCCTGGTGGAATCGATGGCGGGAGAGACACCCCTGCCATCACCACCGCGACCCAGTTCAGCCTCCTTGGCCGAACCTCTGTCTCGGCCACCACGGCAAACCACTGAAACCCACAACAACCAACGAGAACTCACCTCGATCGTGACGTTTCGCCCTCTCTTCACTCCTTCCCGGCTTCTTCCTTCTCCTCCTCCTCTCTGGTTCCTTCTTCTTCTCTCTCGGCCTCCCACCTTGATCGGGTGTGTCTGTGCGTAGGGTGTGTGTGTGTGTGTGAGGGTGGTGAGAGAAAAGGTGGTAGTGAAGTATAGATAAGGATAAGTGATGTTGACTTTGTTGCTTGACTCCAATTTGTGACACAATTGGGACACTCGTCCATGTTTTCGGGCGTTTCCACGTCCGGTTTCGCGTCCGAACCGCGATATACGCGTACCGCCGCGTCACTAGCCACCTAATACCCATTCCATATTAGTTACTTGGCCAAATTTGTATTTAATTTGTGTGTTTTCGTTTCCCCTGACCTAATATTCAATCCCGTCAACTACACGGTTTCCGCGTCGACACGCATATCGAGGTGAATACAGTTCACGCAATCTTGTTGTGTTTTAGTTTTCACCGACCTAATATTCGGTCCTGTCAACTACCTGGTACCCGCGTCAACACACATATCGAGGCAAATACAGTTCACACAATCTCACGCGTATTATTATGCAACATACATACATGCGATGTATTTAAATAAATTGCACCGCAAATAAGCAACCAACACACAATAAACTATCATACCTAAGTCCTCGTGTGTCCTAGCCTACCGCGGCGTCCACATAGATCTGAGCTGGCGTCCACGTCTGTAAATTTAAGATAATTAACGACATTAAGAAAATGGGTCGTTACAGTATCGGGCCCTCGTCTTCACGTCATGGCACCAATTCACCTCATACTCCACACTCATCTTTGGGTCATCTCGATCATTCTCCTGGGGTAGGCGACCAGCACGCCTCTACATATCGTACACCCCCAGCACGACGTAGGACTCCATCCGCGAGGTCATCCACTGACAGGTTACGCTCATCGATACTACCTATGACTGAGAACATCCCAGACTTTCTCAGACCGCCGACTGCCCCTACGGAAGGCGGAAACCCTCTTACTCATCTCATTGTTGAGTCGGGCTTGTATGTTAATCTCTACAATATTTACTTATTCCATAAAAATATTGCTTCCCTAAACTAACGTAAATGTTGAAATGGTAGGTTGCACTCTTCTTCTGTGGCGGCGGGAAAGATGAGTTTAGTTTTCAAGAGTGGATATTTGAAAAATTAGAATATGTTCCATAATCCTAACTAGATATATACTGACTTATGTGGAAGGTCAGTAAATTCACATCATCAATTGAGGTGAATTTATTTTAACTAGTTCCAAGTAATGAAAATGAGAATATTATTTGTAGGTGTTCTTCACTTGGGATTTGCAGATGTCATTTGTGATATACGAAGCGTGGTGTCAGAAGGCAACCATCCGGTACACTGGCAATATATACTTAATCACGAAGAAGACAAGAACACATATTTACTTGACCGATGAGGTGTTTGAGCATTTAAGAAGAAGTTCGAGCAGATGAGCGCGAATAGACGTTCCGAGGTGGGAGGGTCAGGGATTGGTATTTCATTGCATAGCACCGGATCTATATCTGCAAGACAGCATGGTGATACGTTGGTACGGATTACGTACATAAATTAACTTAATTAATGATATTTTATGTAATTAATTTTGTTTAAGCCAAGGAATCGTGATAAACTACTAATCCTACAACTCGCTTGTAGGAGAATAAGCATAAACGTCGTCCCACACGCCAGGAGATGTTTCGACACCTCCACATCCATGGCCATGACGGCCACACTTTCGTAGATCAGAGATCAGCGAATATTGATGTAATTAATATTTTTCGACACCACATGTAGTACTTCCATTTTAAACAATGATAAAGTTAACTATTACTTTATTGATTTAATGCAAGCAGAACTCACTCGGAGAGTGGAGGAATTGTCCACCGAGTCCCCCGACACACCCATTGACGTTGATGAAATTTATCTTGATGTGGTGTCGGAAGTCAAGGGTCGTATCTACGGATTATGGTCGCAAGGTTATCATCGTCACAACAACTCTTCAATTGAAGCAAGCTCATCTCGAGGACCAGCGTATGGACCTCATGAGTTAAAGGAGCTCCAACGGGACCACCAGCAGTTGCAAGAAATATTATTGAATGAGCGAATGGAACGACAAGACCAAATGCAAAGGGAAAAGATGGAACGCGGAGCAGAAAAATTTGAGATGGAGGACCGTTTAGCACGTATGGAGGCATTGTTGATGCAACACATTGGTATTAGGTCGCACGTGCCTCCGACACCGCGACCTCCACCATCACCAGCTACAGCGCGTTCTGGTCCTCAGCGTGATGACATTGGGACGGTGTCTAAGTTGTTGACACCTAGCATTTGACGACCGACAGATCACCTTCAGATCCACACCCATCTTCTCAGTCTGCGCACCTGGATGACCACCAACCTGGATATTTGACCGATCCACGTAGAGAGCTGTCGGAGGGTAGACAACAGCTTTTGGACGATCATGAGGAGTTTATGTCGTAACTTCTGCCGCCTCCGCGACCACCGCCACGACAGGAGTGATTTGATTGTGTTTCAAACTTTTTTGTGTCTATTTTTAATTACTCTATTTCGTTTTTGTCATAGTAATGTTGTCGCCCATATATAGAATGAATTGGTTCTTGGGGTGAGCATGTTTAAAAGTCTAATTTTAATTGGTTGTGAGTTTTTAGTGGTTCAGCTATTTAACGTTGCAGACTTGGAGATGCATCATATTTTTTTGAATATGTGGAAGATGGAGAGTCCAACATGTCTGGAAATTTGCGTCAAGACTAGGTGATGCTGTGAACTTTCTCGTTTCATCATTCTATGATTAAATGAGTAAACTTTATTTTTTTTCTTCTCTTTTCTTAATTTGCTAACATGTTTTTACGTAATATGTTGACACCTCTTGCAGTTATTCCCAAGTATTCACATAAGGATTGGCTGTCAAATTATGAAACGTTGGCTACAAATGTTGTAAGTTTTTTGTTCCTTGCTTATGAGGCAATGATGCAATGGGTTTTCCATTACTTGGTTAGTTTCGAGAACTTTCTTTACAACATTTGGTCTAGGAGTAGTGCAAGTGCTATAACCACTTACACAGAAACCTTTGTTGAATAGTAGGTGTAGGAGTTTTATTTTTAGTTTTCCATTACTTGGTTAGTTTCGAGAACTTTCTTTGTGTTATTTAGAAGATGAAACTCCTTTAAAAGCCTCTCGAGAAATCTTCGATGCTAACATTGTGAGTGCTTTATGCTTAGTTGGTTTTAATTGCACAATGTATTATTTCCTTTTGTTCGTTGATGAGATGATCAATTTTTTTATGCTTACTTTCAACATTCCAGAATTCTTTGTGATTTCATAGGTTTCCTAGTATTTTTCCATTTTCTTTGAGAAAGTTAGATAAACTTGGTATGTTCCCATGCTACCACCATGATCAGTACTAAGTGAATCATTTTTGAATATTTAAATTTGAGAATCATAGCAGTCATTTCAATGCATTTTCATTTTCTGTCCAACATAGCAATCTTAATCTAACCATTAATGCCTATTTGGATGAGATGAGTTGCCGCCCATATAATTTTTTGTGAGATGATTGTTCAACAGCCAATTAGTAAGCATGAAAGTAGAATAACAAGAAAAAAAAGAAAAAGAAAACAACGGTGGCTTGCCTTCGTTTGTACGAGAATGTATGTTGAATCACTATATTAATAATAATTTCTCCATGTTTGTTGACTTGCTTGTGCTTGACTAATCTTGGCACCCACTTTTATTATTGCTAGTCTATCTGAAGATTGGACACTACAACATGAAATGTCGGTTGTTTCCAAGTTTTTCTAGTTCATCAGATTGCATGGTTAAGAATGCAGTGTACGGGAACCATTATTTTGGAATGAATATGCAATCATTGAAAGCGACAATGTCGGCGCCAAGACTCCTAATGTGGTAAATTTGAAGTGCAAGTGAGAAATTGCAATTGTTTTCCTATTACTTTTATTTTATGCAATTTAGTCTATCTTTTAGTTTTTCATTTGCCCTAGGAACACCTGTATACTATATAGACATTCAAATAAGAATTATGAGTTAGATTAATGCTTAAAATAAACATAAAAACAAAGATAAATAGTAAGAAAAATATGTGGAACAAATCTTAATCTTTACCATAACTTCTCCATCAGTCTTAGTTTCTTAATCAGGAAAATTAAACAAAATATAACATTAATTATTGCCTTGTAGATAAAATTATATCACTCGAGCTTGTTTTAGATATACTTCCATACAATCTCTTTTCATAGATATACCTTCATACAAATTTATTACATACACGTAATAGCTCCTAGAAGTATATAAAACCTATTACCATTTGCATGTTTTTTGTCGTTACTTGTGCATTTGATAAGAACTTTATTTTTATAGAAAAGCTGCAAAGATGAATAGGCAACTGCCTTTCACATTATTTCTTTCAACAAATCTGGAATTTTTGTCTTGTCAAAAAAGTAAGTATAAAATTTTTCTTTGAGTACATGTTAGTTTTGTCTGCACATAGTTCTTTAGTGTTTTGATCTATGGATGATATGCCACTTTATCTTTATTTTGAATTGTTGAACCTAAGTAAAATGAGCACAATGAAAAATTTGGTCCATGTAACCATCCTTAACTAATTGGAAGGCTTAAAAAATGTCATTGATTTTAGTATTCATAAGTTTGAGACATCACCCTACTCCACAGCCTCCGCAATGTTAAATGCAGTCCCTCTATACCACCATCAATACATAATAAATGGCATTGAATGCAACCATGCTTTATTCAACTTTACCTACATAACTTTATATATCCATCACAATTAGTGCTACTTCTACATTTTCAGTATTGGCTTTTTTGTTGTTGACATTCCTGTTTGTTTTCTCTTGATTTTCTATGGACTAATTTGTTGTGTAGAATTGACTCTTGAGTTGTCAAAATACTCTACAACATTACTTTTTATCCTATGTTGTATTTGCAAGAACAAAATATCATGCTACTAATCTTTCAAAATATGCAATTTTTAATTTTTCTAGAATACACGTGAAGATCTCCTTGAATTGCCTAGAAGAAGCTCGTAAATCCTTTGGCACTTATGAATATCTTTTACTGGTAATTCCATGTTTCTTATGAAGTTTTATATATTCCAGTGTATCATGTGAAAATGTTTTTCTTTGGTGGGACATGATTGGCCTTAATTAAAGATGTCGTTCTTAGACCTTGTAGTCATAGGATGAACATTGGAAGAATGTAGGGGACGAACAACATTAGTTTGTCAGTTTGTGTATCTAAATGCAAATAGAAAAATATGCAGTCTTCTTTAGAAATCAATTCATCTTTGTATCCACTGAATGTAGGGGAGGAACAACATTTGTAGGGACCTTGGCCGTAGATATTTGTGACGACTCCAGCTACTAAACAGGGCACCGCCCGGCCTAATCCCATAATCAGATAATCGTATCGGTCCATGTACTGCATCACATGTTCTTCTGGCCCCTGTCTCAAGTCCATGAACTCTCGTCTCAATCGCTTCATGACTAAAGGCGAAAAATACTGCTGATAGAACTTCTGCTTGAAAGCATCCCATGTCTCGAACTCTCCGTGAGTGGCCACTGTCATACGCCACCACACGTCGGCGTCTCTATCGAGAGTATAAGATGAGATATCTGCCCGAAGTCTACCATCAATCCTCAGTACCCGAAGAAGCTTATCTTGAGACATGATCCATTTCTCAATCTTCTTAAAATTAGCTGAACTTCCACCGTGCTAGAAGATGCGGGCGTGGGAAACGATCGCCTTAATGTCTCCACCATCAAAAGTGCGGTCACGGCTATCAATGCGCCGCTAAAGTTGTAGTAGGAAATCTTGGCGCCTGACGATCAGGTGTAACGATCGTAGGAGTTGATGTCGATGTCGGTGTAGCAAAACGAACGATGAGTCATCATAGCGATTAAATCAGTCAACTGCTGGCCCTGAACTGTCACTCGATCAGACAGTCGCTATAAATCCTTCGTTACAGTAGGAGGCGAACTGCCACTAGGCTCTACATCTCCTCCCCTACGTGTATCAGCCATGGGGGTCTGCAATGGATAGAGAACGCAAATCAGCGTCTACGTGACAGCGCATAAGTAGATATATACATAGATCAATTAACAAGTACATATAAAAAATCCCCCATCTCACTGTCACTCACTTCCCAACTAATGGTGTCTAAGCAATGAGTATCTGGTTTCCACTACTAAGGTTTGTATTTTATGCATTTTGGTCTTTCAACCTATGGCTCTGATACCAACTGTGTTGGTATCATATTGCCTTAAGCCATATAGTTCTCTAAAGCTGTCTCTGATACAAACTGTGACGACCCCATCTACTAAACAGGGCACCGCCCGGCCTAATCCCGTAATCAAGCCTTAATCCAAATCACTTAAGACTTAATTACGTATTAGTCAGCCTTTCGTCCCTGTCTTTCTCTGAATTCATGTATTTTTCATGTAGTTTAAAGATTATGCGGAAGCCATGATAATTCAAAATTCCTAAGCGTGGAAAACCAAGAAAATACAACATCAAATGCATGTATATATATATATATGAAACTATTCACTCAACCCTATGTACAACCCAAAATGACATAACAGTTATAATACAATAAAAGTCGAGACATACAAAATGAGTGAGGAGAGTCGCTGAACCGCTCAAAGGAAGTCGTCGATCTTCTCCTCCTCGGTCTGCTGCTGCTCGACGGACCTACACCCACCGTCACAAACTAGACGGTGAGTATAGTGATATTTAAGTACTAACTGGATAATTATATGCCACATTTCCAAAATAAACGAATGATATTTAAAAGCATAAAGTAGCGAGATAAATTGCTGAAACAAGAAATGCAAGTAAATACCATAGTTAAAGATGTAGAGACAGACACAGGCTAAGTCGAGATGATCTACGTCCGGTCGGCGGTGAGACCTTTCACCTACCCTTTCCCATTACTATATGGAGTTGCGCACAACATATATCCAGAAATAGCGGAGCTGCGCTCTACACTTTACTACATCAATCTCATGCTAGCCGACCACCCCGAGTCCCATAACTCGTGTGCCACGCAAGTGTAGTGGTGAGTGCTCGGAACCCCGATAGACCCATGTCCCCGTGAACCGCGCATCTCTCGTGCATTAGACACTAGATAATCCCTACTTTAAGTTCAAAGACAAATAATTTTAAAATTCTAGGATTCCAAAACAAGTTAGGCTACAAAGCCCAATGGAAATCGAATACAAATCCACATTATTCCATTAGCATGCTTTTTATCAATTTTGTTCAAGAATGACATCAAGTGTTGGAATCAGAGGCAACGAAACAACTCACAAGGCATAATATCACAATATTCATCCATGAATAAATACAAGGACAACATGATGTGCAAGTTCAAGTAGTAATGTCTACTAAGAGACCAATAAATAAAAGATGAACGAAATGAAATATAAAATCCTCATAGTTGTACTTACAAGTCACACGCTTGCCCTAGTCTATCCGATCTCTCGACAATTTGAAGTGTGTGCCCAAATGCCTGAGTTCTCCCCTTAATTCCTTAACATTCAATAATGTCTCAATTAAGGCCAAATCGAAGTCGAGACAAATTTCTACTAATTTTGTTTTTTTTTTCGGCCAATCGACCCATTTTGCGTTTTTCAAGGTAAAACACCCGCAAAATGCTCGTTCGAAATCCTGAATATTTTATTTTTCCTAGAAATTCATCAATCTTTATTGATTTTGTCGAAATATAATTTTTTGAGACTTTTCCTAATTTTTTTGCAATTCTTCCCAATTTTCCTCCTTTTTTTCTCTTTTTTTGTTTGTTTTTTTTTTTTAAAAAAAAATTGGGTTTGGGTTAAACCGGGGCCGAACCTGGTTTCGAATCGGCCCTGGTTCACCTAACCCATATTTTTCTCTTTTTTTTTTTTTTCTTTGGGCTCAATCGGGCCGAACCGCCCCGATTCACCCACCTTTCTTCTTCCTCTCGACATGCTCTGTATTTTTTTTTCTTGAGGCTTTAGGGTTGGCTCCCAACCCCAACCCAACTAGAGTCGATGGCAGTGGAGACATCGCTGCCATCTTCCTCCTCACACCTCTCGGCCATGGAGGCCGAGCCTTTCATGGCCGAACCTCCATGGCGGCTACGACAACAACAACGACCGACTTCAACAACAACGACAAAGCAACTCACCTTGTGTTCACCTTCTTCGAGCTCTCGGCATCTCTCTCCCGCTCTCTTTCTCTCTCTCTCCTTCCCTTCTCCTTCTTCCTCTCCTCGGGTTTCTTCTTCTCTCTTGTTCATTTTTTTGTGTTTGAGAAAGTGAAAAGGAGATAAGTTTGGACTTTGAGGAGGTGTTAATTCGACTTTATATATATGGTTTGGGTTGGCTTGAATGTGAGCCAAACATCTCAAGCCACACACGTATCTCGAGACACATCTTGTGGTCTTCAACAACACACTTGTACCCCAAGTCACTTGTGAGTGACTCAAAACCTTAACACACTTGCATAGAGATGGGTGAACGTATGTCTCGATGCACATCCAATGCCTCATCATCATTTTTTTTTCCAACTATAGGCCCATTTATATATAGTAGTAGATGTGGCCACATTAACACCACACATTACCCAAAAATTCACATTTGATGTAAATAAAGTAAACTTACCCCTAAAATGTCACTACCTCGGTCCTACATCGACACATAACTTGAGGCGTGTCCCCGCTCGTCTCGGTATCTACATACCCGTAAATGACTTAGTAGTCTACACATATACAGTATACTAAGCATACAACACACAAATATAAAATGTACATCGGCCATTGCCTCGGAACGTACATATCCCCACAGTACGGGTCGTTGAGCCTGTGTAAAGACAATAACACAGTTAAAAATTTTGGTCCGTTACAATATTATTGTTGAGTTGGCCCATCGCATTTTTCATCTGTGATGCTTGGTGAGAGGAAACTTGTGCCAAATAATATCTATCATGTCTAGTAGGAAATTTCTACGAAGTACTGATCACTAACATTAGAGATGCATATGTTTGCTTTGCCTTTATTAAGGTTTTATTTTTCATGTCAATTTGTTCCCATGTTCCCACTTGGATTATATGGTTTATATGGTTGGTGATCAGCTGTGGATATTTCAAATTTAATGTGTTGCTCATATACATTCCAAACCTTATCACTTTTCACTTTGCCATATTGTTTTGCACACATTTCTTAGTACTTAGTGCACGTATTGGCAGTCTGAACTACACTCGTTGATGCGCTCGACTTTGGCCCCGTCGGTCCTCGATTCTTGCTCCCATTCTGCTCAGACTGCCAATGTGGACGATGTGGCATGAATGCTACGCTCTTTGTAGCCGTATGAGCAGGAACACGTGTATGTGCAGCAGTCCTAGTAGGAGTGAGTGGCGCCCTTGAAGCTGTACTTGAACGTGTATATCCACCAGAAAACCCTCCAAACTTTGGTTTCTTGAAACTACCGCCCTGAATGTTATGGTAACCCCTAAAGTTACGCTTCCCATAACCATACTGATCAAATCCTGGCTAAAACTGCATGAAACCTCCATGAAGTGATGCCTTACACTCAAGTGCTCGTTGGTGTGCCTAGTGATAAGTCTTAGATCCAGACATCGCTACCATAACACTAATATCCGACCTCAGTCCATCAATAAATCTCCTCTTACGAATCTTATCTGTCGGGACATACTCATGTGCGAACTCTAGCAACTTGTTGTACTTTGATGCATACTCAACCTCTGCCATATCGCCTTGTATTAAGGCAATGAACTCTCGAATCTTCGCATCCTTCACTGACTTTGGGAACCATTCTTCGTAAAACAGACGCTTGAACTGTAGCCAATTCATATTAGTTCCATGTGTCCTCTCGATTGGCATCCACCACTTGTGTGCCTTGTGTTCTAATAAAAACGCCACCATATGAATTATGGTCCACTCATCAATATTTAGCGTCTTCATCCTCTTATCCATATTTAGTATCCATGCCTCAGCCTCAATAGGATCCTACTCTCCATATAAATGCGACATATCATATTTCATAAATTCTTTCTGTATTTTTCCCCTTCAGCAAGCCTCGTGGATCTCCGTCCACTACAATTATGATCGATGCAGCTGCATCTGTAACAGAATCGGCCCCCTCCTCCACAGGATGATTTCCATGTATATGCGCCAAGGAAGGGTTAGGTCCCTGCCTCACGGGTGCTCTCACCACTGCTCCCGTGTTTCCCTGTTGCATCAGCTCTAATATGCGGGCCATATTCCTTTCATGCGATTGCGCCAATTCTGCCAACCTCCGGTTTTGAGCATATCTCATTTCATGAATGGCATTCTGATATGTTTCGGCCATAGCAGTCATGCGCTGCTCCATTTGAGCGCGCCAATTTCTCTCATCCCTATTCGTTGTTTCCCTCAAATTGTAGGAGTTTCCTCCTTGAGTGCTCATGATGCAACTGCGTTGCAAACAAGAGCGAATTAGTCCACATATCAAGAGAGTATGTAAAATATTTAAACGCGGTAGATATTATAATACAAAGCAAATAACATTATTCAAGTTTTTCAATCCCTTCCCATCCTAGGATTCATCATTTATGTATGTTAAGTTGACTTTGAACAAATGTCCCATACCATTGATTCGTCTAACTTAGATTCCACCGCGTGTCCACAGCTCCTCAAGAGGCCCGAGTGACTTGGTTTCATCGTGCATCAACGACTCCCCAAGAGGCCCTTGCAGAAATGGGTGACTTGGTTCCACCAAATTACTACGGCTCCCTAAGAGGCCCTTAAGCATGTAAGGTGACTTGATTCCACCATATGAGTATGGCTACCCAAAAGACCTTACGTGAAGTCAACTAAGGTAGGTAACGACCACATCCCAAGTCATTTGTTAAAATCATGAATTCTAACTATAGTAGTAGCAAGCCGCATTTAATAGATGAGCGGAGCTCCCCACTTACCTCGACTCGTCGAGTTAGACTCTCTCGGCCGACCTCGCACGCACGAGGCTCGATGTGAACCTCTTTGTGAATATAGACAATTAAAATAACAGTCGCATTATTCAACGATTCGAAATCCAAAATTAATTATTATTCGATTACTTCGGGGTGGAGCCCACTAGGGCGATCCCGCGGGTCCCTCGTCGCTCGTTAGAGGTCGAGTGTGGGGGGGCCCACCCCAACCTATTTGAAAACATATTATTATTATGTTTATTTATAATACATCTATATATTATTTTATTATTTTTTGTTTTTATTTTTATTTTTATTTATTTTATTTATTATTTTTTGTGTTAACCGATTGTTGACCAAGTCAAAGGGTTGACTAAACCAGGAGCGTAGCTCATGGTTCGTCAACCAAGGGGGATACCTTGTTTGTGGAGTCTTGCTTTGATCTCTAAGAACCTCCTATATCTCCCTCTTCTTATTCTTTCTCCCCTCCCATTTTTTTGATCTAGGGTTTGTAAATAAATTGTGGTGGCTAGTGTTCACAATTTGGTTTATTTTATATTAGGGTTAATTTAATATAAGGTTTGGGAAAAAATTATTAAATTGCCCATATGGTGGTTCAATTGAATTTTGGGTCGTCACAACTTACCCCCACTTAGGGTGTCAATGGGCCGGGAAATCCCTACGGAGAACGGAGATTCCCCGTGACGAGAACAAAGATGGAGAATTTAAATGTGTATGGAGATGAAGTTTGGTAAGAAATTGGTTCCCCACATGGGATGGGAAAAGAAAATATTCCCACCGGAATCCCCGTAAGGATTCTCCATTGGGTGGGGATCCCCAATGGGTACGTCTGCTGTGAATCCCCGTTTTTCATGAATAAATATATCTCGTGTTTTGTATATACGTACATAAAATATCATGTAACATGTAGGTGTATATACATTATATAAGGGTTTATATATTACCATAAAAATATAAATATATAATTAAATACACATCAAGAAACATATTGTAGTATATTATATAAACATATGATAATTAATCCAAAATATATAGTATATATGATTCCTATGAAAGAATGTGATGAATACACTATAGTAGCCATTGATTAACATTGGTGAACGCATCACACTGTTTGCACACAACTTTGCACATCAACTTTGATATTATATGTTATATAGTATTAGAAAATATGTATATTAAAAAACATATAATGATAAATTAAAATTGCACTACTAACCTACATTTTCAACTTTTCTTTAATAATTTTAATGAAAGGGCATTTTTGGTAATTCAGCTGCCAAATAGGCTTCACCGTCAACTGCCAAGTTTTGCGATTATAATAGTATAAATATATGGTATTAGAAAATATGTAATGATACATATTGAAAATATTATGCTTTTAATTTTATTTAATATTATTATGTCAGAACTTATGAAACAGGAGGACCGAAAAAATAAAAATAAAAATTATTACTTTACTATTTTTTTGAGAGAGATGGGGGATATATACTATTCCACCACCAATATATGCTTAAAACGAAATAAAATTTATTAATATATGTCAAATATCAAACATATTTACTCGTGCTATCTAGAATTTGCTAAATATATATACGAAGTATTTTTATTATAAAATTGATTAATTATATGTTTTAAATTGTTTGTTACCATATTATTAATTGAATCCTAAAACATAAACCTTAAATCCTTACATGCAAGATTTTTTTCACGGTAGTTGGGCAAAGGAGTTGAAGATTTTATTTTTTTAGATGATATGACAATTTTCCCATGGGGATTTGAACGGGGATTTCCCACAGGGAACTAAATGGAGAATAATAAATCCCGACCAGGATTCTCCATCACAGTGGAGATTAGACGGGGATGGGGATGGGATGGGGATTCAGATTTTGAATGGGGATGAGGACGGGGACCCACTCCCCATCCCCTCCCGCCCCATTGACACCCCTACCCCCACTAGAGTTTCAACCAATGACATTTCACTTTAAAAGCCCCGTACTTAATCATTGGGTCACCTAATTGATTTAGTGAGCAACTAAATGGACCCCAATTTTTGCTAAACGTACTCCATTACTCAAGCATACCCTGATTTTGCAAAATGTACCCCAATTTTATTTTTATAAATTCCAGAAATACATTTGCTTACCCCATAACCCTCACCATCACTATCACCCCACAGTCTTCTTTGTTTCTTTGTTATTTGTCATTGTAAAACACTTGTACTAGGTCAGAAATGGCGTAAGAGTTTTTTTGTTTTCGTCAAACAAGGTCAAATCTAGTCTCATTAGTGTCGTAGAAGTGAGAAAATGTCGCCCACGAGTTTCGATCACACATGGCCGAGACCTCTTTAGAGGTATCGGTCGGCTTACACCGAGACATCTTTAGAGGTCTCAGCCGACTCCAACCAAGACCTTGAAAAAGCTCTCGGTCTTGGTGGGAGCCGATCAAAACATCGAAATATGTCTCGCACTTGTGTAATCGAGACTTCCAAAGCGGGCTCGGCTTTGTATGTCCGATACCCACGAGCGATAAGAACGAACATAAAAATTTCAAAACTAAAAAAAATACATGAAACCGACTAAAAAACATCGCTAGATATTCTCGATTTCATTGATAATTTGTGACAAAAAAAAAAAAAAAAATTCAAGCTCCAAACTAAAGCCCTAAACCTAAAAACAAACCACAAACACCACTACTTGACTCAAAAAGGCTAAAAAAAGCCATGATTATTTAGACTCCGCATTTTGCTCCTTTACCCCATTACTTCACCGTACTCCATTTTGAAATTTTTTTACTACTTAACCCCCATTTTTTGAAATTATTCCAAAACTACCCCTCACCCTCAATGAATGTTTACTCCATCTTCTATCTTCATCCCAACACCCTTCAATCCTCTCCATTTCTTGGTTTTAGTCATTGTAGAACACTTGTACTTAGTCACCAAGTGTTGTAGGAGTGTTTTTTCGTTGAACAAGGTTGGATGTGGTCACGTCATGTCTAAGAAGTGAAGAAGTCTTGCTGTCATAGGTTCTACCGATACTCTTAAAGAGGTAACGACTGACTCCGAACGATTCCTCTTTAAAGGTATCAGCCGACTCCAACCGATAATGCAAGGTGAACTTGATTTTAATTGGTGACATAGGGATTCAGCCGAGACCTATAAAGAGGTGTCGGTCATATGTGTCTGACACCTCTTCAAAGTTGTCGGTTTTGTGTGGCTGACACTCGCGAATAACAAGAATGAACAAAAAAATTTTAAGACTCCTGAAAAATACATGATAATGACCAAAAAAAATAATGGGTTTTGCTCGGAATCGCTTGATATTTTCGATTCCATCGAGACTTTGTACCCGAAATGTACGTAAGATTTAACCCCCCAAATCGAAGCCCTAAACTCAACAATAAAACCATAAACAATATCGCCTCAAGAAAAGAAAAAACTCCATAAACCTCGAAATCGACACTAAAAGAAATGATGAATGCACTCATGGCGTCAAATCAATGTGGTTTTGCTTGGATTTCGTTGAATTTGGGTTGGTGGTAAGAATGCGATTTGATAAAGAGGTGACTGGGGTATGCGCGAGTGGGGTGAGTGGGGTATGGGTGAGTAAAAACTCTTTTATATGGAGGGATAGTTGGGTCATTTCATTAGGGGCTGAAAAAAAGTAAAAACGGGGTAAAAAGAGCAAAACGTGGGGTCCGAATAGCCTGGGCAAAAAATATCCAAGAAAACCAAGAAATCGACATGAAAATAAGTGAGAAATACACCCACGACGTCGAATCGATGTGGTTTCACTCAGATTTGAGCTGAAAGTGAGAGCGTGATTCAAGAGAGGGGTGTCTGGGGCATGGGCGAGTGGGGTATGGGTAAGCAAAAACCCTTTTATATGGAGGGGCAGTTGGGTCATTTCACACATGCATTAAATTTTTAAAAAAATTAGGGTCAATTTAGCAAAAATTGAGGTCCTTTTAGCTGCTCCGTTGATTTTAATAAAGGTTGATAATTTGAATATCCTCTATAAAGTTTTAAAAAAAATTAGGAAAAAATAAATAAAATTTTGTTGAATGTATTTGAAGTTTTGATTTTGGAATTGCTTGAGTAACATTCTTTGGGCACTAAGATTGAGCACCGACCAACTCGGTTGCCACGCGATGCACCTCAAAATATGTGCATGCATCACGAGGTACATCGTGAGGCAACCGAGCGTGTCGATGCACAATCGGTGCCCAAAGTATGTTGTCAAAGCTTTTTCCTTTCATTTTTACTTGATTGAGTGAAGTGGAACTGTGGGAATCAAAGAGTATAGTTTCATCTTAGCCACAAAGAAGGGCAGGAGTTTGGAAGTGAGAGAGAGCTGTCATTGAGCTTGACAAGATATGAATAGGGAGGTTAGGGACCCATAGAGACGTTGATTGAAGTGTGTAAGTGTAAAGGACACTGCTTTACAGGTCCTACTCCGGGACAGACTCAAGCAAATTTTAGTTTATTGATTCATATCCCCTTCATTTTTGCCTTATAAGGGTTGTTTAAGGGATGGCATATATGGATCATTAACACTTTGTCATAATAGAGTAGGGGAAGGTACAAGACTTTATTTCTATTTTTGCCCAAATAACATCTTTGCATGGTGTACAAATTTATTCAACAAACTTTCAAATTATAGGCGTTGATGCTGATTGAGATGCGTGGATGAAGATGTTGGTATATGAAATCTAATTAACAAAACCCTAACAACTTAATTCGTATATATAAAAAGTATACGTTGAAGTATTTACAAAAATACAAGATATATTTACATGTGTGTGCTTGTATTTATATACCTACCTAAAAGTTGGGAGAAGAGATGGATGTTTTGAAATTGTGGTCCTTGTTATCGGTCTCTTTAATAATTCACAATGGATACATCGATTTTCACCAATCAAATCCATGTCGAAGAGGGTACGGTTATAAAGCCTAATTGGGACCGCTTGTGTTGATTCAATGAATGAATTACTAAAATTACAACTGTGATCTCTTAATTTCCACAGTATTCAGTTTTCTTAATAATGTATTTCCAATTTAAATAAATTAAATTTAAATTGATCGAGTTTAAGAGGGTTTTCTTATGGCTCTTCGCTTTAATCAATGATAATGTAAGTCATTTTTTTATTATTATTATAATGGTATATTCGAGGCACGATCCTGACTATTTCTGAACTCGAGGGCGCCTTTAATCGAGAGTTTTTTTTTTCATTAATTCACAAAATTCTAACTCAACCGAGACATCGGATTAAAGGAAAAACAATTCAATTTTACTTAAAAACTCAATAAACAAGAGTTGAACGTAAACTATGCATACGATTTTTTTCCCCGAAAATACGGTTATATCTTTTAGACGATTGCTTTAGTGATAAATTTACATTGTTTTATAAAGTTGATGTTTTCGGATTATGTGATTTCTACGTTGTATTAAGTACTTATGTTATCAATCTTTTGTCACCACCCAAAAAGAAAAAAGAGAAAATGTATCGATCCACCAAAGTTAAAGTTGAAATAATTGAATGACTAAATAGATTCTAATGTTGCTTATAATATCTTAAGACAAGACAGATACACTAATGAAGACAATTAAGGACTAATCTTAATCAACAGTTTTACCAAAAACCAGACAAAAACTTGGATTAATGAGAAAAATTAATTAAAGAGTTACCCCCATCAAAACGTCTGTATCAAACGGAAATAACTCTAATATATAAACTGTTCTCTTAGATTTTTGTCATGATATATATAGTCGAAGCTTTACCCTTATTAATATCAAAATCGAAGAGCGGAGAAACTTGACCATAATTAAAACACCTTTTCTAACAATTTATTTTTTGTTATCGTAATTTTTTATTTGCCTTCAAAATATAAACAATTTTTTTTCTAATTTTTATTTATAGTGAATAATAATAATTTATGACACGTGTGAAGATTGCGATAGGTAACTGCGGCGGTTTCAGTTCAATGTCATCCAAACAAAGAAGAACAGCTCGGATGACGTCACGAGGCATTGTCAGCCCGAACAAATTGTGTGTTGATCAAGCACAGATATTTCTGCTATTCAACGCACAGCATCATGCCACGTGTATAATTTGACGAGAACCCACAAGTCCAACTCTTTAAACGTGCCCTAAATACACTCAAATGCCTCCATCTGATGAGCCGTTGGATCCCACGTGATTGGGCGGACTGTGGCCAGAGGATCCGATGCCCGCCACGTGGCAGGGTCTCGCACGGAGGACTAAAGGGACAGGTGTCAGTGATCAGCACTGCAACCTCTTGTTTATATATACTCCTCAATCACTCTCTCTCTCTCTCTCTATTCCATGTGTGTGTGTTTTGTGGTTGCTTTGCTCTCTCCCTTAATTTGTTGAACTCTTGGAGGCTATTAGCTTTGATGTATTTCAGATCTCTTCGGTGACTTTCTTCTCTCTCTCTCTATATATATTTATATATGTCTATGTGTTCATTTTGTGATTTGGTTTTGGGGTCTGTTTGGCATGATATCTTTGTAGGGGTTTTTTTTTTTTTTTTTTTTTTTTTTTTTTGGATTATTGATTCACTAAGCCAGAAGCCATGAATTGCGGAGACTGAGTGGTGGGTGTGTCATGTGTTCCTAGTGATTTTGAGTCCAAAATAGTGGGAAAAAAAAAAAAGAAAAATTTTTGTTATTTTTATTATTTTTAGATGTTTAGGTTTTTTTAATTTTTTGGGGTCTATAGCTAGATGGATGGGAGAGCAGATCCGTTTTGAGTTCTGATTAAGTCCACCCACGTCATCACCACTACTTTTATAACTGCAAGTCATCCTAACTAGGGCTTTTGATATTTGTTGGTATTCAGTCGAGTTTCATTATTCTCAGAGTCTCACTATTCTCAGAAGGCTTTAGTGCAATCAATCTGGCTTCAGGGCAATCAATCTGAATTGAGGCTTTAGTGCAATCAATCTGGCTTCAGGGCAATCAATCTGAATTGAACATACCGTGGTTATATATCCTAGCTAGGGCTTGTTATTGTATAGTCATATAGTTTATCCAAAATTATATATTCATATAGATATGCATAAATCTTATTAACTTATTATTTTATTTTTTTTTCCTTTTTGGGGGAGTTTTGGTTCTCTATTTTTTATTTTTTTTTGCAAAAAGGGGGGTTGGAATTGTGGTTTGTTTTGACGGGTTTTTTTTTTTTTTTTTTTTTTTGCATTTGCAATCTTGAATCCATAGTCTTGCATGGGGGTGATGATTCACACAGTCGCTGTTTGCGGATGTAGCACCATCAAGATTCACAGCAAAATGGACGGTGGCGATTGGCTTGATTCAATACCCACCCACCATGTTTCCAAGTGAGAATCTTGATGATGCTGCATCGGCCATAAGCGACTTCTCAACCAACAACAACAACAACACATGTGCTGCAGTAATCGCGCGCTACACTACTCAACAGAAAATTAAGGTGAATGAATCGCATCTCATCTCTTGCTAATTTAATTTAAGTTTTTTAAGATTCAATGATCCAACCTCATAGAAGTGAGAGTATTTCTTTTCCACTGCAATATAGGCATGGTTGGCTGATTTAATTAGCTTAGCTATATGGAGACCTAATTAACCATATTTTAACATTTCATTTTTTTGTAATCCAACTTTAATGGTGTTTTTTTTTAAATTGAATTAATGTATATAATTAATTAACTTAAGTAACTTTGTGTTTGTCGTGCTGATGATTTTATATAATTATTATATGAGTTTGTTATGGGTTCTAGTACTGTGTTTTCTAGTAAGTTACTATAAATTGATTATTTTATAGGGTTCTGTGTGAATATATATATACTAGCGTTTTTTTTTTTTTTTTGTTGTCTGTTCATCAGGGTTTGGAGTTTTGAAACTTGAAACTCTTGTTTGGGAACTTGAAGTACACTACTAAATATACTGAGTACTGATCATATCATGTATATATATTTTTCATATATAGTGAACCAACAAACAGGTATAGCTAGCTGGGAACATGTAATATGGTGTGGTGCTCATGGTCTTAAAAATCGCTTTCTATCACTCAATTCGGTGGACCAGCTAGCCTTGAAAGACATCTTGCACAAGTTGGTCCTTTCAAAAAAAGTACTCACCAATATTTCTTCATCTATCCATTATATATACTTTTTTATCAAAAAAAAAATCCATTATATTTACTGGATAAACTAAAACTGTCGATCATCGAAAATTAATATTGTTGGATCTCACTATACAAAATATGTGGCTTTATAGCTAGCCCTTCTGTATGATTTTCTCGATATTTATTCAGACGCAGTACTGTACACATTTTACATGTACTTTATAACATAGTATGTAAATTCCTACATGAAATTAAGTTTTAAGTCTAAGATAGTATTTTTTGAATGAATGAAGTCTAAGATAGTATTAATTATATGTAGGATATCAATATATATATATATATGGATGTGAGATGGTAGAGTAGTGATAATGAGAAGGCTCTAGCTATTGAGTTAATATCGAAATATTGGTCACTGATGCATCTCCAGCCATGGACAGTGCATATATATTTATCTAAAGTGTCTGTCAATCCAACTAAGATAAATCATTATATAGTTGAGTTCATTTTTTTCATGATCATATAAATTGATTAGTGTCAAAACCTGTCAAATGTACTTGTATAACACAATCTAATATGCATGGATCAAATCTTTCCATTCAGCACAACTTAAAGTAGGTAATGACGATGCATGCGATACATTTTTAAAGCCTTTTTAATCAAGATGCATTAATTCCAAAAATTATCCAAGGTTCACCTCTATATATGGGTACCCATACTTCTTTCAATTTTAAAGTATTATATTACTATTCCATCATCTGAGTATACTCTTCAATCAATGAAATCTCATTTTCTTCATTTTCTTTTTCAATTTTACCCCAATTGCAATCTTTTCTCAATTCTCATGTGTACTTTTGTATATGCATGATAATTGGCTGTATGTCTTTGTATATAGGAGTGTATGATGATAATTGGGTTTGTGTCCGATTCTTTTATATTGAATGTATTGAACCAATAATGATTAATAAATGTTATATTTTACTTAATTCAAAGAAATATAACAGATCAATATTTTTTTGATCGATTAATTCTATAGAAGTTAGTCGGACGTCACAACTCAATAATCCAAAAGAAATTAAAGAAATATATTGTAGTTATCAACAATCGAACTCATAAGTCTTATAGTGCTTCTTAATTTCTTTATTTTATCACTATCAAGATTTTTAATTAGGGGATTTGCAGGCTAGGTCATCTTTGAACATATGTATATCATTATCAAAATGCATTTCTTTTTTTATGAGTTTTACAGCACATCCATTAATATCATCTCAATTTTTTATGCATTGTAGGGACACGTTTTTATTTGTCGCCAAACAAATGAATTACTTTTAAAATTAAATTTTTTACAAGAATACTTCAATCACATTCATAATTGCACTCTACTTCTACCTACCAACCAACTTAAATTTCGATTTGGAAATGATGCTTTTAAATGAGATGGGATCATGGATCTATAATATATTTCATAACAATTAGAATTATCTAATCAATTAGGTGACTCAAAATGGTTTGGTACCAGATTTGAGAGCAAGAAGTCATGAGTTTGAATTTATGTGAAGGCAAGTTTTTTTTAGTTATATATAAAAAAAATTCGAATAATGTATATGCAGTGTTATAGTTTTTATTTATATAATAGTTTGTTACTAATTAAGAATAAAGAACACGTTAGCTATAGGCTATAGCTGATGCAGAATATTAATTGTGGAAGACACCACAGCTACTGTTGAGTTGTCGAGGTATATGAGTTGCGTTGCTGCCAACGTACACGTCTCATTGTTTAGTCTGTGTTCCAAGTGTATTTAATCTAAAGAAAATGATTAATTGGGTGACCAATTTTAGAACCCAAAATGAAATTAGCTAGGTTATTGGTGTCCATCATTTCTGCATTGAAGTATGTACGCACATAAATTGATGCACGTGTATTTAAGAAACATCAACAATTAGTTATAAATCAATTGGGAGGCCCAATTATTTGATATGAGATTTGAAAGTAAAAGGTCATGAGTTTAAATCTTGGTGGCCGCAAAATTCGTTTCTTTTCTATCAAAAAAAAAAAAAAAACAATTAGCTATAGGTGTCTATTTCGGGTCCCCAGCAGTAGCTTATACCCTTAAGTTTTTTTTTTTAAAAAAATTATTTCGTCAAAGTATTCTACCAAAAAGCAAAAAGTTCCAAGTGTACGTAGTAGTAGTAGTAGTATTGCATCACTATAGAATGGAACAATAGATGGATGTAGTCTCTTTTGGGAGAAGTTCCAAGTGTACGTAGTAGTAGTAGTATTATTGCATCACTATAGAATGGAACAATAGATGGATGTAGTTTCTTTTGGCAGAAAATTATAATATATATGAAAAAGAATTACCAGAGATATTTGTTAATTACTTTTCTTTTGATGTGTAGATATTTGTTACTTTCTTCACAGAAAAAAATATCCGTCCAAAAATTAATCTTTCTAGAAGTGATTAGGATGCAATTTTCTTTACATTCAAGAAAAAATAGTTTGATTAATATATCTATTATACTCTATACTAGGTGTGCAATAATTTTCTTTTCTAGACATGGGAAATGTCAAATGTCAATAAATGGCGGCACTCGTACATATATACTTTGCAAAATTCTTTACCAAAGAAATTAAGCGTTAATTAATTAATACAAAATTTTAGTTTCTATATACTCATCATAAAATTTGAGGATTTAGGAAATATCTAACCAAAAAAAAAGCAAAAAAAAAATAAAAAAGTGTTGATATATAATTATATATGGTCCCTACACGCTTTCAAGAACAGGACCACTGCAGATACACTTTGTACTAAATAGATCGTTGTTGTTGTCAATCTATTTATAACACACGCACACCTTGAGATATGTGTTCACACTCCTTGAGGTGTATCACATGGGGATATCCACTTGGGCCCATTAAGTACCGAAAGTGAGTGTTCAAAATGAATTACAAAAGTTTTCAGGTGGCAGAGGAGAAAAAAAATTTCGTTCACTCTCTTCAAACTAGGGTTTCCCTAAAGTAGATCTCTTTTGGGGGTCGAGCCCGTCGGCGCCCCTCCAAGACCCTTTTGTTTAGTGTTTGTCTTCATCTTTCTCCCTTCCATTTTGCTTTTTCTCCTCCCTTGATCTCTACTTCTAGATCCTAGGTGGATCGGCGTCGGCTAGTGGTAGATCTTCTACTGCGCCTGGCCGGTGTTAATATATCTTCTAGATCTACTTTTGTGTGTTTGAATGGAGGAGTTGAAGGTGTTGCTAGGGACTTGAAGGGAGCGGCTGCGGAAGAGAGATGGAGCTAGAGGTTGACGAAGAAGGATTTGGGGAAAAGGAAGGCACTCCATCACGATGGAGTTGTTTGAGATTTCTCCTGCTGGTTTTTGTTTTGAGTGGTTTTTCTTCTCTTTTTTAATCTTCTTTTGTAAGTTGGTTACGTGTGTATTTAGTTAGGGTTTATGTGTATGTCTTGTTGTCCCCTGTAGGGTTGTTTTCCTTTTTTGTCAAGGCTTTCTCTCGGTGTATAACTGGTGTTCTTCCCCATATATCCATTGTGCCCAAGAGGCCCGCAATGGTGGTTTGTGCCGAGGCTTTATTTGCTTATGTTGTTCTCATGGAGACCGATCTTCAAAATTGTATTGCAGTTGTATGGGATCTCACAAATTTTATCAATGAAACTCATTAGTTTCATTGTGCTTTGGCAAAAAAAATTAAATAAAATAAATAAAATTCCATATTGTGGAGTTCAAAATTAATTTTCTTTTTTATACTATTCCACAAGAGAGATATAGTAACGCCTTATATCTCGTAAAATTAATACATTCTAACATATATTATGATAAGTCAAAGTTGGTTGATGCTATCACTTCCTAAATATTTTTTTATATGTTTATGTTCCATTGAAGGTACTGACATAAATGATTAATAATTTTTTTATTTCACTTAAAAGAAAACTTCTACTTAGACCTAAGAGAAACCTTCATCTCAAAAACACAGAAAAAAAAAATCTACCAAAAAAGACGCTTCTAGCTAGTTTCTGTAGCTTTTACTAGTTAAGATAATAATAGTTTTTGTTTTATTAAAAAAGATAATAATAATTTCTAATAGAGGCACTGCTGTTAGGCGCCTTTCAACAATTTTAATTAATTATTTTAAAAGAACGAGAGGTTTAATTGGGCTTTTGCAACTCGAAGTGTGAGCAGATTTGGACCACTCATTTGAGATGTTAGGGAAATGTTAAGCAACTATATAAAGTTATATTACGTGATTTCGATATTTAAATATTACTATATATATTCGTGTCATTAATTACTTTCTTTAATTATTGAATTATGCATTGTTACTTTCTTTAATTATTGAATTATGCATTGTAAAACTTTATAAATAAATTTATCCCTTTGTATTTAGTTTGCTCTAACTAATACAAATTTAATTACATTAACATAAAATATGCCAGTCGGCGGCCCTCTGAAATCCCTTTTTCTCGCTTTCAGTTTTTCATTTTCTTTGTTGTTGTTTTATCTCTCTCCATTTCTATTTTGTTTTTTCTTCTCCTTTAGTTTCTATTTTCATATATGAGGGTCGAGCATCGATCGGAGGTACTCCTGCTTGTCAGTGTTACAAATCTTTTAGATCTACTACTTTGTGCAATTGAATGAAAGAGTTGAAGATGGAGATTTGTGCTGGGAATGGTTGCTACAGAAAAGGTAAAGCCAAATCTTGAAGAAGAGAGAGGTTGGGGACAAGAATAGTACTTCATTAACCATGGCGCCCTCTAGGCAGACATGGTCGATGACCAATAATTCTTCTTGTGATTTTTTTGGGTGATTTCTCTTCTATGTATTGATCTTCTGTTAGCATGTGTGTTGTTGTTTTTATGTTGTTGGTGTTGGAGTTTCGATGCTTTTCCCTTTTGGAGGGTCGTTTTCCTTTTGTCGGGGCTATCTTCTGATTCTAACCGGCTTTTCTCCCCCATCAAGTATGCCTTAGAGGCGTTGATGGTGTGTTGTTGTGAGGTTTATCTTGCCTCTGTTATTCTCATGGAGACCGTGCTTCTATATTGTATAATCGATGTAAGAGTTCTCACAAAATCAATGAATTTCATTGTGCCTTTGCAAAAAAAAAAATGCCCATCACTTCAAAAGAATCAGATGGTACATTTTTAACGTTTATTTTGGTAAATTTTTTTGGAATATATTCGTGTGACATACATCTCAATCAAATCTACACTATTATGTAACAAAATTCTAAACATACATTAGAAGCGCACATCAGAATGCGATGCCTAGCACTCCCATGTATGTCTTCTAAAATGTTAAATTATCATCTTCCTTTCAATTAATAAGTCTTGGGTTAGATAAAGCCTAAAGGAAAGAGGAATGAGTAAGATACACTTCGAACTAGATGGGCAAATATTAGTTCAAGCTGAGCTAGTTCTCGTCTACAAATCAAGAATTAATGGAATATCCCACCATCTTCATTTTTTATTTTTTTGCCCGACTCGCGCCCTATAGTTGGAGGAGAAACAGGCTTCCAACATTGATGTTTTATTCCTATGACTTGAACTCGAAATAACTAGTTAAAGGACAACTCTGGTGGTGCCAACCAGCTGTCAGTGCTGTTGGCATCCAGGATCCATTATTTCCACTGATGTAACTTTTAGTGATTTGCAATAGAGATCTAATATTTTTATTTTATTTTAGGCCCAAACAGACCAAAATCTGGTATTTGGGTTTGCAAAAAACAAAGGAAATTAAAGGCCCAATTGGCCCAAGAAGCAGAATAGCTAAACAACTCATTATAATTAATGTTGCAGACCAAAGAGAGAGTACTACAAAATCCACATAAAAATCACAGTGGAAGAGTAATACAACAAGAACAACAACAACCATCAAACAAGCTTTACTACACCTACATAGTAGGGAGAGTCAACACCGTCGTCCCTTGTCTCCGATGGACAGTTTCAATAACGCTCGAGTTTCCGACCGAGAAGATTCGAGAGAAGGCCGCGTTACAAGAAAAAAAATGGAACATAAGTTCAAACTTCAGAACATGAAAAAAAAAAAAAAAGGCTAACTAATTAATCCATTTGGAAAGACATGGCACTGCAGGTACAACAGGAGGTGAGGATGTTCCTTCAACACTGAGACAATAGGCCAATGCTGCCTTCTTTTCTCCTCCTGATGATGTCAACCTAATATTCTTTAAGTGAACATCTTTGCATTTAACTGTCTGACTGCAAGCAAGTCTGATAGCAACAACATTGCTTGAAGATCCAAATACTCCAGTGAAAGACACATTGCTCACTTTTACAGCAGAGGTCTTCATTTTGCATGTATATGGAACAAAATATAAATTGTACTGATTAGTATAGTGAAATATCTATAGTAAAAATTTAAAAAAAAAATAAAAAAATTAAGGAGTTAAATGTGTTAACAGGCTTACATGATTTCTACAGCTGCCTTGCTGACCATTGCAATAATACTGATCAATGACAATTGGATTGTCCACATTAACCATCATTAAGTTCTCAAATGTAATATCCCTAGCATAACCTGATCCACCCTATACCATGGAACAATAAAGTTGTGAAGGCACTGCCAAATTTGAACTAGGTACGTAAGTCTCGTTTCTCAACTACATCATAGGGACGATGTATTTTTCCCCTACTACACTGGTAGGAGTTTTTTTCGACTTTATTGAAGGAAACACATATATTGTTTTTCGCCGCATTGTTTCTTTTTGGCTAGTACAACTTAAGTCACAAATCAATGTAGTTATTATTTACCTGCCATGTCTTTATTCTTGCCCCATTCATTGTACCAAAAAAAACGACGTTGTACACATGTATTCTCTCAACTGTAGCAGCAGAATAAGACTGTCCTAAGCTCCCAATGCTATAGAGAACAAACAAGTAATTGTTAAACATCCACAGCTCTCATATTTATAATACTCATTTCATAGCTCTAATTGAATTAACAAACCTTATTCCATGTCCAGGTCCACATTGAATTCCTCCAATTTTTATATCAGAGCTCTCTTTACTGATTGCAATACAATCATCTCCTACAGAACAGAACAGATGGAAACTGTAAGAGAAAAAAAAAATGTTTGTGACGAATAATATACATAAGCAGAAACTGCATGTAAAAATAAGTTTGATCGATGATTACCAGTTTTAATAGTAGAATTCTTGATCTCTACTTGTTTGCAATATTGAGTATGTATGCCATCAGTATTAGGACTATCCGCGGGCGCAGTAATAGTGATTCCAGAAACATAAACATTTTTGCAATCATGCAGGACTAAATGTATTTGAGGACTGTTACTTATTTTCAAACTCTTCAATTTTAAGTTGTTGCAGAAATTGAACATTAAAGCCTGCAATCATTCAAAAAAAAAAAAAAAACTTATTGTTATTACCATAAGTTCAAACCAAGAATTAATATTTGGAAAGGATGTATAATACAATTTTGGAATAGAAATGTAGTGCATGACACTTACTGAAGGAGCACCTGAGCATTTCTGCATATAGACCAAATTGGAGATGGTGAAAAAGTCAGGGAAAACTAAGGCTAAAATCTGCAAGTCCAAATAGTCTAAATCTGAAACTAATTAAAGGATTTTAATTACCCTTGACTGTTTGCATTTCCACCATGTTGAACCATGGCCTTCGATGTCGCCTCCCCCAAAGACTGAAAGTCCGTAAACTGAATCAAATATAATCCAACTTCCAGAGTTGTAGTTCCAATTCCACAAACCATTCGGAGCCGTGATATTTCCCAAAATCTAAATGAAAAAATTAAGAAAAAGTACCTAATTATACTACCATATGAAATGCCATGCAACATATACCCATGTCCATAAACATGTGAGTCTATACTATACATGGTTATGGAGTAATTTTGAATTCTTTAGGCATGGGCTAAGTATTTACATGTACATACATGTTTACTAATTTGAAAGTTGATGTAGAAAAGAGTTTACCATCCCTTGCACATTTTTCTTAAGAAAAATGTTTTTTTTTTTTTTTTTTTTTTTTTTTTTTTTTTTTTTTTTTTTTACTGACCTACTTTTCACACGCCATTTTGAGACGCACTTGATTGTCATTGTTAATTTTCGCATCAATGTGTGTGTGCACGAAAGTCGATGTGCATATATAATAGCAATTTTTTTTTTTGCAGTTTAAGACTTGAAGCACCTGCACGGTAACACTTGTAGACTTGCAGGGTCCATGAAAAGTCACTGGCTTGAGCAAAAATGTCTTCCCTTTAGGCACAAATAAGGTTGAAGTAGAAAGGGTAGATGAACAAGCGGAAGCCCACGCATTCAAGAAGGCCTGTTTAAAACGAAAGCCATATATAAGATTTAACTATATCAACATGAATTGATTTAATGAAAGAACAAGATTTGATTAAGTAAAATTTTACATGGGAATCATCAGTTTTTCCATCTCCGATAGCTCCATATTTTGTAACATCAAACACATTAGATGATGAGACCCCCGTCAAATGGATCAATGCTGATAACAAGAAAACCAAAAGCTCCTACACAAACAGAGAAAACTAATAAAGTCACTTTTTTTTTTTTTTTTTTTTTTTCTTACCATGAACTATGAAATCACATTTGTATGAGATAATGTATGGTAATTTACTTACCTTGGAACCCATTTGTGTCGAGAGTTAGAGAGAATGAACGCAACGGTTACAGTTTGTAGATTGAGTGATGTTAGACAAAATAAGGTAAGTACATATTTACATTGTATCTGTGATAATATTTTAGGCAATTATTAAGTTGACTAATCTTAACAAAACTGACATGGCAAGTTGTTTAATTAAGTACAGTTTTGGTATTTTAATTAGCTGATTAAGGTAATATTTGATCCCGAATTTCAAAAGATTTCGATTACTTTGTTCTTTCTATATATACTTTGAATCATAGCTTAATCTAATTTTCCGGCGCACATAATCACTGGTTAAGGAAAATACTTTTGTATTCACCAAATCTAATTTGTGGTGACCAAAGTCTAGCATTTCCACTTAAACGAATAAGAATCGTGCCTAGTGGAATGCAAATGTATATATATGGTAGACCTTTAGTTTATATTCACTCCAAGTCCACTGTAGTCTTGGTAGAATAATCCGTGTCCGCCATAAATTTTGGTAGTCATTCAGGCCCATCACGCCTACAAGGCTCACCTGATGATTCACTCTAACCACCATAGGGTATGTGGGTGAGCTCTATTATGATCAACTAACAAGGGTGTATTTAATTGAAATTTTAATAAACTTTTGGTTACTTTTAATGACTAAAAAAGTTTAGGTGTATTCGTTTAAAACTTTTAGAGAGTTTATAAAAGTAAGGTGTATTCAATGTGGACTTTTATAGACTTTTAAAAAGTCTACAAAAGTTTTGGGGTATTCAATTTAAACTTTTAGAGAGTTCATAAAAGTAAAATGTATTTAATTTTTTAGTGACTTTTGTAGATTGGTTACAAATCTTGACTTTTGTAGACTTTTGTATAAAAATACACATAAAGAAGTCTTCAACTTCTCATCACCTCAACCCAGAAACTTTTAGAGACTTCTAATTTTTGTTTGGTTACATTCTTCAATAAGGACTTCATTGTTCACAAGTGGTCTTTTTCTTATCAATCGTTTTTAACAACTTATCCAATCACTCCACAACTCTTGGATTTCATTGCTCACACATTATACTATAATATCTATGTTGATGAAAATAGATTGATGTCATTATTAACAAAATCCCATTCTTGCATCACTATACATTTTTTATAGTTTTTTTTTTTGACAAAGAAGTTTCGTTTATTTAGTGTATTATTATAATTTTAAAAAGTGTAGTATTATTATTTTTGAAGAAAATAATTGTATAATTTTTTTTAAATGCAATAAGTGCATTTTTTAGAATTTAAACTATCATTATTAAGGAAAAATATAATTTTTTTTGCCTAAGTCAAACAAAAAAGTAAAGTGCAAAATTTTTACACTAATATTTCCAATGATCTTTTCTCAAAAAAAAAAAAAAATTCCAATGATCTTACTTGATTCTTTTCTACCACTAAAAGATGATTTATTTACTTATTTATTATAATAATATTAATTTACTTATTTGTTATGCTACTACCTTGAGAGTAATTCATTAATATATCTATATGTTTTTTTTTACTAAAATACAAAAATACTTTTTAAAAAATTAGTAATAGTTCTTAAAAAAAAATATAATTATTTATTTTTTTATAATAAAGTGCAAAATATTTGTTTCATTTTAAAAATCACAATAATCTATTAGTATCATCAAAATCATGTTTAATAAGTTCACAAATGTCACTAAAAATCTTAAATGTCAATAAAAGTCATCATAATGAAATCTACATAAAAGTTTATCAAAGTCTACCAAAATATAAAACTTCATAAAAGTCATTCACTTATAAAAGTAATCAAAAGTCTATTTAAATATCAATTGAATACACCCCTGTAAATTTATCCACGCGAGGTTAGAAGTTGCTTGTAATTGAGAGAAATTGTCTTTCAATTGCCTAGGGGTTCCTCCCAACGAACTTGTAATAATAGAATGACAACAACGATGTCGCGCATGACAAAATACATTGACTTTCACAAGAGCCTTTCATGTAATATCAATCGACATGTTATGCATCGAGGTCATGTATGTCTGCATTCTGAGTAGCGCGGATGGATTAATTTTTTGAACATGTGTGCTTTGTGGTGTGACACGATGTTGTGATTATAGCACCTCTCGTAATAGAAATGAAAATACTTTGTAACCTTCAAACAAAATGCACTTGGTGGTGTCCCTTGATTTTCGAATCAATGCTGTGCATACGTGAATCGATGTGCATCAAAGATACATCAACAAGTGTGTCTTTTGTGCGTTACGGTTTTTAGTTACATTAGCAGTGTCCAAAAAAGCCCCTCGCTCGTCTCTCTCAATCGATTCTCCCAAAATTCCACTCATGTCGTCCGATCACGAATTTCTACCAGTTGTGAGGAATTAGGGTTTCGTTAGGGTTTCAGATGCCGAGAAAATCAATGGCGAAGATCGGAAGGTTTCTATCGATTCCAGTGATGGCGGTGTTTCTGTTGATGTGCTTTGTGTATTACTCTACAATCTTCGTTTTCACTGAAGAGTTGGTGAGCTTGAAGAGTACTTTAGGAATGTCGAACGCTCTCGCGTTCAGTTTCTCTGCATTGATGTGCTTCGTCTCCTTCGTTTCGTCGGTCGTCACCGATCCTGGTTTCGTTCCTGCTACGTACGTTCCGGAAGTCGAGGATGGCGGCTTTGAAGATCCAGAGTTGAAGAAAAGTGTGAGAATTTGATCAATTTGTTCTTGCTTTGTTTGGAATCGTTGATTAATTCTTCTCAATGCGTTGAATTCGATAATTTGATGAAACTAGGGTTAGATAATGTTTATTAGATTCTACTGTGAAAGAAATCTCATTGGATGGAGAGTGTCATTTAGAAGTATTTGTAGGTTTTGAAATGATTGGATTGAATGTTATGTAGTGCACAGTGTTGTCGGCGAAATGGATTTAGATATGAATGATTGTATTGAATGTTATTTGTTATGTCAAAAATGCTTGGATTGAATGTTTGATGTTCAAGCCGAGTGAAAGTGATCATGAGATGATGTATGTACCTGAATCATTTGAAATCCTTAAAAGATATGCGAATCGATAGTTGTAAAGATGAAGAGTGGAGAAGTGAGTTAGGAAGAACAGTTGAGAATACCTCTATTTTTGTATGCAAAGGAGATGAATCAGTTAAAAGTGCTGAATTTAGGTGTTGTAGATAATGACGGCTAGCGGAGAGTGTTTTTTGTTTGTGTGTTGGTATGGCCAAGCTGATAGTGGTGGATTTACATCTCCTTATTTTGTAGGTAGAAGTTAAGATGTTTTACAGTCTTTGGCATTTGTGTGCCAACAGTTGAGTCCCGTCAGCATCTCCATATTCCAAAGTTGCTCTCCTAAGTTGAGTTTATTGATTAACAAATGCTTTTGTGACCACAATTTCACACGCCATTTTCTCACACACTAGATTGTGGCTGTTGATTTTTGCATGGATGTGTGTGCGCATGAAGATCGATGTGTGTCTAAGAGACTTCCAATGAGTGCGTGTGAGAATGGCATGTGAAATCAGAGTTAGATTTAGCAAGACTAATTGATTTTCTCACCCAGTTATTGAAGAAGTCCTCCTTGCCCAACGATAGCTCCTATGGTGTCTCCTCGAATTGCTTTGTTTTCTATGTCCAGGCAATGGTATCACTTTGGTACGGCCAAGCTATAGAAGCAAACAACAGAGGAAAGAAGTACGTAAGATAATAGAATTTGTTTGAGAGTTCCCACCTCCAAGTCAAAACTTTTCCTTTAACCTTTTCATAATATCTCACTGCATAATTAGGACTGCCTACAACCAACTTATTCTAATGTGCCTAACATGTATAGATTTATTGAAATTAAACAATGATGAAAGGTGCCCGCTGTCAAGTTGTTAGACTGAGTCAAATAATTTGGAAGCGATACATGACATGTGGTTTTGTGTGCTTTTTGGCTATTTTGAGTTCTTGGGTGAGTTTTAACTTGGAAACTGAGTGAAGGCGCATATATAATTCCTAGTGAACGGTAGAAGTATCATAATTTATGTTGCATCATGGAGATAAAAAAGGGGCATTGGGTTTTCGTACTATAACAAGCTTTGGGTCAGTTATCGATTGTGCTTGCCAGATGGCCTTCACATAATCTTGATACATAATGGGCCTGTGTTTTATCTGCCCATTCGAGATTGTTTCCGGAATGTGTGTTGTTACTGATTTTCCATCATGTCTATTCTTCCACAGAGTGTTAACTCTAGATACTGTGATAAATGTGCAACACACAAACCTCCCAGAGCTCATCATTGCCGGGTCTGCAAAAGGTGTGTTTTGAGGATGGTGAGTCAAATTGTGAAAGCTGTTTGCAAAATATTCCTTGTTGCATGTGATTTCTTTTGATGAGAAAATTTGTTTCTTATGTGACTGTCGCAGGATCATCATTGTACGTGGATAAATAACTGTGTTGGTTTTTCCAATTACAAGAAGTTCATCATCTTTATCTTCTATTCAGCTATTAGTTGCAGCTACTCTTTTGTATGTTATTGGCTTTATTACGTCGTCAGTTTTTTTGTATCGTGAACCTGCTCTCGAGAGAGCTAAAAGAACTAAATTGGAGAAAGAACTGATGAAACCCAATTTATGTTTTAGGTAATTTTTTTTACTGCCACACTGCGTAAAGACTGGGGATTGAGATGGAGTCCCCTGAAGACTTTCTATGTGAGTGTTTCTCTCTTTCTCTTGACTGTGGTATTGAAGAGTTGTCTACTTATTTTATCCTTGACATTTGGCCACTTATGATTCTCCACTTTATTTGCTTATGTGTTTTCAGTCTATCATATTGATTTTCTTACCTTGGACCAAGCCATGATGATTGAGGAGAGTTTTCTAAGTTATCTGATAGGTTGCATATAATTTATTTGTATCTTTTATGAACGTGAATGCACTTCTTCATACTATATGGATAGAATGGACTACAGGAATGTGGATGACTTTGCAAAGCTCCTCTGAAGATGACCTAGTATAGTTGGGTTGATGTCATTGGCATCTCTGGGTAATCTTGTCTCTGACTAGCTCTCGCTCGTGTTCTCCTAATTGCTCAAGTTGGAAAACATTTTGTTCCTTGTTGGAGACTTCTGATGGACATTAACATATTGGTGAGGATTTGAAATTGTTATCTCCCCATGATCCACAATGATCAAACCATCACCAGCCTCAAGTTGGCTGCCACTAATTAGTTGAACCGATGAAAGTTTTGTTAGAGAATTCATATACGAGTGAATAAGTTTTAGAGTAAGCAGTCATTGGTTTCATTATGAATTTGAAAAAATTTGGCTGCAGAACCTGGCACCGTTACGTGACCATCAACAATTGTTACTATTGGTACCCATAAATTGATAGCAGCAGATAAATTCTTTTCTTACAACAGTGAGCTTTTAGTGAACTTGTGTCTGTAGAACTGAGTTCTCCCATGCATCTGTCTAACTTTCTGTAGTATTGATGAGTCGATCGATATGGAACTTTTAGGTGATCAACTTCTAAGAGCACTCCTATCAAAAAAAAAAAAAAAACTTCTAAGTGCTGTCCAACATCTAAATCTTTGAGGCAGTAAATTTCTTAGTTTGATCGATGTGTTTAGAACTTACAAACATTTTTTGAATTGAATTATTGTCAATATGATTTTTTTTTTTTTTTTTTTTTGGAAAAAACTAACATTATTGAACTTGCTTTCCTGAACATATCTGTACTTTCATTTTGGAAAAAAAGCTTGGTTTCCTTTCCTTTTCTCTTCCTCGAGTGATCATTAATTTTTGTTAAATTCCTCATTGAACTTGCTTTCCTGAATATATCTGTACTTTCATTTCATTTAATGTTCTTAACATCATTGGCTGGACTTGTATCAGATCACGTGTGGATCAATCACGACTGCTTTAGGTGCGACACTGGTAACTCTTTTGGTTTGGCATTTGTACCTCCTTGTGCATAACATGACAACAATAGAAGTGAGTTGAGAAAACAATGCTGTCAATAACTTAATCACTTGATTCACATGCTAAGGTGTGTTTTTTTTTTTTTTTTTTTTCAACAGTACCATGAGGGAAGGAGAGCTAAGTGGCTAGCGAGGAAATCTGGACTGAGCTACCGCCATCCCTTCGACCTTGGTCTTTGTAAAAACATTATCTTGGTTAAGTCTCTCGTCTCTTCTTATCAATTATACACATATAACGTGCTCCTATTGTCGTGTAGTTTGGACATGTCTCCTATTGAAGATGGTCTCTGAAGTATCTCCTTTGTTTTCAGTTATTAGGTCCAAATGTCCTGACATGGCCATGTCCGACAGCGGTTTATCATGCCAAAGATGGAACCAACTTTCCTACATCTCATGACAATTGAGAACATTTTCCATGCCTTATATTCGACGATGCTGGAATATATTTGACGACCAACATCATTAAGATTTAGAGAAAAGCGGTCGAAGCTTTTTTTCGTCTACAGCAGGTAAGCTTTCCTGATGATTGGAGCCTCATACACATTCATCATTGAAATAGTTGCATCTAGGCAAGAATTGTTGTCCAATGCATCTAAAAAATGTGTAGATTTTTCAAATTCATTCCTCTTTACTTGTACCATAGGCAGTGGCAAAGCGGGGTCTTGCCCCTCGACACCCCCCTATAATATCCTTTTACAATTGTTGATCTCCCTCTCTTCCCCCCGCCTCGTAATGAGTTTACCACTACAAGAAATTATAGTTTTTGTAACGGCTTCGATTCCGTAGGGACAAGTTGTTTTTCCGTCACTTATAGTTTTTGTCACGGTATTGTCACGGAAAAACTAAAGTTGCGTATACTTCGTTGCAAAAACGTTTTTGTCATGAAAATTAGCGTGACAAATACCTTTTATGACGGATCTCTAACATATTTCTTACGAGATTATTGCACGTCATAAAAAACACATTTTTGTTACGATTGTATTTGCGTCACAAACGTTTCATTAAACAACGAAGAAAAATGTTTTACGTCACGAGACTTTGTCCGTCACAAATACATGTAGTTACGACTTTGTACTGGTGACAAAAAATAATAATATTTTATAAGTACATTGCTCCGTCACAAAAAAAAGTTTTTATATAAAAGTTGTTGTAACTATCTCGCATCCGTCAATATAAAAATATTGCATTTATTAAAATATTAAGAGTTTACTTTACTTGCATTACAAGGCCAACATTATCAATCTATTCAAAGTTTAATTATTGTGATTTTGAATCCAAAGTACCAAAAAAATGATAATACTTAATTTAGAAGTCTAACATCGCAAAATAAAATAAAACTTTGATAGGTTTCTTCATGGCTTAAGTCTGACATAACAAAATAAAATAAATCCGCGTTTTCTTCAATGCTTTCACTCCATGCTTCTTCAATTTCTTCTTCACGTGAAGCTTTCTTCAAGTTCATCATCTTTACCCTTTGAAGTTTCATTCAATTGCGCATCTAAAATTTCAAAGTTATAAATATAAGTAATTGCACTTAAACACTTACATAAATAAAAATCTTTAATAAATCATAATGTAAAAACGAAATTTCAACATAACCTCCCCTTAAATTAAAGATTCACAAAAATTTTAAACATTTTGCAAACTTCCGCATGCATCAAATAATTCTACAAGTTAAATATAATCATCTTCATGAATCATAATGTATTACAGAAATTCCAGCAGAACCTCCCTTTAAATTTAAGATTCATAAAAAATTCTAAACATTTGAAAAATTCCACTTGCATGCATTAAATAATTCTACAAGTCAAATACATTCTTCTTTAGTGAACCATAATGTATTACCAAAATTTCGATAGAACCTGCCCTTAAATTAAAGATTCACAAAAAATTTTAAACATTTTGCAAACTTCAACATGCATCAAATAATCATCTAACTCAAATATATTCAAACCATAATGCTTAAATTATTGGTGCAAATTTATGAGTTTCATTTGTATAGAAAATAAAATAGTGAAAAGCTCAAAAAATCATCAAAAGTTAGAGGGTCAACATATACTAAAAGCATTAACAATTCTTGAAATAGTAGTTTAGCTAGCAAATGTCATTCAACTCAATGATGGAATAAATTATCAAGTTTAGGAGATGAGTAAATGTTCAAAATAACAATCATGAAGGTGGATGCTCTTAAGTTGGTCATATGGAGATAACTTAAGATATTCCAACAAAACTTAAATTATTACCTTTTTGATCATTCACTTTTGAATAATCAACGAGCATGAGAACATTCATCATGAGAAGATGTTTGAACATGAGGCATATGTGAGCTTCTAACATCTGAAGTCTGCCATGTAATAAAAAATATTAATTAGTTGTCTCATTTGTAATTTGAACATAATTAATAAACTTCAAGTATCAACAATAATGTCGATTAATTACTTGATTGACGTTGATAGGCAGTTGAATTCCAGCTTCTCCAAACATGCATATATGTTATCTATTTGTGACTGTATGTTTGTCTATAAACAATAAATTTGTAATAGATTGTTGTATTAGATTCATGAAAGAAATGATAAAAAAACAACGAAATTGATGAAATATTTACTTTCGTCGCAGCAAGTTCCTCACGAAGGAGCTCATTTGTAGCATTTGCCTTTTCTTGTGCTCTCTGTATTGCAATATCTGCCGGAAATTTGAAATCTTTCACAAAAACATCTTTAAATGATGGTCCATGACCATAAGTTAGCACACGCCCGCGTTTTTCATCTCCTATTACCTTTTTAAAAAATTTTCTCTCGAACTTCCGCCGTTTGCTCTGACTCAGGAATTTGTGAAAGTTCATTTTGCAATCGCAATTAAACATAAAATTTGATATTAAAATAAAAAGGAATTGTTATGATGTAAACTAAATATGTATTACTATTTATGAAGAAATAAATATTTTCTTACCGCGAGTTTTTCTGTATCTTCATTCGATCTAGCTTCGCCCTTTTATAATAAGCTGTCAACCATACCGAACTTATTTTCTCTCTTAAAGGTAAAATTGTCAAGTAATAAATAATTATCTTTAAAAAATAGAGAACACTCAATTTTTTTTTAAGAACCTACTCGATTACGTTATGACATACGTTCGCGAAAGTCTTGCGACCTGTTCGATGGCAAATAGTCTTTTACTTTCTATTTTCAGCATTTGTTTTAGCAATTTTTTGCGGCAATATTAAAATACTTATCACACATAAAAATGAATTAAATTTAAATCCAAATTATTATTCATTTCTAAAAAACTAACTCAAAGATCTACAAAATTTTAAGGCAATTGAATAAAAGGAAGCATTGTATCCAATATGATGGAATTATTTTAATGAGCTGAAATCAAATGCAAGACTAAGAATTTTGATTTGTACCTTAACTTCATCTTCGTTCCAATACCTCATAAGTATTGGCTATTGCTCATCTTGTACGCGCTCATCAGGCACTCGAGTAAGAATATCTTCATCATCTTTGTGCTTCTCGTAATGCACTTTTAATGTATGCTTTCACGATTTCCAGGTATTGACAACTTTCTCTAAACAATTTTCGCGAAACTCAAGTGGGGCATCGGTATTATCCTGTACTTAAACATTATGAAACTCAAACTCAAACCAATTACAGAAATAATATATTATTTTCATTTATATAGTTATCTTCTTACCTGTACCTCACGCCAAATGACATTCTTATTTTCTTCAGGAACATCATTCCATGATTCATACGTTAATGGTACTAAAGACCCATTTCTAGCCATGATGCCTAGTTGCGTTGAGAATTTAATTGAGGTTTTTCCAATAAGTTGCATAAAGTCATTGAATTGCAGCTTCAACCTATTTCCAGACCACTAAATACGAATTGGACGAGCTGGACCTCAACCTTTCTTCGTTGATGTAATTGATTGATCCTCTGTATGCAGAATTAATTAGAAATATTGTTTGTAATATAAGAAATATTCGATATCAAAACTCAAAATTTTACCTTCATCGAATGAATGCATCAATGCTTCACTTGTTTCATCACTTTCATGCGGTTGTTCAACTTGTGCTTGTTCATTTGAATTGAGATAATCCTCCATAGTTCTCTTCGAAGGCTTTCCACGAGCCATGGACCTGAAATGATGGTAATTATAATGTTGAACAAATCATCATGAAAATAAAAAATAATAAATTGAGTGACAATAATCAAATGTGGCAAAATAATGACTCACTAACTTTCATAATATGGTACATAAAAAATTTATGAATAATCATGCACAGTCCATTCTTCTTAATCATCAACATTGTTTACTTCTATTGTAGTTCCATCGACATCATGTCTCACGCATACGAAATTACTGTCATCTCCACTTTTCTTTTCAGCTAAGTGTTGATGTTCACAATCTTCTATTTGTGAAATATTATCAAAAGCATCATTGCTTGTCACTTTGACAACATGTCAATCAGGATCTAGAGGATCTCTCACATAGAAAGCTTGTTTCGCTTGAACCGCCAAAGTAAAAGGTTCGTCTCCAATTTAATTATTCGGATATAGAAGACGATTAAAATTCACTAAGGTGAATTTATAATCATCTGTTTTCCTCCCAGTCTTATAGTCAATCCAATCACCTTTGAACAAAACAAACTTGAGGTTGGTAAGGTAAACTATCTCTAAAATGCCAGTGAGCACTCTATATTAAGTGACTTCTCCCCAACGTGGATTCTTATCATTAATACTTGCATAACTCATGGTACCTGCATCCATATGATACCACTATTTTGGGTTGCTCGTTTATTGTCGATTTCATTAATGCGAAAACGCATACCATTTATTATATACCCCTTAAATCTCCGAGCATATTTACTAGGGCCATTTGCAAGCTTTTCAACTTCCTATGAAAGTGTTCCATCTGACGACGTTCGCAAATTGTGGACATATAAATTAAATTGATTCATATTTGCATTAATATACATTAAAAGTATATTATTTGAGTAGCAAAAAAAAACTTAAGATTACTTACATGATTCATAAGCCATGTATGGAATGTTTCATTGTGTCTTTTTCTAATAGTGCGTTCTGATGCACTTGACATTTCTCTTGCAAGCTCCTCAAGGTGCATACTGAACATAATAATAGATAAAATTAGTTATTATAGTACCTATAATAATATTAAAAAAAACTTAAGATATTTCTCTACCTTTGAAATGGTAAAACTTCATCAGTATTAACAATCACACTTCTATGGAATTGGACCCATGTGATATTGTCGAGCAATACTACTTCTTTTCCAAATGGTTGTCCACGGTCGTTTCCACCATCATAATTTCGAAGTGTTTTATTCATTTTTGTCTCCACATTTTTCGTCAATGTATCTTGAGCAAAAATTCATACACTCATCAATCAAATAACCTTTTGCAATAGAACCTTCTGGATGAGCTTTATTTCGCACATATTTTTTAAGGGTGAGTAAAAACCTCTCAATCGGATACATTGATCGAAATTGAACATTTCCCGCAATCATTGCTTCTTGAGCTAAATGCACTGGCAAGTGTTCCATGACATCAAAAAAGAATGGGGAAAATATTTTTTCTAAATGACATAACGTAAGTGATATACGTTCATCAATGACCTTTAAATCGGTTGCTTAAAGAAATGACTTAACTGAATAATTGGTGCAACAACATCGTTTGACAACACTCCTCGAATAGCCAAAGGAAGTAATTGTTGTAAGAGAATATGGTTGTCATGACTTTTAAAACCTCGAATAACACGTTCTTTAACATTGACGTATCGTGAAATATTTGAAGAATACCCATTTGACCTTTCACACTCTTCAATCTCTCTAAAAAGATAGTTATTTCTTTTTTATTCATTGAAAATCGTGCTGGAGGTATATAAAATTTATTAGAACTCTTTTTTTGAACATGTAAAGGTTTTCTAATACCCATTTCCTGCAAATCACGTCTTGCATGCAAACCGTCATTAGATTTTCCATCCACACATAATAATGTAAAAAGCACATTGTCGCAAACATTCTTATCAATATGCATCACATCCGGATTGTGGCGCATCAAATTATACTCCCAATACGAAAGTTCGAAAAATACTCTTTTTTTTTTCCAACTATGCACCTTATTCTTGACAATGACAGGCTCCTCATCTTCTTCTCATCGTCTTTTAACACTGACTTACTTTAATTTTTTTCATAAGATCTTCTTTTCTATACTCAGTAAGTATCTCATACTTATCTAGTTGATGTAACACCTCACTACCTGTCAAATAGTTAGGCACGTTATCCCCACTCCACTTCCCATCAAAAAATTTATCCCTCCGAAACTTATGATCCATAGGTAAAAATCTTCGGTGTCATGTAAAGCAATATTTACCACCATACTTCAACCATTGAGATTTGTTTCTATATTTCAACAAGGACATGCAAACTTTCCTTTAGTGCTCCATCCTGAGAGATAAGCATAAGCGGGGAAATCACTAATGGTCTACAACAATGCAACATGAAGTTTGAACATTTCATTTGTGGATGCATCATATGTGAGTACGCATTCGTTCCATGGTTCTTTCAACTCTTCAATAAGTAGTTGCATGAATACATCTAGCTTATTCTCTGGTCCATATTTCCCATCAATGAGTGTTGATAAAATCAAAAATGGTTGTTTCATGCACAACCAAGGTGGTAAATTGTAACACATCAATACAACAGGTCAAGTGCTATGAACTAGCAACATATTCCGAAATGAGTTAAATCCATCTGTTGCTAGTCCAAGTCTTCATTTCGTATCTCACTAGCAAATGAAGAAATTTTTCTATCAAAAGCCTTCCAAGCTTGAGAATCGGCAAGATGCCTCAATACACAATCATCAATTCGCTCTTTTGCATGTCATGTCATGAGTGAAGATGTTTTCGATGACATAAATAATCTTTTCAATCTAGTTTTCAATGAAAAATATCTCACTTGTTTAGCTGCAACTCACTTTCCGCCATTTTTATTTGCATTTGTATTTTTATTTGTATTTGGGTCATTAGAATCATCTTCATTATACCTTGATGCGTGACAAATAACACATTCACCAATATCCTTATTTTCATCTTTGAACAACATACAATGATTATGACATGCATCCCATGTTTTATAAGTAAAATCTAAATCTGTGGTCATTTTGTTTGCTTTGTAATATGAATTAGGTAATCGGACGCCTTCAGGAAATGCTTCTATCAACAACTCAAGCAACAAAGTAAATGACTTATCTGTCCAACCACTCATTACTTTCAAGCTCAACATCCGTATAATGAATGAAAGTTGAGTAAATTTCTCACATCCTGGATATAATGGTTGTTCTGCATCTTTTATAAGGTTAAAAAAGGATTTGGTTTCTTCGTTAGGTCCAAACTCTTGTGTAGATTCACTCAAGTTTTCAGTCTCCGCATCATCAATATTAGAAATCTCAAATGCATCATGTATCATTCCAACCATATCATCATGAAACGATTTGTCTTTCTTCATTATCTTCATAACAATCTGAAGGAGTAATAGATTCTCCATGATAAATCCAATTTTTGTAATGATTTAAGAATCCATTTAAAATAAGATGTCTTTTAACCTTTTCTCTTGACTTTAAAAATCGATTGCAACACTCCTTGCATGGGCAATAAATTTTTTCCTTTGTCCCGTTATTGGCATAAGCGAAATCAAAAAATTGTTCATACCCATCCATACATTCTTGAGAGTTTCGATCAACTAAAGATATCTAACTCTTATCCATTATTTCTGCACTGGGATTATCAAACATGACATTAACACAAATAAATTAAGATTATTACAATAGAATATATTAATCATCCCTAGCAAGTGTACGAACATGAAATTACAAACAACTATAACATCAAAGATTAAGCAATTACTTCAATACATGATTCTAATGCATTATAATGTTGATCATGACATGTTTTACTGGTAAAATAAATATGAAATATCCTACCAAATACACACATTGTAGGAATCTAAGAAAATTAACGTACATTGGCAAATTCTACAAAATATATATAAAAAAGAGAACTTTGTCTGTTCACCTCATCTCCATTCTGCATTATGTACCTATATGTGTTGGTACAGGTCTCTTATTGGTCAAGTGTTAATTAATTTTAGCTATATATATAATAAATTTAAATGTCTTAAAAAGAGGTTAATTTTTTAATTTTACGCGTAATTAATGGTGCCTTAAAAGTGAAATGTATATCTACATGTTATGTCCTTACCTTCACTGTGTTTAATTAGTTAATTTATGCATTGCTCATTGCCTTCTTGACTTATTGTAAACATATTAGAGGATGTCAGTTTTTTAAAGACTTTGTTCAATTAAGAGTAATTGGACATTTTTCCAGCAAGTGCTTGTTTGTCTTCTCGTAGATTTTTCTCAAAGTTTGTTTTCCTCTCTTTAAGGCAAATTCTACATAATTTTAACCATCTACAACTTGAATTCATTTGTTGAGCCTTTCACTTGTAATTGATCATTCACTTTTGTAATTTTATCCCTTTGACAACCTTGCTCATATTTCAATCAGTTTTATCACTATGGACTTCAAAATTCACTTCCAATTCTACTTTATCAATTCACTTCTTGATTTCTTACTAATCTTTCCTTTGTATTGGTCGTTCAACACCCTTTGGAGATGTTGAAATGAAAATCATTAGACCAAAAATCCAATTCACATAATCCAAATTTCACACCAACGATTCATAATCATCGTTATTGAAATTGAAGAACACATGTTAATTGGGTCAATCATCAAGGAGGTATTTGGATTTACCTTATAGGTTTCTAAAACGAGATTCTTTGGGCAACATTGTGATCGAACTATAACTCACCAAAACAATAAAATATCAAGCCCAAATTAAAATCACAAATCATTGTAAGATCAAACAAAACAAGCAAACAAAACATCAAACTGTCAATTAATCAAAAAAGCAAACAAGAAACATGTTTTGAGATGAAAGAGGGAGAACTCACGACGAAGGAGTGCGAGGACGATCAGGGAGCAGAGCAGCGCAACTAGGGAGCAGAGGAGTGCGACTAGGGAGCAGAGGAGTGCGAGGACGATCAGGGAGCAGAGCAACGCAACTAGGGAGCAGAGGAGTGCGACTAGGGAGCAGAGGAGTGCGAGGACGACCAGGGAGCAGAGGCGCGAGGGTGAGGAACACGACGACGCAGAGGCGTTTGGACGACCAGGGAGTAGAGGTGTGACGAAGACGAATGAGCAAAAAAAGTGAAGTAGATGCAGGACGACCAGGGAGAAGAGGCGCGAGGATGAGCAGAGGCGTGAAGGAAGATGAATGAGCAGAGGCTTGAGGACGACGATGGATCAGAGAGGACGACGAAGTAGAGGCGCGAAGAGTGCGAGGACGACGACGACTAAGTAGAGGCGCGACGACGAGGATGACCACGACTGCGGATCGGAGGCTTGAGGACGACGATGGATCATAGAGCTTTTGGTGTGAGTACGACTTGTTGAATACCCAATTGCTCGGTGTGAAGAATCCTCAATTGCTCGGTGTGAAGACTCCTCACAGTTATTTTCTGATGAAATAGGGCACGATTTGGATGAAGGAGGTGGAGGCGTGGGACGAGAAGGGCGGGATTAAGTTATTTAGGGAACAAAAAATGGGAAGGAGATTGCGGGGGTTTCGCGCGTGAGTAAAAAATTGTGTTTTCTTTTGTTACGGTAGAATGATTGTGAGCAAACACACTTTACGTGACGAAAACTTTTTACCTTTTTGTGATGAAAACATTTTCTTCTCTAAAGCTTTTTTCATCACGCAAAATCTAAATCGTGACAAAACTAAGTGTTAACGTATAAAAGCTTTGTGTACGATTAATGTACCGTCACTAAAACGCCTATTGGATACGCTTATTTCAAACCGTGACCAATGATTCGTCAAATTTGTAGTAAAAGCTGAAATTTCTTGTAGTGTACTGTCCGCGCCCTTATAGTTAAAAGTTTTGGCCTGATGGGCAAGAATTAGACGGCAAGTATGATTTTGACAAACATTTGTAACCTGTAGTGCTTGGTGTACCTGTCTCATTTGCAACCTGTTGTAGAGTTGGTTGCGTGATCACAGTGGATGGGGGTCATAGAAGTTCATGCCATTTGTACGCGTGTCATCTACATATATTGCATCTTCTCCAACCCTCTAGGACCCATATATAAGTCTTTGATTTCTTTGTCTTACACGTGGGTCTCATCAGCTGTACCTTATATTAATCAACCTTAAAGTTTACCAAAAAATAAAAATAAAAAATCAATCTTAAAATATTCTTACATCGAATGGTTCTGGGTATGCAATATGCCAATACGTAGATAGATCTATTATTTGTCATGTTGGGTGTGCAGTTGTAGGCCCAACTTAACCTTAAAAAATCTTGATCAGTTTTCAGAGCTCTCGGAGCCACAATTATAATTGGCAAATTGATGATATTTTATGTACTATACAGGCTATAGTGCAGCTATCCTTTCTTCTTTTCAATTGAAAAATGTAATTTTGACTACATTTGAGGATGCTAATTTGGCATGTTTGATGCATTGATGTGTGTGCATTAATGTGTACACGTAGCTCAATGCGTATCCAAGTGACTTCTAATGAGTGTGTCAAATATTGATATGCACAAATAGAGTTAAAATAGCTGGACTCTTTCTGTATTGTTTGATGTGTCGCTAACTATGTTCCATAGGGCTGTATGGGTTTTTTTTTTTTTTTTTTGTCAAAATTTGTTCGAGTTTAATATGACTTTTGCATTGTGGTTGCCATGTTACTTGTATAAATTTGATGTAAACAATGAATTAACTGTTGGAGATGTGTGGATCTAAAATTAATCCCACATTGGATAATCAAGTGTAATTTTATAATAGAGTATATAAGTATTGATTTTCTTTTAATTAGTACCAGGCTTTTTGAAGTAAATCTTACACTTATAAAGTAAAGGTGGTTGAGCAATATGTGTGTGACTTCATAACAATGGTGGTTAATTTGGAAAGAAGATTGGACCTAACAACATTAACCATCTTGGATTCGACAATATGAGATCAATTAAGGTCCGAGACAGCGAATCCTTGAAAATGCTAGAATGACACCTCAAGTGACATTTTTACGACATGACGTGAGTGTCTCACGTAAAAATGTGATGTGACATATTGGTCCACATTTATTGAAGCTGTCGTGCGCGTTTCGAGATACACATCATGCGTGTTATGCATCAAGAACTATTTTGCACTCATTTTTACATTAGACCCGCATGCCACATTATAGGGGTGTCACTTAGGTGTCCTTCTAGCATTTTCCTTGTTTGATACCACCAACACCACAATAATTGTTATACCAATACTATATTTGTTCCAACACGTTGCAATGGGATCCGCATGTCACGTTATAGAGGTGTAGAGTGTCATTGCAGCATTTTCTTAGTTTGATACCACCAACACAACAATAATGGCTGTACCAATAGTATATTTGTTCCAACACGTTGCAACGTGCAATTATTCTCCCAATCAAACTTGGTAACGTTTGTTCTCACTTGGGACACGCACATTATGTCTAGCTCCTAGTACATTGGACACACTGCTGCGCGCACATTTTTTTTTCAGAGGTTGGAAATTGGAATGCAAAATAATTACTGTATATCATTTGACTCTTAATGGGCTATTGTCACGATCTAGCTACTAGAATCTTGTAAATTGAACAATTGAAATATCCTAAAAACTAAAATCAAACCTGAACTCAAATTTTTGCAAAAAAAAAAAAAAAAAAAAAAAAATCCTGAACTCATATATGCAGCACATGCCCAACCCTAAATCCTATTCTACCAACCATATTGTGGCTGTTGCCTAAGTACTGTAACGATTATGACCTACTAATTGTTCAATATTCAGCTTCTAAAAATTTACCAGTTAGAATTTTTTAACTTTGGGAGGCATATTTTTAGAGTGAGGGGCGTGTGTGTTTTTTTTTTTTTTTTTTTTTTTTTTTTTTTTTTTTTGCAATAATTATGAACACCAATCTTAAAAATCAGATGTGTATTAAGCAATTTAATTCTTGGTAAGTCAAAAACACAAGTACAAGCCGCATTTGACCATAAAAAAGTAATTATTATTGCTCCTGCATACTAGCTAGCATCATAAAATTGCTCTAATTCATTGTTAGGTTTTATTCTTGTTTAGTGTTTCTGTTTTAATTGTTGTTTTGATCAAATAGTTTAGTTTGGTCTCTTATATTATTATATATGTTTGAGTCAAGACCCGTCTGAGGTGGTTTGATAAGTCCTTGTATAATCAATACCGGTTCACAGCTAGATCGAGAGTAAACAATCCCTTTGAATTATAATTTTAAAATTTCAATCAATAAAATTTTCGAAGCACTGTCTCTTTTTCTCAAAAAAGATATATAGTATTGCTCTAAATAATAAAATTGATGTGGTGGTAAAGTTGTTGTGATGTGTTAACTGATCAAACTATATCCTAAACTATGTCAATTTTTCTTAGGTAATAGAGTTGGGCCACACGATTGATTCTTATTGGAATGTCTTGTAGTATATGCATGTGTAGCAGTCATATGCATGGTGATAAGGTCGACCTACGTACGTGATAAATCCTTGGAGATTCAAAGAAGTATATAATAATTGAGGTGTGAAGTGGTGACTGGATCACGTTTGCGTTGAAAGGCATGCATGATTGCCCACTCCAATAATAATAGAGACGACAACGTGGGCCTTTTTGGTTTTTTTAGTTTTTTATTTAATCTGTTTTTGGTAGATAATTTTGTTTAATCGATCTCATGCGACTTGACACCCAATAAAACGACAACAGCGTAACACGTGGCGGGATCGCTATTGGACAAGCCTTCAACGTGACACACACACATATATATAAGCAGCAGCAGTGTGGCACCACCAAACTCCACTCCTTTGTTGGAGATGATCCGGTACACCCTACACCCACCACCACTTTGTGGATACAATGGATCAATTTGTCATAATTTAATAGACTTAATTAGTTAAATATCCTAATTTTTTAAAATTTGATATTATATTGTAACTTTTCTACATTGATAAATTTATATCCTAAGTTATTTTTCAACTCTAAATTTGATAAGGTAACACTTAAAACATGACTTTAAAAAATTATTTCATCATCTATAATTACTAAAATAATTATTATATTTATTACTTAAACTCATTACTTAAATATCACCTCATTAAATTTGGAGTCAAAAAATGAGTATAAGTTTATCAGTCTGAAATGTTAGAATATATAATAATAAACTCAAAAAAATTATGCTATAATAACAAAAGTTGTAAAAGTTAATTATAATATTTTAATCAATTTGACCTAATTTAATATTAAAGTTACGGAGTTTCAAAGTCAAAATCAAGGCAGTATGATGTTTTTTTTTTAATTGATACTTAATAACAAGAGTTTATATATAGACCCTTAATTAAGTTCTATTATTTCATGATTAGCATGTGATTAACATGTCAATTGCATTTTAATCTTGAAAACTTAAGTTGATAATTCAAGTTTGGCGATAAGAGAGTTTAATTAATACACCCTTAATTTTTTGTTTAGATTAAAATGTGATTAACATGTTGCTCGCCTTTTAATCAAAATTTAATTTCGCTAGTTACTTTTCTTTTAAGTGATGGATGGGTACGTACGTTAGGTAGGAGTTTTATAACACGTTCTTTCCAGCTATAAGCACGTGATATGTAGGATTGGGAACAATTCCTCCCATGGTCATGGTTTAGAACTTATATGGTACTAATACATATTTATAATGAGAAAGAGAAATGCTGGAGTAACATAGGTGGGACACCGAGTTGGGGCACCGACTTGACATGGCGCCTATGTGGCGCTGACGCGCGGGCCCCACTCGATTTCCATCCCAAAAGCAAAAAAAAAAACTCTGACCGACTGACCATTGACAGACGACACGTCACTATAGCTCTGATTTAACCAAAAAAAATTCAAATTTTCCTCTTTTTTTGAGATAACCACAACCCACCCTGTCTCGCTCTTTCATTTGTTCCTTCCCCCAAATCGTCCCGACCCTGAGAAGCCTATAACCTTATTTTCACCATTGTTGGTCTGCTCAGAGCTGGTTGTGGACCGATTATTTGGGGTTCCTTAGCACAGAAGGAAGACAACTGGAAGGCGTTGGAGGGTCTCCTTCTTGTCCTTCGATTTTGGGTCTTCTCTTCAGGGTAGGGCAGGGAATCTCAGTACCTCTGAGCTGAAAGTGGTGGAAGTAGCCCGTGCACAGCAGGAGACGACCTCTTGGGACTCGATACGTCAGTGATTCTTTTATCCTTGTCTTTATTGAGATTCCCTTCTGTTTGATTAGTGGAAATAGAGACCATTTAGGGCAGAGCTTAGTAAATGGGGAACATCTCCTGAGGCTTAGTCACCTAGATTAGTGATAATGGTTATTCTAGTTCCTAAGTTATGAGCTTTTTGAGACTATTAGTGGTGAATGATGGGAAATCTCGATGCAATATTTGTTGTATATTAAAAATGAATAAATCAGAAAATTAATCGTGAACCTGATCTCATTGAATTTTTGAACACTTAGTTGATAGGACTTAATTTTTTTTTTTGTGAGATATTGTTATGACATAATTAGAATGTAATCAAAACTGCACTTCCTTATATGGTTATGTAGCGTCATGGAGGTTACTTTTGATTTGAACGAGCCTATGGAAGCAATAGTCGAATTAGATCGTGATGATGGGCTTAATGCTGACTATGGATCACCGATGTAGTGGGATCAGCTGAGGACAGTGGTAATGATGCTAGTTATGTTGATGACAATGATGGAGTTGAGGGCTCAGACACAGCAGGTGCCCCTGCCCCTGAGATGGGGATGGTGTTCGACTGTCCTGAGGATGTGAAATTCTTCTTCAAACAATATGGCAAACGGATTAGTTTTGGAATCAAAGTTCGATCGACGGATAAAAGGAAGGATGGGGTGGTTTGGAAGTATGTTTTCATGTGTGTTAAAGAAAGCCATAAGACATCCAAGAGATTATACAAAAGAGGGGGCCTAACTTTAAGGTGCGGCTGTCGGACTCAAGTGACAGCTAGATTGTTCCCCGATGGTAAATGGCACCTTACCAAAGTGTGTTTGGAGCATAATCATGCAGCTAGCCATTCAAAGTCGAGGTTTTATCAGTGCAATAAGGTCATGCCAACTTCTAATAAGAAGAGAATAGAACTGAACGACTCTGTAGGAATCCCAGTTTGTATGTCTTTATGGCAGAGTTTGTTCGTGTTGGAGGGATTGATAATATGACATTCAACGAGAGGGACATAAGGACCTACATAGAATCTGCTCGAAGGCTTAGGCTAGGTGATGCTGAGGCAATTCAACAACATTTCATGAGAAAGCAAAAACAGAATCCCAACTTCTTCCATTTAATGGCTCTTGGTCCACTAAATGAGCTTAGACATGTGTTTTGGGCTGATATTAGGTGTAGATCTGCTTACGAGTATTTTGGGGACGTAGTTTCCTTCGACACAACCTACTTAACTAACAAATACGACATGCCATTTGCTCCCTTCGTATGCGTCAACCATCACGAACAATCTACGTTGTTGGGTTATGCATTATTGGCTAATGAAGACAAAGAAAGCTACGCGCGGCTATTCAAGAAATGGCTTGAGCGTATGGGGAAGGAATCGAAAGCAATCATAACCGACCAATGTCCATCCATTGGGTATGTCGTTGCCAAAGTATTTCCCAACGCAAGGCATCGCCTTTGTTTATGGCACATTATGAAGAAGGTGCCTGAAAAGGTAGGGGGTCATCATGATCGAGAGCGCATCGTATCAATGATACCCTCACTGAAAACGACTTTGAAGATGCATTTGCTAAATTGTTCACGGAGTTTGATCTTGGAGAGAGCTTTAGTAATTGGTTAAAGTCCATCTACAACATTAGGGAGAAATGGGTTCCTGTGTATGTCAAGAATTTTTTTTGGGCTGGCATGTCGACGACACAGAGAAGTGAAAGTATGAATCATTTTTTGATGGATTTGTTGGGACCAAGACGTCGCTTAAGTTATTCGTCAGTCAATACGAAAGGGCATCGGAGAAGAGGTATGAAGCTGAGATAAATGTCGATTGCGTCTCGTTTCACAAGTTATTTCCTATAACTTGCAATGTACCATATGAGCTTCAAATGCAGAAAATTTACACAAACACCATATTTGCAAAGTTCCAAGCAGAGGTGTTGATGGTTTTGGACTATAGAGCAAAAGTATTGAACTGTGATGAAACATATACCTTCTACGATGTGCGACAACTTGTAAGGTTGTCTGACTATGAGAATGTGATCATGCCGTGTACGAGGAGGCAACTGAGGAGGTACACTGTATATGTCGATCATTTAAGTTTCGTGGGATACTTTGTTGTCATGCTCTATGCGTGTTTCAAGAGCGTGATATCATGTACATCCCACCTCATTACATCATGAACCGTTGAAGGAAAGACTTTAAAAGTGCATATGAAAGAGAGAGGGGCATAGAGGAGTTAGATGCAACTGCATCCACTGTTTTTTATCGATATGATGTTATCCTTACAAAATGCACCCGAATAGCAGGTTTTGGGTCCCAAACAATGAACAAGTTCAAGATTGTAGTCGACACAATCAAGAAGTTAAGAGGTCTACTTATTGACATGTCAGACGAGGAGGATACAGGTCCAATCCCGACATTTGCTCACTCAAATGTTTCAAAGTGTACTGTTAATGACCCAAATCACCAAAAAATAAAGGGAAGGCCTCGTGTGAGTAGAATGAAAGGGTCGTCAGAGAAGAAGCGGAAGAAGCAGGTACTTGATTGCAACACTCTGATTTTTTTGTTGTTATAAACGCAGGAAAAAAATATTTTATTTCAAACATCTTCAGGGTAACAACAACAATGTGGGAGACGCTTACCAGGAGGTGATAGAGATAGGTGAATCTCAACCTCCATTAAAGTCTGTAACGGCCGAAACTTGCTAACCGTGTTTACTTCCTTAAACAGGCTCAACAACCCGTACTGTGGGACCCACACCGTGATATGTCCATTTACCGAGGCAAGGGCCGAGGTATATTTTATTTTTGTTGTGATGTATGCCTAGTGTATTGTATATGTGTAGACTATTAAGTCAATTTTTATACGGGTGTATATGTATCGAGACGAGCGGGAACGTACCTCGAGTCGCTTGTCGACGTGGGACCGAGGTAGCGGCATATTGGGGTAAGTTTAATTTATTTGAGTTAAATGTGAATTTATGTTGGGTTAATAAGTGGCTTTAATGTGGCCACATGTATCTAAGTATTAAATGGCCTATAGTTAAAGAAATAAAACCATATGCACTAGATGTGCATCGAGACACGCATAAACCCATTATGAGGCAAGGTGTCCAATTGTTGAGTCACTCCATGGTGACTTGAGGGACAAGTGGAACAAGATGGTCCATGAGATGAGCCTCGAGGCACGTGTGCACGCAATGATCAATGGTCACCATTCAAACAAATCACATTAGTCAAATAAGTATATAAGTCAAACATTTTCATTCCTTATCTCATCAAAATCGATTTGTGCAAGGATGAGAGAAAGAGAAGAGGAAAAAGAGAGATTATGGAGTGATTTGGAGAGGAGGAATGTGTGGAATTGGTGAAGCTTTGGTGAAGAAGAAGAACAACAAGTTAGGTAACTATTCCACACTATACACTTGTGATTTCATCTAATTCGATGTTGTTTTTGCAGTTGTTTGTTGGGATAAGTGTTAGGGACCTCATGTAACGTGTATCAGGGTCCCTAAGTCGAAAACATGGCCTATGTGTGGCAAAACCCCGGAATTCAAAGTGCGAATTCTGGGTTCTGCTGCACATAGCGCGCTAGGTCCAAAATCTAGTGCGCTAATATTAATTAGCGCGCTAGATAGATGAATTAGCGCGCTAATGTCCAAAGGTAGCGCACTAATACTGGTTAGCGCGCTAGACAGCCGATGTAGCGCGCTAATGTGGAATTAGCGCGCTACTGTTCAAAATTAGCGCGTTAATTACCCAACCAGTACTAAAAATCAGCTAAGTCCAACGATGGTCTAAACACTATAAATGGGTCTAAACACACTTTAACACTTGTCAAACACCTCCAGGGGACTAAGCGGAGATCCCGGGAGTTTGGGCACACATTTCGGAGTTGTCGAGGTATCGAATAGGCAAGGACAAGCATGTGAATTGTAAGTAAAGCTGTGAGAATTCTATATTTCATTTCATTCACTTTTCTTGATTTATTGGTCTATTTGTAGACATGATTACTTGTACTCTTCCATCATGTTGTTTTTGTGTCTATTCATGATTGAATATTGTGACATGATGCCTTGTAACGTGTTTCATTGATTCAAATTTCTACTGTTGATGGTATTCTTGATAGATAATGGATCAAAAGCATGCTATTGGGATTAGTTGGATTGGATTGGACTTGTATTCGATTTCCTTTGGGCTTTGTAGCCTAACTTGTTTTAAAATCCTAGAGATTTGGAATTATTTCTTTTTGAAAACGAAAGTAGAGATTATCTAGTGTCCATTGCACGAGAGATGCGCGGTTCACGGGGACATGAGTCTACCGGGGTTCCGGCACTCACCACTACACTTGCGCGGCACACGAGTTATGGGACTCGGGGTGGTCGGCAAGAATGAGATAGATGATGTATATGCGTAGAGCGCGGCTCCGCTTTTGGGTGTGGAATATGTTGAGCACAACTCCATATAGTAGTGGGAAAGGTTAGGTGATAGGTTCTCATCGCCGACCGAACGTAGATCATCTCAACTTAACCTGTGTCAGTCCCTACACATTTTTAACTGTGGTATTTACTTGCATTATTTGATTCAACTAGTCTTTTGCTATTTATGCTTTTAAATACCATTTGTTTATTTTGGAAATGTGGCATAGAATTCTCTAGTTTTTACTTAAATATTATTATACTCACTGTCTAGTTTGTGACGGTGGGTGTAGGTCCGTCGAGCAGCAGCAAACCAGGGAAAGAGAAGATCGGCGACTTCCTCTGAGCAGTTCGACAACTTTCCTCACTCATTTTGTATGTCTCGACTTTTGTTGTATTATTATTGTTTATGTTATTTTAGGTTGTACATTGGGTTGAGTGACTTGTTCCATATATATACATGCATTTGATGTTGTATTTTTCCTGGTTTTCCACATTTAGGATTTTGGATAATGAAAGTTTCTGCATAACATGATAACAAAATTTTAATTAACTCTGCCTTTAATACTATATTGATTGAGGAATATAGGGACGAAAGACTGACTAATACGTAATTAAGTCTTATGTGATTCGGATTAAGGCTTGATTAAGAGAGTAGGTCGGGTGGTGCCCTGTTTTGTAGAAGGGGCCGTCACAAAGTCCCAAGTCACAAAGGGAAAAAGGGCAACGTTGGAGAAGTCAAAGAGTAAGGTTGTACCATGCAAGAAGGTAATAACGCACTCTTTTTATTTTAATGTTATATTTGTCTATAGTAAGGTTATGCACTAATGATCCCATTGTCACATCATACAAGAAAATGAACAACTTATTTAGCAAGTAATTGAAGCAGTGGATGCATCTCAACTCAATATGGACACGGACGGTTGGGGAGCAGAAATGGAATCTCAGGAATTCACACAAGGGAATGAGCAATACATTCATGACCTTATTGTTGACTTATTTGGTTAGAATAGAAGATGGTATTATAATGAACTAATTTATGGGATATGATGATTTATCATGCTAATGTGTGGAGTCAGTTGGACCTTGTTGTTGCGTTGAAATTGTTTGTGTGTACAGTACTACTACTTATCTAGGTAAATTTGGTATCATTTCATTGCATTGTTAATTTCATTGCATTGTTGATACATATATTGACATATAATGCGATGGTTATATTTGGCCGGAGTCCATTTTTTGCGGTCTTTAGGTTGTCTGGTACAGTGGTCCTTACGTTTGGCTAATACGACATGTGGCATTACATGCATTAGGGAGGCAGGTCGGTCGGTTAATGAGGTTTGTTAGTGGGGAGTTGGGATGCAGTAATGTTGGTTCAAGTTGGTGGCCTCGTTTCATTAACTGAATAAAAGCCCTTGAGCCTTTCAAACAATGCATTGAAGAGCAATCAACCTAGCTGTTTCTCTCTTCAAACCTACCCACTTTAATCCATATCTTCATCGCCTCTGCAAACCCTACTAGTTCCTCTTTCCTTAATCTCCATCTACAATGCCAAAATCAAAGGCTGGTGAACTAGGGATGCCTCTATCCCTGAGGAAATCACTGATCGAGCGGAAGGAAGACACTTATTTTGATTTAGGAGGGCAATCGAAGATGAAGACCCCAATGAAGAAGCCACACCAACGTTTGATTGAGAAGCCTACCAAAGTTCCCAAAAGGTTGTCCTGCTCATACCCAAAGTTGAAAGAACACCAAAGATGGAGGTCACTACTGCACCAACACAACCGAAAAGGAGCTCCTCAAGGTTGAGGAAGATGAAGAAGCCAACTGTCCCTCCTAACACCGCAGACACTTCTGTACTGATCAAATATGATGATGACAAGGCTGATGGTCGCCTTCAACCTCTACAAAGTGACAATGAGATGCAAAAGTGCGAGGCCATGTTCTTCGCCAGGGCCCCAATCCTCACAAAGATGTTAGATTTTGAATCTCAAAACATATTTGTGAGGTCTGTTTTTGATAAGAAGGGTTGGCTAAATTTTGTGGAAACAAAGCATCCGTTCACTGCAAATTTTGTTGTCTACTTTTATGCACATTTACACACACCCGACCCTCAGAACACTTCATTGTTATGTTCTGAAATCAATTGTTGCAAGATTGAAATCACGCATGCCTTGATTAGGAGGTTGTTTAAGTTGCCAGTGGGCCTTAAGAAAGCCTATGGACACCAACAACTGTCTAAGAAAATGGGTTTTGATATTGTGGAGGCTTCGAAGTACCTGTGTGGACGGACTACACCATTAGACCTAAAAAAACCTATATTGAACGAGATAACAGTCGAGGCTAGACTGGTTCATCTTGTAGTCATGCACACACTAGTCCCTCGGATTGGTTCACGCACCTCCTTGAGCCAGTTTGATGTATTCATGACCTGGGTAGTTCTAACCAATTTTAATGTCGACCTAGCTTACATTATTGTGCAACATATGTTGCGGGCAACCCATCAAAAAAGAAGGGAAAAGCCAGAGGGGTTTACTCGTATGTGAACCACTTGGGAAAACTGTTTGTCGAGATGGGCTTGCCACCTCCTTCAAAGCATGAATATGAGGAGGTCCTTAGAGACAGGGTTGATGTTATTGGGGAGAAGAATTTCGAGAAGATGGTTTACATCCAGGTTGATGGCAAATGGATTTAAGGCAACCCACCCAGTACCCCTATGAAGAAAGGCAAGAAGAGGAAGTTTGATGCTAAAACAGTCCTTGAAGAGGACAAACAATATCAGTCTGAACCAGAGGAGTCGGTGGACGATGACGAGGAGATGTCAATCGATGATGATGACTGTGATGATTTTAGTGAAGATGATTCAGAAGAAGGTTCGGATGAGGAAGGAGATGAATTTATGGGAGAGGATGACACTGTGAGGGATCCTTACGATAGAACAACGAAATTCTAGCTCAAGAAGAAGAAGAAGGTAACATTAGTTCCCAATTTTAAAGTTCAATGGGTATTGTGATTAAATAAGGTTGCATTAATGTTTGTTGTTCTTCTTCATGTTTTAGGGGAGTATGTAGCATAATCTGAACAAGTTGAAAGAGAGAATACAGTCGAGGATCGCCGAGAATCTCCCATTCAGACTGAGACCACTGACACTGGTATTGATGTGAAGGTAACAAGACTGCACAATTCCTACTTTGTGTGCTTGCTTAAGTAACTTAATTTTCATGTGTTCTTTGCACAATTCGTACTTTGTCTTCATGTTTTAGGCGATGTTGTTGCTATTTGTTGTTGTAATGTTGCTTTTTTTGCCTAAATTTGTATGCAGGTTTACGAAGAGGTGGTCGTCGCCCCAACTGTTGTTGTTGCAACTCATTCACACTTTAAGACTAGGCTGTCTTAACAACAACATCAGCCCGTGCACAGCGAAGAAGGTCACACTCATGACGGCACTGACCACCAAGGGATAATGGACAAACTTACTTCTTTGGAGGGCAATGTTGAGGAGATCAAGGTGGTAGTCCAGCAAACATGCGCCAACTTAAGGGCACAGCACAAAGCTGACTACGACACAATCAAAGAGGAGGTGGCAAAGCTGGTCGAGCAAAGCATGGAGAGGTGGCAGGACAAGTTCATCAGCAATTTGGCCCTTAACTACGACTAGATTGAAACACGACTCTCTGGAGTGGAGCGACACATTTCAGACCATGGCTCGGACATTAAGTGCGAGGTTGTACAAATGAAGATGCATTTCGGTCAATGGAATGCATTGCCCAGCTCAAGCACTAAAGACCCGGGGAGTATGGAAGATGGGGCGACCAATGGAGAAAACAAGTGATTGAACTTTCTTTTTGGAGATACATTAAGTAAACTTGTATTGGTTTTGGACATGTTTAATTTTAGAGTATGTTGTTGATGTGGTTTAATTGGCGTACTTTTGATCATATTTTTCATGGTTCTACAACTATTGATGCTATTTAGCTTGACCTTTTTATGCTAGCTTCTCATCTTTTATGCTACATATAGTTTACATGTTCACAAAAAGTTTAGCATTAGTTTAATTTTTTTTTTCATGAATGGTATGCTACTTTATTACTAGGGCCATGTTGTTCATGTTAGTATATAATGTACATCTTTCTCATGTTGTAGGTACTTCACTGGTAACACATCGTTGGATCCATACTAACATCGTTGGATCCATACTAACGATTTCACTACGTTGACACTATCGACCTTATAGTGGTAATGGTTTCATACGTGTTTGAAAGCATACTTGTTACATTGGGGTTCATCATTGTTGGAAGCCAAACCAGTGCTACAATAATATTTGTGTCGTTTACCCTGGTTATCAACTTCATTTCTTCATGGTAACATAGACTACAAAATAAATAAACTCAACTTGCTACACCAATAGCACAAAATACATCAAAGTTGTTTGCATCTCCCATATTAGAAGTAATTCGATTCCAAGTCAACTTTACATACAAAGGCCGAACTGATAGCGCTAACGAATCCTAAGGAAAATCAAGATGGCCAAACAATATACATCACAAGAAACTAGGTTAGATAATTAAGCTTCTCATACCCCTCTTTTGATGATCATAGTCGTTGTTTCAGAAATGATTGTCACCTCACCACTAACTGATAAACTTTCAATGAATAATGTTGAAGATTCTAACTCATCATTCACCTTCAATTGACTGCCACTTGAACTTTCATCACCACTTGTGAAACTGCTTCCTTTACCGCAATGACAAGTGGCCCGCATTTCCAAATCATCGTCCCTCTGGATATTATTTCGTCAAGGAGGCATTGTTGGACGAGAAGGGGGGAGATCGTCCCATTAAAAGCACTTGCATCGATCATTGTTACAAATCGAAAAAGGTCGACCTTTATTAGGGCCTTCATTCTTCACAATTCGTTTGTTCATGAAGCCTATTGAACATTTTGAACAATGCAGCCTCCACGGGCAATTGGCTTTCATGTGATCGTAACGTCCGCAGCTCCAACACGATCCGTTGTTCATTTGTGACATATCTAATCAAAAAAGAGGTCTCATTAAGAAAAATGCAATCAACATGAAAAACAATAACACTCATAAATTATAAAAAATAAAAGTTTAGAGCCAACTCAAGTTTTGTGGAACGAGCAATTCGGAGGAAACCCCAATCCCAAACAACAACCAAGGATTTACAAATTCCAAAACTCTAACAAACATGAATAAATTCAAAGATAAGAGTTCACTTCCTCAAGGTCGAAAATCCTAAATAACACTAGCATAATCATATATTCGGGGTGTTTCACAATGAACACACTAACTAACACCACAGAAAAATATAGCTTCAACATCAAATAAATTTAGAATTTTTTGAGGGTTCAATAAATCAAGATTTCAAACTTATCACCCCCTGCTCCTTAATCCATCATGCATTACCCAAGTATTCAAAACTTTATAGAAAAATACAAGAACTAACTAAACTTTCAAATGACAAAATCTAAGTTTATATCCCTACTTTCCAGGGACTCTCTTTTTTAACCCTCATCCTCGAAATCAAAATAAAAAATAATCCAAACAGTCACTCTAACTCCCAAAATACAATGAATTTAAGCATAACTTTCAAGGTGCAGCCACTCATACCTTGTACACAGTTGGTCGGCGTTATCACGTTCAAGACTGGTTTCTTTACCCACCACTTCAAGCCTCAAGAGATGTTCCCCATTTACTAAGCTCTGCTCTAGATGGTCCCCATTTCCACTAATCAAACAGAAAGAAATCTCAATAAAGACAAGGAGAAAATAATCGCTGACTTACCGAGTCCCAAGAGGTCGTCTTTTGTTGTGCACGGGCTACTTCCACTACTTTCAGCTTAGAAGTACTGAGATTCCCTGCCCTACCCTGAAGAGAAGACCCTAAATCGAAGGACAAGAAGGAGACCCTCCAACGCCTACCAGTTGTCTTCCTTCTGTGCTAAGGAAACCCAAAATAATCAGTCTACCACCAGCTCCGAGCAGACCAACAATGGTGAAAACAAGGTTCTGGGGTTTCTCAGGGTCGAGACGATTTAGGGGAGGGAACAAATGAAAGAGAGAGACAGGGTGGGTTGTGGTTATCTCAAAAAAAGGAAATTTGAATTTTTTTGGTTAAATCAGTGATCAGTCGGCTAGTGGTCAGTAGTCAGTCGGTCAGAGGTTTTTTTGCTTTGGGGATGGAAATCAAGTGCGGCCCGCGCGTCAGCGCCACATAGGCGCCACGTCAGGTCGGTGTCCCAACTCGGTGTTCTATCTATGTTACTCCATCATTTCTCCCCACTCGATTTCCATCCCAAAAGCAAAAAAAAATAAAAATGAAAAAACTTTCTAACTGTCCGGCTCTGACTACTGACCGACTGTCCACTAACTGACGGGTGACATCACGTCACTTTAGCTCTGATTAAACCCAAAAATTTTGAATTTTCCTCTTTTTTTTGACAAAACCACATCTATCTCTCTCTCATTTGGTTCCTTCCCCCAAATCGTCTCGAGACTTCTGAAACCCTAGAAACCCGTTTAACCATTGTTGGTCTGCTCGGAGCTGGTTTTTGATCGATTTTTTTTTTTTGGGTTTTCGCGCACAGCAGGAAGACAATAAGTATGTGTTCGAGGGTTTCCTTCGCGTCCTTCGATTTCGAGTCTTCTCTTCAGGGTAAGGCAGGAGAATCTCAGTACTTTTGAGGTGATAAACAGGAACCCCATCCCGAACCTGGTAGAAGTATCACGTGCACAGCAGGACGATTGTGACGGCCCTAACTACTAGACAGGGCACCGCCCGGCCTAATCCCGTAATCAAACCTTAATCTCATCAACTTAAGACTTAATTACGTATTAGTCAGTCTTTCGTCCCTATATTCCTCAATCACATGTTACTATATATTATTAAAGTCAGAGTTAATTAAAATTTCTTTAACATTTTCATGTGATTACATATTAACATGCATTTTAAAGATTAGGCGGAAGCTTTCATTATTCAAAATTCCTAAATGTGGAAAACCAGGAAAATACATCATCACATGCATGTATATATGGAACTATGCACTCAACCCATACAACCCAAAATGTACAGTAATAATACAACAAAAGTCGATTCATACATGATAAGATAGGAAAATCGCTGAAATGCTCAGAGAAAGTCGTCGATCTTCTTCTTCCCTGACCTGCTGCTGCTCGACGGACCTTACACCCACCGTCAGAAACTAGACGGTGAGTATAGTAATATTTAAGTAATAACTAGAGAACTCTATGTCACATTTCCAAAATATAAGACAGGTATTTAAAAGCATAAATAGCGAAAGAATTGCTGAATCAAATAATGCAAGTAAATACCACATTTAAAAATGTAGAGACTGACGCAGGCTAAGTAAAGATGATCTATGTCCGGTCGGCGGTGAGAACTATCACCAAACCTTTCCCACTACTATATGGAGTTATGCTCAACATATTCCACACCAAAAGCAGAGCTACGCTCTACGCATATACATCATCTATCTCATTTTTGCCGATCACCCCGAGTCTCAAAACTCGTGTGTCGCGCAAGTGTAGTGGTGAGTGTCAGAACCCCGGTAGACCCATGTCCCTGTGAACCGCGCATCTCTCGTGCAATGGACACTAGATAATCTCTACTTTAGTTTTCAAAAAGAAATAGTTTCAATTCTTTAAGAATCCAAATCAAGTTAGACTACAAAGCCCAAATGAATAGAATACAAGACTAGTCAAATCCAAGTTATCCCAATAACATGTTTTTCATCAATGCTTTATCGAAAATGACATTAAGAGTAGGAATCAGAGTCAATGAAACATTTCACAAGGCATCATGTCACAATATTCACTCATGAATAGATACAAGAACAACATGATGTGAGATTTCAAGTAGCAATGTCTACCAATAGACCATAAAATGATAAGAGGCAATAAAATGAAATATAGAATTCTTACAGCTTTACTTACCATTCACACGTTTGTCCTAGCCTATTCGATCCCTCGACAACTCCGGAATGTGTGCCCAAACTCCCGGGATCTCTGCTTAGTCCCCTAGAGGTGTTCGACAGTGTTAGAGTGTATTTGGACCCATTTATAGTGTTTATACCAATTTTGGACTTGGCTGATTTTTAGTACTGGCTGGGTAATTAACGCGGTAATTTTGAACATTAGAACGCTAATTGCCACATTAGCGCGCTACCTCGGCTGTCTAGCGCGCTAACCAGTATTAGTGCGCTAACTTTTGGCATTAGCGCGCTAATTCATCTATCTAGAGCGCTAATTAACATTAGCGCGCTAGATTTTCGACCTAGCGCGCTATGTGCAGCAGAACCCAGAATTTTGCACTTCGAATTTCAGGTTTTTGCCACACATAGGCCATGTTTTTGCATTAGGGACCCTCATACACGTTACATGAGGTCCCTAACACCCATCCCAACACACAGTAGCAGCAACAACATCAATTAACATGAATTTACCAAGTGCATAGAGTGGATAAGTTACCTAATTAGAAGAACACCTTCTTCTCCACCAAAGCTCCACCGATTTGCACACTTCTCCTCCTCCAAATTCACACCAGCAACCTATCTTTTCTTTCTCTCCTCCTTGCACAACGATTTGATGAAGATAAGAAACCAAAACAATTGACTTATAGGTTCATTTGACCATTGTTGATATGTTTAAATAATGGCCATTGATCATGATGTGCACACGTATCTCGAGGCTCATCGCATGGACCACCTTGTCCCACTTGTCCCCCAAGTCAATTGTGAGTGACTCAACAAGCTCACACTTGCCCTCTTGATGGGTTAACACGTGCCTCGATGCACATCTAATGAACCTTGTTTTATTTACACTAACTATATGCACTTTCATTTTTATTTCAATGTGGCCACATTAGCCACTTATTAAACCCACATTAATTCACATTGAACTCAAATAAATGAAACTTACCCGAGTAAGCCGCTACCTCGATCCGACGTCGACACGCGACTCGAGGTACGTCCCCGCTCGTCTCGATACCTATACACTCGTATAAGTTGACTTAATAGTCTACACATATACAATACACTAGGCATACATCACAACAAAAATAAAATATACATCGGCCCTTGCCTCGGTCAATGGACATATCACGGTGTGGGTCCCACGGTACGGGTCGTTGATCATGTTTAAGGAATTAAACATGGTTAGCAAATTTTGGGCCGTTACAACGACCTTATTGGAATAAATTGGTAAGTCGGTCATATCTTTTGTCCTTGTCTTTATTGAAATTCTCTTATGTTTGATTAGTGGGGATGGGGACCATCTAAGGATTACAAGAAGCCAGAGGTAAGTTAAATGGAGGCTTGAAGTGGAGAGTAAAGAAGCAAGTGTTCAAGGAGTCGACCAATTGTGTACAAGGTATGAGTCAGCTACACCTTCAAATTTATGGTTAAATCCGTTGTATTCTGGGAGTTATAGAGATTGTTCGGATTGTTTTTTAGATTTTGAGGTTTATGGTTCAAAAACTTGAAAGGGCCCTTGGAAAGTAAGGATTAAAACGTAGGTTTTGTCATGTGAAAGTTTAGTTGGTTCATGTATTTCCCTGTGAAATTTTGAATACTTGGGTAATGATGGATTAAGGGGCAGGGGCTGGTATTTGTAGTTTTATGTTTTGAATTATTGAACCCTTGGACAATTTTAAATTGTTTTGGTGTTTAATCTCTCTTTTTCTGTTGTGTTAATTATTGTATTGATTTGTGAAACACCCTAAATACTTGGTTTGCTGGTGTTATTTAGGGTTTTCAACTTTGAGAAAGTCAACCCTTTTATTTGAAATATGTTCGTTGTTAGTTAGAAAGTTGATTTGAATTTGTAAATTCTTAATTGTTTTTTAGGGTAGAAGTTGCTCCCAATTGATTGTTCTACAAAACTTGAAATGACTTTAAACTTCGTTTTACATATGAATGTTATTGTTTTTCGTATTCATTGCCCTTTTCTTGATGAGATCTCTTTGTTAATTACATATGTCACAAATTAACAACGGATTGTGTTGGAGTTGTGGACGTTACAACCACATTGAAGCAAACTGCTTGTGGAAGATGCATTGTTCGAAATGTTCGATAGGGTTCATGAACAAACGAATTGTGAAGAAGGAAGGGCCCAATAAAGGTCAACCTTTTTCTATTTCTAACAATGATCGGTGAAAGTTTCAATTGGACGACCTCCCCCTTCTCATCCAACAATGCCTCCTCGACGAAATAACATGAAGAGGGACGATGATTTGGAAATGCGGACCATTTGTCATTGCAGTAAAGGAAGCAGTTTCACAAGTAGTTGTGAAAGTTCAAGTGTCAGTAAATTTTTGACATTATTCATGGAAAGGTTATCAGTTAGTGATAAGGCGACAACCATTTCTGAAACAACAACTAGGGTCATCAAAAAAGGGGTATGAGAAGCTTAATTATGTTATCTAGTTTCTTGTGACATATATTGTTTCGTCATCTTTATTGTCTTTAGCTTTCTTTAGTACTATTAGTTTGTCAGGTGTATGTGTAATTCCTTAGCAATCGTTGTACTTCTAATGTTGGATAAGCAGATAAGATTGATGTATTATGTGCATTTGGTCCAACAATGTTTTGTTTATTTTTGTTGTCATCTATCTTAACATGAAGAAATGAAAAAAAAAATGACTAGGGTAAACAACACAAATATTAATGTAGCATTAATTTCGTTTCCAATAATGATCACCCCCAATGTAACAAGTATGATTTTAAACATGTATGAGAGAGCATGAAGCACTACAAGGCTGATAGTGTCAAGGCAGTGAAGTTGTTTGTATGGAACCCAACGTGTTTGCAGTGAAGTACCTACAGCATGAGGAAGTTGTAAATCATATACAACGTAATATGAAGTTTTAGATGTAGTTGGTATGACCCTAGGAAAAAAGTATCATAACATGAAAAATGTAAACCATATATAGCATAAAAATGTCAAGTTAAATAGCATATATCCATGAACCATCAACAATAGGGGTGGGCATCGGTTTCCCTAAAATCGTCCAAACCGCCCAAACCGTATGGTTTTGTCTGGTTTTTAAAACTCGCGGTTTGGGGGCGGTTTGAAAAACTTGAAAACCGCAAAATCGCGGTTTGGTGGTAGTTTTCAATTCTAAAAAACCGCGGTTCACCAAACCAAACCGAGGGTAATTTAGTAAATTTATTTAATTCACATTTTAAAACCTTAACCAATATAAACAACAGTCGTTTCATTTTTTCATCTCCATCTCAAGATCCTAAACATATTCGCCTCCACCAGTTGAGGCAATCCGTTGCCGCCTTCCTCTAGTTGCGTCGTCATCGCGCTTCCCACTAGTCGTCGTCGCCGCCACCTACCAGCCATCGTCGTCGCCGCCGCCGCCTCTCACCGCTTGCCTCCTTCCACCGCGCCACTCGACGCCTCCCACCACCGCCACCTCCTCTCACCACCTCCTCCCACCGCTTCCCACCGCCTCCTAAGCTCCTAATGTTCTACGCCTCCTCCACTGCTTCCCACCGATCACCTCCTCTCACAGCTTGCCTCCCACCACCGCCTCCCCCGCAGCTCCATGCCTCCCATCGCCATCTCCTACCGGTGATCTCTCACCGCCGCCTCCCACCACTATTTTTTTTTGGAAAACATGTAACAAGAAAAACCGCGAAAACCAAACCGACCAAACCGCGCAAACCGTGGTCGGTTTGGTTGCGGTTTTGGTGGTTCGCGGTTTGGTGGTGGTTTGCAAAATGACCAAACCGTAAACCCTCGGTTTAGTGGTTTTCACCACCAAACCGCGGTTTGCTGGTTTTCACCACCAAACCGCGGTTTGCCCACCCCTAATCAACAGTATCTCAATAAAACCACATCTTCAAAATGTAAGATTAAACATGTCCAAAACCATTAAAAGCGAACCTAATGTATCTCAAAAGCAAAGTAAATCACTTGTTTTCTCCATTGATCGCCTCATCCTTTATACTCATGGGTCTGTAATGCTTGAGATGTGCAATGCATTCCATTGACCAAAATGCATTTTCACATGTGCAACCTCGTGCTTGATGTCCGAAACATGATCTAAAATGTGTCGTTCCACTCCAAAGAGCCGTGTTTCTATCTGGCGGTAGTTTAAGGCCAGATTGCTGATGAACTTGTCCTGTCACCTCTCCATGCTTTGCTCGACAAGCATTGTCATCAACATCACTAGCAGCCTGACCACTGTCCTTAGCCGATCCCACTGCATCAGTTGATCTATAGTCAGCATTAACCCCATCATCACGATCTAATTCAACTATTGTTTCCATAGGCTCGTTCAAATCAAAATTAACCTCCATGACGCTACCTAATAATAAAGGGGAGTGTTATTTAGATTACGTTGCAAGTAAGCCATAACAATATCTAACCAAAAAGATTCAGTCGTAACAACCAAGTGTTCAAAAATTCAATGAGATTAGGTTCACAATTAATTTTGTAATTTCTTCATTCTTAATGTGCAACAAATATTGCATCGAGATTTTTCATCATTTACGCCTAATAGTCTCAAATAACCTCATAACTTAGCAACTAGAATACGATTCCCACTAATGAAGGTGACTAAGCCATAGATGCTCCCTATTGAACTAAGCTTCGGGTTCTTATAAACCCTAGATGGTCCTTATTCCCACTAATCAGACATTAAAGAATCTCAATAAAGACAAGGACAAAAGAGATGATTGACTTACCAAGTTATTCCAACGAGGTCGTCCTGCTGTGTACGGGATACTTCCATCGATCAGGTTCAGAATGGTGGTCCTTTTTATCACCTCGAAAGTACCGAGATTCCCTTACCTTACCCTGAAGAGAAGACCCAAAATCGAAGGACGCGAAGAAGACCCTTAAACACATACTTGTTGTCTTCCTGCTGTGAGTGAAAACTCCAAAAAAAATCGTCAAGGACCAGCACCGAGCAGACTAACAATGGTTAAACAGGGTTCTAGGGTTTCAGGAGTCGAGACGATTTGGTGGAGAGAGAGATATATATATATATATGTGGATTCGTTAAAAAGAAGATAGGAAAATTCAAAAATTTTGGGTTTAATCAGAGCTACAGTGATGTGTTGTCATCCGTCAGTCAATGGGCAGTCGGTCAGTAGTCAGAGCCAAATAGTCAAAAGGTTATCCATTTTTTTTGTTTTTGGGATGAAAATCGAGTGAGGCCCGTGCGTCAGCACCGCATAGGCGCCACGTCAGGTCGGTGCCCCAACTCAGTGTCCTATCTATGTTACTCCAGTATTTCTCATTTATAATTACGATGAATTACCTTTTTGTCACAACTCCTTCGTTTAATTAACATTATATACTTATTACAACTCTAAGGAACATTAAACTCTTGTCCATAACACATTAGACAAATTTTGACAACAAAGCAACACTTTACATGTCGTCCATTTTGGAGCACACGCATCTCAAGGTGCATCTCACAACTTGCAGACATACACATGTACATGCTGACATCTTGGAATTACTTCTGGTTGTTGATGTCCATTGATTAGCGTTAATTTTTCAGCGTATCGATATTTGTGTACAGACAAATTAATGTATATTAAAGGAACTCTAACAACTGAATGTACATTTTAGGTGTTCCATGTGCAAAATGGGTCACTTTAGGATTGTGTTGTTGCTACGTATGTTGAGTAGACCCGCTTTAATTGGGCACCTACTTAAGTGCACCCACCGGACGGGGACCACACAATATATACACCTTAAGATGCAAATCATGATCACATCCAACGATGTTCATAATTAAGTAGGTGCGCCTAAGTCGATGCCTAAACTGATTAATTGTTCTCATCATGCATGTCATTTGTAGCATAGTTTCTTTTATTTTATTTTAAAAAAACATTTTTAGTGGTTGAAGCTTTGAATTTGGAATCTTTAAAGTCATTTTGAAATCAAATAAGCTTTGATAAATATAACGTGGGAATCATTAAGGCGGGAAATAATTAGAGTGGGACCATGATACATGATCTGGCGCTAACCATGTGAATCGGACGATCTGTAAACCTCCCCCATATACGAATGAGCGTACAGAATCCCCAATGTTGAGGGTATATAAACCATTACAAGATTAGCATCGCAAGTGCTAGAAGACATTGAAGCTAAAAGAGTCGTACATAATTCACATTTCACAGCTTCTGCTTTTTCCGATCCAAATATCGATCCCGTAAAGTTTTGAAGATGATTTAATCGATTTCTCTTCGCTAATCAATTTTAGTTGCATTGTTTTCTTTGTTAATTGTTGTTCTTACGACGCAAATTAATCAGATCTGGATTCCCAATTTCAAATTCTACTTCGATTTTTGTCGACTCTTTCAGTGAGATTCTTCTTTGCCGTCTATTTATGTTCTTGAAATCCTTGAATCCGAAGTTCATAAATCTGTTTGTTTACTAATGAATGAAATTGATCAATGTATGAACACAGAATTCTGTTGTGTACTGTTTGGATCAAGTTAGTATCAATACACTGAATGCACTCTACCTAAGTTATAGGGGTATCACTTAGGGTGTCATTCTAGTATTTTTCTTGTTTGATACCACCAACACCACAATAATTGTTATACTGATACTATATTTGTTCCAACACGTTGCAATGGGATCCGCATGTCACGCATGTCACGTTATAGAGGTGTAGAGTGTCATTGCAGCATTTTCTTAGTTTGATACCACCAACACAACAATAATGGCTGTACCAATACTATATTTGTTCCAACACGTTGCAACGTGCAATTATTCTCCCAATCAAATTTGGTAACGTTTGTTCTCACTTGGGACACGCACGTTATGTCTAGCTCCTAGTACATTGGACGCACTGCTGCGCGCACATATTTTTTTTCAGAGGTTGGAAATTGGAATGCAAAATAATTACTGTATATCATTTGACTCTTAATGGGCTATTGTCACGATCTAGCTACTAGAATCTTGTAAATTGAACAATTGAAATATCCTAAAAACTAAAATCAAACCTGAACTCAAATTTTTGCAAAAAAAAAAAAAAATCCTGAACTCATATATGCAGCACATGCCCAACCCTAAATCCTATTCTACCAACCATATTGTGGCTGTTGCCTAAGTACTGTAACGATTATGACCTACTAATTGTTCAATATTCAGCCTCTAAAAATTTACCAGTTAGAATTTTTTAACTTTGGGAGGCATATTTTTAGAGTGAGGGGTGTGTGTGTGTGTTTTTTTTTTTTTGCAATAATTATGAACACCAATCTTAAAAATCAGATGTGTATTAAGCAATTTAATTCTTGGTAAGTCAAAAACACAAGTACAAGCCGCATTAATTTGACCATAAAAAAGTAATTATTATTGCTCCTGCATACTAGCTAGCATCATAAAATTGCTCTAATTCATTGTTAGGTTTTATTCTTGTTTAGTGTTTCTGTTTTAATTGTTGTTTTGATCAAATAGTTTAGTTTGGTCTCTTATATTATTATATATGTTTGAGTCAAGACCCGTCTGAGGTGGTTTGATAAGTCCTTGTATAATCAATACCGGTTCACGGCTAGATCGAGAGTAAACAATCCCTTTAAACTATAATTTTAAAATTTCAATCAATAAAATTTTCGAAGCACTGTCTCTTTTTCTCAAAAAAGATATATAGTATTGCTCTATATAAATAATAAAATTGATGTGGCGGTAAAGTCGTTGTGATGTGTTAACTGATCAAACTATATCCTAAACTATGTCAATTTTTCTTAGGTTATAGAGTTGGACCACACGATTGATTCTTATTGGAATGTCTTGTAGTATATGCATGTGTAGCAGTCATATGCATATAATAGAGGTGTGATAATTCCTTGGAGATTCAAAGAAGCATATAATAATTGAGGTGTGAAGTGGTGACTGGATCACGTTTGCGTTGAAAGGCATGCATGATTGCCCGCTCCAATAATAATAGAGACGACAACGTGGGCCTTTTTGGTTTTTTAAGTTTTTATTAATCGATCTCATGCGACTTGACACCCAATAAAACGACAACAACGTAACACGTGGCGGGATCGCTATTGGACAAGCCTTCAACGTAACACACACATATATAAAGCAGCAGCAGCAGCAGTGTGGCACCACCAAACTCCACTCCTTTGTTGGAGATGATCCGGTACACCCTACACCCACCACCACTTTGTGGATACAATGGATCAATTTGTTCATAATTTAATAGACTTAATTAGTTAAATATCCTAATTTTTTAAAATTTGATATTATATTGTAACTTTTCTACATTGATAAATTTATATCCTAATTTATTTTTCAACTCTAAATTTGATAAGGTAGCACTTAAAACATGACTTTAAAAAATTATTTCATCATCTATAATTACTAAAATAATTATTATATTTATTACTTAAACTCATTACTTAAATATCACCTCATTAAATTTGGAGTCAAAAAATGAGTATAAGTTTATCAGTCTGAAATGTTAGAATATATAATAACAAACTCAAAAAAATTATGTTATAATAACAAAAGTTGTAAAAGTTAATTATAATATTTTAATCAATTTGGCCTAATTTAATATTAAAGTTACCGAGTTTCAAAGTCAAAATCAAGGCAGTTCGATGTTTTTTTTTTTTAATTGATACTTAATAACAAGAGTTTATATATAGACCCTTAATTAAGTTCTATTATTTCATGATTAGCATGTGATTAACATGTCAATTGCATTTTAATCTTGAAAACTTAAGTTGATAATTCAAGTATGGCGATAAGAGAGTTTAATTAATACACCCTTAATTTTTCATTTAGATTAAAATGTGATTAACATGTTGCTCGCCTTTTAATCAAAATTTAATTTCGCTAGTTAGTTTTCTTTTAAGTGATGGATGGGTACGTACGTTAGGTAGGAGTTTTATAACACGTTCTTTCCAGCTATAAGCACGTGATATGTAGGATTGGGAACAATTCCTCCCATGGTCATGGTTTAGAACTTATATGGTACTAATACATATTTATAATGAGAAAGAGAAATGCTGGAGTAACATAGGTGGGACACCGAGTTGGGGCACCGACCTGACATGGCACTTATGTGGCGCTGACGCGCAGGCCCCACTCGATTTCCATCCCAAAAGCAAAAAAAAAACTCTCTGACCGACTGACCATTGACAGAGTAGCTCGATTTAATCAAAAAAATTCAAATTTTCCTCTTTTTATGAGATAACCACAACACACCTTGTCTCGCTCTTTCATTTGTTCCTTCCCCCAAATCGTCCCGACCCTGAGAAGCCTAGAACCTTATTTTCACCATTGTTGGTATGCTCAGAGCTGGTTGTGGACCAATTATTTTGGGGTTCCTTAGCACAGAAGGAAGACAGCTGGAAGGCGTTGGAGGGTCTCTGTAACGGCCCAAATTTTAATTACGCCGTTATTATTGATTATTTTCAGACTTGGACGACAACTCAGATCCACGTGGATGCCGCAGATATGTCAGAGCACGCCTGACTAGGTAAATAGTGATTTTGTGTGATTGTTTGTCTAATTGCGATGCTGTATATCAAGTTATTTACCTAGCATCGCATGTGTGTATTTATATCATTGAATCGAGCGAGATAGTGTAACGGGTGTTCGCCTCGAAAAACGTGTCAAGATGGGTCTTTGAGAAGCGAACCGCGGGTACACTAGGTCGGGAAACTAAAACACACAAATTAAATAAAAGATTGGTCAAGTAACTACTATGGAATAGATATTGGGTGGCTAGTGACGCGCGTACGCGTACATCGCGATTCGGAAGCGAAACCGGGCGTCGAAACGCCCGAAAACATAGGCGAGTGTCCCACCAGTGTCACACTTTGGAATCAATGACACAAAGTCAACTAGCTTACCCTCATTTACACTCCACCCCACACCATCATCATTTTCTCCTCTCCCTTACGTCATTCTCTCCCACACCTACACACACCCACTCGACACTCACACACACGAGCCGAGATGAGGAAGAAGAAATAGAGAAGAGGAGGAGGATAAGAAGAAGCGGGAAGGAGAGAAGCGAGGCGCGGCGGCGGAATGAGGTAAGTCGTTGCTTTTGTTGTTGTTTGGTGCGTCGGCCATGGAGGCCGAACCAGGCCAAGGTGGAGATGGCAGGGGTGTCTTCCCCTGCCATCGAGTCCACCGGGGTTGGGGTGGAGAGCAACCCCAACCCAAACCACAGAGGAAAAAGAAAAAAAATACAACGAGACGTAAGTCTCTGTGAAGAAGGAGATGGGGTGGGGGAGGGGTGCACGCACGCGTGTGCGTGCATGCAACCCCTGGATCGGTTGGCGGGCCGGGCCCGATCCGGTTAAGCCGACCACTGTAGAGACCGGGTCAAACCGGTCAAGGACCCACCCATTTTATTTAAATAATATAATATTAAATTTTAATTTAAAAACAGCTTTTAAATTAAATAAATTACGAAAAATAAGAAAAATAGGTGGAAAATTATGGGAAAAATCCAGAAAATCAGGACAAATATTAAAAATGGTTTAATTGGACACTAGGAATTTAGGAGACCACAGTCGAGAGTTGGGCGCGTATCTCGAGACGTGAGTGGAACTTCAGAGTGCGTTTTTTGAGGTACGTAAGATTTTATTTGAAAGTCACTGAGGGTTTACTTTTTCATCGTTGATTTCCTATTCCTTGTTATTGTACTCTATTACGTGATACATTTGGGTTGGTGGTCGAGTTACTCCCACCTGATATTCGTAGTGTACTTATGGCACACTAGGTCTGTAGCACGTGTGATCAGGCACTCGGGGAATTGCAACCCGAGTTGCATTAAGGGTGCACGTGTCGGGCAAGCACCGCGAGGAACCAGGTGAAAGGAAGTGGGGGCACCCACCGAAAGGATCCTGGGGGTCCGAAGTACAGTTTAGTCTGACCGAGACGAGTACACACTTTGTTTCTCTCGTGTTATTTATTCATGCGATGATCTTAGCACAATTGTCTGTTTAGTTTCCGCGTGATTATTTGACATGTTTATTGGTATCTATTTATTTTCTTATAAATGCTTTTTGTACTTCGTTGGAATCTTACTAACTGTACTCTCCATTTGGCTTTTTGTAATGGTCGAGTGCAGATCTCAGTGCTAGTAGGGGCAAGGGGATTTTGGGCGACTTTATCTGACCGCCCGCTGTCGAGGACCTACTAGTACGTGCGATTTTGATATTTTGCTTTACTTTTGAGAAATTGGAGACTGGATAGACACTTTACTTGTATATATTACTGCTTAGTATTGTCGCCTATATACGAGTACTTTCCCCGAGTTTTCCACAATAGGTGTGAAGTGGTGACTGGATCACGTTTGCGTTGAAAGGCATGCATGATTGCCCACTCCAATAATAATAGAGACGACAACGTGGGCCTTTTTGGTTTTTTTAGTTTTTTATTTAATCTGTTTTTGGTAGATAATTTTGTTTAATCGATCTCATCTCATGTGACTTTTTTTTTTTTTTTTTGTCAAATGATCTCATGTGACTTGACACCCAATAAAACGACACCAAAGTGACACGTGGCGGGATCGCTATTGGATAAGCCTCTCAACATAACGTATATATGTAGCAGTAGCACTAGCAGTGAAGCACCACCAAACTCCATTCCTTAATTTGTTGGAGATGATCCGCTACACCCAATATACACAACCACTTGCTTCTTCTAAAAAGCTCTCTCGCTCCCTGATCTGGACCCACTTAACCGACTCTTAAAATGATAATATTATTAATATGAATTTAATCCATAGATTGATGTCATATCATATATGTAGTGAGGATGTTTATCTTTTGTGGCACTAAATAGATATTTACCTCTCAAAATGGTCTCCAACGAATAATGAATTTAGACCATGGAATGATTAATTGACACTTTTTATTTTCAATTTTTATAATATTAATAAAGACTTGAAAATAATAAAAGATTTTAAAAAAGTTAATAATTTTGACGTGACAGTCTACCACAATATCAGTCTACCATAATGTCTAGAGGTAGACATTGTGTTAAACACCCTCCACTTTGATTTCATGTCATTTATGATGGACATTATCAATCTATGATCCTATTGGAGAGCATTTTTTGAGTTGAATGTGGATTTGTATTCTAGGTGGATCCATTTCCACCCCAATCCATGATCACATTGGAGATGCTCTTAGTTTGTGGATACAATGCATTAATTTGTTCTTAATTTGTTCTAAAAAGCTCTCTCGCTAGCTCCCTGATATGGGCACACATCTCTATGTGTATTGCACGTCATCTGAATTAATCGGTGCCCAAAGTGGTTACTTTTGTATTTTCCGTTTAATATTATAGTCGCCGAATTTCAAAGTCAAAGTCAAGGTTTTTTTTTTTTATATATGCGGGCCTTTTTTTTTTCGACTAATTCCAAGAGGCTTCGGAAATCGAATTGCGTTAAAACTCCAAAGGTGGCCGAACGACTTGGCACAAGCGGGGAATCAAACTCGGACTGTACGTGCACCTATCACGCAATCCCGAATGCACCCTTACCGCTAGGCCAACCCATCCAGATTAAATTGATGTTTTTTTAAACAATTATATAATTAATGAATCAATATATGTACTTTTATTAGGGCAATTAGTTTGGTGTGGCCGTTCAATTAAATGTATGGGGCTATTAATTGATAATTTATAACAAATTTTATTTCACTTACAAAAATAAGAAAAAGAACTTGCTCATGATTCAAGTTTGGCCATGAGAGTGAGTTTATATAGACCCTTGAGTTCTATTTTATGATTAGCATGTGATGAACATGTCAATTGCATTTTAATCTTGAAAATTCAAGTTTGGCGATCAGAGAAAGTTTAATAGACCCTTAATTTTTTCATTAGATTAAAATGTGATTAACATGTCGGATCAGTTGCTCGCCTTTCAATCAAACTTTAATTAAGTTAGCTAGTTTTCTTTCAAGTGATCGATGGGTGACGTCAGCTAGGTAGGAGTTTTATAATAAGTTCTTTCCAGCTATAAGCACGTGACATGTAGGATTGGGAACAATTCCTCACATGGTTAACTTATGGGGGTGTTTGTTTTAATTGTTCTCATCATGCATGTCATTTGTAGCATAGTTTGTTTTATTTTATTTAAAAAAAAAACATTTTTAATTGGTTGAAGCTTTCAATTTGGAATCTTTAAAGTCATTTTGAAATCAAATCAGCTTTGATAAATATAATGTGGGAATCATTAAGGCGGGAAATAATTAAAGTGGGACCATGATACATGATGTGACGCAAACCACGTGAATCGGACGATCTGTAAACTTCCCCCACATACGAATGAGCGTACAGAATCCCAAATGTTGAGGGTATATAAACCACTACAAGATCAGCATCGCAAGTGCTCGAAGACACTGAAGCTGAAAGAGTTGTACATAATTCACATTTCACAGCTTCTGCTTTTTCCGATCCAAGCATCGAACCCGAAAATTTTTGAAGGTGATTTAATCGATTTCTCTTCGCTAATCAATTTTATTTGCATTGTTTTCTTTGTTAATTGTTGTTTTACGACGCAAATTAATTAGATCCGAGCTTCGGATTCTCAATTTCAAATTCTACTTCGATTTTTGTAGACTCTTTCAGTGATATTCTTCTTTGCCGTCTATTTATGTTCTTGAAATCCCTGAATCCGAAGTTCATAAATCTGTTTGTTTACTAATGAATGAAATTGATCAATACATGAACACAGAATTCTGTTGTGTACTGTTTGGATCAAGTTAGCATCAATACAGTGAATGCACTCTACCTAAGTTGGTTGGTCGTTAGATATACCTCGACGTACGTACTTTGTGTGATTGGTCCATTTGATAGTTACATGACTCTAATGGGTATATACGTACATGGCCTAGCTCATTGAATTGCAACCAAACACTAGTGTCTGGTATCTATTGTAGACTGGTGCCCTTTCATCCCGCGAACTGACACTTTTCTAACTAAATTTTTCGTGGCATGACTCATAAGGTACACCTCTTGAGGAATAATCATGGATATAAGCTCCATAAGAGCTAAACAGTTATTGAACTACGTCGTCTAAATTTGTCGGTATACTTTCTATTATGAAAAATATTTGGTGTAATGGCCCAATTTTAATTATGTCGTTATTATTTATTATTTTCAGACTCGGACGTCAGCTCAGATCCGCGTGGATGCAGCAGATAGATCAGGGCACGCCTGACTAGGTAAATAGTGATTTTCGCGTGATTGTTTGCCTATTTGCGATGACGTACATTAAATTATCTTACCTAGCATCGCATGTGAGTATTTATATCGTTGAATCGAGCGAGATAATCTAACGGGTAGTCGCCTCGAAAAACGTATCAATACGGGTGCTGAGCTAGCGAAATATGAGTACACTAGGTCGAAAAAATAAATTGGATAATCAAATTAATTAAATGTGACAAATATTAATAATAAACACAGTCTAGGCCAATTGATCGAAATTGGCGACTATGACGTACCTCGTTATGCGTGTCAAAGTGCGGGACACCGAGTAACCGAAGGTAATTGAACAAGACTAAAAATTTGGTGTCTAATGAGGAGCAAATGGAAACATGTCACATACACACTTAATACCCTCAAAATGAGGATTACCACTCATTCCTCACCTCACTCCACCTCTCTTCAACATATAAATAGTGTGTAAGTAGGTGAAGAACAAACAAATTCTTAGAGGGGTTGGTTGATCGAAGGTGAGAGATTTCATAAGTCTCTTGAAGTTTTGAAGGGAATTGATCAAACAAACAAACAATCGAGGTGGGCATCTTTATTTTCTTTCAAATTTTCATTAAAATGAAGCTTGAATGAGTTTTTAATGGCGATGGTTGATTGTTGTTTAACATCGGAGAAAAAGAGGTGTAATTGTGATTTTTGGTTGTTGAAAAGAAATAGAAAAAAAAAAAAAAAAAAAAAAAGAGAGAAACAGAGACAACTCTGTTGAAGACGATGTGGGGGAGTGGGGCAGGGTGTTGCACAGCCGGGTCGGGCCGGGCCGGGCCGGTCTGAGCCCGACCCGGTTGTGCGGGGACCGGGTCATACCGACCCGGTTGGAAACCCGGTCCAGGGACCCACCATTTTATTTAAATAATATGATATTAAAAATTAATTTAAAAACAGTTTTAAATTAAATAAATTACAAAAAAATAAGAAAAATAGGTGGAAAATTATGAAAAAACTCAGAAAAATCAGAAAAAATATAAAAAATGAGAAAAAGATAGAAAAATAGTATTCAAGAATTTTTCAGGCGTTTGACACCCCGGTATAACTCGAAAAGTGTGTCAAATCAAACTTTTTGGAATAAAATTTTCATATTTTTTGCCACACGTTATAAATTCACTTAATCTTTTTCTAAACTAGTTAAAATGGTTTAATTGGACACTATAAACTTATGAGACTATAGTTAGGAGTCGCGCATATCTCGAGACTTGAGCGAGACTTCGGAGTGGGTTTTTGATGTACGTAAGAATCCATTTGAAAGTCATTGAGGGTTTACTTTTTCATTGTTGATTCCTATTCCTTGTTATTGTACTCTATTATGTAATACATTTGGGTTGGTGGTTGAGTTACTCCCACCTGATGTTCGTGGTGTACTTGGTCAGTAGCACGTGCGATCGACACTCTGAATTGCAAACCGAGTTGCGTTAAGGGTGCACATGTCGAAAACACACCACAAGGAACCAAGTGAAAGGAAGTGGGGGCACTCATCGAAAGGATCATGGGGTCCGAAGTACAGTCTAGTCTCACCGATACGAGTACACACTTTGTTTCTCTCGTGTTATTTATTCATGTGATGATCGTAGCACAGTTGCCTGTTTAGTTCCCGCATGATTATTGATATATATTTACTTTCTTATAAATGCTCGGTGTACTTCATTTGGAATCTTATCGACGTACTCTCCATCTAACTTTTTGTGATGGTCGAGTGCGATCCAATACTAGTAGGGGTAAGGGATTCTTGGCGACTTCATCTGATTGCCCACGGTTGAGGACCCACTAGTATGTGTTATTTTGATATTTTGCTTTATTTTTAGGGTATTAGGAGACTGGTTATACATTTTATTTGTATATATTACTGCTTATTAGTATTGTCGCCTATATACAGGGTACTTTCCCTGGTTTTCCACAGTAGGACTTGCTCTTATAAATGATGCTTTATATGATGATGAACTTACTTGTTTTACTTAATATAAATTTAAGACTTCCACTGTGTTAATGTTAAAAGTGATTCAATTGTCTAACTAAACTGATTAACCAAATGAGTTAACACGCATATCGATGAGTCGTGACGTAGCAAGGGACGTTAGTGGTGCGTGGGTGGGTCAATGATCTGACAGGACTGCGGGGTCGCGATGCTCCACGTGGCGACCTCGGGATTTGGGGCCACCACATTTGGTTTTCCTTATAGCTAGGATTATTATCAAAAATAATTTTGGTCCATTCATTCTCTTCTTTTTGGGTGCTATATATAGACCATTCACTTTAACTAAGAAAATCAATAAATAAAGTGATTAATTAGGAATGCTACCGTTGTGATTTTGTACATCTAACAAAATTTGTTACATGTCTTAAGGCTTAGTATTCTGCTATGGTAATGAGCATTTGAATTTTTGTGTCAACAGTATAGAACTAAAAGAATTGTACACAGAGAGACGTCGAAAATGATGAAGAATTCTGTTTCGGAGTCGAGTTTTTACATCATCGAGAGCGATAGCGACCGCGAGGAGAAGGGGTCGGAGAAAGGAGGGGAGGAGGAGGAGGAGGAGGAGGAGGAGGAGGAAGCAACAGTTCAGATTCTGATAGTTCTGTAGTTGCAAGTCGCCAATTTAGCAGGCCTGGTTCTCACAACACGGCGTGGCCTAACAGTTACCGGTAAGCCTACCCTTGTCTAAAGTCGTTAAAGTTCAATAGTTCAATGTTGATCGTCCGATACACTTCAATATTCAAAAGAACATGTGTATCAAGGTTAATCTGAAGTGCGTAAGGCATTTTGTGTAGCGTCCTAAGTTTGACACAACCTAGTAAGAGATCAATTATATTTTGGGAAAGAGAAATGCTAAGATGACATGGTGAGTGACACCCGGGATGGACACTCGGTGAAGATGGACACTCCATTAAGCATCAATGTGTATGCACACATATCCCAATGCATGAATGGATGAACACTTTCACTTGATGTTCATCCCAGGTGCCACTCACCGGGTCATCTTAGCATTTGCCTTTGGGAAATGTTAAAATGACAACTCTATGTCATAATAAATTGCACAACAACTTATGTGGTATATGGCCCCACATCAAAATGCGGTGTTGGGTGTGTGTTTTTATGGGGATTTTGATGTGGGCTCACACGCCACATCGGCAATTTAATGTGTTGTCATTCTAGCATTTCCAATTATATTTTATTAAAGGCTAATAGAGGGCGCCACCTCCCAACTCAATTTGTTCTATTCACAAGATTTAACACGGACGTGTTGCTTGAAGGGAGCCAACTGCCCCATGCCATTCAGACCAATCCAATCGATTAATTTTAAGGACCTAATATAACCTAGTATCGACACACTTATTATTGCCCTTTCAATACACATCAAAATGTGGGCGATCACATCGATGCAAAAATAAGGAACGCCAACAAGTTCATATCGTTGATGTGTGTTGTTGTTGAGTTACAAAAACATTTTCTTAATTTTAAAAATGTTCCTTTTTTTTTAATCGAAGCCACTTGGTATTTAAAGTTCAATGGGCCCCAATTAATCAGGACTCCAGCTAGAGTCAGGTAGGACTATTAGGAGGCGGCAAAGGAACTTTACACTAACCAACAATTGGTCTGCAAATTGTAGGTTGTTGTCCTTTAACTAGTGACTCTGGTTCGAGTCTTAAAAATGAAAAAAAAAAATCAATGTTGGGAGCTTCCTTTACTTATATGGTGCGCGACTCGAGGCGAGTATGAAGTAATCGAAATACCGAGTTGTTTAAACAAAAAAAAAAAAATATACACAAAAAAGACTGAGGTCGCGACCACTAGTTAAGGCTAATGAACCCAAGTCATCGCTAACTGGTTTGAACCCGGAACATAATTCAGTCTCCATGCAATTTTCTTCTCTTTCTCAGGCAATCAATCGACGCATACAGCAACGTAGTCTCTCCAAACCTTGGATTCCTGAGCAGCCCTGCCCACTCTGCACTATCCAGACTAAGCAGTTCCTTCCTCTCCTCTTCACTCACAAGGAAACAGACCCCTGAAATCCTATCAACACTAATCAAGCCACTGCTGCCCACCACAACCAATGATCATCATCACCACCACCAACCGCACGAGCGCCGGAGCTCCCACGCCCTGCTCCCTCCGCTCCCCGAAAGCCGCTCTTCGAAGAAGATCGACGTCGACCATGAACCCTCCTCCAAGGTCTCCTTCGATGAGCTGCCCGTCTCGCAAAATTGCTCATATGGCCAAGCTGTGATGAATGGTAAGTCTTTTTTGCTACCCAGATTGTTAATCTTTCGAAAGGTTTTGTATTTTCAGCGAAAAATTGAGGATTTTTGACAATTGATGAGCTAGGGCTTGATTTGGGATTGTATGTTGTTGGGCATCACTCATCAGCAAGAAATTGAGAAACTTTGTGACAATTGATGAGCAAGGGCTTGATTTTTGGGCATCAGCAATAAATTGAGAAATCATTTAACAATTGATGAACTAGGGCTTGGTTTGGGATTGTATGTTATTGGGCATCAGCAAGAAATTGAGAAGTTTTTTGACAATTGATGAACTAGGGCTTGGTTTGGGATTGTATGTTATTGGGCATTTGCAAGAAATTGAGAATTTTTTGACAATTAATGAGCTAGGGCTTGATTTGGGATTGTATGTTCTAAAAAGGGCATCAAAACCCTAAGATTATCTCTAATTAGTAGAACATTTGATTTGACAGGAAACCCTTTTGAATTTGTTTCAAATTTTGGGTTGCTGAGTTTCTTGGTTTTTTAGGTGTAAATGCACTGTGTGGGATTGGGATTTTGTCTACTCCACATGCGGTGAAAGAAGGGGGATGGCTTGGGCTCTCGATGCTGCTACTGTTCGCGGTGCTGGCTTGGTACACTGGAATCCTCTTGCGTCGCTGTTTGGACAGTGATCCTGGTTTGGAGACGTACCCTGATATTGGGCAAGCTGCATTTGGAACCACTGGCCGGATCATTGTCGCTGTGAGCTTCTTCCCTTTTAAATTTTCTTGCACACACAAGCACAAAACTGTTAGATTGATTGTAAAAGCTTTTGTGGGCAATTCCTATGTACTTAAGCTAGATTTACGTAATAAACATAAAAAAAGTTAGGTTTAAGTAATAGGAAGATGGGTGGATCGATCAGTGTATGTAACTATCTTTAATGCCATTGGATTGCATTTAATTCAATGGGAACTGGCAATTGTTTTAATTTATGTTCATAATGTGCAAATCTTTGTGATCCTGTTGGCAAAAATTGATATTATTCATTCATTATTAATTTTTAGATTTCAATCAAAAGAATGAAGTCGTAAATGACTATTTATCTTTTTTTTTTTTTTTTTTTTCTTTTGTTTGTGGCTGCAGATAGCATTGTACGCGGAACTTTATGTGAGTGTATTTTTTCCTTAAATGCTTCCTCCAATTTCCTTTTGAAATTTGATTCATCCTCTGTGGCATAAGATTAGTTTGTAGGAGTGCGCGATTATGCCAATTGGCATAACTGGCATTAGTTAAGAATTGTTTAATAATGCAAGCACGTATCATGTGTATTCAAGGCTTGCATGTGATTTTTAGACTTTTCAATATGAACTTCTGGCTGCATCAAGAGCTTACAAATTACAGCCTCCATGTTTCACACCTATGTTAAATGTTTTCACAGTTCTTTTAAGCTGAAAGTTTATGCATGGTACGAAAACCTCCTAATTGGCCTTGTTTTCACATATATGCTTAATGGAAATACAATGGGCAGGGGCGGGGTGGCTGCACAGCCAATTTTGCAGTCTCTTAACAAGTGATTAACATAGGTACATTTTGGGGGGTGATTGTCAATGTTGATTTTGTTTCTTTTATATGCTTAGAATAAAAGAAACAACATGGCAAAATAAGAACAAATGTGGAACTTAAAGAAGTCCTCGTCCACTTTAGACAATGTATAAATATGATGGAGCTTTAGGTTGCACGTGTGTGCTGCTTAGATTGACAATGAAGCATAGTAGGTTTTAGTTAAGAACTCTAACAGTAGATTGGATGCAAGTTTGAGTCTTGTTCTCAAAGTAGAGAAGATGGTCTTAAATCTTAATCTTAGTTGTCAGGTTGACAAATTGAATTCGTCAATCTTAGCATTAAGTGTGCTAATCTCAGTCTTTTCTTTCTGTAGGCATGTTGCGTCGAGTATATAATTTTGGAAGGGGATAACTTGGCATCCTTGTTCCCAAATGCCAAATTAAGTTTAGGGGGGCTTGTTTTGAACTCACATAACCTTTTTGCCTTGATGACCACCATTGCTGTTCTTCCGACCGTGTGGCTGAAAGATTTCAGAGTGCTCAGTTACATCTCGGGTGAGTATATACATAGATAGTCTAGAAATGTTTCCATATCTGCATCATTTGACATTTCTAAGCTTATCAGTGGGACACTTATATCGCACTGCTTTTGTCTAATTATGTCTAAGCTGGGGGAGTCGTTGCATCCATATTGGTGGTTCTCTGCTTATTCTGGGCCGGCATCGTGGATCATGTTGGGTTCCAAAGCAAAGGAACTGCATTGAATCTGACAACTTTTCCAGTTGCCATTGGCATCTACAGCTACTGCTTTCAAGGACATGCAGTCTTCCCAAACATCTATACTTCGATGGCCAAACCAAGTGAATACCCATCAGTTCTCATAACATGGTAAACATTCTGTACAATTATATACTTGCTGATTCTATTTGTACGTAAATTGAATGAGCCTTATGCTTTTCAGCCGGTGCCCTTACCGCTATTTTTTTTTTTGTTTTTTTTTTTTTTTTTTTTTTTTTTTCTGAATAGGTCTCCATGAAGCTAAAATAAATTATGATTAACTTTAGAGGATTTGATTTTTCTTCCCTCTTTTTTGAATTATTTAATTTTTATTTATTTTCTTGAAGGCAGAAATGTCTCTATATAATTTAAGTATCCAAATTAATTGAAAATATTTTAGGTACTTGGTTTCATATTGATAATGGATGTTTGTCTATTTAATTTAATAATATATGCTTTTAGCTTACCAAAGTGTACAAATCCTCTTCCTCTTTCCCATAAGAGACTTCATTTTCACTTTTCCTGTTCATACACTCTAAAGTATTATTTCTTCCTTAGCAGACTCGCTTTTGTCTTCCTCACCTTAAGTCTGCACATCATTGACAATCAGAAATTAAGGTCAATAATATTGCACTCTTCTAATCCATTACCATTTATATAATCTGTTGCAGTTTCACAATTGTTACACTGTTTAGTGCTGGAGCTGGTGCCATGGGGTACGCAATGTTTGGTGAATCAACACAATCGCAGTTTACTCTCAACATGCCCCAGAATTTGGTTGCTTCCAAGATCGCAATTTGGACTACCGTATGTTGACATAATTCTGACTATATATAAATGCTTTCCTTCTTGTATGACAATCTTGTTCGGTTAAACCTATCATTGGTTTTTTGACCTTATTGACGTATTTTTCATGTTTTAATTTTTCTTACAGGTGGTTAATCCATTCACTAAATATCCTTTTTGCTATAGCCATTTGATATACCATAGAAAGATCTGACGAAAGACTCGGCCATATAATTTTGTTTCAACGCAAAGGGTAGATGGTAAGCTAAAGTTGGTAACACATTTTCTGGTAAGAAAACATGATTTACAACTATCATAATTTAGATTGGAGGTTCTGTGAATGTGATGATTTGAGTTATACTAAATGTATTCCTGGGATTGACTTTACCACATCCTGCAATATTTTTTGTAATGAATCTACCTGAAATGCGTATTTATTTCAAAACCAAAGTACCATTATCTGTTTCCTTAATTGTTAATCACATATGCATTGACAATGGCCCCAGTCGCGTTGAGTTTAGAGGAGTTGATACCTTCAAGCCATGTCTACTCAATTCTCATCCGGACAGCTCTGGTGATATCAACATTGGTTGTGGGTCTCGTCATCCCTTTCTTTGGTAAGCTTGTTCTCATTCTTGAATGATACTATTCATCAGCATCTGGAACCATGTCCTAGCTACAACTTGCAGCAATATATTCAACTAAGAAAATTAGCAATTTAGTGAATGAAGCTTTATTTGTACCCTCACAGAAACACCACTAATCTCCGTTCATCATTGTACAGGTTTGGTGTTGGCATTAATCGGATCTTTACTTACTATGCTCGTTGTAAGTTTTCGTACTCTCCGGTATTTCATTGATGGTGACTCAACAAGAATTTTAATTAACTTAGCCTTTTCATAACAATGAAAATGTGACTGATGGTCGCGAGCTTCCTATTTTTTCTTCTCTTCCTGTAGTAAAACTAAATTTAAAGTTTCGGCATAAACTATAATATCGATATTCCTGTTTTACATCTAACCGGAATTCTTTGGCAGAGTTTCATTCTTCCATGCATTTGCTTTCTTAGCATTGCAAGGCGCAAAATATCTCGCTTAGAGGTATCGAATGCTCACTCTATAGGAAATAGTCAGACATTCTTATATTAACTGATGATGTGAATTTCTGATGATCTTCAGCAACTGTTTACTGATCAGTACTTAAATGCTTGTCTACCTGTAGGGCTTTTTCTGTATATTTATCATCATCATCGGTCTTATATGTTCGGCTATTGGCACCTATTCAGCTCTCTCGAAGATTATACAGAACTTGAGTTAGTTATTGGAGATGCTCATGAACATGAGTGCTATAGTTATGGAGCAGAAACATGTTAGAATTTATGTCAATTTTCCTTTCTGTTCTGTATTTGTTTCAGTTTTGATAGAAACCAAAAGAACCTTTAGTGGCCCAAATTCGAAGTTTCATGGGTTCACACTACTGGGCAATCAATCTTACAGTCTGGTAAAAAAAAAAAAAAAAAAAATGGTGTTTCTATTAGCTTTTCTCCCAACAAAGAAAATAACATCTCAAGTTGCTCATATTAGGATTAAATCAGTTTTCAAGAATATACAAGTACTAGCAAGTTACCCAGCAATAGCATTGCCTCGTTGTAGTACTTGTAGTCTTGTAATGGACATATTACTTACGTTAGAGCATCTCCAATGGTAACACGGATTTAGACCATGGATTGGTGTCACACCATGGATGTGGAGAAGATGTTTATCTTATGTGGCACTAGATAGTCATTCACCTCTTAAAATGATCTCTAATGGTAATATGGATTTAGATCGTGAATTGATGAGTCAACACTTTTAATTTTACTTTTTATAATATTAATAAAGGCTTGAAAAAAATTAAAGCTTTAAAAGAATTTATAAAGCTGACGCGACAGTCTACTACAATGTCTAGAAGTAGACATTGTAGTAGACACATTTCACTTTAATTTCATGTCATATATGATGTACATTATGAATTTATGGTTCCATTGGAGATCATTTTTAGGTTGAATGTGGATTGCATCTTAGGTGAATTCATTTTCACCCCAATCCATGGTCTTATTGGAAATGTTCTTAGTGTCTAAATCTTTTTAGCTCTCTTTCCTTTAGTTGGACTTAATCTTGATGAGTTAGTCAAATGCCTAACTTTCATAACCCAGATGAAAATAAAAGGATATGTTGTAGCTATCACGATTATAATACATGCGCCTATAATGTGCCACGGAAAATTAAGAAGTCTGAACCTAATACTTCATACTAACTTGAATAAATAATGAGAGGTTCCAGGGGACACATATTATTGCTATAATCTTTGGGTACAACATAGATGACGTCCATTAAATATAAATTGAAACGCACGTATGCATATCTCGATGCATGATCCAATGAACCTCATTAATATTGTATCCAAATGTGGTAACCAAAGTCTATACGTCTCCCCTAACATTTTCCACAAAATAATTAGTGTGTGAAGCCGTGGCCTGTTGACGTTGGGCTGTCAGTTTTAAACAGGGATAATAGAGATGACATTTCTGTCATGTTCTTTTTTTTTTAAGCATAAAATCATCAATTCTCTTGTGACTTGACTCCACGTATCTACGATGACACGCAAGCACAACGTCCCTCTTCATCTATCGGTCACCTACTCTAAACATAAAAAAGTCAGGATCCACCCCCTGTGTCAATTGATGACCCGACACACCATGGTTGTAACAGTTGTGCATTTGTGATCATTGGCAACGAGACTCCAACTCTCAACCTTAGTGGAATTTCATAAGTATTATTTTTTTGGGTAAAAATTGTAGGTCGTTTTTGATAAAGACATAAAAATTAAAATAATTTTAATTACGAGTATAATTTATATATATATATATATTTTTTTGACATTAAATAAATTGAAGAATTAAAAAATCATAAATGTTTGAATTGTATAAGAGTAAAATGTAATAAATACACTATTGAATTTTGAAAACGGTTTACAATTTTGAACAAAAAGTTTTTGCTAAAACGATTTATATTATTGACTGGAGGGAGTATATTATTTTTTTTAAAGATAAAATCAACCTGTTACAAACTTTTCCTAAGGAATGCAATTTTTTTTTTCGAACTCATAACATGCCTAAACCTCGTCCCCTATGAGGTAACAACCAAGGACATTAACGTAAATTCAATCGCCCAAAACATTAAGGCGAGAAATAGTTTACCGGAACACATCTGACGCTCCTCCGATACATGTAATCACCCCTATCGTGTACGGAATCCCAAATGCTCTGATTTCGTAGTACTATATAAACCACGACGACGACAACCACGACTCGTCTCTGGCAGGTACCAGAAGACGTTGAAGAAGCTGGAGAGAGGGTGTTTTTCATGAAATAATGTGGCTTTACTTTTTTATTCACCAAATAGTGAGGCTTACTTTAAAATTTCAAAACTAATGTATAACTCATTTTCAAAAGGAGTTATTGATGATGAGGTGACATGCATCATTGGCGAGGTGGAAGGCACTTGTAAGAATAGCTCATTTTCAAAAGGAGCTATCTATACAAAATATTAAACTCTATGAATGACTCCTTTTGAAAATGAGCTATTTGTTCAACTCAAATATCGCACATCGAGGTGGAGAACCCATGCAAACGACACGTGCATATCGAGATGGACAACCCGCGTCACTCACGTATCTCGAGGTAGACAACCCATGTAAACGACACGCACGCATATCGACATGGACAACCCATGCAAACGTCACGCATGTATGTTGAGGCGAATAATTCATGCAAATGTCAGACACGTCTGTCGAGGTGGGCGACCCACGCAACCTCGTGCGATTCATGCAAACGTCACGCACGTATCTCAAGGGGTGCAACTCACGCAACCTGTTGCAATCCATGCAAACGTGACTCACGTATCTCGAGGTGGACAACTCATACAACCTCACCTAATCCATGCAAACCATGCAAATGTTACACACGTATTTCGAGGTGGACACCCATGTAACCTCGTAAAATCCAAGTAAATCATGCAAATGACACGCACGTGTCTCGAGGTGGTAAAGCCAATGCAAACGTCACACACGTATCTCGTGGTTGACAACACATAGAAACGCCATGCACGTATGTCGAGGTAGGCGAGTCATGCGTCTTCGTGCAAACCATTCAAACGTCACACACATATCTCGAGGTGTGGACAACTCATGCAACCGAATAGCGCATTCTCCGAATGCGCTATTCGTATGCTCTTTCCCACGTGGACATCCACTTGTACCGGGGAAACAAGAATAGCGCCTTTTCAAAAGGCACTATTCTTGTTGGTCTTTCCCACGTGGACACCATATACTATTTACGAATGCGCTATTCGTGTAAATCGGCTCCAATCAATCCACGTGAATGTCCACATGGATTGATATATCCAAATAACACGAATAACGCCTTTTCAAAATGCGTTATTCGTGTTATTTGTCCAACGTGGATCGGACACATGAAGCTATTCATGTGTCCACGTAGGCCAAAATTTTTCCTCCCATGACAACGTCTTTTCAAAAGGCGATATAGCTTATATCAAGAATAAAAAAACCCCACACTTGCTTTGCTCGTTTAAAGTAATTTATGCTGTACTTATGTAATTTTTTCCGAAGAGAGTTCTCTTTCATAGTTTCCAATTTTAGTAATCGATCGGTCGGTCTCGAGATCCACAAAAACTTTTCTTCAAAGGTGATCGATCTCCTCAACCTCTCAATTTGTCAATCAATCGTTATTTATTGAACACTTGATGAGATCTCTGTGAGTCCGTGATTGACATTTAATTCCATCAAATCAGTAAATGAAATTTATTAGCACTTGCAGAACATAAAAATAAAATAAAATGCAATAACATGTCACGACGAATATCCTTTAAGGAATATCGATCTTAATAGTTAGTACTACATAATTATAATTATTAAATAATCAAAGATTGTATAAATTTTGGCAATGCAGATGATCTAATAGATTTGTTCCTATATTAAGACTAGGGTTCAAAAAGGTTGAAGAGAGCGCATATTGGAAAAGTAGGGAAAAGGAAGAGCCATCCATCCATTAGAGGAGATGAGGAATTCGGCGTCGGACGCTAGTTTCTACATCGAGAGCGACGATGAAGACGAGGCCAAGGCATCGGAGAGAGGAGGCAACGAATCGGATTCTGATAATTCCGTCGCTGATGAGAATGAGAGCCGCCAATTTAGCAGGCCCGGTTCTTACAGCAATATGTGGCCGCAGAGTTACAGGTATATATATATATATATATATATCATGATTCTCTCCTTTGCAACTATGTGATCGAGGCTTATTAGCACCGAAACAACTTTATTGCATCAGTTATTCTTCTAAATAGCACTAGAGAGGGAAAGAAAATTTGAAACTGATATTAGGCCTCACTTTAATTAAGGGAAAGGAGATTTTTTTTGGATTTGAGTTGTCTGAATTATTGTCACGATAGCTTGATTGATTTGAGATATATTCCATTATATTGTGACTGGTCCTTTTTTAGGCAATCGATTGACAATTATAGCAGCATAGTCTCCCCTGGTATTGGATTTCTAGGAAGTCCATATCAATCTGCTATATCCAGATTGAGCAGTTCTTTCCGCTCCTCCTCGTTGACAAGGAGACATACTCCTGAGATTCTTTCATCATTGATTAAGCCCTTGCTGCCCACGACAAATGATCAAAAGCAGCAACCGCACGAACGGCGGAGCTCACACGCTTTGCTCCCTCCTCTCCCTGAGAAGCGACCTTCGAAGAAGTTTGATGTCGACTATGAGCCCTCCAAGGTCTCACATGAGCTGCCAATTTCCCAAAATTGCTCTTATGGACAAGCCGTAATGAATGGTAACTCATTTTTTTTTTTTTTTATCTGTGATGAAACTTTGGATCACTCTGAATGGTGAATTTGGAGCCATACTGAATTGATTTCACGTCCTGGTTCCTAAACTTGTTGGTTTGCAGGAATAAATGCGTTATGTGGAGTCGGAATTCTATCCACTCCACATGCACTCAAAGAAGGGGGATGGTTTGGGCTCTCAGTACTGATAATTTTTGCAGTGCTGGCTTGGTACACTGGAATCCTCTTGCGCCGCTGCTTGGACAGCGAACCTGGCTTGGAGACGTACCCCGACATTGGACAAGCAGCTTTTGGAACCATTGGCCGGATTGCCATCTCTGTGAGCCCCCCATCCTTTTAATATTTCTTTGCCAACATGTTCACAATGTGAAATTATATGTTTTTATTAGTTTCGTGTTTTTGATATCTCAATCAAAAGATTAAAGGAAAGAACGTGGCTGACGATTTTTATTATTTTGTTCTTTTTTTTTGTGGTTGCAGATAATATTATATGCAGAACTATATGTAAGTATGTTCACCTTAACTGATTCCTCCATTTCATTTTTATATTCAGATTATTGTTCTGTGTAGCATAAGTTCAACTTGTAGGAGTATGTGATTAGCTCATAGTTGCCTAATAATGACAAAAAAATGTTATGTGCATTTGGGGCTTTGCATGTGATTATTGTTATTGAAGAGTTCATTGTGAATAGCTACATTGATTATTTTCAAACTATACCCCTACATTGATTATTTTTAAACTATACCCTTCCTTGTTTCAGGCCTGGTTTTAAAAAATTTCCGCCTATATTTTAAGTTGATTGTCATTGTATAATATCAAAAATTAGTAACTGGTTCTATTTTTCGACACAAGTGGACAATGGTGATCCTATGGTGGGGTGGAGTGGCTGCACGTACTAAGAATTAAACAGTACAATCCCTTGAGAAGTCGAAAAACATTTCTGTTGAAACCAGTGATTGTAAATGTTCTTGTTGTAGAGTTGCGGTTGCTTTTACCTTTAAAAGAGACAAGCAAAGAAAAATAGAATAAACTCAGAACTGAAAAGGTTGGCATCCACTTTGTCCATAGAACAATGAATAAACCTTTCACTTGCACTGGCCATAATGCTCGGGCATCTGTAGCTGATTTTTGCTGTTTAGAAGAATAGAACTTATGCGACAACTCTAACGTTAAATTCAGTTTTCAGTCCCTGCCAAATCCAAAACTGAGTCTGGTAATAATTAAAGGAGGGAAGATAGTCCTAATAAGATCGACACGCTTTTATTGGACTTGTCTAAGATAGGACTACTTGAAATGATTTTTTGCAGGCATGTTGCGTTGAATATATAATTTTGGAGGGAGATAACCTGGCATCCTTGTTCCCAAATGCCAAGTTAAGCCTAGGAGGCCTTGTTTTGAATTCCCACAATCTTTTTGCCCTGATGACCACTCTTGCTGTTCTTCCAACTGTGTGGCTAAAAGATTTCAGGGTACTTAGTTTTATCTCTGGTAAGTATTAGAGAGATGGTGTAGCAATTCATAATGACTTTTAATTTGATCGCCATCTGCACCATTTCGCATTTCTTAGTATTATCAGAAAAGCACTTACTTAGTGTCCAATTTTATATTAGCTGGGGGAGTCATAGCATCCTTATTGGTGGTTCTCTGCTTGTTCTGGGCCGGTCTTGTGGATCACGTTGGGTTCCAAAGCAAAGGAAGTCCATTCAATCTAACAGGTTTTCCAGTTGCAATTGGAATCTATGGATTCTGCTTCTCAGGACACGCAGTCATCCCAAACATCTACAGTTCAATGGCCAAACCAAGTGAATACCCATCTGTTCTCATAACATGGTAAACATTATATGCTTTAAGATGCTTGCATATTCTATTTGTACTTTATTGAATGAACCCTGTGCTCACGCGTTGTACCGTTACGGTTCATCTTCTTCAGAACAAAGATGATCACTCCAAGTTGCTAAAATAAATTAAGATTATTACTTATTTGAGCTTTGTTTGATCTTGTTCTCTATTCATTATTAACTTTCTTGAAACCACATATATATTCGTTTAAGTTTCCAAATTTATTCAGTCTTTTAGCTTCTTTGTTTTCTATATATTTTCTTGCATATTCACTTTGTTTTCTTCTCACTCTTCACTCTTCAGTGTACACATCATTGGCATTCTTCTGATTCATTGCTTGTTTTTTACAATCCATTGCAGTTTCACAATTGTTACGCTGTTTAGTGCTGGAGCTGCTTCTATGGGCTATGTAATGTTTGGCGAATCCACATTGTCGCAATTTACTCTCAATATGCCCCAAGCTTTGGTTGCTTCCAAGATTGCCATCTGGACTACTGTATGTTAACAACTTCTGCCAATATATAAATGTTTTCCTCTTCTTATTATGAAGAACTTGTCTGCTTATACCTATCTTTGTTTTTTAAAACTTCTTATTGATGCATTTTTCATGCATCGACTTTCTTGCAGGTGGTTAATCCATTTACTAAATATCCTTTCCCCTAAAGGCATCTAATAATGTACAAAAAGGTCTTCCACATAATTTTTCCAATGCCAAGCTGAAATCATTGACGAAACTTAGGTAAAAACTTGTTGACAACAAGTTGAGCATAATTTGTGTTTGAGATTCTATAGAAGTGTATAATTCTTTTTTATAGTTTCTACGTCACAAAGGTCTAATACATACACTTATTAAGATCTGTTTCATGAGAAAATGAGTACTTATTTCAAAATAAAAGAAGCCGATAAGAAACAAAAGAATCACCATTTCATCCCTGTTTCCTTAATTGGAATTTACATATGCATTAACAATGGCTCCGGTCGCATTGAGTTTGGAGGAGTTATTACCTTCAAGCCACTTCTACTCAATTGTCATCCGGACAGCTTTGGTGATATCAACGTTGATTGTAGGCCTCACTATCCCTTTCTTTGGTAAGCTCATTCTCTTTCTTGGATGATATGCTTTGACACTATTCGTCAGCATTTACAATTATATTCCTAGCCATACTTAATAGCATTATGTGTTCAACTGAAAAAAGAAGAAGCACAGTTTAATGAACGTATCCTAATTCGCATACTTGCAAAAGAGCTAATAGTTTCGATTAATCATCGCATAGGTCTGGTGATGGCACTGATTGGATCTTTACTCACCATGCTTGTTGTAAGTTTTCCTTCTCTCTGATATTTAACTATGTCATCACGAAAATTCTAATTAAATTCGCTTTTTGTTCGTTATGGAACGTATGTTCGATGTGCCATTGAGCTTCCTATTATTTGTTTTTGTTAAAGCTAATTTTAATATTTCTGCGTTATTAATTAATTGTAGTAGTGATCATCATCCTGTTTGCATATTGACTAACTGGCCTTCCTTGACAGACTTTCATTCTTCCATGCCTTTGCTTTCTTAGCATCTCGAGGGGTAAACTAACCCGCTTACAGGTATGTCCTACTCACTCAAGGAATGAGGTCAATTTTTCTACATCAGAATAATTACTTGGACGCTGTTAAGATAAGATTAAAAGCAAAAAAATTTAACTAATTAATGTGAGTTATGACTTATGATGATTTTCGACTGAGCATTTGAATGCTTGTTTACTTGTAGGGTTCTCTGTGTATTTCTATCATCGTCGTGGGTCTTATATCTTCGTGCATTGGAACCTTCTCCGCTCTTTCCAAGATCATACAGAACTTGAGATAGTTATTGGATTACAACATCGACAGTTTATCTATACGGAGCAGAAATTCAGTTAATTTGATGAAATTGCCTTTTTGTTCTAAAATTATTTCAGTTTTGATTGAAATCAGAACAATTTTGCCGCTCAAATTGCTAGCTTCATTGTTGTTTTACTTCCCCTTATTGTTGTAAGTGTAACTGAGATCCTCTTACGCTTGTGTATCGATATTTTATGATGTTATAAATTTATTGCCAAATTGATTATTACCTATCAATCTGCATTTCCTACCAAGGCACTTTTGCCTTGATGAACAAAGAATGATTTGCAACATCATTCAATTGTTTGTCTTCAACTCATCAAGCTGAAATTAGTAGTTGTTACTTCTCAGTCTTTGTCATTACCAGTTCTATCTGGAGACAAATTAAGGATACATATTTCAGAATGGTCTATACAACTATATAACTGTAGTGCAAGTGTTGTAACACTACACATGAGTATAGTCATTTTTCTTAGACACTAGCTTGTGAGTGGTCAAGTGAACACTAATTGGTCTGAGTGGCAAATGACTCAAGTTTCCTTTATGCGCGGTCTTAATTTTTTAGATAAAGGAAAAATTGAATTGTAGAGGACCGATAATGCTCGAGTGTGAATTAATTGGAGAGGTTAGTGCCAAATACATCATGAAAAAATAAAAATTGTTTTGTGACCATTTACTTTGGATGATTTGTTAGGGAACACAACAAACACATACTGAAGTGTTAAATTGACATAAAAAAAGTCACAACTCGAAATCACATTGGCTTTGGGATTTATCTGCACGCGACTCGAGATGTATATCCACATAGTTCTCAGTGCATACCACGCGGGGGTGTGTATCTCGAGGCGCAAGTTGACGTGACTTTAAGGTGTAACTTTCGTGATGTCAAATGTCGTTGAGAGCTCCCCCATCTATATGGTGTGCAACTCGAGGCGGTTCTGATGCAAAGAGTTGAAAAAGAAGTATTGAACAACGAGGAAGATAACTCAAAACACTCATTTTCTTGATTCATTAGATAAAAAAAACTCTCTACTCTATTGTGTTTACACGATAAAACACATTAGCTCACAAGAGCCTTATGCGACCTCGACCGCGTATTATGAATCAAAATCGTGTATCTTTGCATCCCGAGACGGCATTGATGACTTCTTGTGAAATTAATGCGTCTTGCACTGTGACATGTTGTTGTCATTTTATCGCTTCTCTATATCAAAACTAGTACATCAATTTTTGTAAATTCCTAATATATTCCTAGTATATACCATACTATAAGTCTAAAAAAAAAAAAAAAAAAAAAAAAAAAATCATTTCCCCAACAGGAAGCGAGCAACAAGAATTTGTTGATGTGAAGGCCCACTCCACTCCACCCCATACGAATGAATGACTATCCTACGCCACCAGGCGCACGGTATCCTCTCGGCACCATTGTTGACTGTTTGAAGCTTCACTTCCCATCGAGAACTTCGCCTCTTCTTCTCCTGTGCGAGCGGATCGATGTCCTGTGCGACTCGCATCTCTTCTTCGTTGACCATTTTCAAATCAACAAATCGATGCAGCGATTCTTCGTCTCGGCTGCTCAGGATTCCTCTGCAATCACGACGACGCAACTCAGAAACCACAATATTAACCTCTCGATTAGGAAGTCTAGTGGTTTCAGCTGAGAAGACGAGGCTCACTGCCTCTTCGACCGTCAATGATCCGTCACAGGGCCTAGATTCGCCAGTTTCGATCGAGCTTCGACCTGTTTTGAGCGAAGCTCAGTTCGATCGAGTGATCGCTCAGGCTCAGCAGCTCGGAGAATCGGTGGTCGTTCTCTGGTAACGATTTCGCGAATTTGTCTTCTTGCAGTTCATGTTGTGGATTTTGATATGCAAATTAGGGTTTTTTTTTTTTTTTTAGGATTATTTTAGGGTTGGTTTAAGTTCTTATGTTTGTATGATGTTGATGAATATATAAGTCTTTGTTGGAAATGCGTGGACCAAAATATAGTTTTGTATAAGTTAATTGTGACTTCGTAAAAAAGTACTTATGTGTGGATCCCTCGTTAAGTAATACTGAGGTCTTTTGAAGTAAAACTCAGTGTAAGTTTAAGGTGGGGACAATATCGATACTAGTGAGCTCACGGGCTGGCGGATGAGGGGCGGGCGAGGCCAACCGTCTTTTTGAATAAAGGTTGAAACTTTAAAACTTGAAAATGTATATAGGAATTGATGAAAATGGGCAAACTAGAATGGATTGCAATGGGGTATAACTCGGACGGGTTGGCCTAGTGGCAAGAGCGAAGGCGGGGCTGTTTGGGTTTGGCGCACGGTCTCGAGTTTGATTACCCACGACAGCCAAAGGTGTCGGTCCACAGGGCTCATGGGACTTGTCAAATATGTGTCCGATACCCATGATTAATCAAAAAAATAAATTACAATGGGGTTTAAAGTCTCTTTCTATTGCTCAATAACTAGCTTTTGCTTTTAAGTGTGTTCTTTCTTACTATTGGGGGGAGTCGAAAATTTTTAAATTGTTATATTGAGGAATGTACGATGTGTGCTTCATTTATGAGTGTAAAATGTTTATAAACTCTAGGTTGAACTCAAATTGGGTGCTTTATCTGTTGAGCTTGGTGTGGGGAATCATTTAATGGCTTATGAAACAAAATCGTTCTTCTTGAGTGAAGGAATATCTGATTTACTATATATGGAGTTGTTCTTAAGTAAATATTTCTGTCCATGTAGGATGGCAAGCTGGTGCAGAAAATGCATATACTTGAAACCCAAACTGGAAAAATTGGCAGCCGATTACCATCCAAGGTTAGAGCAACTTCCCGTATTGCCTACTTGTTTTGATCTATTTGTAGTGCGTGAATGTCTAGACTTGATTAGTGTTTTTCCCCTGTCAAAATGTCTTGATTAGATTGTCACTATGGAGACTGCTAGGAAAAGTATAATAGTAGAGACATGGAATTCTATTGCCTATAGGATGTTTTAAATTGTAATCAAGTTCTCCTTTTGCTATTTTGATGTCAACCAACCATATGGCTCAATATTGTCTCTTTGAAATCAGTACAACATTCATTTTTTGAGTGTTTTACTCATTTGTTAAGTTGGTGTTGTTTCTTCTTTTTTTAACCTTATATAAATATGAAAATGATTGTGGTCGCATTGGGGCAAGTTTGTCTTTTAAATAATCATTAAATCAATTTGGTTTGTTGTTCGTTGATTTTTTTAACTAGTCAAACGATTCAAATAGAGGCCTAAATACTGTAGATCGTCATCCGTCATCCTTCAAGTGATTTTTCAGTTTTTTCATTAAGCAAATGGTTACATTTCGTCAAGTTTTTGCATGTTTTAAAATCCAAAAAGATCCATTGTGCCACGTAAGAAAGTGAATACTTTTTTGTGGGAACTCCCTCTCAGTTATGACAAAGAGCGTTCCCTTACACCCTGTCACCCTACCAGATACATTGTTTTTGTTCTTACTGTATATTTTTGCTACTAATCTATTTTTGCGACTACTCTGCAGAATCCAGTTCTACTGCATTGACGTCAACAGGGTTCCACACAGGCTTGTTGCTCGTGCAGGGGTCACTGTAAGTTCCTTGCAAGAATCTTAACAATAGTCTATTTTGGTTTGAATTACGGATCGCTTACCTAGTTTCTGCTCAACGAATTAAGTAATGGTAATTACTCGTCTCTGCAATAAAACCAATCTTTTAAAAAAATCTGGCTACATCGACACTAGCTCTAACAATGTAGGTCGACCAATCGACCCTTCATAGGTTTCTACAATATTTTTATATTGCATATAATTCCGATTCATTCTCACATGTACTCTCATTTGTTTTCCTTGGTGCCATTTCATGTGATTCTAACGTTGGGACCTGAAACCTGAAACCTGTTCAGAAAATGCCAACAATTCAGGTGATGCATAATCTTCACCATGCATGTTGTATTGTTTTAACTTATCACAACACTTTCCTTCTTATATAAGTATTGCATCCTTCATTTGTCAGTTATGGAAGGACTGCAAGAAACAAGACGAGGTGATCGGCGGCCACAAAGCGCACTTGGTTATCAATGAGATCCGTGAAATGATTGAGAATGAGGGTAACCTGTAATGTGTGCACTCTGCAGATACTGCAAGGGATAGCTTTTGTTTGTGAGCATATACATACACATTACTTGTATTGGGAAAATATCTAGAAATTACCTTGAAAGCTATTAGACTTACTGTAATGTAGAGTAGTTGTCATCTACTTGAAACGCAAAATTTTGTAAACCTCCTCATTCATTTTGGAGCCAGTGCTTCTTAATATTTATCAAAAGGAAGGACCATTACTGTAAAGTGTAAATTGTATGCCCAAACTGAAATGTTTCGTTACTGTAATATGCACCATGTATTTTTCTATGGAACCTCGAGGAATTTTAGTTTCTATGTCTATCATATGAAGAAGTGCCTCGTCTTTTTTTTTTTTTTTAGTGGATTAGTGCTTCATCTTAAGATGTGCTGGTTATTGAAGTAATAATTTAGAGGGAACTTTTCTTTTTCCTTTTCTGTAAGCAGTCTCCTAGAGCCCCTAATGCATCCTTCTCACTTCACTTACCTAATGTTTATTTATAGTTTTTTTTTTTTTTTTGATAATTCTAAGGTTACCCAGTGGAGGGAGGGAAGCCCCAAGCTCATTTTTCATTCTTGAAAAATGGAGGAGGGTTGCGATAGATTGATAGCAAGTGTAAAATTTTTGTCACTTTTTATGAAATGAATCAAACACATATAAACGTTGGGGCGTTTCCACCTAACGACGCGCTGCATCAGAGCCCAGGTGTAGTGAGAAATGAGCAAGGGTGTGTTTCACATCGCTGCCTAAGTGTGAAGTATGGAAAGCTCACCATTAACTGCACTTACTCGAGTACAATGGAAAAGTTGGATCCATGAAGCCGACCCCAATTAATTTGGGACTGAGGTTATGTTTTTGTCGTTGTTGTTGAATGCTAAGGTGACCTACTATGGACACTCACTCCTTAATTTTTTTAATTTTTGTAAAATTTTATTTTCACCTCCCATACACTACCTCCTTTATGGCTGCACACACCATCACCCTCTTTAACCACAAAATTAAAAAAAAAAAAAAAATCAAATCACCTTAAAATAGAGCTTTACATCTCCTATCAAAGTGTCGCTTTTATTAGTGTTAACAAGTTGTTTTTAGTTCGGATCAACTCTTAGCATTTTTTGATTTTTTTTTATAGAGCTTTACATTATCTCCTATCAAAGTAGGGAAGTTTTAAATTTTTACTTTTATTAGTGTATAGTTATAAATATGTCATTACGGTTTTTAGTTCCCTAAGTCGCGGGAGATATCTGTTGTAAACTTAGTTTTTAACTCGTTATCTCCCAAGAGATAATTTCACTCCTAAGTCCTAAAAACTGATGTATTGAAAATTCGAGGATGAAAAAAAAAAATAATAATAATAAAAATGGGAGGGCCGCTTTGACCAACCGGACCCACTACATTGGACAAAAAAATAAAAATAAAAAACCGGGTCGGTCGAGTAGAGAAGTACAAGAGGTTGTTTCGGTCGAGGATCCCCAATCCCTAATCGAGTTTTGATAATGGAGAAGAGTGGTGGCGGTGGTGGTGGTGGTGATGGCGGTGGGAGTGGGAGGAAGAAACCCAACATACTGATAACGGGCACTCCGGGCACCGGAAAGACCACGACTTCGTCTCTGCTCGCAGACGCCGCGCAGCTCCGCCACATCAACGTGGGCGACCTCGTCAAGCAGAAGAACTTGCACGACGGATGGGACGAAGACCTCCAATGTCACGTCGTCGACGAAGACCTTGTGCGTAACCTCCTTTTCCTTCTCACTCCCAAAACCCTAACCCTAACCCTAATTATGTATGCATAGTTGTTGAGAAAGATTGGTATTCACATGTTAATTTTAGGTTAGCTTACTTGGATTAAATAGTGTCACACTAATATAAGTTTAATAGTACTAACTGATCATGCATCAGATGTTGTTGTTTATATTTTTGAATGAATTAATGGAAGGAATGCTTGTTTTTGGTGATAATCCTGTATCATTGAATTCTTGATTAGGGATTTAGGAGTACGGTGCCCCCTGCATTACTATGATAGAATGCATTGGCATAGGACAAATTGGATTGTATGTGTTTGCCGAACCTCTCCGACTTGTTGAGAAATTGTTATATTATGTTTTTTTTTTTTTTTTTTCGACGCGCCGTATAGTGAGTTTGATCCATGTAGCCGACCTCAACTAATTTGGGATTGAGGCTATGTTGCTGCATGTTATATAGTGAGGGTTTTTTTTTTTTTTTTTTTTTTTTTTTTTTTTTGGGGGAGGGGAAAATCTTTGGAGTGCATGCCAAAAATGTTATGACTTATTGTTGATGATATGTTTTACTCAGTACAAAATCGAGCGCAATGGAAGAGTTTGATCCATGTTGCTGCTAATTTATTGTTTTTCTCAGTTTTTTACTATGAAAAACTATTAACAAGCTATGTGTTTTATTTCCTATCATTTTCATCCGAAAATTATACAAATTCATTGGAATCCCAGGATATACATAGATAAGCATAATACTGAGTTTGTGACTGAAACTTACACTAAAAGCTTCTTCTTCATTTGGTCCTCGGTTATACATGGATAAGCGTAATACTTATGATCTTAAATCGAGCTTTCTCACATGCCAATAACTTCAAATACTTTTCCAGGTCTGCGATGAGCTCGAGGACATGATGGAAGAAGGTGGGAACATTGTGGATTATCATGGTTGTGATTTCTTTCCAGAGCGTTGGTTTGACTGTGTTGTGGTCCTTCAAACTGATAATCCTATCCTTTACGATCGATTAAGTAATAGGTAGGTATAATAACCTCGTCTCCGCACTTGCTTCCTAATGATCCATTACTTCCATTTTGATTTTTTTTTTTTCCTTGCATTTGCTGCGCAGGGGTTACACTGGTTCGAAGCTCTCAAACAATATAGAATGCGAAATCTTTCAAGTGCTGCTCGAAGAAGCAAAAGCCAGTTACCCCGATAACATCGTTGTAGCGTTACAGAGTGACTCCATTGAAGACATGAGTAAAAATGTAGAGACTTTGGTAGATTGGGTGAGAAGATGGTCCCCAGCATCCTAAATACAATGTTTCTCTGTTGGTTTTTTTTTCACTCATTTTAATTTTTTTTTTTTTTTTGTAATATTTTGGTGATGTCTTCACTACTCTGAGTCTGAGTCTAGGCAGTGTTGGACAACTCTGAGTGCGGGCAACTTTTTTTATATTTTGGTCTAACGAGTCTTGATATCAACTTAAACCCACGATCTCCCAAACGATGCCTTTTAGCATGCGATGTCTCGTCCGTCTCACCAGCGGTACTTTGGCATCTTATTGTTGATCTAATATAGTTTGTATTCACTAATTTCACACATTCTCAATTATAGCAAATCCCCTAGACGCTGGGTCTCTCTTATTCTCTTCGGGAGAACCTTAGCACCACTTCATGATTTTTAGTGTTGATCGTTAGATCCAGCGCCTTTGGGGCTACTGATAATGGTGCGACCTACTCCTTTGGTCCAAGACAGTGTTGGTGGCCCCTTTGCTCTGTCTCCCCCTTTTTGTTTGCTCCATCTTTCCCTTCTTGTTTTCCTTAGTTTTTCCCCATCTTTACAACCCTCATTCTATCGCTTCTTTCCGTTTTCTTTTTCCTCTTTGTTCACTTTTTGTTCACTTTTTTTGTTTTCCTTTCTTCCCCATCTTTTGGGAGTCCGACGATGCTCGTTTAATGATGTCTCCAATAGGGTTCGGGGCGTGTGAGCATTTCCGATTAGCGGTCGCAACCATGGCCGCGAAGATCTTGGGCTCCTTTCTGCGCAGACATCTCTTTGATTCGGCTTGCTGCGACGTCGACGATCACTCTGTAGGGTGGATTTGTCAATGTTTTTATTGCCCGTTGTCCGCCAGATTTTGTAGTTTTGTTTGTAATTAGTGTTAGGTTTAGAGACACCGCAATGACACACTTTATTAATCTCTAATAAACTCGTTAATTACAATGCGGGGGCTTAACTTTAATTTATAGACTCACATAAGCATACTCCTAATCCAACTAGGAGACCTTAAATAGACTCATACTCTAACTCGAATTCCTAATCAAACTCAAACACTAATCTAATTTAGATTACAACTCCAACATCCTCCCATAATCTAAATTACCTATCTAAATTAAAAAACAAAACATCATCCCCCCATAATTCAGATTGTCGTGATCTTCCACTTGATCTTCTCTCGAATGCAGATCTCGACCTCCATCGATGACATACTTTATCATTCACCCGCCATCTATCTCGTGCAACTTCCTCAATGCTGAACAGTGCACAATGCACTCGATTGCCTTTGTCATCAACGACAATATCATGTGTGATCTTACAATCCTGAAGTCGAGATGGTTGTCCCACACTTCTTTGTGGTCTGCAACTGGTATGCTGGGGTCTAGCGTCAATACCAACCGAAGTGGAAGCTTCATCATCGCATCTAATTGTTGATGGTTGAGCAATACTCTTTCCTTTTATGTCCCAAATCCACGCACTCTTCTCATCAAACTTGACATCTCTGCTAACGATGACTGCATTGGTAACTGGATTGTACAATTTGTACGTTCCAATCCTCCCTGGAATATAGCCAATAAATATGACCATCACGCCTTTGTCATCTGACTTCTTCCTGTTAGCATCAAGAACATGTACATATGCAGTGGATCCAAACACCTTCAAATGTTTGACGCTTGGCTTCTAACCACTCCAAGCCTCTTCTGGGGTATTATGGGACACACCTTTTGTGGGAGACCTATTCAGTAAATAAACTGAACATGCAACTGCTTCAGCCCAAAAAGAATCAGGTAGACATTTGTCCTTCAACATACTATGAGCCATGTCTATAATTATACTATTCTTCCTCCCCGCAACACCATTATGTTGTGTTGTCTGTGGTGGCATGATCTCATGTTTAATCCCATGACGATCACAAAACTTTGAAAATGTGGAGGACGTGTACTCACCACCACCATCTGTCCTCAAATTCTTGATGTAGCGTCCACTCTGTTTCTCCACAGTAGCCTTGAACTTCTGAAAGCAACTAAAGGCATCAGACTTATTCTTTAAAGTATACACCCAAATCATCCTACTGCAGTCATCAATAAAAGTCATAAAATATTTGCTTCCTCCTAGTGAAGCAATCTGCATTGGACCATAAACATCTGAGTGAACCAACTGTAGTAGAGATTTGGCACGCCTTGGAGTGTTGGAAGCAAACGTTCGTCTATGTTGCTCCCCCGAAATACACCCCTCACAAAATTGCTCTGGATGTTGAATCACAGGCAATCCTTTCACTAAATTCTTATGAGTCAGCAACTTCAGACTTTTGAAGTTCAGATGACCATATCTTAGATGCCATAGCCATGACTCATCAGAAACAATTGATTTAAAACACGGATAAGATCCTGTCTTAATCTCAATCTGAAATAACCTATTTTTCAAAGGAGACTTAAGAATGATCATACCTTTAGAGTCAAATACAGTGAGATGACTATCTTTGAAATTCACTTTGTACCCCTTCTCTAGCAATTGCCCCAAACTTAGCAAATTGCATGTCAATGTCGGTACATATAGCACATCTGAAATATCCTGATGATCACCATTCTCCAACTGGATCGAAATTCTTCCTTTTCCTTAACTCGGAAGTTTCCTATCATCGACAAACTTGACATCTGTTAACATTGACTCATCCAACTCATCAAAAAACTCTTTATTGCCACACATGTGGTTAGAGCATGCACCTTGTCGAGATACCACATGTTACTCGAGCATTCTCTGAAATTTGATGAAACCATCATTAGTGTCGATGACACTCCTCATCTTGATCTCGCTCTGCTCCTCGACTCCGACTCGACTCGATGATTGCTTTATCTGCATTGTCTAGCTATATGCCCAATTTGCGACGGTTGTAACACTGAATCCGATTTCTTTGTTGATCGCGACCGTCTCGTCCACGACCTTTATTTATATCCCACCACTGCTGATTATTATTCTGACCTCTGCCATTGTTGTTGACTTTATCACGGCCTTTAAACCCATAATTCTTCTTTAGCTTCGGGACAACTGTAGTATTCAATGCCTGCTCAGTAGGCTTGACTTTTTCACTTTTTTCGTTGATTCGTTGCTCATGTGCTCGTAATGAACCTATGATTTCTTCAACTGACTTGGTCTCATAATCTGTCTCGGACTCCATAATAGCAGCTACTACGTGGTCGAACTTTGTGGTCAAGGTGCGCAAAATCTTCTCGTTCACATCGAGATCGGCGACATCTTCACCATTCGTCTTTAACTGATTGACGATTGTCTGAACACGATTGGTGTACTTCTCTTTATCTTCGGAGTCGTCCATTTCGATCAACTCGAATTGTCGCCTCAAAGTTTGCAACCGAACTTTCTTGGCTTTTTGTACACCCTTGTAGGACGTCTCTAAAGTGTCCCACGCTTCCTTTGATGTCTTCGCCAGTTGCACTTTCTCAAACGCCACATCATCGCGTTTGCAAAATAAAATAAAGTGCCTTCTGATCTTTCTTGCGAAGCTCCTTTTGTGTCGAGGTAGCGGTGGCCCCTGGGTCTTCAAACCCATCTTCAACTACTGCGAGCAAGTCTTGAAAACTGAACAAGACTCTCATCTGAGTGCTCCATCTATCAAACTTCTTCCCGTCGAATATTGGAAGAGTAGGTTGAACTTGGCCGTTCCCCGATGTCGCCATAATTCACACCAAATAAGAAAATCAAAAATCTCAATTTTGATTTTAGCTCTCTGTCGCACACACTTTGAACAAATTGTTCAAATCTTCGTTTCTTCTCCAAAACAATAAACGGGCACGCTTCGATCTCTCAATAGATGCGAAGCCCAAATTCTTTGTTCGATCTTGAACAAAGTCTCACACCGTATATCTGAAATCTCGGTCTCACTCTCACAGATCTCAAGATCTCACTTTTGCTCTGATATCATGTTAGGTTTAGAGACACCGCAATGACACACTTTATTAATCTATAATAAACTCGTTAATTACAATGCGGGGGCTTAACTTTAATTTATAGACTCACATAAGCATACTCCTAATCCAACTAGGAGACATTAAATAGACTCATACTCTAACTCGAATTCCTAATCAAACTCAAACACTAATCTAATTTAGATTACAACTCCAACAATTAGTGGTAGATATTTAGGAGTAAACTATGTTTGTTCGCCCAAGCGCGTCCCTGTTGGTGGGGTTGTTGTGCTCACTATTAAGGTTGTTGTCCTCATTGTTGGGGTGGTTGTCCCTGCCTTATGGTCGGGGTTGGCGTCGCACTTTAGTATGCGTGTTTTCGGAATTTGTCGATTTATTGTTGTAAAATCTATTTGTGATAGATGTCCAACTGGACTAGCAACACATCTATACAAATCACCTTGAAAAAAAAAAATATAGGTTATACTCAAATCTTTCAAATTTATTTAAAAAAAAATGAGCTTCTCTCCCTTCAATAAAACTTACATTCTTGTATTTTTTTTTTTCAAACTACAAATTCGTTGTTGGTCTAAGCCTCGTGAAAAGGTTTAGCGCTCATTTTGTCGGAAATATAATCAAATCAATCAATGCTTCGAAACGCCTTCATTGTTCTCTCGCACTCCATAAACCCTAACCCTAACCCTAATTTCCCAATCTCTCTTCCTCACCTCCTCAAATTCTCCATCTCTAGATCTTCACTACCGAATCTCCATCGCTTCTCTTCCGCTCAATCTCTCACGAACCGAACCTCGCGTCGCTTCTGCTCTTCTCCAACTCAATCTTCAATGGCGGACGCCGGAGACTCGTCTTCTTCTTCTTCCTCTTCATCAATGGAGAAGCAATTTGAAGGATTTCTGCAACAGCTCGAACAGTCTGGAAACCTAAGAGACAGAATTCGAGCGGTTGCAGCGGAGATCGAATCCTCCACGCGGCTTATGCATTCGTGCCTTCTCCTAGTTCATCAGTCCCGTCCGATTCCAGGTACTGCTTTTGATACTCCTTCCAGTCTCAGTGTTATCGTCGATGTTTTGATTGTTTGATTATTGTTGTTGTTGTTGTTGTAGAGGTTGCGGCGAGGGCGGAAGCTCAGATCGACGTGTTGAAGGGGCTTTACCGGCGTCTGGCGGAAATTCTTCTAGAATTGCCTGGGCAATACTACAGGTTTGTTTGTTTGTTTAGCTGGGAAGTTGTTCTGTTGTTGGCATTGTTGGCATTGTTGTGTTAAGTGTTGATCTGTTTTTGTTCATTACTTTTCGAAGGTATCATGGTGATTGGAGGACGGAGACGCAGACGGCAATCTCGCTGATAGCGTTTCTGCATTGGTTACAAACCGAGAATCTCCTTGAGCATTCTGAGGTCGAGCAGAAGCTTGGATGTAAGTTCACTTTAACATAACTTTCGCGCGAATTCTCGGATGCTATATTGCTAGTTCCAACCTTTCTCATAGCTCTAGTTTGTTAGCACATACATAAGTTTACTTTAATGTGGACTATATATTACTGCATATTCATAATGATTGATTGAGGATTATCGTGTTGGCCGAGCTTTTAATGCCGATTTTTTGAATATGCATTTTTCTTGTACTGAATAAGCTAGAGCAATTTTATTGTCTTTTCATATGATGGTGGTGAATTTACTTGATTGCAGTGGATTCATCAGAGTTTGGACTTGATATTGAAGATTATTTAATAGGTGAGTTCCGAACTGTACTGTTTTCCCCCTTTTTTGTTTGTTAACGCGATTAGTGAATCATTTTATGGGTTTTTTTTTTTTTTTTTTTTTTATGACTGCCTCCACAAGTTGTTTTATCTCACATTTGCAATAGAATTGTAGTTTTTCTCGTAGAGTTTTTTTTTGCTAACTTGCTATTTGCATCCTTGTCATATTGCCTTACTGATTGGATTTTTTGTCATGTCATGCAGGAATATGCTTTATGTCAAATGAATTGGTAATAATCTTACTTTTAAATCACTTTAACGCTTTTCTAAATTTTGTCATTTGATTTGTGGTGCATGTGTTACTCCACTATGCCCTATCATTTTCTTGTTTTAAATTTGTTTTAGTGCATTATAATTCCTCTTATGTGGGTTTCTGCGCAATAAATCTGCATTTCTCTTCTACGAATGAGGGAGATGAAGAAAATGAAGTCTGCTCTCTTTTACTGTGATAGAATTTTGTGTTAGACCACGTGCTAAGAGGAAACATAGGAACTTGTTCATAATTTAAACTTAATTGTCTATCTAGTATCTCTCCTTGTCGATTTTGTACAATTAACTAGATGCGGTTTATTCTTCACCATTTTTTCCTCTTCTTTCTTCTACCCAGAAGTATCCAAGCCCATTTGTTGCAAGCATTTTAGATGGAAGTGATTTCTCTAGAGTCTAGATACTCTTTCCTTTTTGATTTCTAATCTTAATTGCATGCATCAAATGGTGGACACCTTACTCTGTTCTCTTTTAGACACGAGGGTAATCGATTTTTTGTTTGTTTGTTTGTTTCTTATCGTTAAGTGATGGGACATAATTACTCGTGTCATTCAAGTCCTAAGTGCTTTTAGTCCGTGACACCAACTGCATCAGGTTTCTTTGTTAGTTTTCTTGAATTGAATATTATGGTTTTGCTTATCACTCTTATGAAGTTCGTATTTTCTATATGCAACAACATGGAAGAATATTATAGATGTTAAACGTACACCAATGTCAGTTTTTGTAAACTTAAAAGGCATTATTAATTTGTTGTAGCCGCGATATGTGGTGAATCAAGTAACAACTGGGGACTATGATTGTCCAAGAAAAGTATTGGCATTTTTGACAGATCTCCATGCTTCTTTCCGAATGCTTAATCTCCGAAATGACTTTCTGCGCAAGAAGTTTGATGGTAGGTTTCATTTTTTTGTCCTTTTACTTTACTTTTTCTTTCGTTTCAAGTTCCACTGTTGTAAAGTTTAATTTGCAATTTCTTATGTTTGAAGTGCTATTTTTTATCTTCTTTCAGGAATGAAATATGACTTAAGAAGAGTTGAGGAAGTATACTACGATGTGAAGATTCGCGGCCTCGCACCTACTGGGGATTCCACGGGCGACCAAGGGACCCAAGCATAAGCATGGATGATAGGTATTAAGATCAAATTTTGTGCGTTACACTTTGATATGATCATTTGAAGTCGTGCTTTCTGGGTGAATTTAATCTCGGTAATCCTTCAAAGAGAGAAAATCTCTATTTTGTCCAAGCGTTCATATTTGTTAAACATGTAGCTTCTAGGATTGACATCGAAACAATGATGTGGTAATCAACATAGGCATTGCGGTGTTGTAACAAAAGAATTTACAAGGGAGAGTACTTATTTTAATTTTGTTTCACAATTTTGCTATATACATGTGTTATGACTCCTTTATAGTTTTTTGTCACATTTGCTACATGAATGGCAGGAAAAGTGAATTGAATTTCTGAGAACTTTTATTTGGTTTTGATTGAATAAAAGAAAACAACATTTTTCAACCAAACGTTTTTATTGACCTCAATTAATTTGATCCATGTAGCAGACACCAACTAATATTTGGGATCAAGGCCCCATTAGTGTCTTTGGTGGTTGAATATAAGAAAGGCAAAACACATTTTTTGGTCCTTGAATTTTGAGACTTTTATGCTTTTAGTCCTTGAACTTTTATTAGTGTTAATTTGGTATCTGAACTTTCATTTTTGTACATTTGGTCCCTGAACTTTTGAGTGTTTTATGCTTTTGGTCCTTGAACTTTGAGGTTTTTACGTTTTTTTGGGAAAATTAATTTTTTTTTTCGGCTTTTATTGATCGATGTGAGTCGTTCGGCTTAGTAGTATAAACCATTTACTCTTTTTGACTAGTCACACGTTACTTTTATTACTCACATTACTGAAATTAAACACTTTAAATGGTGGAATGACTAAATGTAGATCTTTGTGAAAGTTCAAGGACCATATGTGTAGTAATAAAAGTTTAGGGATCAAAAGCATAAAAAACACAAAGTTCAGAGACCAAATGATGGGTTTTGCCTATAAGAAAATAATATTCCCCCTAGTGTATTAGTATCTGTAAAGCAAGTGTGAATGGTCTTGGAAAAGAAATGCAACCTTGTTAGGCAGAACTAACAAACACCACTGGAATGGGTTACGGGTTGACTTCAGTGACCTTTTTGACTTGGGGCTCTTTAACTACTACCACCCATGATTTGAGGTGCATCTCGCAGCATAAAAGTGGCCAGCGTGCGACTGATATTCCACCTGATGGTATGTATAATGCATAATCTTTTTTTTTTTGCCCTTTATCAATTGATTCTATTCGAAAGTTTATGTTCTCGTGTCCAGTTTTAATTAATTTGAGATTGAAGCTTTGTTGTCGTAATAAATCTCATTCTATATTATTAAACTACAGTGCACTATACTAGATAAAGCAATAACAATCGGTTGGTGTGATTGATTAATGACTCTTTCTCTTAAGCAATGTCTCAAATTCGAGTCTCACGAATAGAAAAAAAAAATTGCGTTTAATTGGTTAAGTAATTTATTTTAATTGAAAAATATAATCATAATTGATCTTATAATAAAGTAGCATTTCATCATAAGCTATTAACTATTGAGCTGCCAAGGTATTTTGTGTTTTTGAAAATCAACGGGGCCCAACTGTTGGAATACAATTTTGTTAATAGCTGTATGTATCATCACTTCCTTTCCTTCACACGTAAGTTCGCCACAAACAAAATTGGCCCCCCAAGTGCACAATCAAAGAGAAGTATGACATGGACTACTAGTCTTCTTGTTTTCAATGAAAAATATACAATTTGATTGGTACTTTCCTCTCCTCGGAGGACCGAACCTTATAAAGCTCGACTCCTAGCTAGCGTTCTCACGTGAAGCTCTCAATTTTCAATCATAATCCCAATGGTCACAAGTCATAGCCGTATTAGTTAGGTGGCACAGCTGGCTCCACACCGCACCACACAAAAATTGGACCCATCGGCCCATTACCAAAACCAGAAATTCCACAATTTTAACTCTTTCCAAAACCAGAAATTCCACAAATTTAAATCTACATCTAAATTAGCCACTCCATTCTCTCTCATGACTTGAACGAAGACTTTAAACATACAAAATTTCATCATACAAAGTTTGAGTCTTATTTCAATCAAAACGAATAAAGTTTGAGTTCCATAAAATGCAAAATAAATATTAAGCCTCTAATTAATATATACTTCAAGTTTATTATATATCTTGGTAGGTCTACTATGATCTTGCTTAAGTTTCATACATTTGTTGTAACCCCACTTAAATCATATGAATCTATGACCGATTAGGCCTATCCACAAAATGAAAATTTACGAAAATGAAAGTAGCTTGCTACTCATTGAAAGAAAATACTACAAAAATGTATTAGAAAATGTTAGAATGACAACGTTATGTCACAATAGAATGCACGACATCTAATGCGGTGTGTGGGGCTCACATCAAAATAGGGTGTTAAGTGTGTCTTTTTATAAGATATTGATGTGAGGCTTATACGCCACATCAGTTGTTGTACATACTATTGTAACATAAGAGCATCTCAAATGGTGATGTGAATTTAGACCATGAATTGATGATGCCACAACATGGATGTGAAGAGAATGTCTATTCTATGTGGCACTAGATAGATATTCACCTCTCAAAATAATCTCCAATGGACAATGATTTTAGACAATGAATTAATAAGTTCACATTTTTTTTTTCAATTTTCATAATATTAATAAAAGCCTAAAAAAAAAACTTTAAAAAAATTCATTTGTTCGATGTGGCTGTATACTCTTCACTTTGATTTCATGCCACGTAGGATGTACATTATCAATCAACGGTCCAAAAACATTTTTTGGATTGGATATAAATTGTATCGGAGGTGGATCAATTTTCACGTCAATCCATGGTCCCATCGGATATGCTCTAATGATGACATTCTAGCATTTCCAGAATGAAAATAGCCTGCGCATTCCCACAAGAAAAATGCTTTTGTATCCACTTTGAACACTTAGTAGACCCAAGTGAATGTCCTTCCATATGATGCACATGGAGAAGAAATGTGTGTGCACATCTCCACGTGTTAAGCAGTTACGTTTACACGTATGAGTCTGAATGGGAGTCCAAAGTGGATTGAAGCTCAAAAGCAGGGCACATGGAGAAGAAATGTATCCACATCCGCTTGTTCTCCCTCGCATCTTCTTCTCCCCCAGAAAACACCCTACTTTTCATTCGTCTGCAATTCTCCAAATCACTATAACAAACACATACGCCGTTTGTTTGGTCACCAATTCCGCTATTATGGTAAATCCAAATCTACTGCACATATCACACTGCCCCCCATTTTCCACACATTTTCCACACCTCCCAATTCTCTCTCCCTCCTCCATTTCAATCCATCCAAATTCTAAGCTTCTTCTTCTTCTTCTTCTTCTTCTTCACAATTTGTTCAATCTGTGGTCTTTTTCGACCATCTTATGTGTGGGTCGAGGAAGAAAACAGAGGCGATTGAGCCCAATTCGACCCCACTCCATCTCCGCAAACGAAGCCCAACAAGATCCAGTACCAGAACCACAATCAGATCATCACCATCCCCATCGGGTGACTCTCGCAAGCACACCGACCCCTCAACAAGCTACGGCGTCAACACCAACACCAACACCAACACCAACAGCTCCGGCACCTCCTCTTGTTCGAGCAGAGCCTCCCTCGCCAGCCTCCGCAACTCCCTCCCCGAAAACCCTAACATCTACGACTTCTCCCACATCCGCAAAGCCACCAACAACTTCCTCACCAAGAGGTTCTCCTCCTCTTCGACTTCTCAGTCGTGGCGGTGCGCGATTCGAGGCAAGGACGTGGTCGTCATCCAGCGCAAGTTCCGCCGCCCGATCGAAACCCCGGAGCTCCGCCGCGTGTTGTCGGAGATCTGCAAGTGCCACCACTCCGCCTTGATCAAGCTCCACGGCGCTTCCATCTCCGGCGACCATATCTACCTAGTCTACGACTACGTCGCCGGCGCTGATCTCGCCAGCTGTCTTAGAAACCCTAAATCCCCGTATTTCACGATTCTCTCCAATTGGATGTCGCGGATGCAAGTCGCCATGGATCTCGCGCAGGGTTTGGAGTACATTCATCACTACACCGGTCTCGATCTCGGACTCGTCCACAACCACATCAAGAGCTCCAGCGTAATCGTCACTGAACCCTCCTTCAACGCGATCATCTGCCATTTCGGCGCGTCGGAGCTATGCGGAGAGATCGTTCGAAGAACTCCTCCACATCAACAAAATCAGTCCAGATTACATGGCAAAACATCAGAAATCGAAGAAATCGAAGAAGAACACGACAGCAGCTCGGATTCGAGGCAAGTGAGGAGGTCGAACAGCAAATTGATGAGGGTGCAGGGGACGAGAGGGTACATGTCGCCGGAGTTCTTGGCCGACGGCGCGGCGACGGCGAAGTCCGACGTGTACGCCTTCGGAGTGGTGGTGCTGGAGCTGTTGTCGGGGGAGGAGGCGCAGAAGTATACGATGAACGAGGCGACGGGGGAGATCTCGAGGGGCACTGTGATCGAGGCAGCGAGAGAAGCTGTTTCGGACACGTGGCGGCTCAGGAGGTGGGTGGACAGCAGATTGAGGGACTCGTTTCCTGTCGATGTGGCCGAGAAGATGACGCGTTTGGCGCTTGAGTGTGTCGACGTGGATCCGGAGAGGAGGCCGGATATGCGACACGTGGCGGGCCAGATCTCGAGGTTTTTTCTGGAGTCGAAAGGTTGGGTTGAGAAGATGGGGGCCCACCGGTGGATTTCACTGTTTCGTTGGGCCCTCGATGACATTTTTTTTATTTTTTTTTTATTTTTAATGTTTGAGGAATGCGTCCGTTTTGGGATTGTGATGCGAGTGTATATTTTATTTTGTGACGGATGAATGTTCATTTTGAATAGTTAGAGAGAATAGAATCTAATCTTCTTATTTTGAACAGTTCACGGAGTTAGGACGACTAATTGTGACAAATGAGGCTCTTTTGGAGGCTTTCGCACGATAATTATTGATTATAATAGTCATAGATTAGGGGGAATATGTCCAACTGTACAATTATTTGTATGAATGTAATGTCTTTGTGAAGATAATTCTAAAGCTCTATAATGGTTCATTTTTTTATTACAAGCTTATAAAAGTCTAGCATTTATTATCTCATCCACCCGAACCTGTTCTCTCCTTTATTATGCTATACCTTGGTCTCCGGTAGTATTACTATGTCAAGTTTTTAAATTATGAACCAGTTCCTATGTTTACCTATGACAAGTTATTAACTTTGGCATTAAGCTACATTATGAAGCGGTTCCTATGTTTCCCTATACTGTGTGATCGGAACTTTCCTCATTTTTTTTTGGTCAGAAACAGGACCAAAGGCCCAACTTTCCTCATTTTCAAAAGAGAAATACTAGACCCTTTAACGAAAAAATATATATATATATGGATTTCCCTTTCACAGACAAGTGCACGCGCCATTCTTAGTCAAGAAGTGCTGGAACCATGTAAAAGTTATAACAGATAATGTCAAAAATATGAATTAATCTAAATGGTCTTCCTATATTCACTAAATATATTGCAATTTGTAAAATGAATGTAAATCTGACTTTGTAGTATTTTCCGGTCATCGCAATAAAAAGAATCATTTTTTAATCAATAAATAACTCTAACAGCTCGCCTAAAAAAATTAAGAAGAACACTAAAAGAACAACGAGTAAGTAAGTCACATCTCAAGACACATTGTCCACAAAAATCGTCCACGTATTCTCGGCCCGTGTTATCCAGAGGATGGATCTGTGTGTTTCTACCTTTTGAAGTGGACATGGATCGCTCGAAAATCCGATCCTACCTTGACGTTACTTTTCCAAGAAAATAACTCTAACGAGGCGCCAATGACATGCTGAAATCAGTTGGCACACTCCTCTTCTCACACCACGTCCGTGACTCCAAATAAAACTTGGAAAACTTTCCCGCCACGCGCCTCATATCCGGCCGTTGATCCGGATCCACGTGGCAGCAATCCAGACACAACCTCATCATCTTCTCCGCAACCTCAACTGGGTACGAATCCCTCAACCTCCCATCCATCCATCTCCGAACCCTCCCCAAATCCCCAGACTCATCATCGACCGCCTCCCTCGCACTCTCAATCACCGAAACCCTAACAAACTCGCCCCTCTCTCCATCGAACTCCACTCTCATAGCCTCCTCGCCTGACAACAACTCCAAAACCACCACTCCGAAAGCGTACACGTCGGACTTCTGCGTCGCGATCCCCTCCGATCTCAGCTCCGGCGACATGTACGCGATCGTTCCTTCCACTTTCAAGTCTCGGTGTGAAGAAATTGAGGCGATTTTTGAATTCTTTTCGACGAGATCTTCCTTTTGATGTGTTTTTGATGCTGTGATCTCTCCGCAGAGCTCTGAGGTTCCGAAGTGGCAGATCTTGGCGTTGAAGGAAGGTTCGGTGACGATGACGGAGGAGCTCTGGATGTGGTTGTGGACAAGGTCGAGATTCAGGCCGGTGTAGTGGTGGATGTACTCCAAGCCTTGCGCGAGATCTATAGCGACTTGCATTCTCGACATCCAGTCCGAGAGGACCGTGAATTTAGGGTTCTTAGGGTTTCGGAGACAATGAGAGAGGCTCGCGCCGCTGACGTGCTCGTAGACGAGGAAGATGTGGTCGCCGGAGATGGAAGCTCCGAGGAGCTTCACCAAACTCCTGTGGTGGCTCCGGCAGATCACCGACAACAGGTCTCCGACCTCCGCCGCGTCGATCGGCCTCCGGAACCGCCTCTGAAACACCACCGCGTCTTTGCCTCGAATTGCGCATCGCCAAGCGGAGGAAGACGAGGAGATGCGATTGGCGAGGAAGTTGTTGGTGGATTGTTGAATTTCTGAGAAATCGTAGATGTGTGTTTTCTCTGGAAGCGATGCGCGGAGGCTGGTGAGAGAGGTTTTGCTTGAAGTCGAAGTTGTTGAAGTGTCCTTGAATGTCGAATTGGTGTTGAAGTTGTAGGAGGATCCGTAGCTCGTCGAAGGATCTGATGAAGAAGAAACCGACTTGTTTGGGATTCGAGAGGCCGTCGACGACGATAACGATGAGGATTTGGCGGTTCGAGCAGGTCGATTGGTCGTTCGAGATGTGGATTTAGTGGATTCGGCGGGGTCCAAGGCAGCAGTTTTGGTTTTCGATTTACACATGCGCGCGATTGGTGAAGAAATTAGGGTTTCGCGTTCCGACGAAACCCAGAAATCTCGATGGTTTTCAAGAGAAGGTTAGGCTAAAACAAATGCTTGTGATGTGGATGGGAGTGTAGATAACAAAGATGAAACTGCACAGTGGACCCTCTTTTGTGTTGTTCAATGTCTCGTGCGGAATGGGTCCCAATCAAGTGAACTGTGGATGTTGAGTTAGCTGCGCCTCTTTGTTGGAACAGAGTAGCATGCATTCTCCGATAAACATGACAAACTAGTTGAGTCACTGCTTACTTGGTGGTTAAGCACTGGTCAGCAATCAAATAAATGATAGTTTCAATAGTTTGGTAAGTTTTACGACTTTAATTACGGAATTAATGATTAGTTTATAGTGTTTCGAAGCCCTAAGAGGCATGGTGGAGGGACTGTTAATAAGGTTTTAATACTCTAATTAAGGTAGAAATGATAAGTTTTATTCACAGTTGTTGTACTATTTTCGTTCCATATTTAAAAAATATATGCATGTTGAAGTTTGAGGTGTGCGGTATCATCCATAAAAGTTACACTTTTGATGGTATATTGGATAAAGACAATGATTATCTAAGTAAAAAAGTCCATTTAGGAAACATTGGATGGGGTCACCAAAGTACACATGTTTATACTTTTAATGAGGAAAATAGGGGTCAAAACTTTTTTATTTCGGGGGTAGGCAATAACGCATTGTGGGAAGGCGCCATCTACGTGGCATGTGACGTGGCAATTTTTTTTTTTTTTTTTTTTTTGTGGAGACAACGATAGCGCCTTCTCGAAGGCGCTATCGATGTACATGTCCACGTCGTCGACATGTCCACGTGGAACGACGTGGACATATACAACGATAGCGCCTTGCGCGAAGCGCTATCATGTCCACGTGGACAACGATAAGTTTTCCGGGTCCACGTGGATCGGATAGCGCCTTCGCGAAGCGCGCTATTGTGGCCACGTGGACATCAAGTTAATGGGGGCGCCACGCGCGTGGATCCACGTGGATCCACGTGGCGTGTACAACAATAGCGCCTTCGGAGAAGGCGCTATTTGTATAAAATTTTTAAGTTGTGTCCACGTGGATCCACGTGGATCCACGTGGACACATTTACGTGGGGTGCGGCGATAGCGCCTTCTCGAAAGGCGCTATCGGCGCACCTGTCGTCTTCTTCGCGAAAAAGCGCGAGAGAATATTCTCTGCGTCGGTTTCGTAGGGATGCGGGGGTAGGGATGCGGGGGTAGGGGACGTAGGGGTCACGGGATTACGATCCCGTGACCATGCCCGAATAATTGCCGCCCCGCCTATATAAGGAGGGGACGGGGAGCTCGGTGGAGGAAGACCACGCGCGGACGGAGGAGACACGACGAGAGGGACACGAGCGAGAGGAGGTAGAAGCGGCGGAGGAAGAAGGTGTTCTTTGCGGCGAAGCGGGGAGGAGAGTGGAGACGAAGCGAGGGAGCGAGGAGGTCCGCGGCGAGAGGTGAGGCGAGAAGAAGTGGCATTTTTGTTTGCGGCGGAGCGGAGCTTTGCTGCGAGGAGAGCGCGGCGAGCGGCGGGGCGGGCACCGATCGTCTCGGCGGAGGAGAAGTAGGAGGTCCGGTGAAGGAGGAGGAGGTATGTACGTGATGAAAAAAAATGGCGGTGAGTTTAGTTTGTGTTAGTTTTTTTAGTTTACTTATGTGTAATTTGGTTTAAGTTTGTTTGTTTAGTTAGTTGATTATTTGTTAGTTTGTCTTGTTTTAGGTATTTAACTTAGTTTAATTTGGTTTTTAGGTTAGTTAGTATAGTTAGAGTAGTTTGTTTAGTTTAGTAAGTTTGTTTAAGTTAGTCGGTTAATTAAGTTTGTTATAGCCGATTTATTATACTATTTGTGTTCTAAACAAACGAAAATACAATGTTATTGCGGGAATATTTTGTTGGAGAGGAAAAGCGGTGAAAAAAAGTAAGTTCGTTAATTTAGTATTTTCGAAGTAATTTATTTAGGTTAGTTTATGGTTTGCATGATATATAGGGACATAAGTATTTTGTTTATGAAGTACGGTTGATATATTTATTTATTGAACGTTATTACACGAAAAATGTAAGTGCGAAAGAATGAGTATGCTCTGTAGTTGCGCTATTATTGCGATCTTCTACATCGAAAAGTTCGATTTATGCTTTATCACCACATGATTTTCAACTAATTCCCTGAACAATTTTTTGCAATTATGCATTACATCTTTACATCCAATTTCAAAACATTATGTAGGGCATGTCACAAAGAAACATCCCTATTCTATTCTATGCGTACGGATCCATTGTTAATGGGGTCGATGGCATCGCGTCTGGCTCACCCCCATCGATAGTGTTGTGGGTGAAGTTTGGGTCTAGTGCCGTGAAATGATTGATGACGTTTCTAACGCGTTCCCTGACTGTACGGCGAGTACTATAGTTCATATGACGTATCGTCACATGATGCCTCTCCCCGGAGGCTCACATTATTACGTTCCTGTGTTGTTGAATGATGCGACACACTTCGACTTGATGTGGGATACGGTGGACAAATTACCAAAGACCGCGGCGATTGATATATATTTAACATTTGAGTCAGTCGACTCAAATCAAAATCGTACGATTCATTCGCAAGTTCTTGACGAACGTGGCGGCACGCCAGACGCGGACTTACTAGACATGGACGATTGCACATGCAATCCCCGGCGGATGAGGTAGCGCAAGAGGGGTTCGTTGCTCCATTACATGAAGATAATAATGCGTATACCGACGATGACAAAACGACGACGAAAATAACGAGGCGATGAGAAACGCATCATAGCGAAGAAGCTCCATCGATTGCGGTTTGGGATGACGTTAACGTTTGCACTGAGATGATCCAACATATGATCCTCGGGTGCGGAGAATGTCGAGGATGATGAGCAATTTGCTATCGATGAAGAGATTATGTTGGAGGAAGCTAGTGACGATGAAGTTCACCAACCAATACCGGGGGTATAACGAAATCGATTGGGAGGTGGCTAATTCAAGCGCAACACAACATTCCGTAAGCAAACTTGGGGGGACATCCCTAACCGATTTGGAGATAGGGATGTGTTTTGACAATAAAAACGATTTACAACATGCCGTGAAAGTGTGGCATGTTAATAGGCATTGTCAATACCATGTGATGGAATCGACTACAACTTCGTGGGCGATTAAGTGCGAGATATCCACAACACGGTTGTATGTGGCGTCTTCGCGCATGTTTCCGAAAAAAACACTATTATGGGAGATTACACGGTTAGACGTACCGCACACGTGTATTAATCCCAACGTAGAACGCGGTCATGCCCAACTTGACGCCAACATGATGGCGCGAGAGATCAAAGCGTCGTCAAAACCGATCAAGGTGTCACGATAAAAACATTAGTAGAAATAATAAAGAAAAAATATGGACACGAAGTCAACTACAAGCTAATGTGGGATGCCAAGAAAAAAGCAATTGAATGGGTTTTGGAGATTGGGATGAGTCGTACGCTCAATTACCAAGATGGTTGGGCTGCGGTGAGGAGTAAGAGTCCGGGACAAGAATCGAGTGGTCACACGAGACAATGGCATGATGATGAAATAAGTATCGCGTCTCCACAATTCCGTCGTGTGTTTTTTGCATTTGAAGCTTCAATACAAGCTTTTAAGTTTTGCGGACCTCTGCGCGATTGACGCGACATTCCTATATGGCAGATACAGTGGGAAGCTCATGATTGCGTTATCTGTTGAAGGAAATGGTCACATACTACCAGTTGCATTTGCCGTTGCAGAAACCGAATCAACTGATTCATGGGGGTGGTTTTTGCGCATCTGCGCAAACACGTGACAGATAGAGAAGGGATATGCGTTATTTCGGATCGTCACCCTGGCATTTTGGAGGCGGTCAACATCCCAATAAACGGCTTTTGTCCCCCGAAAGGGTACCACCGTTATTGCTTGCGACACTTGCTTAGTAATTTCGGCACACAATTCAAAAATGTTGTCCCCACAGAAAGTACTACTTGGTCGACGGTTGTTCAACATCAAGAACGAAAATTTATTGCGTGCATGGAGCGTTTCACATACTTATCGTCACGAACGCCACAATGCTGCAATATGTCAATGCCATCCACTAAAGAACTTTGGACCCAATCGCACGACGGAGGCATGCGGTACGGATGGATGAATTCTAATGGTGTTGGTAAGTACAACATACAATTTATTCTTTGCACTATAATACATTAAATATTCGACGAACCAATATTACTTACTAGAGTTTCATCGGAAATTGCGAGTGTTTTAACGGGGTCTTGAAGGGTGCTCGATTCTTGCCAATTCTGCGTTGACTCAAATGATATACTATAGATTGGTGACGTACCACGATCAACGCAACCAGGAAATCAATGCGGCAATCTCAAAAGGCCAAGTGTACACTGAATATGTCATGAAGCAACTCGCGATATATGAGAAATCTGCAAGGAGGCATCACGTCACGTTGATCAATCGAGACATTGGTGAGTTCCAAGTGCAGACTGGAAGACATGGAGATCGCATGCATAAAGGCAACAACACACAAATCGTCATCTTAAAGGACCGGGTGTGCGATTGTAATAAATGGCGATCATTTGGTTTCCCTTGCTCACACGTGTTAGCATCATGTGCGTTGATTCGAGTGAGCTCACGCGCGATTCATCGAGCCATACTATAGGTTAGATGTGTACGCACGGTGCTACTCGTACAAATTCAAGGCCATCCCAGGATGAGAAGTATTGGCCGACTTTTGGGACGAGCGATGCCCGACCCCAGGCGCGAGACGTGGCGAGGAGACTGGGGATCGCGTAGACCTACGGAGATGGATCTTCCTAATGTCCAAAGACCTTTGCGATGTGGGATTTGTCACCAAGAAGGACATAGAAGAACAACATGTCCAAATAAAGATCGTGAGCAGTACCAACTAGGAAGAACCGTTGTGGTATATGTCGTTTAGAGGGACATAACAAAAAAAATTGTCCGTTGAGACCTCAACCATCCAATGACAACCTATAGTCGAGTTTGTATATTGTGTGAAGTAACTAAAGGTCGTACATATGTTGCTTGTGTGAACATTTATTAATTACTTATCGTTTGGTTGTGTACAACACTCATTTTATTTTGCTAACATTATATGTAGTTGTACTACAATGGATCCAGGGCCTTCGATCCATCACTATTGCAACTCCAATCTACACACGAGATCAACGCGAGCATGGAGGGGCGAGGTAACATTTCTTACGACAATACGTCAAATTTAAATCAATAATGTATCAAAAACGTACATTAATACACTATCAATTACAAGGTGTACGAAACAATGCGTGTACGTCGAAGACGTGGGGTCGTGGATCGAACGATGCGGTATCATTCTAGGATGATCCCATATCTTCGTTCAGTGGGTTCTATGGGATATCTCGTGTAGCATTTTTCAGCCTTGATTGGGCTTTGATTACTGCGTTTGTAGAGAGATGGCGCCCTGAGACGCATACATTTCACATGCATTGTGGGGAGTGCACCATTACACTTCAAGACGTGCAGGTCCAGCTAGGATTACCGATCGAAGGTATGCTGTGTGACGGGAACTACGGGACGCGCAGACTATGCTTGATGTCGTGAGAGGCTACTTGGACGAACTCCTGGTAGAGATGACGTCGTTGGATGTAAACTAAAGGTCGATTGGCTTGAGCGTAACGTACCATCAATAGATGATGATAGCGATGAGGAGTCGGTCCGCCGTTACGTTCGATCGTACATACTACAACTCATCGGTGGTTGTCTTTTCGCCGACAAGTCTAATCGATTCGTCCATTTGATGTTCCTACCATTCTTTGGAGGATTTCCAACTAATTTGGACAATATAGTTGGGGAGTGCTTGTTTGGCTTATTTGTACGAGAGAGTTGTGTCGCGGATCTCGCGCGGGGGCACATGAGGTTCTTTGGCGCGTCAATTCTTTTACAACTTTGGGCATGGGACAAATTTCCATTCATAGCACCGCGGCGCTGCGTGTTTAGAGCTCGGCGACGAGCGTGGATGGACAAAATATGCTTATGGACGTTCCACTCGGACACAGGTATGTACACTGAATATGTCATTAATTTGCCTAAAAATCTTGTCCATTTACATTTATCTTAAATTATTGTCTTCTACACAGATGGCTCGATGCATTTTCGGTATCACAAAGTGCGACGCACGTCGTATCGGCTTCATCGTGATGCACTCGACTCGAGAGGCATGAGAATGATGTGGTCTGGCAACCTTATGCAGAACTCATGGGGTCTCTTCCCGATTACTGTACAAATGGTAACGGAAGTTGGCTCTCGACGTGTCCCCTACTTTGTTTCCACATTGTGGAGTGGCATCGACCTGAAAGGGTGATGAGACAATTCGGCATGGTACAAGTGGTGCCACCAAATTGTGCTTACGACGCCCAACTGCACCGCCTGGAATTGCGTGGACATCATCATGAAAATTGGGTGACCTTCCATGCAAGCTATATACACATGTGGGAGAATCGTGGGGACACCATTGCCACAGCGGCAGTTAATGAAGGCCACGATCACCAAGAGTACATGACGTGGTATCGCTCGGTCACTAGGAGATTCGTTGGACACGACGGGGCGTTACGTGACTACTCGGTAATATTATAACTCTTTATTTTCCTCCAACATTAAATCTCTTATACTGCGTGCTCTGACCTCTTATATTTTGTATATCGGCGTAACTTGGTGCATCGGCGAGGCGAGTGTTTATCGAGGATGGGTACGAGCAAGGTCTTGCTGCGCTTGATGAAGGGATTCAAATTTTAGACGAAGACGAAAGGCGAAGGTCTACTCTTTCGCATGACGGAATTGACGTCGAGCAAGACATTAATGAGGATAATGAACGGGACGATGAAGAAGACGATCGGCCGAACCAAACATAGAGGTGAGAAGAAGACGGGCACGACCGAGAGATTGTGCGGGAACGCACCGAGCGTCCTCGTCCACCGCGTCCATCTACTCGGGCGAGATTCTTTGCGAGAGAGTAGCGAGACGATCTCCTCCAAAGCACGTTCATCTCGTTCGAGAGCGAGTAGAAACAGAAGACTGTTGGTGAGAGTAGCCGACGATCGTCGCCACCCAGCAAGAACCTCAAATGTTTGTACCCGGGCGCCGAGCGTGAATCTTCCTCCTTACTATTTTGATCCATACGCACTGGGCCGTCGTTTTCATATGTGGACCCTGGAATGCCTCGTCCTCAAATGTATCCATCAACGCCTCGTACATGCCTAGTCCATATACTCCTACTCCATATAATTACAATATGGCGTATAGTGGAGACCACTTCATTCATGAACTTGTTGACCATGCCGCGACCTCATGTTCCATTCCCCCGATCCCATACGGGAAGCCAATATTTCGGGATGGTTCCACCTCCTATTTTTGGTAGCATCGATGTGAGAGGTGAGTCGAGTCAAGAACCGGAGGAAACGCAACAATCTACTCGACGTGATTCATCGCAAGACCAGCTACCTCAACAAGCTCAACCGGATGTACAAACACATCGTCCAACAAGACAAAGAGTACGTCCGGTTTGCATCATAGAGCAACAACGTCAACGGAACCGCCGAAATAGACTGCATGATGAGTTTACTTGATGTCATGGTGATTTGTAATTAACTTATATTTTGGGTTCACAAAGTACGTGTATTCAACTTTCTCATTGAATAAACTTATTTCTCACGTTTTCCATATTATTATAATGTCGTAGATTTGATTACTCTTCAATAGTTAGTTTAGTTAGTTAAGTTAGTTTAGGTTATATGTTTAATTTAACTTAAGTGGTTAGCTTAGTTAGTTAGGTGTCGGTGGTTAGGTTATATTAGTTTAGTTTGGTTAGGTTAATTAGGTTAGTTAGTTAAGTTAGTTTAGTTTAGTTTAGGTGTTGAGGTTATGTTTGTTTAGTGTAGTTGAGTTAGGGTATGTTCCTTAGTGTAGTTGAGTTAGGTTATGTTTGCAATTAAGCTAGTTAAGTTAGTTATTTTAGTTTACTTAGTTTGTATTGTTAGGTGGTTTGGTTAGTTAATGTTAGTTAGTTTAGTTTGTTAGTTACTTTAGTTTGGTTATGTTAGTTACTTAGTTAGTTAGTTAGTTTAGTTGAAGTTAGTTAGTTAGTTAGTTTAGTTTGGTTTGGTTAGGTTAGTTTAGGTAGTTAGTTTAGTTTGGTTAATGTTAGTTAGTTAGTTTAGTTTGGTTTGGTTAGGTTAGTTTAGGTTAGTTAGTTTAGTTTAGTTAGTTAGTTAGTTAGTTAGTTAGTTAGTTAGTTAGTTAGTTTAGTTAGTTAAGGTTAGTTAGTTTAGTTTGTTAGTTAGTTTAGTTTGGTTAGGTTAGTTATTTTAGTTTGGTTAAGGTTAATACTATAGTTAGTTACTTACTTAGTTAATTAGTTTATTTAGTTTAGTTGGTTATGTTTGTTAATGTTAGTTAGTTTAGAAAAGAGAGTTTAAGGTTTAAAACAATGTACATATATATTTTCAAAATTGGTTTTTTTTTTTTTACAAATATAAACTCCTCATATGCATATTCAAATTTGGTTGTAATTGTCGAGATCGCTCGACGACGACAACACGACGACGGCAACCAATGAGGGTCGGACCTACAGAAACGACGCGGTTGGTGACCGGTTGATGACGTGTCGGTGACGACAGAATCGGCGAGCGTTTGTGAGTTCGCGATGACGTGGCGTCCACGTGGCGATGGGTTCTTGCGATAGCGCCTTTTCAAAAGGCGCTATCGGTACATGTGTCCTCCATGTCAGCGCCATGTCAGCGCCACATCACAACCGTAATTTTCGCTCAATAGCGCCTTTTGAGAAGGCGTTATTGAATGAGGTGATGTGGCGCTGACGTGGCAATGCGTTATTGGATGATGTGATGTGGCGCTGACGTGTCGGTGACGTGTCGTCCACATGTACAGATAGCGCCTTTTGAAAATGCGCTATCTGTACAAACCCATGCCACGTGGACGCCACGTCACCGCGAACCAAAAAACATCCCACTCAATAACGCCTTTTGAGAAGGCGTTATTGCCTACTTCCGTGATAAAAAAAAAAAAAAAACCTCCCTATTTTGAGAAAAAAATTGTAAAATGACCCTACTTTTGGAAAAACTCCCGTAGGATTGTGTGTTTAATTCCTTCCTTATCTCCTCTCGATGTGATTAAATAATTTTCGACTAATAATCAATCTTTCATGCTCATGCTCACGTATGCTGCACCCTGACACACCCATGTTTTTAAATTACAAAGTCACGAAGCACTAGCTTTTTAAAAAAGTAATTTTTTCTCAATTACAAGTACAAAGAGTAATTCTAAGTTTATTAACATTCAGTGGACATATATATTTGTTTATAATAGATTATAGACGCCCACAACTTAACCGTGTCACTGCAAACTAATAAAGTCTAACTAGGTGAGTCTAGTGGGTTCAATCTAGTATTTATTTCACATTTTATGGCCTTGTTTAGTTAGGCGTAGAGCTATCTTATCGGAGATAATACTTACACTTTATGGTGTAAAATATATCTCCATCACCCCCTATGGAGTTATCTCCCAAGAGTTGTAGACACAATTACCACTTATTAATGACTCATTTATTAATCATCTCTATCTTGTTTCAAAACTATTTATGTCAATTTATATTTTTTATTGTTTAAAAATTTGAAACTTTCCTACAAGTTTAAAATTGAATCAAACGTGAAAATATTAACTCCGACTCTCAACTAACACTGTAAGTTAAAAAAAACGAACCAAACGAGGCCTGTGCAAAGCTCACTAACAATAACTTTGAGGCCGGAGGTGATGGGGGCGGGCCGTCGGAGTGCGACGGCCGGTATCACTCTAACAACGAACGCATCGTCGCACTCTCCACCGGGTGGTACGATGGTGGTAGCAGGTACATACATTTACATGTACAAAATGTGCATGTTACATACATTAAATGGCGCCTATATACATATATTAATTTGAGATTGAGACTTTATTGTTGTTATTTATGTATCTATATTTAATTTAGGTGTGGAAGGATGATAAGGATAACGGCGCAAAATGGGAGGAGCACGACGGCGAAGGTGGTGGACGAGTGTGACTCGAGGAACGGGTGTGACCAGGAGCACGACTACCAGCCACCGTGTGGTAATAACATCGTAGATGGGTCGAATGCGGTGTGGAACGATTTGGGACTTAACACGGACATTGGCGTTGTGGATGTAACTTGGTCCATGGCCTAGCTCGCTAGTTATATATATATATATGTTACATCGATCTATGTACGTTGCTACTAGTATGGACTCCAAATAAGAGAAATAATTAAACTGTTGGCTCTCCCTTAACACTACTGTTAAGGCAGAGCTAGGTGTGTTTGTGTGTATTATGTTATTGGCCAAGTCCTTGGAAATAAGACTTTTTAGGCTTAGTTTGGGACATATTAATTGTGTCCGCGTCCATGTACGCTAAGACTAATTAAACTATATATATACTCTTGGAATTAACGTAATATAATCCTATCTGACTTAGTCGTAACGTCGTTTTTTTTTTTTTTTTTTTTTTGGATGAAAAGGAGGCTATACTCCTGTATATGCATATGTATATTATATATGTATATGTATATTATATATGTATAAGTATATATAATTTACAAAATACAAAAAAATGTGTGTAGAGGATCGTACAAAAACCCCGGCCCATATGACTATAAGTATAAGTATAAACAAAAACGCCACTAATGAAAGCTTTGGCAGATGATACTTTCCCATATGTCTAGATGGACTCATGAAGTCTCCAAAACTTTTACTGTTAAATCTGCCTTCTATGGTCTATGTCTTGAATTTTCTTTGTCTTCCTGCTCTGCATATAATTTGATTTGGAAATCTTTTGCTTCTATGAAGGTCAAGGTTTTCGCATGGATGGTGTGGCTGGGCAAGATAAACATCATGGATGTACTACAGAGGAGATGTCTAAGCTACACTCTACTCCCTTCGAGGTGCTCTCTTTGTCACTCTAACTATGAATCCATTGATTATGTGTTGTTGGTTTGTCCTTTCGCTTGCAGGATTTGGGAAGAGATTCTAGGAGAATTGGGTTTGCTCTGGCATAGACTACAATCTCTAGCGAGTTGGTTGGAACAGGCGAGCACAATAGCACGCGAAAAGCTGGGAACATACTATGCAAAGCGGGCACTTTGGCGTTGTTGTGGTCATTATGGTCGTAACGTCATTTTTTTAAGTTTAACATTGATGGCGAATAGACATGTTCATGAGCTGGGCTCGAGCCTGGCCTGGGTTTAATAAGAACCTTAGCGCAAGTCTAGCCCATATATACATACGGGCTTATACATAGGCCTAAGCCCGGCCCATGTAAAAAATACAAAGCCCAAGCCCGACTCATTGATCAAGCCTATATACAAATATTTTAATATTAAAAATATAAAAATAAATTATTTATTTATTTAATAAAATTATTATGGACTTTTTTGATAACATGTGCATTTCTATATATGTTTCTATGTATATATTATATATTCAAATGTTGTGCGAAAAGGAGAAGTAGCTCAAATTTAAGTGTTTACTAATGTAAGCATTGAATCTTAGGATTAAATCCCACCTCCACCACTATTAAAATATATTAATTACTAATTTGTATTCAAGTCGGGCATGGGCTTTTTAAGGTGGCCCAAGCCCAGTCCACTTTAAAGCTAACCTAAATGGGCTCTGGCCCGAATCGGGCTTTTATTAGAAATGTCTACCCAAGCCCAGTTATTTGTTCACGGCTCCGGGCGAGCGGGTAGGTACCCAAGAGCCATGATCTGGTCTAATGGCGAATGAAAAAGTAAAAGCTTCTCGTCATATCAAAAAGGAAAACATAGTAACCAAAAAGTCAAAATACTCATGTGCTGCACCGACGACGGTCCACTAGCTCTACCTTGAGAGCCATCCTTGCCCACTCTGAGTCATATCAGGCTTAGAAGCCATCCGTGTGCACCTCGAGCTGTAAATGAAGTGAAAAAGGGATGAGATGTTTTTTTGACTTCACCGAACTCACACTCAACCCCAGATTATATTAGCCTTTAGAGCCACCACTACACACCTCGAGATGCCTAACTGTTTGTAATGCAACTACTTGTTTAGTTGATCAAAATTTTAATTAGAGAAATCAAATAAAAAGAGATTGAGAGAGAAAGAAGAAGATTATGAAGAAGAAATGATTGAGAAGGGATTGGGGAAGAGATAGAGAGGATGGAAAATTAAGGTTAGAGAAGATAGAGACATACAATTGTATTTCTTGCTTGCATTCACATAAAAATGATTACATCTTATTTAGTGTCTAAATCCTAACAAATTATATAAAAATTACCATAGTACTACAATAACTCTATTTTATATTATATTAACCCTATTAAAGATATGCATCATTGTGCATAGGAATCTCAAGGTGCACAAAGGATTCTTTTGCTCATCTCCTTCCCTAACCCTTAAAATTTTTGGTCCCTTTAAGACTTCATTATCGTTATGTTGCACACAATATCCATAAAATATATATATATATATATATATTAATTTTTTTTTTAAGCAACTCTCGAAATCTTCATCAATGCATACATAGTTAACCTCACTTAATTAATTTATAATTAAAGTTTTATTGATGTTGTTCAAGATGTTACATACATATGCATCGTCTATATATGCATGCTATAAATATTATACAGCAAACACTAGAAACTCCGTTACTAAATATTCCTACATCGCGCATGAAGACCACACTACATAAAACTAGTACATAATAACCAAGTTACAAGATCATCACCACATGATCAACCTCGATCGGCGTGGCCCCATGATCCCTAGGTACCTGACTCTGGCTTTGGGGCAGGGTAGCGATCTATGGGTATGTAATGGTGCCCATTTGGATCAGCACCACTTATGTCGTGGCTAACCCCATCAGCACTATGTCCACTCTCATCAACAAATTCATGTTGCCCATTGTTTGTTACCTCATCAACCAAGGCCTTCCCCTGCATTTTCACACAAGAATTCACCAACACCAGCACAAGAAGCGCAGCTGCAATCTTCATTTTCGAAAATTAAGTACTAAACAAGTTGTTACAAGTCACAAAATAATGGGCAAGTTGAAGTGTTTATATAGAGGAACCTGTGAATCTGTGACTGACCATGTCTAGTGGGCTACATTGGCTAATTTATAGGGTTATGAGGATTCCACCAAGAATTAATAGGCAATAATTTTGAGTGGGAAGCACAATTAATTGAGATGAATTGTTATTTTAACATGGGTTGAAATGATGGGTAGAAGGAAATTGAGCCCATTTGGGCAATTCGATGATCTTGTTTAGTGGAAGTCAATCAAATACACAGTAATGTTTTCCCTGTTTAGTTACTATATATTGTGGAGGTGTCTGAGAAAACTTGGTTGGAGAGATCTTTAATTATTTCCTTCTGATGATGAACTTTCTGGATGGCTTATCTCTACAAATTTGTGGCTATTTCAAGTCATATATTATAAGATGAGCTTTAATTAATCAGTGAATTTCTTCTTTGAAAACTATTATGTGAACACAGGACCATTGAGGCAATCCATACGTCAAATGATATAACCCCTAAGTGCAAGAGAAAATCAACCAAGAACAGTGATGTGAATTACTGATCTGAAGACTAAACGATGGTCAAGAACAATGTCGAAAAAAGTAGGCATACAACGCATGCTTCCATCGCCCTTACTGGTCTAGCAATGTACCTAAGAGTGCACAATGTTCTTGATCCGAATCCTTCGAAGGAGAGGCCACCTTCGAAAAATATGCTTCCTTCCAGTTTAAGCCAGAATTTTCTCATTCCGATATATTTTTAAGATTGATTTGATTGCGTTGGTGACTTGTTTTTGATGTTGTGTATGATTGATGGAGCCGTCTCCATCTCTTCCAGTACCGGAGACACCTTCATCATAGCAATCAAATCCATCTCAAAAATATATCAAAACGAGAAAATTCATTCACTCAAAACTATGATGTAGGAACAACAAAACTATGAACACCGCACTTGTATAAGTCATTCAAAATATGGCACTGGAAAGGAAATTAAAATTTACTTGAACTAGCTCAACAGTTAACAACTCAATTGGCTGGTCAGTACGAAAGCTAGTACTCCAACTTAGGCTACTAGCAAAACCTCATAGTGATTATTAAGCTACTTTCAGATCCTATAATCTTCAATTATCGGGACCTATTCCTCAATCAAGCATTTACAGCCTCCAGAGATTAACAGTAAGGACCTACAATTTCTAAGTTTGCCAATATGAACATTGCAGAACTCCGAAACCGATCCAACTACTCCATACAAACTCAGAAGCTTCCAACTTTTCCAATCAAAGTGATACTAGTGTAACACTTGCCTTGTGCTCCCGGGCTAATATCGAATTTCTTAACATTGGAGAATTCAAAAAACAAGTCCAATTAACATAAGCGAGTCATCCAACAAACAAATTTAGTCAGCTTCACGAATTTTTCAGCAGAGTAAAATTGCTCTAGCACTTCTGAACAAGAATCAACAAAAAAAGTAGCAGAAAAGCAACTAGAAAGTAGTGAATAATTATTTCTACTAATTACTACCTTATCAAATTCCACACCTAAATGTTCTTAATATGGACAAGCCAACAATTACAGAGATCCAGATTTTTACTACCCCTTCACGAGCCTTCCACCAGTTCTCCTAATTGCTGCCAAAACAAAATCAAGATACTGGAGACTAGCTTGATTCAGCTGACCAATACAAACTGTAAAACATCAAGTTCATATGTTCTCGGCTGAGAAGATTGCTACATTCTACTACAGCCAATTAGTACAGCAGAATGTGAAAGGGAAGCAAATAGCCTTGGGTTTTTCTTCAACGATCCACTTGTTTCTTCTGAATGGTGGACCTCAATTAAGAATATTCAAAAGGGGTTTATTTTACAGAAACAGAAGAAAGATGATCCTTGATTATGACTTAGCACTCCTAGGAGTAAAGGGGACCCAAGTCAAATTATATTGTCAATCAGCTTCCCAAGCCAAAACATATCCCAGCATAATTTCTTACGAAACTGTATTATTCCAAGGTTCTTTGAGCTATAACGAGTCCCCAGGTTTCTTGACCAAGTCATGCTCAACAGTAAGCATTAACCCAGGCCTTCGCAACAACATAACAATGACAAATGGACAAGGAATCATTAGAACTAATTTAAATATCAACTTGATGTCCATCACAACATCTAACCATAATGCATATTGACCCACATCCATATAAACACTTTGATGTAGAATAAAGAAAGCAGAGAGTACTTTTCGACTTCAAAAAAAAACTTACAGAAAGTCAGGCTACTTGAAAATCTTTACACAATTCAGAGACTAAAATCCCACTTAGATTATATATAGACAACCAAAAAGAAAACTTATCATAGCAAAACGTTTAACTTCAATTAATAATATAAAAATAAGCAATAAACTCGAATAAAGAAAATACTAATTTTCATTCTACACATATTATCAGATAGTATTAATAAATTGCATATTTCTATATTATTAACAGCATTGCAACTTGCACGCCCAGAGACTATGAAAAGTCGACTGCACCACAATACTTTACGATGAAAGACTTGTTGGAATAACCACAATAATCTGTTGCATGGATCAGAGCTTCATATTCTATATTTATATATACAAGGAAACATTCTTACCTACATAAATACATGTATGTGTAATTGTGTATAGAGAAAGATACAGCAAATAAATATCAGAATGTCCTATCAAAAATATATTTGCTCAGAAACAACAAAAAAAAAAAAGAAGGCACACATCAGCTGGCAAGCCCTTAATCTCTCATGACAATATCATCGTTTAAAAAACAATGTGCATAACTTTTAAAATAAAGCATTTTAAGAATAACGACACTCCAAATGAGGCAGTTTTAACTATAACTACCTATATTGACCAATAAAACAAATACAAGCTGTGAACACCAAGTCATCTGTTCTCGGGTGAGAAGATTGAGAAATTCTTAGTCAAGTAGTGCGCCTTTGTGAAAAAGAAGCAAATAGTGAAATTGGACAAAAATTGCTAATGATGTATTAGGGAATCAAAGAGAAAGACTGAATTGCTTCACATGAGTGGCCATTTATTGCCTCCAAAGCAATTGAGATTAGAGCAAACAAAAAAAAGGAGACCAAAGAAAGCAAATGAAAATATGAAATAAGCCAAAAACAAATCAACCAAGAAAGACAACCACTTGAGTCAAGCCAACTATCAAAATTCACTTTGAACATCTAATTTACAAAATCTGAACCATAATGCACATTTATCTATATACACATTTTGAAGTAGAATAGAGGATTCCAGACTAAAATCCCCCAAAAAAAAAAACTTATTATCGTAAAACATGTAACTTCATTAGATACTATAAAAATAAGCAATAAACTCAATAAAGAAAATACTAACTTTCATCTTAGTCATATTTATCAGACAAGATTTACAAAATGCATATTTCTACATATATTATTAAAAGCATTGCAACTTGCAAGCACGAAACAACAGATTATAGAAAAAGTAAACTGGACCTTAATAGTTTACAGTGAAAGACTTGTTGGAATACAGCCTCAATCCAAATTAGTTAGGATCTACTACAAGGATCAAACTCTTCCATTCCACTTGATTGAATGCACTTGATGGTGTGCTACAAAAATCTATCTATTTCATAAAGAGTGACAAATGTTCTTCTGCATTGGTTGTCAACCAATCACAACCCTCCTCCTTTATCCGGACTCTATGTAGAGCATAAGAGCTTTTTATCTATGATAGTTTCTATTGTATGGATTAAGGCTTCAGATTAGATAAATAAAAGAAGCATTCCTGCTACACAACTACATTTGCATGTGAGACAGTGCACGGTCATCAGCATGTTCTCTGAAAAAATACATTTGCTAAAAAACAGCTAAGAAAAACGAAGGAAGGTGTCACTCGGAAAAGCCTTGAAGTTATTGGATATCGCGTATGGTAATATCATTGTTTAATAATGACAATGTGCATAAATTTAAGAGAAAAACATCTTATGAACGAAGACGCTCTAAAATAAATGAGGCAGTTTTTAAAACTAGAAGTCTAGAACAAGGTACATTGAACAATTTTCATGCAAAGAAACAGCCAGCATTCTCATCTCATATCTATAATCATTAAAGCATACACTGCAATAAATTAAAACCATGAGCAGAACAAAAATTTACAGAAACAACAATTCATGTAAAAATATACACAGATATCAAACGTAACACTAACTAACTAACTAATAGCGTACATACACACAACAACACTGCAAGAGCAGGCGGCTGCAACAAAAAAAAATCGAAGAGTTTCTTCAAATGGCCAAAGTATCAAAATGTTACCTATATATTACAGTTACACTCTGAAACTCAAATTCCGATAGCCGCCCAGGAAGCCGCGGGCACGGGATCATCTAAGACCATCGACGAAATCCTGCAAATCCCGAACCCCGAATCCCCTCCCGTCGGAATCAACATCCCTACTCCTAGCCGCGAAATAGTAAGTCAGCCAAACCACCATAAAGTAAACCTCCACTACTGACTGAAAAATGGCGGCAAACACATTTCCAAATATCCTAGCAAGAACCCATCTCACAAACGACCCGCTAAGAATAGCTTCGAAGCATTTCAATTGAATTGCCTGATTCAACATTGTAGTTACCAAATAAAACCCTTCCTTGACAATCTCCCACCCACTCCTGGTATCCATTATGGCCACCCAAGCGTCGACGGCATACACTAGCGCGACAACCGTATCGGACACAAACCAGGCGAAGAGAAAGCGCGAAACCTGGCTCTCGTACCCCCTCACCCAAGGAGCATTGACAGAGAAAGGCATCAACTTTAACACAACAAAGAGCTTAAAAAACGAATGCTGGTCCTCAATGTCGCCAAAGAAACACAGCCCTAGAAGCTGCGTCATGGCGTCCCTAACCGCCCACCTCATCAGTATAAACCCAGAGAGCCTCCGAAACCCTAAACGCGACCCCGCCCACACAGTCCTCACCAGAGACTGCTCCCTCCCCAGTCGCCTATTCACCACAACAACAAACACGACTCCAAGCGCGCACGAATTGGTGACCAGAAACCCTAGAATGACCCAGCCGTAAGCCGCGGAGAGGAAGCTCACGAGAAAGAAGAAGGCCGCCGCGTCCCTCCGGCCCAGCCCCAATCCCTTCACGAGAACCCGGTCTTCGTCGCCGTCGGAAACCCTAGTTTGATTCCCGTCAAGATCGTCGTGGTCGTGGTCGTGGTCGGAGAAGGAGAATTTGATGCCGTTGTTGAAATCGGAAAACCCTAATTTGGCGAAGTGGGTGAAGTTGAGGGGGTGGAGGAGTTGAGGGGGAGGGGGGAGGAGGTGGGGGTCGTCGGCGGAGAAGAAGTCGTCGTCGAGGGTGCCGACGCGGGTGAGGTGGAGGAAGGGGCGGCGGCGGTGGCGGAGGCGGTGGGGGTGGCGGGGGCGGAGAGGTCGAGGCGGGAGAGGAGGGAGCGGAGGGAGGGGTCGCGGTCGATGAAGGAGGTGAGGAAGAGGGAGCCGGAGTCGACGGCGGAGCGGAAGGAGAAGAGGAGGAGGGAGAGGAGGAGGAAGGTGGGGAGGTTCAGGAGGAGGGTCAGGGCCGAGCGGGAGAGGACTTGGGGGGTCGTCCGGAGCTCCAGCTCTTCTGGTTCGCTCATGGCGGTCGTCGTCGTCGTCTTCGTCTTCTTCAGATCTTGGTTTGGTTTGATCGAGATCGTGTTGATGGTTTTCGCTTTTGTGTTTGTTTGTTTGATCGGGTTTGTGGTGATGGTGTGACGGGTGGCGAGTGGCGAGTGGGGGTTTGGGAGTGGGATTTGAGGTGCGGGAGTATTGGATAGGTGTTGGGTAATGTGTAGGAGGAGTCTGGACTCCCGTGTGTTTGGCATCAATCAAGGAAATTAAACCTTTCTCCAATGGAAAATTTAGCGAATTCATTTGTTTTGAACCGACCAGCCCTGAGAGGAATCCCCAGAAATCGTGTTCTCCGTCCCTCGCCGTGTGTTTCTCCTTCGTTGTTCGAGTTTTCTCGCATTTTGTAGGGTTCGGTGTGTGAGCCGATTTCGTCTCCAAATTAGGGCTCGGTTGAAGATCGTCGAATTAAGTTACATTTGGTAGAGTAGTTGTAATGTGTGTGTGGCGGTTTTTTTCAAATGTAAAAAAATTAGGAAATCGTGGTTCTCGGCCACACAGGCGAGAGACCGTGTCAACTCTCGCGAAGGTCGAGACGTAAGCTAATATTTTTGGGAACACGCAGCCTCGCCACGAAGACCGAAAGAGTTAACTGCGTGTCGGTTGTCCACTTCCGAGGGTCTCGAGGCTCTGGTCGTCATAGGACGAGAGTCGGCGAATTGAAATGGTCAATCCATCTCGGTGGTGTACAACCGACACCTTTTATCGGACTCGGTTGTACGCGCCGATATATTGGAATACTTGTCGGTCATGGGTGACCAGAAAATATGGGTTGTTTCACGAACCCGCTTGACCGAGACATCGAAATAGATGAATTTGAACATTACGCTTTGAAAAAAATTTGGTTGTATGTCAAACTAACAATACAAGATTGAAAATCCATCACGACAATTTGCACCGAAACTTAATTAATTATAAATCTCCGTAACATTCAAACCGACTCTAAAAATGGTCCATCCATAAGTAAACAACAATCAAAACACAACAACAATCAAAACACAAGACAACATTTGCATATACATAGAACATTCTGACGAATTGGCAAAATTTCTAAATGTTTAGCCGTGCTCAGTACAAGCTTTAACCTACGGTGTATCTAAATCTACAACGGTATGGTGGCTTCATGATCAGCGAGCTTGCAATGGGCGCGATATCTCGAAAAACGAATCCATCTCGCCAACTTTTGCGCATCCTCAACGTACCGATCCCACGATGGATATAAGGATGGCAATGGCAGGCATTCATACGCAATCGCACTCACAAAGTGAATAATAGAACATAGAAGATATTGTCACAAACCCGATTAAGGGGGAAACAAACCAATTCATAAAAAATCATAGAACTTACCCTAACCCAATGGATATTCCTTTCATTTGCCATTGCAATGATAAGTCTGTTGTGCAATGACGACGATGGAGTACTACGTATAGGTAGGAATGTGGAGGCACTCCGTGCGAGAGGTTGACGAGAATGACATTGAATGCGGTGGATACTAACAATCACATGTCTGGAAGTGTCAACCATTCTTTGAAAGATGCCCCATCTTGCTTCTCTCGGGGCAATGCACCGCATTCTTGACGATCTCGAAACTCGAGCCAAGCACTTCCCGCCAAAGGTCTTCATACCCGATAATCTCATCGTACATCCTTCTACGCACAATCCTCCACCCGTCTACGTCTACGTCGGCAGTCGAAGCCCGAGGCTATACACCGATATCCACAATTTCCATCTAAACGACATCAATAATGGCCTCAACATGTGGCAACCAATCCGGTTCTAAGCAATGACTATAAGCCATGTTAGATCCACTTTGCGTGCGTCGACCGACACGACACATTTGTGGAACATTGACTTTCTTCTCGCTTTAGAAGCTTTTGTGGAGTGGGATGACTCAAATCCGATTGGAGATCGGGGTGCCTCCGACACAGGAGGTGCCTTCGATTGGAGACCCCTGTCCTCCCACCCGCATCCTCAACTTCCCGATCGCACTCCACAAAAGACGAAGGTGGACTAATCTCCTAAGCTCGCTCACTTTCGGTCCCTCCCCCCGCATCCTCAACTTCCTCCTCCCCTTATCCAATCTTCCTGCGGTGTCGTGATTGTGCCTCCCACAAATCACGGTGACATACCATAAGGAGTCGCATTTTCCTTGACGTTAATTTGGAAAGGGCATCCACATTTCTTCGTACCAAGTGTGACTCCTCGCCTTTTCATCATTCCTTGATTTCTTTAAAATTTTTGCCGCTTTCCCCTTCCCTACTCTCGAGCCGGTCCCCCTATATGTCCCGCACCTCTCACAGTGCAATTTTCACCCTTCCCTGCGCTTAATGCCCCGCATCCGAGCGCTTCGTTACTAACACAAACTTGTTCTCACCACCAATCATTTGGAGCCATGAAATAGCCGCTTCTCGAGAGGGGAATGGCTTAGAAGGTGTAAAAATGTCCTTGTAGTCCGGAAAATTACTAGATAACGGCATTACCCGCAATACAAACAAAGTAACATTATAATCAACCAAAATGTACAAGACAATCACAAAAAAACCCAAAAAACATGTTCTCATTGTAGACAGTCCGAAACTTTCTTCGTAGTCTCACTTACGTACGACCGATATTTACTCATTACTCTCTGGTCGTTCCGGCATCGCGACCTATGTGAATTCTCTCTCTGGTCTCTACATGCATCGAGACGTTACCATACATCTCGGTCCCCGAGGCCGAAACGATCGCGCACCCGCACGAAACTTCGGATAACCGCATGAAAAAAACACAAAAAATCTATTTAGCAGTTGTCATTTGAGCTTTTTTTTTTTTTTTTTTTTTTTTTTTTTTTTTTTGGGATGTTTGGATGTCAACTATCCGATATTCAAACTGAGGGTATCTCGTAAAAAGCGTATAGTATATTGCACTTGAAATTTAAAATATTTAGATTAATCTACTCCTCAAAAAATATTGCTTAGGTATTGATTTAGTTTCGGGGAGCTTGAAATTCTGGCTCCGCCTCTTATAAGGGATGTATAGTTGATTTGCGATTCAATCACAAATGTGCTTTTTATTGCACTTGAGCTCGTAAAAAATCTTTTTTTTTTTTTTTTTTTTGTATAGTAAAGTGTTTAATTATAGAGGAGATAGTAAAATAAAGTAGTGAATTAACGAGGTGGCACTTCTCTACACTCATTTTTAGTGTAATGGACTACTTTAGGTTCAAGTTATAATCGGTCTTTACCCTCCAACTACGCAGTATGTAAAATTAACCCCTGCAAGTTGTCACTTCAAATAGCAAAACAACAATGAAAAAAAAAATGCGCCACAAATAAAGATTATGATGATTATCCAAAAAAAAAAAAAAAATAAATAGTGTTTCCAAATAGGAGATTTTAGGGCTTATCATACAATCCACATATGCCTTGGGTCTCTCCACGTACATAAACCCGTCCCTGGCCGGCCCAGCAGGCCCAATTAGTCCTGCTCGGTCTTATGCTTTCAAAGAGCTTGGTCTTTGAACTTTATTATAGCTTTTTTTTTTTTTTTTTTTTTTTTTTCGTCAGTCTTGTACTTTATTATAGCTTAAGTTAAGCACGTTTAAGCCTCAATTTTTAATGTCATTTTAAGCTTAAGACTTTGTTTTGAGTTACATTACAAATAATTAGACAAAGAAAGAAACATACTAATACAATAGTAACTATATACCAACCAACAATTGGATGCCCTAAGTGGTAAGGAACTTGGTCTCTTTAAATTAAATTTCAGGTTTAGTCTCGTGAATGGAAAAAACTTGGTTGAGAGGGTCGCTCAATATAAAACTCGATAGTGTCCGAGCGTGAATTAGTCGGTGCGGTTGACAATGGACACCAAGCGGGAAACTAAAAAAAACTATTTACCCACTAAGTTGACACCACTAAAGGCCTCCACCTCGATCTAATTTATGAAAAATAATAATAATTAAAGAGCAGCGTCTCGACTTACTTATATAGATCTTACTTGCTGACCATTATTAATTGTATAATCAATACACACAATTCAGATAGCACTTTCAAATTGGTTGCCACTAATTATCAGATGACTTCTTGTAATGTCCCTTCAAGTTTCAAGTCATTAGATGCCAACCATGCTCACATCTGCACGCATTGCCATTATTATATTAACAACATTATCTTCATCTAATGGTTTCTTAATTAAGTATTCAAGACTGACTAATTAGATGTTTCTTGTTGATCTGTAAATTTTCTGGTTGATTTACATTTCTAGAGGAAATTGACTTTACATTATATCTAGAGTAGACAAATGTTTAGCTTACATAGTTTAAAACTTAAAATATCGTCCAATTTCAGTGTTAAGAGCCATTTAAAGTCATTTGTCAAACCTACTACCTCCCCACCATCACCAACAATTGATAATAGGATAAATTTTGGATTTCATTATTTGTTATGTATGTAACATTAATCAATCTAATCAAAAGGATGCATGGTATTTATTATGCAGGTATGCAAGCTCATGGATCTCCGTTAATGCCGATGGATCCTTTCACCTAAGGAGCACGAACATGAAATTATTTCATGAGATTGACATTATTCAGTAAAAACCATCCATTCACAGGCGAAATCAAATAGGGCCAATACATGGATACAACAAAGTTTCTAAGTTCAAATTAGTTGAACTTAATTAAATATGTATATAGGCCAAAATCTTCTTTTGCTCTCGATTATACCTTTTGATGGTGTGTCTTAAATATCCTTTAAGCTTGATTTGTTATTTTCACTTCACTCTTATATCATCAAATTTCTTCAGTTTCTATTAGATCTAGATTTTTAATTCTATCTCGTAATTAATGTTGTAATTAATAATTGGCGAAACTAGGGGAGGTACTAAACCCCTACGTATTCGTCTTTCCCGCCCCTATATATGGTCGACATAACCTTCCTATATAACAAGTGTAACATTGTCAAAAAAAAAAAATGATATATTTGAAGTGTCTTGAGTGTAACATTGTCAAAAAAAAATTGTTAATTTGTTATGCTTAGTTTTTCATATTAATATATTTTTTGTTTGGAAAAAAAAAGTCAATTAAGGTTCGCTCCCCCCTAACAAGATTGATTTTTTGGTTCCGCCACTGCTAATAATCACAAAAAAAAATTAAGGATATAAAATTCATACAGGAAATCTTCTTTCCTTTCTTTTCCTTTAGAAATAATATCAATATCTTACATATTGAGATAATATATACCATGGTTCTTCACCAAAGTTAAGTGACATGAGTGGTAGAAAAATAAGGCCAAAAAAAAAAAAAATAAAATAAAAATTCCAAGTCCAATACATTGAAACAAAACACATGCAATTCAATATCTTCTGATCTCCATCAGTTCATCTTAGCAGATTGGAAGTGGAGTTCCATCCCAATCTTTCAAGCACTCCAACATAGGATCAATGAGCTTCCCTTCACAGATTGCACTAAACACCTTGTCAAACTCCTCACCTGGTGACCTCTCCTTCTCACCACTCAAAAGCTCTGTCCCCAACTCTTCCCTCACAAACCTGTACAATGGGAATGATCTGCACTCCTTGATTCGATTACCGATCCCGCAGTTTCCGCTCTCGAATTCGACTCTCGCAGCCTCCACCTCTGTAGCCAAATGTGTCTTCAACTCCTCCTCGAAAGCACTGATCTTGTGAAAGATTGATGAACTAGTGTTGAAGCTCTCATCATGATCAGTACTAGTACTATGATCATTCACCAATGCATGCTCCACCAACACTTGTCTTAGTTTCTGCATTAAAGGGTAGTCGGGGCTGCATGGATCGTCGATGTAGGCGAAAACGTGCTCTCGGTCGACGACTTTGAGTAAGTCCTTTTCGCAGAATCTCGATGGGTGGAGCTCTCCATTGACACCTATTGTGAGGGCTCTCTTGACTGCTAAGCTCACTGTGTTCTTCACACATTGTTTCATGGTCTCCTCTAAGTGTCTTAGATCAATTGCTTGGCATATAGCAACCAAGAATGTTGAGCTCATGAGTTTAAGTATCTCGACAGCTTCGGCGGTCTTTCTCGCGGAGATCAAACCGAGAGAGTTCACGTCTTGGTTGTGTTGTTCGGCGCTTTGAACATGACTAGTGACTGGATTGGCTAAGTATTGAAGCTCGGAGCAATACGAAGCCATGGCGATTTCAGCGCCCTTGAAACCGTAATCCAAGCTCGGGTTCCTCCCACCGGAGAGATTTGACGGCAACCCGTTGTTGTAGATGTCGTAGACAAGCTCGGAGAATTGAGCGAAGAGCAATTTCCCGATCGCGGCGATGGCTAATCGAGTGTTGTCCATGGACACACCAACAGGGGTGCCCTGAAAATTCCCACAATGCAAGGCCTTGTCTCTTGAAACATCAATCAATGGATTGTCATTAACTGAGTTGATCTCTCTCTCAATGGATTTAGTTGCAGCTCTGATCACTTCAATCTGAGGCCCCAACCACTGCGGCGAAGTCCGAACCGCATACCGGTCTTGTTTCGGCTTCTGCAATGGATCAATCTCATGAACCTCCTTAGCTGCCTTAACATAGGAGCTACCATCAAGAACATGTTCCATGATTGCAGCAGCCTCAATTTGCCCCGGATGATGCTTCAACTTATGCGTCAAATGGTCGGTAAACTCCGGCTTCGCCTGCATCACCTCGGCGAACATAGCGGATATAAGCTCGGCGAGAAGCGCAAGTACATTGGCGTCGAAAAGAACAATTGAAGCCAAGGCTGAGCCAACTGCTGTGCCATTGACTAGTGCTAGGCCTTCTTTAGGCCTTAACTCGAAAAACCCGTCTTGGATACCGGCTAGCTCGAAGGCCTGGTGGGCGTCGAGGCGTTGGCCTGAGGGGCCTACGGCGATGGAGTTGGGGCGGCCGGTGAGGAGGCCGGCAATGTAGGCGAGGGGGACGAGGTCGCCCGAGGCGGTGATGGTGCCGCGGAGAGGGAGTAGGGGAGTGATGTTGTGGTTGAGTAGGTTTGTTATTGTTTCTAGGATTTCAAAGCGGATGCCTGAGTAGCCTTGGAGGAGTGTGTTGGTTCGGACTAGCATTGCTGCTCTCGTTGCCGAGAGTGGCAGTGTGTGTAAAGATTCTGTTCCGTGGCCAAAGATTCCAGCGTTTAAGAACCTGGTTTTGGTTTAATCAAGATTAATTAAGATGGATTAGTTGATACTAATTTGTAAGATCAGGTGCATATCTCAACACATGACTAAAAACACAAGAAAATCGACGAATTTCTTTCTTTTCTTTCTTTTTTTTTTTTTTTACTGTGATGTCATGAATTACTTTTGACTGTGCCTCGAAAAGTTAATAGATTTTAACATGTGACGTCTAAATAATTGATCGGGCATCCAAATTAGGTTGACCATGATGGACTGCTTTGCATGCTGGATGAGATCAATTAATTAAATGGATAAATAGTGGAGTCAAAAAGAATCTTTTGTCCTAAAAGAAATTGATGGTTGAAATAAAATATGAAAAATAATCAATGTAATTATTGGAGCAAACCAAAGACAATAAATTCAATAAGAATTAATTAAGGGAATATACAACGTAATTATTTAAATTTTATTATGCATATGTCTTAAATTGGAATTATTAGTTTTTTAAAGTTAAAATTATAATTAATTTTGACATATAAAGGTAAAGTAATTAAGAATATTATATTAGATAGAAGAAATATCGAAATATGGGAAAAGAATTTACAAAAATCTGAAATGTTTCATGTATTAAAAAGAAATTATGTACAGCTTAGATATAGCACGATTTTTTATTTTTTTTTTATTTTAGCGGGAGCCAAACACACGACTTCCCCATACCTTATCTTTTAACTAATGATATCTCGTTTATCTCATGACAAATGCTTTGGCTAGTAAATTTTTTCTTATAAATACTCGGTAAATGAATAAAAAGGGATATCGATTTTTTTTAATACCCAAAAGATATTCATTCAATGCTCATTAATTTTGTGCCTACTTCTATAATCCATGTACGGAAGAAACAACAAATTAGGTCACCAAATTAAAGCTTTCAATTAAATTTCAATAAATGGCGTCAATATAGTACATATAGAGATAGAAAAAAAATCGCAGATCTGATTAATTCTAACTATATATATCATAATTATCTCAAACAAAACTATACATAATATAACTAAAATGAACTGTCTTTTTTTTTCGCTTCTTTTTGAAGTAGAAGCTGTCACGAAGATTAATATACTTGTGATCGTGTTTCCAACGGATGTCAAGTCTTAATCTATCATTTTTGAACCACTAAAAATAGTTACCTAATTTTATTAGTACTATTCTATCTTTATATTTTAGGGGCAAGCTAATATACCATCAATCCCAAATTAATTGGGTCGGCTATATAAATTAAACTCTTTTATTGTGCTGAATTTGGTGCAACTGATGGTATGCTTTTCAAATTATTTAAATCCCACCTAATTAATAGGTCAAAAGTTTATTTTAGGGATACATAGGCTATACGTCAAAATAATTATATATAGTGTAAGAGTTAACTCAAATATATGAAGGCCGCGAAATTAATGCAAATATTCATCACGATTACTGATCATTTTCTTATAATAATATTTGTGGCCTTGTGGGTATCCGAACTTTTTTCTCTAGGCCCTCCCTACCTACCTAAGCTTCACTATTCTTATAAGAACAGTTCCAATCCTAGAGAAATCAAATATATATACATACATTTGGACGGTATAATTCAATTCCTTAATAAATAATAAGTTTCTTGGTGTATCATCAAATTTATCTCAGTAACTTTACCACGAAACCAAGACATAATCACATGGTAATAATTTATTCGTAACAAATTAATTACCTTATGAGCTCCTTTTGAAGTGCCCCGCCTTGTTTAGTCCTCCTATGAGAAGTGGCTCCAAAGCCGGTGGTGACACCATAACTGTCCTTCCCCTTAGCCATGCTGTCCATCACCCAATCACTACTCGCCTGGACGCCGTCCCTCGCCGACTCCGACAGCTCCACCGACGTCGCGCCGCCACCAAGGGCAATGGCCGCCACTTGGGCCACGGTCAAGGTCTCGCCACCAAGTCGAACCACGGGCTTTCGAAACTCCGTCACCATTCGCTTCACCTCCTCCAAATGACTCCCCTTCATTCCCTCCGCCGCGGCGCCCCACCCTAACGGGTCCTCCTTCAGCATCACCTCCTGTGCTACGCTGCCCATGACTTAATTTGTATACAATTAATTAAGTGTATGTATATATATGTATGTTTGGTGTTGCTAGCTTTGTTTTTGAAATGTAAATGTGTATCAATTTTTACGAGTGTTTGTGTGTGTTGAGTTGCGGAGGAAATATGTAGAGATTTCCTGAGTGTTGGTGAGCGGTAAGGGGCTCTTTAAATACTAGTATAAGAGTGTTGGGGGGTCATAATGCGTTTGGTGGGAACGCCAACGGGTTAGTTGAGAACCATTCCTGGTCGTTAGATGGATGGTTAATTCATCGGATGGCCCTCGATCGATCCAAAAGTTTTACTTTGGCTTGTAAATTAAGGAAATCAAAATTTTACACACTTATGTTGACCTACAAGTCTTAAAAATTGGTAAAAAAAAAAAATTGATGCGTATTGTTTATAAGTTGTAACTAATTAATGTGTAAGCGTAACTCACCAGTGTAATTATAACCTTTCCCGCTGGTGAAATTTTTCCACTTATCTGTCTTTTTTTTTTTTTTTTTTTTTTTGGGGTTATTGGGAGGGGTTGGGTGCGTGGGTGGGAGGTTGGTGCAAAGGATGGTATGGAAACAATGAAACCCAAACATTAAGAAAATAAGAAAAATAAGCAAATTGTTATGACGGCCACAAAATGTAACACTGACTTTCAAACAAACGCGTCGAGATGTGTGGTGGGCTTCTCTCCATTAGTAATTGAGAAATGCTACAATGATTCGGAAATGACGTCCGGTCAACGTACAGCTTGAAAATCAATTGCTTTTGGATGAGACCCAAGGTGCGTCCACGTCATCAACAGATGTGTTGACTGAGTGTCATATTCGGGTTATTTTAGCATTTTACTCAGTAATTTAGTGTACATACGCGTATTGATTATAATTTTATAAGACTAGCAGGTCTTGCTACCGTTGCAAAATGAAGTGACTTTTGTTGAAAAATTAGGTGCATTTTTGGTTAGTAATGTAGGGAAATTGGAAGCTCAACCACATAGAATAATTTTTTTTTTATTATTATTATGCTTTCAAACTTCCAAAAAAGGGAGAATGATGATTGATGACCCACATAGCATTGTTTGGGGACATGAAGGTATCGATCAGGGGTTATTACAAATGGAGATTTTCTATACATTCACTTTGGTTCTAAAAAAAAGAGTCCTTATTAACCATTCCAATAAAGGTATTGTATATGTGTAAATGACCGCAATAGAAACTGGTTCATAATCAGTCTCAATCTCAAACTAGTTAAGGTCTACAACATGATTTAAATGCCTTCACTTAATTTGCATGTTTAAATGTAATTGACGGTATGCTCTCATAATGTTTTTAAAACTTTTTTTTATAATTGTTGTATTTCAAGTTATCGTAGAAATACTTTTTAATTATACCTTCAAAAAGAAAGAAAGAAATAGTACTCTTTATCGATATCTTTATTCTTAAAAATACTATTACACTATTAACTTTTTTTAAAATTTATATTGTATTGAGTTTTCTTAGTAACACATTTGCATGTTGTGTTTAGATTAGGGGTGGCAAAATGTGTTCGAACCCGTCTGTCCGCATTTGTCCGGACCCGCTTTAAACGGGTCCCGACATGTTTTTTTGTCCGTTTTAAAAAACGGGTCCGGGTCCGGACTAGATTTTTTTTAAAACGAGTACTCATTTAGCGATTAATTTAAATAATATTTACTTATTTATAGGAGTATTTCGAAACTTTCATGATGTTTGAATTGTAATTTCACGAATGATATATTATTTCTATATAGAAACTTGTAAGACTTGAACTTTAAATTTATAACATTTTTTTTTGTAGTCATGGAATGCATGACGACATAAAAATCATGTATTTTTGTTAATAATTAGGTGAAAAAGATTATTTTATTTTATTAAAAAATGGGTCCGTACAAAAAAAAATGTCCGTTTCAAAAACGGATACGGGTCCGGACATTATTTTTAGTCGTTATTAAGGGGGTACGGACGGGTACTAAGGGGTGTCCGGACCTGTACCCGTCCGTACCCCTTTTTTTGCCCCCCCACTTTAGATGACAAGTTCAAAATGACAGTGTCCTTCTCAATTATTTGTATTTATCCATATACTACGACATACTTTTATATGTTTTTTTTTTTCTTTTGAATCTCAATTTTTCTTTCAATGTGAAAATAAAAATAAAATAAAATTGGATTAATTTATTAATCCCGTAAAAATGATCAGTTTTACAGAACCCTCATCATTATTTCTCTTGACAACATCTGGAGAACTTTGTCACATTGATACTTGAAGCTCTACCATCTTGTTATGATAGGACTTTTTAGAAATTATGTACTTTCATATATACCTAAAATACTCGTACTTTGAAATTGAAGTTATTTTTTCTTAAAAAAGATAAAGAATGCTTCGGCACTTATACCGAACCCTTCACATAAAAAATATGAAGTCAAAAAATAGTATATAACCACTTGATTTTCCGAACCTTCAAATCTAAATATTTTATTTTCATAATCACATTCAATCCAAAAATCTTACTGAGTGCTACTATTGTCATCTCACGCTTTAAAAATTAATTTTCTATGTTTTCTTTTTTGATGAATTTATTTACTAATTTAAATTATATATCTTTTGTAATTTATTTTTGACATAAAACTTCACCCTTTTCACTACCTTGTACGTGTGAAGAGAAGAATGGAATTACAGGTGCGCACGTGCACAAAATGTAGGTGCAGGTGCACCAAATCACACAAGGAGCCACTTTACGAAATGACGTGGGCCGCACGTATGAAACCACAAAGCCCTGATTACGGCGTTCACCAAATCCGATTATATTTCCACCCCACCGACCTACCAACCTACCAACCCCTCACCTTTCTCTCACCTACCCCTTTTTTTTGTTTTATTTTCTCATATTTCCTAAACAATTCCTAAATTCATCATCTTGCAAATAATTCAAAAAAAAAAAACCTTATTACATAGTGGCGAGGAAGCTTTCTCTGCATTACTTTCATACTCTTTTTTTTTTAAATCTTGCACCCCGACCTTTCGTAAGGGCATCCTAGCAGAAAATGTCGAACTTTTAAAAAAAGTCATTTCTAATGAAAAAGATCCTTATGCACCTCATTGTGTTTTATGCACTCCGCCACCTTTTCCTTTTGTTTTGTGCACCCCACCGTTATCCCTCCACATACTCCATTCTTATAATTTGTAGGGCATCATCGAGTTGCTCGACCTAATAGGTCTGAATCTCTATTTGAAGAGTCGGTTAAAGCCCGCCGAACTTTTATTAGAAGATTCGGTCAGAACTCACCAAACCTTTAGATCGACGTTAACTAAGTTTCACCAAAGAGGTTCAAAAAACTGAACCTAAAAGATAAATCTCGATCATGTGTCATCGAACCTAAAATTAAATAGATGTGATATTTAAACAAATGTATAAAGTATGGTAAAAATGTTGGGGTGCCCTCACAAATCAAAATTTAAATTTGGGGTGCCCTCAAAATCGAGTTGCCTCTATGGAACATTGGGTGCCTAAAGCGAGGGCTCTTTTCTTAACTTCAATAGGAGTCAAACTCACGACCTTCCTAAACTTTGCCTTTTGGCAAGCAATGCGTCTTCCATCTCACCATAAGTGCTTTAGAATTTTATTTTTTTTGGTACTCCCCTTAATTATATTTCTATTTAATTAATTAAGGGGCCTTGTTTTAGTAATGCAACTAAAGTTTGAAAGAGGTTTTTCTCAAATTTTTTTAAAGATGTAACATTCAACGAGTGTATAAAGTATGGTAATATTTTTTTTTTCAAGAAAAAGTATGGTAATATTGACAAACACGTAAAAGTATAATTTTACTGATTATAATTGTTGGATAAACAAAATATAGACAAAAACAGAAGAAAGAAGTGACCAGAGGAATCATGAAAAAAAGTGACCAGAGGAATAAAATGGTGAAAAGACGAAAGTCACTTATTTATTAGAAACTTAAATTACATGTAGATAGTTCATAAGTCAATTCACACATTTCTTGAAAGGATAACTATGCTTACCCTTTTTAAGTGAGAATTACCCTAATATATTTGCACTTTAATCATTTTCGTATGACTTAATTTTTTGTTTTCAGATAAATCATTTTCGTATAACTTAAATCTTCCTCGAGAGGTGCATATTTTAATTTTAATTTTTTTTTTTGACAAGAAAGAAACTATATATCTTGCCCTCCTTAGCACTCCAACTCCCAGCATTTTAATTACTCAAACATCTCGTACCAAACAATTTTAATTTTAAGTTTTCAAACTTCAACAAAAGTAAAATTAGGCTATATCTACCATGAGTATGTTATATTTGTAGTTCATTTTTTAATTTTTTTTTTTTTTTTTTTTTGGCGAAACTTATCCTTTGGTCCTTAAAATTTGTGTTTTTTTATACTTTTCATTCATGAATTTTTATTACTACACATTCGGTCCTTCTATCATTTAAGGTGTTAAATCCCGTTGATGTGGCTAACCGAAGTGTCATAAGGCTAGCCAAGAAAATTAAAGTGATTTATATTACTGAACCAGACGACTCACTTCAACCAATAAAAATAAAAGAAAACAACTCAATTTCCCAAAAAAGCATAAAAACTTAAAGCTAATGGACTAAATTAAAGCATAAATAACTAAAAAATTCAGGGACCAAATGTACACTAACAAAAGTTCGGGGATCAAATGTACACTAATGAAAGGTCATAGACCAAATTAAATCATAAAAAAACCCTCAAAGTTCAAAGACCAAAAGTTATGTTTTGCCTTCTAATTTGACGAAAAGCTCATTTTTTAAGTTAATACAACTATATATGCGAAAGAAAGGTTTAAGTACTAAATAGGTCCTAACATGTACAAGTCACTCAACCTAGTCGGGTTGGCCTAGCTAGTGGCAAGAGCAGAAGGGCATGATATCACATTCGAGTTGGGATAGGAACATTCCAAATCAAATAAAAGTAAATATTTCTCAAAAAATAAATAATAAGAAAAAAATGAAACAACTTACTTTACAACAAAGGCTCAATCCCAAATTAGTCAGGGTCGACTAACAATTCTACTCAACCCGAGTTAATTACAATGAGCAGCAATGTCTTTAGCATATTTATTATCTTTTTCTCATTCTTGCTATTTCAGTTAAAGGTGTGCTTTAAGAAATGGGTTTTATTTTATAGGGTTAGATGTAACTTGACAAGTTGTTATTGCATTAACTCAACTCCATGTTTTTTGTAAAAGAAAAAAAGAAAAGCCTTGCACAAAATGGAAAATTCATGATTATTCTTTGTAAAAATAATATTCCTATACTTTCTTGTCTAATAGACGGATGCTTGTAGGTTATGAAGATCATAGGATGAGTAGCAACCGCTAACCATCTTTCTATAAACGCTCTTGTGAAATCTCTACGATGATTTATTTCAAAACACATGTTTTTAGATTAAGTTTGAACTTAAATATAAATACGCTTCGCAACAATAGAAGAGCTCAAATTCACTTCTTCTCATCATTTCTCCTTTGAATTTCATGACGAGCAAAGAGGCCCCATCCATGTATTCCCGAGATCTACCGGAAGCAAACCTGTCATTTCGGTTTTTCGACCAAGAATAAACCCCAAATCAAACATTGAAAATGGGATGCCAATTGAGAGAAAAAGAAGAATAAAATTAGGATAAAAAGTATACCTCGCCAAATTGTGAAGCGTTTTTAAAATGTTGAAAAGATTTAGTCACCATTTCTTCCTGGTGATGAAAAACCATGAGAATGATTCAAGATTCCAATAAGTGTGTACGCATTAACACACTTGTACACACACAAAAAAAGGAATAGTAACATCTTACCTTAAATTTAAACAAGCCTACCTAATGCTAATGAATGATGGCATGGCCCCCTAAGTCGGTGGACTATGGCATCTTGTAATGTAACCTAACAAATCAAATAATAAAAAAAGTGAAAAGAGTGGAGACAGGGAAAGGAATAATATAATACATATATAAGTGAATGACTTAAAGAATAGAAGTTTGAAATGTCGGCATACACTTGGCTTTTGATCTGCTTAAGGTACGGCACCCTTGCCTGGAAAATGGTTCTAATTGCTCGGATTCAAAATCTAAACTCTGTGGAACTTCTGTTATCCTAGATGAAATTAGCCTTGAACCGGTATTTGGAATTGGATTATTATAAATTCATGTAGTAATTGTTGGTAACACACAAAATATATATCTCTATATAATAATAATCCTATCAATAATATATAATAATAATGAAAAATGATGGGTTTACAAGTAAAAGAGCGAAGGTGTCCTTGCAAAAGCTCAAATGGTTTATCGGCTGTCTTTGCCCAAAATTTTGTTAGCTCGTTCGCAATGTAATCAGGACCCACTAATTTGGACTTGGCTAGATTATGGTGCTGTTTGCAGCTTCATCACGCCTTTCTTTTCTTTCTTTTTCTTTTTGTCGAAGCTCATTGATGACGCGAAGGAGATACATGATACCGGTCAACACTGTTCATAGCATAAGTCTTCTGGCATTTAAAAAAGAGACATGACCATTGTATATCTACATGTTGATAAGGATATATGCCAAAAAAAAGTGATGTATGCCTATGAAGGAGACTTTACCTATGATAAGCACAATATGAAACCATCTTTGTCATACGGTTTACCATTTTTCTCAAAGGAATGGAGGCTCAACACGAATAAATAGAGTGCAATGGCATCATTACATAAAATGAAGAGTAAGTAAAAAGCTGATGCATTGTTGTAAATCAGCAGAAGCGAAGTGAGATTATTATAAGATAAATGTGGCTGACCAGCAGGATTCTGGCTTTTTGAATCGTAATCAAACTTCTACATTATGCAATATAACAAACATTCATCATCAACATCATCTCTGTCCCATTCCGCAAATGAATCATCCATTCGATCATAAAAAATTTCATGAAATTGCAGAGAGCTTGATAGTGAGATTGTGTAGGTTAAGCGCGCATACGGTCACGAGTTCACAACAACCAAACTTCGGGATATTGGTGATCTTTTTCTGTAATTTCAAGGCTCATGAGATATTAATCAGAGTTTAGATAACCATGATTTTTTTTTTTAATTGTATAAATCTCCCCTAGCTAGATAAGGTACCATACACCTAGCTTTGTGGCACACCTCTCAATATGCATTTAATAAGTTCAAATGATCACTATGGTCCCAACACACCCTTGTACTAATGTAATGTACCCGCGCGCGTAATGATCATCGTACAAAAAAAATGAAGAGCCCTAAATTTTACAGAAGCAAAATTAATGAAGCAGACCTACCATATGGTTTCACATTATGCTTTACATTGTAATTGTGGAAATGTTATGAAGAGTTCTTTCTTTATAATTAGAGACACTATATTTTCTGATAGAGTCTATGGAGTATTGTACACATTGTAATTAATTGCCACATAGCTCTTCACCAAATGATATGTATAGTTTATCCACCAAAAAGAATTGATATGTACAATTGAATAAGCAACTATCATCTCACCAACTCCATTTTTTGACTTATATGAGGTGGTTATACTTGTTAACTTATGATCGTGAAGTCCAAATATGCTGTCTCCACTATAATGAATTTATTCGTTCTCTCTCTCTCGATAGATTTATAGTTAGACTTTGACCACTGTAGCTTTTCACAACTACAAATCTACGATATCTAAATTTTTTTCGCATTAATAAGAAGGGACTCCCATATATATGTTTCACACAACTTTTTTCTTTTTTCTTACCTTGACTTCTCATGGTTTTTGGTTCCACACACATGTTATAATTAACAGCATTGCACAATCCTGAGATGAGATTGTCCATGTTACATACAACATTGATTAATTATACTATGTTGAATGATAATTAACTTTTTAAAGTAGGAACAACGCGTTTTTCCCCTATTATACTCGCTTTTGTAAGTAGTTACTAATACTAGTACATATTAAGCTATAATAAATAAAGTCTCGTTTCCTATAAAAAATAATTAACTTTTTAAAAAAGAAAAGGTCGAAGAATAAATTAAACATAAGTGCCCACTAAAGAGTAGTGATCAATTGGATTTTTTTTTTTTGAAAAAAATATGAATCATTAATTAAAAGAAAAAAAAAGAATAACAAAAATATATAATTAAATGCAGTTGATCTAATCCACAAGTCGTGATCACCACCAACTTCTGGCCTGCTTTTTAGATTAATTGGGCAACAAACACTTTGAAATTTTGTGTCTTAAGACTAATTAAGAAATGAACAATGTCTATTTTCGAAACTCACTTATATATAAAGATTCAATTGATTCAATATGATCCGAGTTTGGTGAAGCACTCTGAAACAATAACTCCTTGAAATGAGTCAAAGCACAACCGTGTGGTTTGGGATTTTGTTCTCCTCAAGCGAGGTCACTTGGTCTAATACACGTGGTAAGGGATTTTGTTCTCCTCGAGCGAGGTCTCAGTTTTGAGTTACATGAATGGAGCCAATCGAGTTGAGAGGGTCATTTTCTATATAGAGCTAGATAGTATCTAAATGTAGATTAGCCGGTGCGGTTGCTATGAGATATACCTCAAATAAATAAATAAAAAATAAAACAAAAAAAATGATTGGTTGACCAACTTTGATGTCTATATTTGGCATCTAATTGTTCTGGTCTTTCGAGTTTTGTATTAAGATGTCTGTGCACACGTTTCTCAATTTATCTAAATGACCACACTATTCATCAATCATGTGTCAAACCACTACAAAAGGAAACTAGATTAGCGACGGGAAAACCCATCGCTAATCCGGTGTTTCCCGTCGCTAAACTTGTTGTCACTAAATTTTTTAGCGACGGTGTATCAGGTTTGGCAACAGGATCGCGTCGCTAATCCCGTCGCCATTTCCCGTTGCAAATGTGCCACGTGATTTTGGTCGAAACTCGTTTGACCATGTCACGTAGACAATTAGCGACGGGGTCCGTCGCTAAAACACCGTCGCCAATTGTCCACGTGGCTAATTGGCCGCCATGTAGATTGGGGGTTAGTGATGGGGGCCCGTCGCTAACCTTGTCGCTAAATTGACGATTTTTTCTAAAAAAAAAAGATTGATATTATATATAATTATTTAATATTTAAATATATTTAATATTTATGAAATGCAAAAACTATTATATATAATAAAATTAAATATTTAAAAATTTAAAATTAAATATTTGAAATATAATTAATTTATAAAAAGTAAATATTAAAAACTTTATTAAAAATTATTAAATCTTAAATGAAACTAATTGTAAATATTTAAAATATTTAACTATTATATTTTTTTTTATATAAATGCAAAAACTATTATATATAATATTTAAAAAATTTATGAATTTTTTTAATTCAATTAAATTTAAATTTTAAATGAAATTTATCAAAATAATATGATTTATAAATAATATCTAAATTTAAAAATTCTTTATAAAACTTTATTAAAAACTATTATTAAAATAATATATTTTAATCTATACTATATAATTTATTCAGAATAACTATAAGGACAGGAAAATTAAAGGAAATTAAAGTTAATAACTGATGTCCATCAACCAAAATGAATTAAATAAAACAAAAAAAGTTAATTACAAGTATGAAAATGTACAAAACAAGATATGAACAACCTAAGGCTAAATATACAAGGAAGTCAACACAATCGTCGAGATCGTCGTCGGTCTCTGAGTCATCAGCTGGAACATCTCTCGAGGCGCTGACGCGAATGAAATATCAAGTCTGTCCATTAGAGCCTGCTTCATGCGATTCAACTGGCCTTGGACCTCTCGCAACTGATCTTGGGTTAGAGTGTGATCCTGCATAACCCGAAAAATGTGTGTCTGCATCGCCTGGAAGTCCCTCTGCAAAAGCTCGATGGGCCCATTAGGAGAAGAAATAGGCCGAGAAAATCCAGCTCCATCTCCACTTCCACCTCTAGCTCCTCCAGCTGTAGCATGTATGTGCCGCAACCCCGACGGTGTCCACCCTAGTCCATATGTCTGTCCTTTGTCGTCGCGCTCAACGACGGACAAATATAGCTCGGTCTCATCTATCGGGGTGTCGTCATGATCGTGTCACTCAATCCAATCATACGTTGAATCGCCGTCTAAATTAAGAATTTAAAACATTTACAAGTCATTAATACTTATCATTAATTAAACAAAATTTAAAAGCAAAACTATTTGGTTACGACGATCTTCTCTACTCTCGAATCGAGGAAAGTTACGCCGTCATGATCTTTCGCATGGAAGTATAGACATAACTCCAAAGCAGTCGGAGGTCGACCCAACATCTCCGCCTACAAAACATATATTTAAAAAAGATTAAGTTTGAGACTAAAGCCATGTATATTATATATAAACTTATTATAACATAACTTACCAGTTTCTCTGCGTGCTGATAAATGGATATTGAGCCACCAATATGCACTGCGATCCCTGTACCAGGTCCCCTTGTCTCAGTTCTCCGATTTTTACTTGCTCGCTCTAACTTCTTAAAATTAGAGGTGGACCGCATCTTCTTATAGTGGTCGAAGATCTCAGCAGATACATGTGCATGCTTCTTATCTTTGGAGCATATCTTGTTAATAAAATCAGTGTACCGAGTGTCAATCTGCCTATCGTACGCAAAAGTAGGTTAACGTATCTCTCAAAGAAAAAAGGAAAATGTTATAATGACACTCCAAAGTCAAACTGGATGGTGTGACATGTGGATCCGCCCTTAAGAGTCGTCCGTACGCGCACTTTTGTGATACACATACGACATGTTATGCACCAAAAATTATGTGCACTCGCCCCAAAGATACACTCATTTTCACTCGGAGCCCGCACGCCACATCACTCTTTGTGACTTTGGGGTGTCATGGTGCATTTTCCAAAAAAAAAAAAAAAAAAGTAGCTTGAACTCCTATGATGTGGTCGAGAAATGCGACATAAATTGGGTCAAAAGTTTCGGTGGATTTTGAATTGTAGAATTGTAGTTGGTAGGTTGGTTAACTTGGATATTTGTTTGAACAAAAAAATATTTAAGTCCTTGGTTGCAATTAGTGACCCCACTTTATCAATTGCTTGGCTTGACAAGGCAATGAAAATTTGGTTGTTTGGAAATCAATTTGTCATTGTTGTTGTAGTTGTTGGTTTTGTTTTTTTGTAGGGTGGGTTATAACTTTTAATATAACCTACACATGCTCACACTCATAAGCATAGAATGATACTAAGTTTTTTAATTCAATACTTTTGGTTTTGAGTGGCTGATGGGGTGATTAGTGATTACTAAGTTTGAGATGAAACTTTAATTAGGAAATATATAATGTTAAGACTATTAACACTTTTATATTCAATAAAAACTGTATTATCATTTTGAATTTGATTCATAATCTTTTGATATGCATGTGACATGTCCCGATGTCCCAAGTGTTTTGGGCCAGTGTTGGGCTTTTGTAAGTTGGGTAGGGGCCCAATCGTTCTGTGAGATGTCCCAATTGTTTTGGGCCAGCCCAAGTCTCGACCAACAAAGTTTGAATAACTGTTTGTGACCATTTAGTGATGTTTTAAATTTCCAACATATCACAAATGGTTGGGGATGTGTTGACACTAAACAAATTCTCATCTCTTTCAACTTGCAAGTTGTTCGGGTAAATTACTCACGGTCATCCAATTTTATAATTTGTAACACTTTAGCCATAAATATACGTTTGTAACAATATGACCACTCAATTGTTAATTTTGTAAGTTATAAGGGCTAGTGGCCTTTTCCCTCACATAAAGTTTAGTGACTTTAGGTGCAATACCACTAGGCCTCATGCGTGCACTATCACTAGACCTCCAATCAAAAAGCCACATGAGTGACTTAATTTCGTGTTACAAATTATAAAGTTCAATGACTATTGTTTTACAAGTTGCAAAGTTGAGTGACCATGTTACAAACGTAAGTTCGATGTCTTTTGACAAGTAATGTCTTATCGTTCTCGCTGGAGATACTTTAGCCTTAATAGTTTTATGTATTTATTTATTTTTTACTTAAGTGAGAATCGAACTCATGACGTCTCATAAAATCTTGTCTTATAACAAGTGATGCATCTGTCATCTCACGAAATGCTTTGCCCTAATAGTTAGAAAATTGACTCTCTATTGTAAATTAAGTTGTAAGCCAACTAGAACTTAAGTTGGACTTGCTAGAGACTTAAGCATAGAAGACATAAACTAATAACTACTAAAACAAGTAGAGAAGATGAGACAAGAGAGAAGAGAGCTAGAGATGAGAATGTAGAAATTTCATTCATACATTGATGTGTTCTTTACAAGTGAATGAACCCTTTTATATAGGCCCTTAGTCATGATGAGAATAAATACTTGCACGAAGTGTGCAAGTTACACCAAAGTCTCATGTCATACAAGATTACAAGTTACGTGACAATACATAGACAATTGATTATATATTGGAGTTGAATACAAGTTATGTAGAGTGTACAAGTTACATTCAATGTAGAAGTCATACTTGATGTTACAATTCAATGTGAGAGTCATGCTTGACAATGTCCATCATTTATAATCTTGATTAAAGAGTCATCCAATTTACAACACTCCCCTTATTTTGATTTGGTTTGGTTGGACTGCGTGTCCCTTGTAAAACAATCAATTCTTGATAGTAATATGGCAGTAATATGAGGTTTAGAACGATTTCCGTGGACTGACAAAAAGTTTTCCCGGGAGTCCGCGTGGATGGGATATAGCGCTAGCTTGCGGAAAGCGTGTGTGTCCAGCGTTTTGTGTGGGGGCGCCACGTGGATCCACGTGGCGGTGTCTGTTCCACCCAATGGCGCACTTGGAGAAAGCGCTGTTTGTATAAAAATTTTTAGTTGTGTCCGCGTGGATCCACGTGGACACGAATACATATTCTCAAAAGGGACTGCGAGGTAGGCGGACGTAGAAGTCAGCGGGATTACGATCACGGGTGACCATGCCGGGCGTAAATTGCCGCCACGTTTATATAAGGAGAGGACGGGGAGCTCGACGGAGGAGGCATGCGCGCGACCGGAGGAGGCCGTGAAGGAGAAGCGACCAGGTCACGTTGATCGAGAGGGGACACGACGAGAGGAGGTAGAATTCCTTGCAGCACGCGGCCCCCGAAGCCGGGGAGGAGAGTTTTCTAAGCGGCGGAGAGCGACGGATCGTCTCGTGACGGAGGAAAAAGTAGGAGGGAGTCAAATCCACGCTTAGATTTAATTTGGTTTTTAGATTTAGTTGCGTATAGTTAGAGTAGTTTGTTTAGTTTAGTAAGTTTGTTTAAGTTGATCAGTTAATTAAGTTTGTTATAGCCGATTTATTATGCCCTGTGTTCATAAACAAAGCGAAAATACAATATTATTGCGGGAATATTTTGTTGGAGGAGGAAAAAGCGGTGGAAAAAAGTAAGTTCGTTAATTTAGTATTTTCATAATAATTTATTTGAGGTTGGTTTTAGTTTGCATGATATATAGGGACATAGGTATTTTTGTTTATGAAATGTACGGTTGATATATTTATTTAATGAAACGTTGCTTACGTGACGGAAAATGTAAGTGTGAAAGAATAAGTATACTCTGTAATTCTGCATAGCTTATTATTAGCGATCTTCTACATCGAGAAAGTTACATTGCAGCTTTATTTAAATCGAAAAATATGACGTATACTTCACATGATGCCTCTCACCGAGGAGAGCTCACATTATTACGTTCTACAATGTTGTTGAATGATGTCGAAGACGCTAGGGTGGTGTTTTTTACATTTTAACGTTTGCCTGAGATGATCGATGAAGAGATTATGTTGGAGGAAGCTATTGTGTGATGAAGTTCACCAGCCTTATACCCAGGGCCTGAAATCGATTGGGAGGTGGCAAATTCAAGTGCAACACGACATTCGCAAACTTGGGAGGACATCCACTAACTTAGATTTTGGAGATAGGGATGTGTGTTTGTTTTAATAAAAACGATTTACAACATGGCATGTTCATTGTCAATACCATGTGATGGAATCGTACAACCCGTGGGCGATTAAGTGCGATTTCCACGAGCACGGGTGTATGTGGCGTGCTCGCGCATGTTTGAGAAGTGGGTAACGATTAACGTATGTATTAATCCCAACCGTAGAACGCGGTGTTATGCCCGACTTGGCCCGCATGATGGCGCGAGAGATCAACGAAAAATCGTCGAAAGGCCGTCAAGGTGTCACGATCAAAACATTAGTAGAAATAATAAAGAAAAAATATGGAATAGCAAGTCAACTACAAAATGCAATATTGGGATACAATTGAATGGGTTTTTGGGATGAGTCGCATTTCGGCAAGATGGTTGGGTGAGGTGAGGAGTAAGAGTCCAGAATCGGTGAGTCGTGGACACAATTTCGGCGGGTGGGAAGCTCGCTTTCAAGTTTTGCAGGCCTCTAACCCGGATTATTGTGACATTCTGTATGCGGAATCTGATGGTGAGGCTACATGATTTGCGTTATATGTTGGGGAAATGGTCACATATTACAGATTCACTTTCTGCCGTTGCGAAGCAAGATCTTGTTGATTCATGGGGGTGGTTTTTACGCATGCTAATGGCTCACGTGGATAGAAGAGGATATACGTTATTTTTACGTGGACATCCCCCGATCAACGTTTTGTCGAAGGTACCACGGGTGGTCGAATATACTACTTGATCGGCATTTATTCGACATGAGCGAAAATTTATTGCGTTGTCGCGGCACATTGTGTAACCGTTAGCTGGATGGACATGAATTCCATTTGGTCGATGCTTATTATTTGCACTTTATCGGAGTGTTTTAAGCAGGGGTTGTGAAGAGGTATTATCAGATTCTTGCCAATTACTGCGTTGACTCAAGAATGATATAGTATATAGATTGGTGACGTGCCGCGTCAGCGCCAACCGAGAAATCGTACTGTGCAATGCTCGAAAGGCCAAGTGTACCTGCGCAATCATTGGTGAGTTCCAAAGTTCTGCATGGAGATCGCATCGCATGTCATCTTGAGATAGAATGGTGTGGGTTGTAATAAATAATGATCGGGTGGACGTCGGCCTATGTTTGAGATGAGAAATGTTGGCCAGGCGCTAATGCCATGGGTTGTGCGGGTTGTCCGCCTTTGCGATGTGGGATTTGTCACCAAGAAGGACATAAGAAAGAACAACATGCTCGTACCTGACTACAGGAATAGCAGCGTACGTGTCAACCGACAACCTATGTCGAGTTTGTATATTGTGTGAAGTAAGCGTGGACATTTCTTAATTACTTATCGGGTTGCATACAACACTCATTTTATTTTTCTAACATTATATGCAGTTCTACTTTTACAATGGATCAAGGACCTTCGATCCATACGCTCTGTGCAACTCCAATACTACTGTACTGCGAGGTAACATTTCTTACGGCAATACGTCAAGTTTAAATCAATAATGTATCAAAAACATACATTAATACACACTACTCAATTACAAGGAATGTACGAAACAATGCGTGTACGTCGAAGAGCTATGGGGTTGTGGGATCGAACGATGCTGGTATCGTTACTAGGATGATCCATGTATCTTACGTTCAGTGGGTTATGCAGGATTATCTCGTGTAGCATTTTTCGGCCTTGCTTTGATTCTTGCGTTTGTAGAGATGGCGCCTTTGAGACGACATGCATTTCACATGCATTGTGGGGAGTGCACCATTACACTTCCAAGACGTGCTGTGGCGAATGCAGCTAGGATTACCTGTGAAAGGTATGCAGCAGCGGGAGCATGTGGTGTGAGCCCTATGTTTGATGTACTGCGAGGAAATGCTACTGGGCCGAACTGGCTCTGGTGGAGATAGACGTGCGATTGGATGTAAACTAAAGGTGATCGATTGGCTAGTAGCGTAGCATTACCATCGTATTAGATGATGATAGCGATGAGAGTCGGTCGACGTTCGTTCGATCGTACATACTACAACTCATCGTTGGTTGCTCTTTCAGCAGGCAAGTCTAATCGATTAAATCGCCTACCCGTTGTTTGGAGGATTTCCAACTAGCTACAGACGATATAGTTGGTGCATTGTGACTTATTTATCACGAGGGGAGTTGTGTCGCGGATCGTCGCGCAGGAGCACATGAGGGGATTCTGTGACGGCGTCAGTTCTTTTACAACTTTGGGCATGGAGACGGATTTCCATTCCGCTTATTGCCATGAGCTGCTGTGTTCTACAGAATTTCGTGTGGCCCCGGATGAGACGAAAATATGCTTATGGACGTTCCATGGTTCTGACAGGTATGAAAAGTCGATTTGTCATTAATTTGCAATTAAAAATCTTGACGTTTGCAGCCTCGAATTTAACGTGGACATATCATGAAAATTGGTGACCTTCCATGCAAGCTATATACACATGGGAGAATCGTGGGGACACCATTGCCCACACCGTGACGTGTCAGAAGGCACGTCACGGAACAACTACATGACGTGAGTATCAGCCGCCTCGGTCGCTCAGGAGGTCGTTGGACACGACGACGTTGTTCTACTACGGTAATATCTCTAACTCTTTATTTTCACTGCCGAACATTAAATCTCTTATAATCGGTCACTGCGACCTCTTATATTTTGTATATCGACGTAACTTGGTGCAGTCGGCGAGGCGAGTGTTCCTCGAGGGATGGAGTTGCGACAGTCTTCCTTGCTGTAACGATGAAGAGGATTCAAATTTGAAGCTGAGACGAGGACGAAAGGTCGGTGCACTCTTTCGCATGGCGGAATTCGACGTCGAGCACAAAGACATTAATGAGGATAATGAACAGGACGATGAGAGAGAACGATCATGCCGAACCCAGAACATAGAGGTGAGGAAGAGAGGCAGGCAGGCGACTGACCGAGAGATTGTGCGAGGAACGCGACCACGTCCATCTGCTGAATGCCAGATTGCTGCTGAGAGGAAGTAGCGAGACGATCTCCCTCAAACAGCCGGTCATCTCGATTCGGAAAGCGGAGGCTAGAAACCCGAGTTTGACCCCATTGGTGAGAGTAGCGACGATCGTCGCCACCCAAACAGCGAACCTCGAATGTTTGTACAAAGGCGTGAGATCTTCCTCCCTTTACTATTTTTGATCCATACGCGGCTTGGGTCGTCGTAACTTCGTATGTGGACCCTGGAATGTGGCGTCACCGAATGTATCCACGTGGTCAATTATCTACTCCACGCAATATAGGCGTATAGTGGAGACCACTTCATTTACATGAACTTGTTGACCATGCTAGCGAGCCTCATGTTTCCACATTCCCACGACCCGAAAATTCACGGCGAGGCCGATGTTAGGGATGGTTCCATCTATTTTAGGTAGCAGCTCCCGGTACTATGAGAGGTGAGTCGAGTCAAGAACGGAGAAGACGCAACAATCTACTCGCATCGCATAGACGACTACCTCGAAAAGCTTAACTTAGGATGTTGCAAACTACATCGTGATCCAGCCAGAACGCATGAAATAGACTGTGATGAGTTTACTTGATGTCTGGTGAGTTTGTGAAATTAACTTATATTTTGGGTTCTAGAAATGCGTGTATTGAGCAACGCTATAGGTGAATAAACTTATTTCTACGCGCGTTTACTATATTAATGTAATATTAGCGTGGAGATTTGATTACTCTTGAATAGTAGTTTGTTTAGTTTATTAAGATTAGTTTTAAAATTTTATATGTTTAATTTAACTTAAGTGGTTAGCTTACTGAGTTAGGTGTCAATTAGTTGTAGGTTATATTGAGTTTAGTTTAGTTAGGTTAATTAAGGTTGAGTTAGTTAAGTTCAGTTTAGTTTAGGTGTTGAGGTTATGTTTTGTTTTAGTGTAGTTAGATTGGGGTATGTTCTATTAGTGTAGTTAGAGTTAGAGTTATGTTTGCAATTAAGCTAGTTGAGTTAGTTATTTTAGTTTACTTAGTTTGTATTGTTAGGTGGTTTGGTTAGGTTAATGTTAGTTAGTTTTAGTTTGTTAGTTACTTTAGTTTGGTTATGTTTGATTGTAGTTAGTTAGATTTCAGTTAGTTTAGTTGAAGTTAGTTGATTTACTGTTTGGTTTGGTTTGCTTAGGTTAGTTTAGGTAGTTAGTTTAGTTTGGTTAATGTTAGTTAGTTAGTTTAGTTTTGGTTTGGTTAGGTTAGTTTAGGTTGGTTAGTTTAGTTTAGTTTTAGTTTAGTTAGTTAGTTAGTTAGTTAGTTAGTTAGTTAGTTAGTTTAGTTAGTTAAGGTTAGTTAGTTTAGTTTGTTAGTAATTAGTTTGGTTGGTAGTTGGGTTAGTTAAGGTTAGTTATTTTAGTTTGGTTAAGATTTGAGTTAGTTGAGTTAGTTAGTTACTTAGTTAGTTAGTTAGTTTATTTAATTTAGTTGGTTATGTTAGTTAATGTTAGTTAGTTTAGAAAAAGAGAGTTTAAGGTTTAAAACAATGTACATACTATATATACTATATTCAAAGTTAGTTTTAACTTATAGGAAATATGAGCTCTCATATGCATATTCAAATTTGGTTGTAATTGTAGAGATCTCACTCTTCAGCGCTTGTTAAGCAATATAGCACCGCCAGACTGGAGAAGCTAAGGCCAGAAACAGCTTAGCAGTTGGTGACCGGGGTTGATGGCGTGACATTAATAGCCCCGACGACGTTTTCATAGAGTATGAGACAATAGCGTCCACGTAAGCATGGGTTCACGTCTTGATAACGCCTTTTAAAAAGTAGCTAATGATCGGTATCTCAAACCTCATAGTAGAAATGACATCCTGTGCTTTGTATTTTAGAGGCGTTATTGAATGAGGTGATGTGAGCGCTGACGTGGCAATGCGTTATTGAATGATGTGATGTGAGCGTACGACGTGGCGGTGAGGTGAAAGCGTACCCATGTAACGAATCTACGCTACTTTTTTAGAACACCCGTCACGCGTCAAATCACGCGACACTGATTTTCAATTATTATTTTTCAATGACACCAATTTTCGATTCAAATTGAAATCAAACTATACACATTTGTAACATTTGTAATGTTATTTTTATGAAACCGAAACTACCCATAAATAAATATTTTTTGAGGTGACACGTTACCATTAATTCTAGATGCATTGAACAAAACAAAGATCTCTCCAAAGTCAGTGTGTCACGGCATTGCAACATATTTACAAGAACAAGTAACTGATGCCGTTTCTCTTGTCACCACGCGCTTATTACTAATTTAAGGCAAGTTCATCATAGATTGTTACGAAAATGGCATCATCAAACGATCCCCACATGTCATAAAACATATTTATATATATGAGGGTATGATAAATAAAGTCTCGTTTCATTAAAAAAAAAAAAAGAAAAAATAGTTGGCATTTACTTAGCTACGAAGTGATAATATTAAATCACATTTGTTGGGTCAAATGTTCATATAAACATAGGTATCAAAAATATTTATTACTAAATAATAATAATAAAGTAAACTTGAAAAGATTTGTCTTAAAAGAGAAAGAAAATAATAAAAAAACAACAAATCCCCTTCAAAGATTGTCGCCATTAATCCTTATATTTTTTAAAATATACACTTTAATCCTTCTAATTTACGAAAACGACTTTTATACAATTATAAATTGTAATATTAACACAATTATCAATCGCAACGTCACGTGTTTATTTGATGGAAAAAATAAATGAGGGATAATCTATTAACTTTTTTATTACTAATTTACCCTTCACTAACAAAGGAAAATGATTTTTCGATATCATCAAACACACACCTCAAATGTGCATCGACTTTGGGAGCTAATTGTATGCGTCTCGAGATACTCATTTTGCGTGGTATATTTCGAAAACTATATGTGCACACATTTCAAGGTGGAAAAAAAGGTAAATATGTAAAATTATTCTCCTCCAACTTAAAAAAGAAAACGTTAATTAAATAAAAAAGTTAATAAATTCTCTTCTTTTATTTTCTTAATTAAATGACACATGACGCGTTGCGATTTGTAATTGTGCAAATCTTACAATTTACAATTGTATAGAAGCCACTTTCATTTACTATCAGTCACTCGAAAACATTATTCTAACATTAATTTTCTTATTTTCTGTAAAAATATGTCATGTTTTAACTACTTGTATACATTTTTAAACAATACATTCCTTGAAATTTATTTGATCTACGTTATTTTACTTTCAAAAACTACATACTTTAGTATGTCTAGTTTACTTTTCGTCACAACAAAATACTACAAGATCTGAATTGCATATCACGTCAAACATTAAGGCTAAATTCACAATTCATCAAAAAAAAAAAAAACTACTAAAAAAATCTGTCTTTTTTTTTTAAAAAAAGTAAATCTCTTTTAATACTTTTTTATGAAGAAAAATATCGAAAAAGAAGAGGACAGTTTTGGGAATAAAGTGGCGACACGTGCGAAGGTAGCATAGAAAAAGTCGAAGAAGGCGAGGCCGCACGTGCGAGTCTTCCATAACCAAACCTCTGTTTTGATTTGGCGGTTTCACTGGTGTGGGTTCTCTCTGTTTCATCGATTTTTGATCGACTTGTGAACAGGGCGAGCGACCGATCGAGCGATCGAGCGATCGAGCGAGGAGACTATGGGTTTTGTGGGCACTGTGTTGGGGCTCATCGGATTCGGATTTTTCGGTCTCCCGATTGGTCTCTTACTGGGTTTTCTTCTCTTCATCTACTCCAAACCCAAACCCCAACCCCTCCAGGTACCAATCATGTTTCATATCTCATATTCAATCCAATGCTCATGTGTTTACTAATCTCATCACAAATGGGTGTTTCAAATAATGGGTACTTGTTTTTTGGGCACTTCTTCAATCAATGTTGGTGCTATGGTTGATTGATCGATTGGTTATTTGGTTATGCGGGTTTTCTTTATTGGATCGTCGCAGCCCTTTTTGTGTACAAGAGATTATATTTTGAATTTCTTAGGTTTTTGATGATCAATGTCGATTGGAAATGATGTGATTGTCTGATCACTAATGCCCTTTTTGGAGTGATTGTGTGATTGTTAGTATTTTTTTCATATTCAATCATAAAAAAATGATTTTTTTGGAGAATTTGCAAAGGTTGGTGTTTGGATTCTAATTTAAGTTGTTTAATGGGAATTGACATTTTTGGAGTGATTGTGTGATTGTTAGTATTTTTTTCATATTCAATCATAAAAAAATGATTTTTTTGGAGAATTTGCAAAGGTTGGTGTTTGGATTCTAATTTAAGTTGTTTAATGGGAATTGACATTTTTGAGTTTGTGATCTTGGCAGGAGCCGGTTACCAGACAACTTTTTGAATTGGATCATGACGATCTTTTCGATCTTTTACCGGAAATCCCTTTGTGGATTAAGAATCCAGACTATGAGCGAGTGAGAATCCGTGTTTAAATCGGTTTTAGTTCTTCCAATTGTCTGTTTTGTATATAGTTTTTGTGGATTCTTGGGCAGCTATATAATGTTTTTGTAATCTGTATTGCAGGTTGACTGGTTGAATAAATTCATTTACGATATGTGGCCCTACATCGATAAGGTGCTCTTTGTTTTCGGACGATAATGAAAGAATAAAATTGGGTTTCTATGCTTCAGAATAAATGGGCTTTCATGTGTTTATTTATTTATATATATATATATATATATATATATATATTTTTTTTTTTTTTTCTGTATGTGCAGGCTGTTTGTGGAATTATAAGAAGCACAACAAAGCCGATTTTTGCGGAGTACATCGGGAAGTTTCTAATTGAATCGATTGAGTTTGAGTCGCTAACTCTTGGGTCCCTCCCTCCTACCATTCACGGTGAGTTTGCATCTGAGCCGTGAATCACATTATGAAAAGGCATTCTTGCATATTTGGCAACATCAGGAAGAACAATGCTTTATAATGTCATGTATCAAGTAGTTGTCTTGGGTAAAAAAAATTGATCAATTGTATGAGTTCCTGCTCCTGTGTGTTTATATTGTGTATACTTTGTCTGGCAGGTATGAAAGTTTATGAGACGAATGAGAAAGAAATAGTTTTCGAACCAGCAGTTAGATGGGCGGGAAATCCCAACATAACTGTGACTGTTAGAATTTTGTTCATGCAAATTACAGTGCAGGTATGAAGCTTCAATCTGTTATCCTTAAGGGTTTTTGTTCAATGAAAAGCAAGAAGTGTGCCTTTTTAAGAAATTGATTTTGTTCTACAGTTATTGGATTTGCAAGTATTTGCTGCTCCCCGTGTAACTTTGAAGCCTCTCGTTCCTACCTTTCCGTGCTTTTCGAACATAGTTGTATCTTTGATGGAGAAGGTACATTTAGTGATTTGTTATTTTCCTACTACAATTGTAACTCACATGTTATTGACTCTATCACTTGGTGAGAAGTATTTGTGGGTGAGAAGTATTTGTGGGCTCTTAAGTATTCTCAAATTTTCTTTGGCATTTGAGATGGCCCTCTTGCTCCATTTTGAATGCTGTTAGTGAGAGTTATCCTTACTGTTCTGAATCTTTCTTTGTGATACATGCAGCCACATGTGGACTTTGGACTGAAACTTCTTGGAGGGGACATCATGGCCATTCCTGGCCTTTATCAATTTGTTCAGGTGTCGCACTGATTTCTGACTATTTTTCTGTTAATTCTGATGGGATCGCTTAAGTTGTTGCAAGCGGATAACAATAGAACTCACTTTACTACCTTGGAAAGATTTGATCTCACTCCTCACAGATGATGAGTTATGATCATGAGTCTCATGACAGTGTTTTCTTTTTTCTGAAAAAAAAGTTGCAGAGGAAGCTTGAATCTATAAAACTCAGCTCGTATATTGTTTTGCTCGTTTTAAACATCCTATGTCTTTTATTTAATCTCAGCTACAGCCTTAAGTGGTAGAGGGAATCATGGATCATGTAGTCTGCATATCTTATCTGAATTTACTTGCTTACACGAAGACCTATACCTTAGTTTATCCAAGTATTCACGTATTCTTGTTTCTTGCAGGAAACTATTAAGAAGCAAGTTGCGCGTCTCTACCTGTGGCCCCAAATTCTTGAAATACCTATTCTTGATAGTACAACGTAGGCCTTTGAGAAACTTCTGTCCTCGCTTATTGCATCACTAATATTTATGTTATTTTCCTATTTGATTAAGAGTAATTTTACTTCCAAGCCGCAGTGATATAATATGTATCTTAGTGCAGAACTTTGTAGTTAATTCTCAGGAAATTAGCAACACTAATATTTTCTACCCTCCGTACTTTTTCTATTTTCTGGTTACCAGAGCTACAAAGAAACCTGTTGGCATATTACATGTGAAAGTAATTCGAGCGCTTAAGCTCTTGAAGATGGATCTGCTGGGAACTTCTGATCCTTATGTTAAGGTCAGCTTGAGTGGTGAAAGGCTTCCTTCTAAGAAGACATCAGTTAAGATGAAGAACCTGAATCCTGAATGGAATGAGGAGTTCAAGCTTATCGTCAAAGATCCTGAGTCCCAATTCCTTCAGTTACGTGTATTTGACTGGGAAAAGGTACACGATTTTCATTTAAATGAGCAAACAGTTTCCCATCGAGAGATTAAGTTGGTATTCTGAACATGTCCTAGATTGACTCTGGAGTTAAAAGCAATTTCTTCGCAGGTAGGCTCACATGATAAGCTGGGAATGCAAATCGTTCCGCTAAATTTGCTCAGTCCAAATGTGACACAATCTTTTACGCTTGATTTGGTTAAAAGCATGGATCCTAAGCACAATCAAAAAAAGAAGCCGAGAGGGAAAATTGTGGTGGATTTGACCTTCAATCCTTTCAAAGAAGATAATGATAAATTTGGTGAACATTCAGGTAGTTTAGTCAGGAAGGAAAGTGTGGTTGGAAGGGCTTTCGAGGACATAAGCGCAGGTGGAGCAGGAGTGCTTTTAGTAGCAATTCAGGGGGCTGAGGATGTCGAAGGGAAGAAACACAACAATCCTTACGCCTTGGTTCTTTTTAAAGGAGAAAAGAAGAAAACCAAGGTAATCGGTTGAAAGTTGAATTTGAATCATGCATACTGTATTTGTCAATGTAGAACTATTTTGTTCAACTTGACTGTTATACTTGCATCGAGTTACCATTGACATGATCAATAATACATTGATTCGTATTGTTTGTACCAGGTGTTGAGAAAGACAAGGGACCCTTGTTGGAATGAAGATTTTCAGTATATGCTAGAGGAAGCGCCTGTAAATGATAAGATCAATATTGAAGTTCTGAGCAAGCGATCTTTAGTTGGTTTTCGCTCTACGGTAAAGTTTTCCAGTTACATCCCTCCATGCATTGCTGTCCTCGGGTTTTTTCTTTCCTTTTTCCTTTGAATCGACAAATACCTTTAATAAATTCAAATTGATCAATAAACAAGTGTCCAGTGTCCTAAAAATGCATATAAAGACTAGAGAAAGGGGTCATCCTGTAAGATCTAACATGTTGAATTATATATACTTGTTTATGTTTGTGTATCATACAGGAATCATTGGGACATGTTGAAATCAACCTTGTTGATGTAGTGAACAACGGGCGAATAAACCAGAAATACCATCTGATCAACTCCAAAAATGGGAAGATACATGTCGAGATTCAGTGGAATACAACTTGACAAGCCGGGCAATTAAATTTTCAGTGTACATTCCCTGTTTCATTCAATTTTTCAAATTCACTTCCATTACATTGTAAAAAGCACATTCTTGCATGCGATGTTTGTATCACAATTCACAGAATATTGTTCAAATCAGAAAAAGCAACAAGTTCTGTAAAGGACATTTTATCAATACAACACTGTTTTTGAACATCTTTGAGCCCGGATTGAGGTGTTGCTCTCATTTACTTCACTCTTCCTTTACGGCATGATCTGAAAAAAGAGGAATTAGTTTTTCTTTATCAGATTTGTCGACTGAATTCCGAAGGTTTGAATGACAGATGAGGGAAGGTATGGGAGAAGAAAGTTAGGTAGCACCTCCCTCCACAAAAGATGTACTGCATTCCAAATTTTGTTACAATTCTCACATGCAGGTACTTTTGATTTCTCACAATCGAAGATGGAGCCACCAACATTTGCGGAGCCTTTGCTTCCTTCGATGCCATCCCCTCCGCCTGCAAGGCGGAATGGGCTCATTAGTTCACTGTGAGATTTTGGCTGGCCTTGTTTCTTCTTCTTGAATCTGATCTTACAATCCTTTAATGTAATTCTTGCTGTACTCGTTTTTCCGACATTCGCTTCTTACTCTAATATTTTGAATTTGTAGATTGCAGCGCCTTAGTTGCTGCGGCCGGTTCAATTGCTGCTGCTGTTGCCGCCCTTTGTTTGAAGAAGAATTTCCTCCTCCATAGTTCCCTTTTTTTCGGTGATTATTTGTTTTTCTCCTTTGGCTTTGGATGTTATGATGGTGACTCTATGACTATACTTCTTATGATTCATCTATGTATTTTTTTTTTCTCTTCTATAGAAATTCTTCATCTATGTACTTATGATTCATCTATGTTTTTTTTTTTTTTTGGTGATTATTTGTTTTTCTCCTTTGGCTTTGGATGTTATGATGGTGACTCTATGACTATACTTCTTATGATTCATCTATGTATTTTTTTTTTCTCTTCTATAGAAATTCTTCATCTATGTACTTATGATTCATCTATGTTTTTTTTTTTTTTGGTGATTATTCCTTGGAGAGTGCTAGAAGGACAACACCATGTCACACTACGAGACATATTGGCTCACAAGAGCCATTCGTGTGCGCCTCGAAATGTTGGTATACACAGATCTCGATGCATAACACGCGGATCGAGGTAGCACGGAAGGCTCTTGCGAGCCAATGTATCTTGTGGTGTGACATTGTTGTTGTCATTTCAGTGTTTTCCTTATTCCTGTTTTTCTCCTTTGGATGATGTGTTGCTGACTGTATGACTCTACTTCTTGTGATGTGATGATGAGAAGATGACACAAAACCATAAAGCCTCTTCTTACACAAAGATGCAATTTAACTGTTTGTGGCCAAATGTGCAATTAAGCTGTCTTAAGAACTAAAAACATGCCCATGGTGACGATGGATCGCTATTTCAATCGCATATAGCACAACAACAACAACAACAAGAACAACAAAAAATCTTAATTTCAAATTAGTTGGGGTCGGCTTCACGAATCAAACCTTCCATTCTCGTATGACAACAATAGAAATGACATTAGTAGTAATGTAACGCGACAACAACATAACTCAAACTATATTTCTCCAACTTTAGTACTTGTAAGTTTATAAACAAGGCATTTTGCTCGCCGGTCAAGTGACTCAAATGCCCTCAGAAACTAACAAAAAGTCAACAATTTCCTTCAACAAACTGAAGGAATTACTAAATGGGTGGCAGGGCATTTTGGTCATGAAAACTTCAAAGAAGTTAAACAGACAACCCCATTAAAGTCTTCACCATTACACTCTCTCTGCCCTGCTCTGCTCGGCTCGCACACAAAGACAGAGAGAAACAGAGAAACAGAGATGTCTTCGAAGTCCTCTTCAACAACAACGATGACAACGACGTACTCTCCATCTCCAACTGTGAAAAACAGGCAACCCATCATCAAAGACGTCGATTGGGCTCGGCCCGACAAGCGAGGGTTTCACCAGTGCAGACCTGCTTGTGAGTTCTTCTCTTTTTCTACAACTCGTCTGCCCTTTTTGTTATTTTCATTGATTTTGATTGTTTCATGTGGGTTTCGAGTTGCTTCCATTGTTACTACTGGTTTAGTGAGTTCGAGTTGGATTGTTGGTGTTTTGATGAAGTTGTTGGTTTGAATGTTGATGGAATTTGAGATGATTTGGTGGGTGTTCTAGAGGAGATACGAAATTTAGATTGGGGGATCAAAGTTAGAAATGTTGATGATTGAGGTCTATTGGTACCCTAATTTTGAAATTGAAAAGTTGTTAGTGCTCTTTAAGTGCAAAATTGAAAGAAGGGTTAATGTCTGTGAACAAAGTTGTGTTTTTTGTTTGAAGAATTCAAGAATGAAATCTGAAATGAAGCACAATCCTTCTAAGTTAATGTTGCATAGGTCGCCGACAGCTTCACACCTTAGAAATTGATAAGTTTTTTAATGACCTTACAGTTACTATTGGTATAAACTGTGTTAGTCCAGAAAAAAAGAAGAGAAAGCGGTGTTAGATTACTATTCAAGTATCAATGCCCATTATAATGATGAACACCTATATTTTAAGGGATCTTGTAGTTGAGCCGTAACTCCACCTATGTAGAATATTATATGCGCTACATAGCCGGTCCTAAGTCTGGATAAAGGAGGACACCGAAGCCCATTTTCCATACCGGAAAATGGGGGAGGGGTTTCCAAAGGTTATTTTCTAGAACTGGAAAATGAGGGAGGGTTGCGATTGGTTGATACCCAACATGAAACTTTTGTCGCTCTTTATGAATGGATCAACCTAATGAGACTTGTAGTTGAGCGGTGACATTAGTTCAACCACCTTGACTATTCTACACTGAGCTTTTGAAGGGTGAAGAAGGGGTTGAGGTCCCTAACATGATTTTCTCCAAATACCTAGGACTTGAACTTTTGCACTAAATCGAGACAATGGAAGAGTTTGATCCATTTAGCTGACCCGAATTAATTTGGGACTGAGGCTATGTTGTTGTTATTGTTTTTGTACCTAGGACTTGAACTTGAGGCCTGTAGTTCAGGGGCTGTTGAGTCCCAATTGCTCAACTCGGCCACCATTTATTTTGCTATTGCTCTTTTGCTCGTGCTTCATGATCGGTTGTTGAAATTTTGAGGTGACAGTTTATATTGACAAGATTTTAAGATTATGCTTTTTAATCAAAGATACATACCAATCACGTGGATGCTCATTCCATGATTCAGGAAGAATTATGTACTGAACTAAATAGAATGTATATTTTTTTTTATAACCCACAGATTTGAATACTGGAACAGTAAATGCTGCATCAGGATCTGCTTATGTCGAATTTGGAAGTACTAAAGTCATAGTATCTGTGTGAGTTTTTCTTTTCTTTTTTCTCTGGTAAAGTATTTGACCTTATATACTTCTTAACAAGTTATGTTCAAGTAATCTAAAAGAGAAACTGTTTGTATATGTTTAAGGTTCTTATATCAGTTACCTATTCCTGACGCAGCACTATATTCACATAGGTTCTATGAAGTACGAATATATCTTCATTTTCTCCTTGCATTTTCTTCCACCGGTTTCCGCTCAGATGCAATTTAGTTTTTTAGGACTTGCACAATTTAAGGGATGAGATGATTTAACAGTTCCTTGTATCTATTTTTTTATTTTCAATTTTCAGTTTTGGTCCTAGGGAAAGCAAAAAAGCTTCAATGTACAGTGATATTGGCCGGCTGAATTGTAATGTCAGCTATACAACTTTCGCCACTCACTTCCGCGGACAGGTAAATTTGTGTTCACATTTTGTAACCATTCTATGATGTTTTATCTATTTCTTGGATGTTCCTGTGTAAATGGATGAATTTATATGTGCTTAGGGAACGGAAAACAAAGAGATTTCCTCAATGCTTCATAAAGCTTTGGAGGGTGCTATCATATTGGAAAGTTTCCCCAAGACAACAGTGGATGTTTTTGCTTTGGTGCTGGAATCCGGTGGCAGTAAGTTTTCTGCTCGGTGGTTTTAGTTTCCATAACTCAAATATCTATAGCTGCTTCATGTTTGAAACTTATTAGATGGACAATCTTTCTCTTTTTTATTCCATTTCACGCTTTAGCTGCTTCTTATTATGTTTGTTATGGTTCATGGTTACTCGATGTCCCTGAGATTAGCCTTTCGAGTCATCAGTGTAGGCATCATTAATGGAGGAGGGTGGTTGTAGAAAGAAAGAATTAATGTTATTTTTTACTGTTACTCAAAATGTGGTGTATAAACAATTTAAATTGTTTATTTGGTTGAAGCTGTTTATAGTACTTAGTATCTTTGTGAAATCATCAAGAATACTGTTGCATTTGGGTTTTTAAGACAGTTTATTTTTAGAATATGCAAGTTAGGTAACTATGTTATAGATTCTGCAACTAATGGTTATCATTCTCCATTCTTCTATGGCACTTCTTTTGTCCCTCCAAATTGGCCTTCTTTGGCAATGCTCCAGCCAACATTGTCGATGATTATGTGCCCTTTTTGATATTTTTGGCACTTCAATTTTGATTATGCAGGTGATCTTCCAGTTGTTATATCATGTGCTAGTCTAGCTCTGGCAGATGCAGGAATCATGATGTATGACCTTGTTACTTCAGTTTCTGTGGTATGTGCAGACATCTGATGTCCTCTCTCTCTCTCTCTGATTATTTTTTTCCTTCTGCATGTGAGATTAGAACAGATTATAACTTATTCTGTATGGATTTCTTCATAGATCTTCCTGTACAATACAATACGTTTTCTGTGAGGTGATTATAAATGGTTTTGATGATGTGCCCCATCTCTAAGTTCTAACAATTACGTGGTTTTCATACATTGGCTTGGATTTACGTAATCAGCTTTGCGTAGCAATCATTTTGCTTCTTTGTCATTGTTTCCAATCCTCCAACGCTTTTGCATGGTTCTCTGTTAAACTTGCAAACGTGAGTACACTAATTTATTTTTATTTTTATTTTTATTTTTTGTCAACATTACTCAAATCACTGCACTGGTGTGCCCTGAGTTGTTGGGTTGACTCGATATACCCAAAAACACAGAAAAATATTGCATGCCATGGTGAAGCACTGTAATTACTTTAGCAGTTGCTCAAATTCCAACTGGCTATTTCTTTGGCATAATTAACTGTATTAACTGGTTCGTTCTAAGTGGAAATTTGATCTATTACTATTCTTTTCTTGTTGTTGTTGTAGGTTAGAACAAACGAGAATGATTTTATGAGTTTTTCAACATGTGAAAGCTATATTTTAAATTCCAGAATTAATTTTTGGATAAATATGTTCTTGAGTTGCCATATTGCTTCTTCTCCTTCCCCAATGTTCTTTTATTGCCTTTTGTTTGTTTTAACTCCCTTCATCGCAATTCGTGTTTTGCAGTCTTGTTTAGGATCAAACCTCATTATTGATCCCATAACAGAAGAAGAGACCTATCAAGATGGAAGTCTTATGATTACATTCATGCCATCTCGTCGCGAGGTCACTCAACTAACTCTCACAGGAGAATGGTCAACTCCAAGGATTCATGAGGTATAAAAATTCTAGTGTGTTTTAGTTTCTTGCTTGAACGAAAAACTGAGTGAGGTCTTTATTTGTGTATTGGAGCTCATCGATAACCCAAGTTACTCACTATCAGTAGCATTGTTGAAAAATAGGCGCTGTCGATATCACCGAATCCACTAATGAAGAGAATACCAGATATAATGCCTATTTACTTACCGTCAATACAAGTTATCGGATGTTCCGTGTTCTATCATTTAATGAGATTCAGCGTTTCTTATGATCAGATTAAACCTCTGGAAATATTGTTGGTCTTGCGTTCGAGTAAAAATTAATCAGTTTCGCAATGCATATTTATTTTTTGTTTGAGATGCAATATTTCTGTATTAATCGATTAAATGTTTAATTTGCTCATCTCTAATGACAGGCAATGCAGCTTTGCATGGACGCTTGTTGCAAGCTTGGAGAGATTATGAGGTCATGCTTAAAAGATGCTGCTGCCTCTTCAGAATCTTAAAAGAAATTTTGATCACGATTTGTTATATTTATGCTCTTGGAAAGGTTTCTATTTGATTCTTACTATGATAACATTTTGGGCTTGAAAATTACATTTTCACGTTAGAGTGCCAAGCCACGCAACCAATGCAAGTATCTCTCCGTTCTTGCAGGGACATTTTTGTCTTATGAAAGACAATGAAATTAATTCTCATTTTGTGTTTTAATCTTAATAGTGCTTTAGCCTATATATAGTCTACAGTTCCTACATACAAAAGTACTGTTTTTCATAATAGGAATCAAGGTGTTCACCGGAATCGCACTTTTTTTTTAGTGGAGGGAGACACTCCCAATTCAATTTACTTTGTTAACAAGATTTGAAAACTTGAAATCAAAATCTTATTTAAGGAATCGAATCCCTTGCCATTTATACCAACTAATAATTAGCAGCGCTTTTTGTTTTGTTTTTGTTTTTGTTTTTTTCCGTGTAAAATGCCTACTCTAACTCCACTTTTGAACAACAAAATAAATAAATAATAGAAATTATATATATGTATATATTTAGATGTAAAATATCTCTATAATGTTCAAAATTTATATTCAAGTGCCCAACCTTAAACGAGAAATGCTTCGGTGCCCTAGGTAGGACACGCAGGTGCAACACGCATTTGTCCAACCGCTCTTGATTTTCGAGACGCACACGCATATCAAAGTGTATTGAGGGCGGACAATGAGTGTGTGTGTGTCGCACCTGCGTGTCCTACCCTAAACGAGAAATGCTTCGGTGTCTCGGGTAGGACACGCACTCGTCCAACCGCCCTTGATTCTCGATACGCACACGCATATAAAAGTGTATTGAGGGCGGACAATGAGCGTGTGTGTCGAACCTACGTGTCCTACCCGGGACACCTTAGCATTTCCAAACCCTAAAATATCTACCTACCTTCGGAGCTCCCTTTCTATGGTCCTAAACACATCTACACACTCCCTATCCATCCATCCATCCATCCATCCTCCATAGTCCAGCAATTTAAGACAAACAACAAGGGCATTTCCGTCCAAACTCTCTTATCCAAACTCCCCTATAAAACCCCCCAAACACCCCCACAAACCCTCCCTCTCAACCCCTCCAACCTTATCGGGAGCACCAACAATGGCCGCTTCTTCATGTTCTTCGTCTTCCACGCTAGTCCTTCAATCCCTCTCATTCAAAACCCTAATTCCCTCCAAACCCACTGCCCTCTCTATCCCCTCAACCGCCCTCCCCAAGCCCTTCTCTTCAATCTCCGCTTCCTTCCTCCCACTCAGCAGACGCGAAGTCCTCTCTTCGCGGTTCGCGCGGAGCGTCGCGGTGTCTTCGGAGTTCGATCAAGAGGAGGACGTCTCTGGCGAGGAAAACGAGCCCGATTTCTCTCCGGATTTGAAGCTCTTTGTGGGGAACCTTCCCTTCACTGTTGACAGTGCGCAGCTCGCTGGGTTGTTTGAACAAGCTGGGAATGTTCAGATGGTCGAGGTGGGTGTTGTTATGGGTTTGTTGTGGATTAGGGTTTTGAAGCTTTGTTGTGAAATGGGGTTTTTGGGTTTGTTAGGGTTTTGGGTTTTGGTGGGTAAAGGTCGTACCTTTGTTGGATTTGGTTATGTAACTTACGTTTGTTTGGTGTAAGTTGTTTTGGGATTTTTAATTGTGAATTTAGGGTTTTGAATCTTTTGTGTGAAAAGGGGTTTTTGCATTTGATAGGGTTTAGGGTTTTGGTGGGTAAAGGTTGCTCCTTTTGGTGGATTTGGTTATGTTTTTGCACATTGTGTTTGTTTGTTGTGATTTCTGTTTATGCTCATTTTGATGTTTGTGTAAAATCTGTTGAATAACACTAGATTTACTGATCGTGTGTGTATGTGGATAGGTAATTTATGACAAATTTACTGGAAAGAGCAGGGGGTATGGATTTGTTACTATGTCAACAGTGGAGGAAGTTGAAGCCGCTGCACAGCAGTTCAATGGATATGTAAGCTTTGTGTTCTGAGTCCAATCTAAATATGTCTGTTTGGTTACTGAAAGTTAGTTCTTTTTTAGGAAATGAATATGCCCATTTCACTCCATGTAATAACTTATTCTTCCCTCAAGTTCTTTGGGAATTCTTGCAAGCTATGTTACCTGGAGCCGGTCATGGGCGTTGCCGTTGGGTGTGGGTTTATATCTAAAGATCGGACTTACCTATTAATTTAAGGATGCGGGTATTCTGCAAAAGTGGCTCATAATTTAGACACATATGCTTTGATATATGTCCTAATATATATTTCTTATTTTCCATTTCTCATTCTATATTAGGAAGCTCTTTGTTTTTTCTTTCTTTTCTTTTTTTTTTCTTTTACATTTTGAATCTTCCTTGTATAAAGAGCTTTTGAAATGGAGTATCCAAATTTTTTTTAGTATTTTGGGTTAGCGTGATGGGTCCGGGTATCATAGCTTGCAAGTTACAATTAGAATTAGTCCTTTGCTTTAGTTTAGCTGATGGTTTGATCAATTTTTTTGATTTCCTTTATGTACATTTTGAACAATCTTAGTTTGAGGTCTTGGATGTTTAAATGATTTGGGCTTTTTGGACTGTAAGAACCAACTTTGTATTTTAATGTCATACAGGAAGTCCAAGGGAGGCCTATGAGGGTGAATTATGGACCTCCTCCACCAAGGGAAGAGTCATCTTTTAGGGGATCTCGTGGTGGAGGTGGAGGTGGAGGTGGAGGAAGTTTTGATTCCGGCAACCGGGTGTATGTAGGCAACCTTGCATGGGGTGTTGATGACTTGGCTCTTGAGACACTATTCAGTGAGCAAGGAAAGGTTATGGAGGCTAAAGTGGTTTATGATAGAGAGAGTGGCAGGTCCAGAGGTTTTGGATTTGTCACATATAGTAGTGCTGCGGAAGTTGACAGTGCAATCTCATCCCTTAACGGCACTGTAAGTATTCATGAGCAAGAGTTCTTTTGTTATCCTTTTACTAGTTATGATACTGTTTATAAGGCTCTTATAGTTCGTTGCAAGTATTCTTGATCAAGAGTTCTTTTGTTATCCCTTTCAACTTTTGTTTGCTCTACAGGATTTGAATGGCCGACCAATCCGAGTTACTGTGGCAGAATCTAAGCCACGGCGTCAATTTTGATCATTGGCTCTATCCAATTCTTGAGGCTGGAAGGTGGCTATGGTATATCATTCTATTGACTTCTAGACTAATACCTGAAAAGTTTTCGTAGAATTAACAAACACTAACATCATTGCTCTTATCCTCTTCAAAGGATCAGTTTAGATTGCTCAATTAGTTCTCTCGAGACATTAGAAGCTCCTTTCCTCTTTTTTTAATCGAACATTGCTTTAGTACTTAATTTTAAGGATTATGATAATAAATGCCAGCGTTCTTCTGAACAGGTATCTTTGGAGCTAAAACATAGTATTACTGCTGGCCGAGTGATATGCTCTTCTTCAACTGTCAAATCTCGTTGCTCGCTCTCTCGAAAACTCATCCTTCAAGACAGCCAAGTAATACTGTAAGCCATGTTTGAGGTGTAGGGGTTTGACTCATAGCTCAATATTTTATATATGACCAGTGAAGAGATCATGGGTTCATATCCTTGCCTTTATCCCAATAGCAAAAAGGAGGGTTATTGTGGTGTTTTGTAGAATTTAATGTATTTGTTTTGAGAGAAACTATGGTTTATCATTTGTTCCTCTAAATTAAAGGCGTAATGCTGTTACTGCTGGTTGTTTTATTGAATATGGATTGTTTGTTGAATTTTCTGTGTAGTTTGTGGATCATATTCGCGAAACTGAGATGATGAGATTATATTGTGCATTCTACCATTTACGTATGTATACGACAACATGGCCTCAATCCCAAATTAGTTGGGTTCGGCTACATGAATCAAACTCTTCCATTGTGTCGATTTAGTGCAATTGATGGTGAGCTTTCCAAACCATGTACGTATATATGCAGTGTTAAAATTCACTTTCAAAATGAGGGCAATAGCCATGTTCAAAGACAACTTGTTTACTTGGAAGACCTTTGTTTTTATAAAATTTAAAATGATATTTTATGGTAAATAGATTTGATTAATTCAGTTTTTTACAAACCAAGTGGTAGTTCAATGGTTTGGCATGAGATTACATACGCATGAGGTTGATTGTTTGAGTCTCCTTATTTGCAGGTTTGAGGCTGAATAAGTTGGTTTCGTTTTATAATCTGATTGTTGTCTTAGATTTATCCCTCCAAATATTTTACTGAGATATCTTAAAACTTCTCTTGTTTCAGTTTCATCTCAATTGGATTTTGGGAGTTGATTTGTGCTTTATGCTGTGAATTTGTTTTGATAAATTGAAATTTTTTTTTTTTAGTCAATTAGGTGAGAGGAGCCGAGGAGGCATGCAATGGATGGACAACTTATTTTCAATTTCAAAACAAAATTGTTTGAAATTTTGGCACATAAGCACCAAATTAGCCTCCAAAATTTAAAGGGATAAGTCAGCACAATAGAAGAGTTTGATTCATGCAATAAGTTGAGACAATCAGCAAAGTTTGACATATTTCAAGTAGAACGTTTGACGTAAACTATTTTGAGACTTAGACAGTACATTATAAGTGAAAAAGTGCTAGACCACACATAGCTTAGAGTCTTAGACTGACTTCACTTGAATTTTTTCATACTTAAAAACCCCAATATGGAAGAACTGGTCATAGTCTCTTTCAATTTAATTCAAATTCAATCCAGACAAACAAATTACAATAGTTCATTTTTCCAACTCGACGACGCGTAAGCTCAATGAACACCAAACACAATCAAATTCACTTTGACTAAACCAGGAAGAGCAGAACTTAATCAATCTAAAAATATCATTTGACCAGTTCTATGTTTTGTGGTTGAAATGGGTCTTCCTTGAACATCATCTATCTTACAAAAATTTGTATAAAATTTGATGTTGAGGTGGTCAAACAACATTCCCTCAAAAAACATAGGAAATGTGACAACATACTTTTTTTTGTAGTGTATTTGTCAAATGAACTATAAACACACATTTAAATGAATCAACAAAAAATGTGTCTCAATCTTTTTAAGTCCAAATTGTATCTGAAGTTTTGTCATCTTTGAAAGCTTAGTTAGATTAAGAATTTAAGAGAACCAAGAGAGTTGAAGGAGATGTGCCATTTTGAAGGGAAGTGAACAGTGAGAAATCACATGCATTTGATCTTCCCTTGTGACTCAAAAGGAGGAAATTAATAAGTGTTCAAAAACAGCTTTTTGTTCACATGATTCTGATGAAACTATAGGAGAATTTGTGGTGTGGAAACTCAGATTCAGTACTTTGTAGTGCTGAATCTTGAGACCACTCATCACTCATTCACTCGGTATTTATGAGGCTCGGGGCCTCTTCGACAGCCAAAATTGCTTTGGACATTGCAATGGCTTATGGTGCTTCAAGGTCTGTAAGGTTGGTCATCCATCACTTCTCTTGATTTCAGTAGTTTGCTTGCTTATAATAACTGAGGCCAATTCATTGTGTCATTTAGATTTGAAGATGATCTCGAAGGCTCCAACTTCGCAAAACCAGTTCATGGGAGCAATTGGAGGCATGAGTATGATGAGCGATGCGACGAGGAGGAGGAGGATCGGCAGGTGTTGCCGATAAGCATGAACAGGTCTCTGAAGGCTAGAGTGCTGTCTAGAGTCTTCTCAGAAGATTATGAGAGAGTGAAGAGGAGGATATTGGATCCTCAAGGAGTTATCATACAAAGATGGAACAAAATTTTCTTAGTTTCGTGTTTGGTTTCGCTGTTTGTGGATCCTCTTTTTTTCTATCTGTCGGAGGCTCAAGAGGAGAAATGCATTGCTATAGGGACACATCTTGAAGTAGGCCTAATGGTAGTTCGATCAGTAGCAGATGCCTTTTATGTAATGCAGATTTTCTTTCGGTTTCGAACAGCTTATGTCGCTCCATCCTCTCGTGTATTTGGGAGAGGCGAGCTTGTTATAGACCCTTCATTGATTGCGTCGAGGTACCTTGTGAAGGACTTCTGGATTGACTTGGTGGCTGCACTTCCTCTTCCACAGGTAATCAACATGCAGATTGAATATCAATTCCATATGTTAGCGAATTACGCATAGTTGTCGTTGTTTTAAACGTAAATTTTAGTGCAATAGCATGTTTTGTGAAGTACTGAAACAGTTTTATGTCTGATAGGTTTTAGTTTGGGTTGTAATCCCCAACCTGAATGGCTCAACAGTGGCCAACACGAAGAATATCATTCTTTTCAGCGTCATTTTCCAATACCTACCAAGACTGTTTCTGATATTTCCGCTCTCGGATCAAATTGTTAATGCGACCGGTGTTGCTACAGAGACAGCATGGGCAGGGGCTGCTTACAACTTGATGCTCTACATGTTAGCAAGCCATGTAAGTAACAAATTATCTATTCACAAACAGATAGGTAATTGAAAGAACAAACAATGCATCAAATATATGAACTATCTACTAGACTACTAAGTACTTGTGCTTATAAGAAACATGTTGAGAATGTTTGAAATTTTTCCCACTGCAATTTACTGTTCAGATCTTGATTCACATACTGCTAATCAATCGAAAACTCCAAGGTGTAATGCTTGAATGGATGACCATTAGATTTTTTTTCGACTGTAATTAGAGGCTTGCTAACTCAACCATTTTTTTTTCCCCGAAAACCAGGTAATAGGGGCATGTTGGTATTTGTTATCAATCGAGCGACAAGAAGCTTGTTGGAAGAAGGCCTGCAGTCTTGAGAGCGCATCTTGTTATAATGAGTTCTTCGACTGTCAAAACAAGTATGACTCTGGAAGGATTGCCTGGTTCAAGTCAAGCAACATCACTGATATATGCAGTATAAAAAACCATTATGAGTTTGGAATATATGCTGACGCATTGAGCTTAGACGTAACTTCCTTATCGTTCTTTAAGAAATACTTCTACTGTCTTTGGTGGGGGTTAAGGAATCTCAGGTGACGTTTTTGTTCTCTTGCTCTCTCGCTTTCTACGAAAGATGATTATATTTCTAACTAGCTGTTCTCTTGTATCTGTGCAGTTCCTTAGGACAAAATCTCTTGACAAGCACATATGTTGGGGAAATAACCTTTGCTATAGTCATCGCGATTCTAGGATTGGTTCTCTTTGCGTTGCTTATCGGGAATATGCAAGTAAGTCTTTCAGACCAAGTAGTAGTGCTATGTTTCAATGCTAGTTTATGAAATTGAGCTGACATTGATTAATTTAGTATGCGTGTCAATTCTTTGCAGACTTACCTCCAATCGACAACTGCCCGTTTGGAGGAGTGGAGAATCAAGAGAACCGACACTGAGCAATGGATGCGCCATAGACAGCTACCGCAGGAGCTGAAGCAATGTGTGCGACGGTATGATCAATACAAATGGGTGACAACCCGAGGAGTTGATGAAGAAGCCCTTCTCAAGGACCTTCCCATGGATCTCAGAAGAGACATCAAGCGCCACCTATGTCTTGATCTCGTTCGACGAGTAAGCTTAAGTCATTTCCTTTCTTGTTACACAGTTCAAGGCATGAAAAAGGTTCCTTCGCTGATGATCTTTGTCGCTTAACAGGTGCCACTTTTTGATCAAATGGACGAATTGATGCTAGATGCGATATGCGAAAGGCTGAAGCCTGCTCTATGTACCGAAGGGACTTGCCTAGCAAGGGAGGGTGACCCTGTTAATGAGATGCTCTTCATTATCCGAGGGCACCTTGATTCCTACACCACGAATGGTGGCCGAACTGGTTTTTTCGACTTATGTTCCATAGGTCCAGGTGACTTCTGTGGGGAGGAGCTACTAACCTGGGCCCTTGACCCGCGATCAAACATAATTCTTCCATTGTCCACTCGCACTGTCAAAGCCATGTGCGAAGTCGAAGCCTTTGCTCTCACTGCAGAGGACATGAAGTTTGTAGCATCACAGTTCCGCCGGCTCCACTGCAAGCAACTAAGGCACAAGTTCCGTTCATATTCACCGCAATGGAGAACATGGGCGGCATGCTTTATACAAGCAGCATGGCGTCGCTTTAAGAAACGAAAGGAGAGGGAGATGCATGAGTCAGGGCTGGAGCTAGAGACAGGACCCTCCTTAGTGCCAAAAAAGTCGAAGTTAGCAGTATACGCAGCGAGGTTGGCAGCAAGCACTCGAATTGACGGAGGTATCGCTTTTGGATCAAACTCTACTGTCATGAACTCATTAAGAAAGCCAGAGGAGCCTGATTTTTCGTGAATTTTCGAAGAACGATTTGATTTCTCGAAGGAGCTTCATTGAGGGATCTCATTATATATGTGTTTAGCTTTAGCTAATTACATGACCTTTGTGCATGAGAATGCTATTAGGATGTGAAATATGTAGCATTTATAGACAGACTACTATCTAACCTAAGATTTATTAATTGTGTAAGATTGTTGCCTTCTTGTAAGATTGAGATTAATACTGTGTATATCAAGCTAAATATTTTGCATGAGCTTTGTCCAGCCAAAACAAAGTTTTTAGGCTTTATTTTATGAGCAATGTGCAGCTTCTCAAATATTCATACTTGGAATTCTAAACTTCAAGTAGACATGCAAATTTGCACTTTTGCCAAAGCCCAGCTTGATTTGTATAGAACATAAACTATTAGGTTCATTAAGGCCCATCAGCTCTCCAACTAGAGCTTTTAAGAAACCAAACTGAGAAGTACCTGCCTAGATTTTGGTTAAAAATCCATAAAGAACCAGTCTGGCTAGTAAAAGTTTTTGAGACTTTGATTAAGTTTGATTTTCCCAGCCAAAAATCATGGCTTAATTAGTCCAAGTCAAGCTAAAAGTTAAGATAAAATAAAGACCTTAAAAGGTAGACAAACTACTATATTTTCCCTTGACATGCTAAGTTTTTTTTCAAATCATGGTTTGCTGTGGAAGACCATGAGACTTTCTTGAAAGCTGATAAAAGAAAAAAGAGGAAAGACAGAAGAAAACAAAGGATTCAAAAGAGGAGTATGAGCATGATCAGGTTGACATAATTGTTCTAACATGGTGCCATCATTTTGTGTGCAATTTTTTTCATATTGTTACTTGTTACAAGTTTTTAACTTAGAATATACAAATGTTTCACCTGACTATTTGACAGTTTTTCTTCTCTTTGCATCCAATTAGGGAAAAGCTTTTCCAAGCATGGCTAAATCTTCATTAGACGAGTTCTAAGACTTTGAAAAGTGATTAGTGAGAATGAGATAATTATCAAAAAGATGCAGAACTTAATAATTTAGACAAGCTTTTGAAGTCCTCAAACTTTGACTTAAAGCCAAAGACATAGAGAGTGCTATATTGATTTCATAAACATAGGATGCTTCTATATATAAACCTACATCAACTCACAAGAACTAACACTAAACACTTCCTTTCCCCCCAAAACTTTTACATTAATCGCTCCAAAGTAAATTCTTCGTAAAAACTGTCACCTTTGCTTGGAAAGTTCCAACAACTTGAGCGCGAAATGTTAGTTAATCTCGATTATGCTCGTATAAGCTCTAACATTCTTTAATTAGACAAGCTCGAGCCGAGTTCACTAGCTTTAGGCAATGCAGTTATAAGAGTGTATAAATATGTGAGTAGGTATTAGTTTGGAAAAGTGAAGGGCTTGAAAAATTTGGACAAAAAAAAAAACAAGATCAAGTGAGAAGGTACAAGTTAGTTTACCTTAACAAAAGTGGTATAGTTTTATAGAAAGAGATGTGGTAGACAAAGTGATGGTGGTGAAACAATCACTACCATCTGAAAGAGAGACAAACATTTTTAAAGAGGAAACATGGATGGGCCCAATAACTGTCTCAGGTATGCTCCATGTTCCTTTGTATCTACACGGCTCTTTAACTTACTTTTTTTTTCACTAATTTCTATTTTTTGTGGAAGCAAATTTAGGGGTCCCACAACCAAGTATAGCTCGGTTGGTACATAGGGGTACCTCACAATATCCCTCCTCAACATTTTGGCTAGTTTGTGGCACTAGTCGATTTTATCGTGATGATACTGAGCTCCTTATTGGGACTTAGGTGGTAGTTGTTGTATTTATATTTGATTATTGCCAAAGAAAAATTGCAATAATTCTATTTGGGTTAGCCTGTTTTTGTGTAAGACCATTGTGTGTCTCATAAACTTATGTTTAATTTACGTAACTTATGAATCACCTAAAGTTTTTTTAGCTTCATTTAGGTTATCAATTTGATGAAAATTGGTATTAATGGTGGAAGCTTAAAGATTCTCCCTCAAGCCTATAAAAGGACACTTGTATCATCAAACAAGTTGTCGAAAGTTTCAAAGCACATGAGAGCGATAAGATCTTGGTGCTTTTAGGAGATTAAAAGCTTCCGTAAGTAATTCTCTATTTGATCTATTTATGTCTAAAGAATGTTTACAACTGCGTGTAGTTGCATTTTATTGATCGGAACAATGTAACGTAATATATATCTTGGGAAGGAAAAAGTGCAGAGTAGCACACTCAAAGCATCTCTATAATGAAAATGAATGAAGAAGCACTTGTCAAATGGAAAATTGTGGAAGGTAAGGGTTTGGATTTATATTAGAGTCAAAAGTGTTGGTTTCTTATTAAATTTTTTTTTTTAAAAAAATGTAGGGTCCCATTGCCATTGTCACATTAGAAGCCAAAGACCTTTGTGAGTAGTCACTAAAAATTGGCCCACTTTGACTAATGGCCTGGCCTGGCCTGATTTCATCTTCAAGAGTTTTAGAGAAAAAGCAGAACAATATTAATTGAAAATAGATTATTACATCAAAAGCAAAGTGTTGGTATAATTAATTAAAACCCTAATTTGGAAAGAATCTTCAATAAAGTGCTCTTAATCTTCCAATTAAGTTCACAAATATATATATATATATATATATATATATATATATATATATATATATATATATTTATGGAGATGTAGACATTAGACTATCTGATAAGACAAATGAGTTTGAGTTTAAGATACCATTTGTTTCCTTTCAAGTCCCAAAAAGCAACCTATGTTGGCTTTTGACCTTTACTGACTCAAGCATGAACAAGTTGGTTCTTAAATTCAACTAGTTTTCCTCCAATTTAGGTTTTCCAAAAGATTATAGTACTGATGACCCATGTTTAATTTTCAACATTGTAACAGTGAAAAATATTGTCTTAGTTTAGCCCGACCGCGGCATGTTATTCGAAAGCAGTGCCCCCGCAACACTTTTTCGCGAGTCTATAGATCTTCTTCGGTATCGATCTGCCCAACTTAACCACTATTAACTCAAAGGCATGAAATTTTTCTCCGAGTTGAAACAAATCCGAATTCTTAAATTTTCTACCTAGTCTTGAGAGTTCAAACATATTTCTACCTGTAACAATTACTGCATGCCCATTTGGCTTTATAATGTGAAATATAGAATTATTTTTTTTAATACAATTTTAGATCTTCAAAAGTGTTTAAATTACATGTGACATAAAAGCCATTACAATATTTTAAAAAAAGTGTCAGACTCTGTGAACAAAAGTTTACAACTTGCTCCATATATAATTTCACAAACAAATTGTGCTACATACTCCTATATTATGGAATCCGAGTCAATAATAATGAAAAAACAAAAGAAGAAAAGAAAAACAAAGAACTGCCACGTGTTCCCTAGAACAAGGACATGTGGATGCTTAATAGGACGACACTTGGAGATGTCAGATAAACACACAAAGTGGGCATGAACGAAACCGGCACTGGCACACTCATGTTTTCTACTCCCATCATGCAATGTCGTGCGCAAGTTGTTAAAAAAACACCCCCAAGAACAAAAAAAACCAAAGGATTTGATTTGCGTTTTTTTATATAAATTATGGTAATTAAAACTCAAGCCCATAAAAAACATAATAAAAGCCGTTATGACATACATGTGACATGTGAGAAATAATAAACAAAAATTGGTATCTGCGAGTCTATATATAGATCTATGGTAATATCAATATTATCTTCAACTCTCTCTCTCTCCATGTTTATCACTTTCGAATCTCTATACACACACACTCTCTCTCTTTTTACTTTTAAATCTTTACTTTTATATTAGTTAAATCAAATTTACCTAAACACCCCTAATTTTATTTTTTCAAAAAATTTTCATCCAATCAAATATTAACATTGATAGGTACTTTTGTCAATAAGGCTATTTTGGCTTCAAGAAGATCTAGGGGTATTACCATTATATATAAGATTTAACTGCCTTGTATTAAGATGTGTGGGATTTATCTCTTAAAGCTTAAATTTATGTAGTAAAGCCACACATTTCAATTTACATGTAACATATGCCATATTTTAATTAATCAATTTATCAGCCCAACCTTTGAATGTCTAATAACTTTGTAACTTCATAAACAGCTCTGCTCTCTCTCCTCTCTCCTTCTTCCTTACGCAACAAGCAAACCAGTGGGCTTGCTAGGAAGGTTTTCGGCGATGTCGGAGGGTTCCGACAGTCTTGCGTTAGTCAGTAGCCCCTTCCCCCCTTTTCTTTTGTCGTGTCTTTTGCTTGCCTGTCCTTTTTCTCTTCTTTCCTCTTTTCCCCTTCTCACATTCTCTTCTTCCCTCCCCTCCGTTCTTAGTGCCAATTAGAGGGATTTGGGTGGTCGTTGTACAATTTGTACAACAGAGACACTACTTCTTCTCCTCCGGTCTCTTTGCTTGCACTGTCGGCGGTCATGCCGACACTCTCAACACCTATGTTTTCATAGGAGTTTTGAGTGGTTGTTCTGAGAGTTGCTCATTACGTGGAAAGGAGAGGTTTTGGGAGTTTAGATAGTATTGAGACTTCGCTTGGCCAGATCTGCATATACTCAAAACAGGCTCCGTTTATGGAGCCCGACGACATAATGGTGATGGAGGTGCTGCTACATATCAACTTTTAATCCTCACGACACTGTTATCCCCGACGTATATCCCTCTTACTTTCGGTTCTGTCTGTCCTCTCTTCTCCAATTTTGTAGGCTTTGAAGAAGTTGTTATGGGATGCTTCAGAAAGGTGGGGTGAATCTTGAAAAAGAAGTTTTTGTTGGTGTAACGACCCATTTTTCAAATGGACCGCCACGGGGGCGATGCGAGTCCACAACTTGGCCTACCAGCGCCAGCTGTGGCCCACATGCCAACTCATCCACCATTTTAATCATTATGAACCACAAATGACAATAATTTACTATTTAAATTAGTACTGAACTCAAGTCATCTGTTTAGATCATTTTCAACCCAAATAAATCACAGCGGAAGTCATGCAATTAACTCTGATACCTAGTGTGGAAAACCCATATATCATATGTACCTCAATGTATCAAAATAGGGACATCCTCAACCTTCAGCATCGACTTCGTTCCGCCTCAACCATAGCCGCGTGCGCCTCCATCTCCTGCGACGTAGCTAATATGCCTCGAGTGATAGGTAATGCAGCCGCAACTCCAGCAAATGTTAACCTTGGAATCCCCTCGATGTTAAACGTCACAGTCTTGCTGAAACAGTCGATCTGTGTGTGGTAAAATGATAGCCAATCCATACCGAACGTCGCGTCAAACTTCAAGTGCTCTAACACTCTCAAATCAGCCGGTAGCCGATGTCCCTCGATCTCCACAACACAATTCCGAAAAATTCGGTTAGGGTAAATCTTATCCCCAGCTGCCGTGCTGAAAACAAGATGTGTATCTAAAGTCTGTGCATGTAATCCTAACATTCCTACCATGCGTCCAGAAATAAAAGAAAAAGTACTACCCGAATCTATCATAACATGCATAGGAAAACCACAGACATATAACGTACCCTCAACTAGCTGTCTGGTCGCCTCCCTGTTCGGCTGCACGACCCCAAATGCTGCTGTATGGGCCCTGTCTTTGGCCGTGTTCCGTCTGCGGTGGTACTGGTGTTGGTCTAGTGCAATCCGCCACAATATGCCCCACCTGACCGCAACGGTAGCATGTGCGAGTCTCTGATCTGCCAGAACTCCTATGACTCGGCGTCTAACTCTGGCCTCGACTCTGGCCTCTCGGACCTATGTCCTGCCTCTGCTGCCTAGACCGATCAACGGGTGCAGAAAACGTAGAATATGCCAACTGACGGTCATCACGTCGATCTTTGTCCTCACGACAGTGTTTGTCACCTCTGCTACTCTAACCAGACTGCCAATCTCTTCGACGAGGTCTCTGGCTCGGTCTCTGCCGGTCTTGATCCCTCTGTCTCTTCGGCCTCTGATCAGACGAGAACCTGAGGCCGGCTGACTCTGTTGACCCTGCAACGCATCCTGAATCGCTCGTCGACTGACCCTCTGAACCATGTAAGTCTCATGTGCGAGGCACCTGTCGTAGACCTCAGTCAGTGTACGAGCTCCGCTAGATACCACTGTACTCGCTATCCTCTCATCCAGGCCCCGGTCAAAATAATATATCTGCAGTCGGTCGATACATGCTATGTCCATGGAGTATGAAAGCAGATATCAGAACCTCTCCATGTAGACGGTGACCGACATATCACCCTGCACTAAGGACAAAAACTCCTCCCTCAAGCGGACCCTGACCTCCATCGGTATATACTCATCCATGAATACCGTCCGGAGCTATGCCCACATAGACACAACATGATGAGTAGCTGTGTAAGTAGTCCACCAGATCGCTGCATCAGCTCTCAAACAGAAACTCGATAACCGCGGCCGACCTATCTCCTCTACTAGCAGCAAATCATGTAGCCTCTCATGTGACAACAGCCACCTCCCGGCTACCTTTAGGTCTCCGGCCCCATAGAAATATCCTGGAGAGAACTTAAGAAAGTCAATCATCTTCTTAGCCTTTAATGTCATCTGGCTCCCATAAGTCGATGTCACTGCTGGCTGCTCGGTCGTAGCTGGTGTAACCACCACCGCGACCTCCACTGGTCCTGCGGCTGGTGTAGCCCTCTCTGTCTCTGATACCGCCGCCTGCACCTGAACCTCGGCTGAAGTAGGTGCTACGACTGCCTGCGTAGTCTTCGGTGCAGCCACAATGGTACTAGAAGCAACAATAACCTCCCGAGCTCTCAACATATCCATAAGCATCGCGAACCGATCGTCCATCGTCCGTGCCAACGATTCCAAAGCAGGGTCGGTCTCGTCCGATCACTCGTATCTCCGACCTCAGGCTGGGTATCTGATGGTTGTCTGTCCATTGGTATCTACATCAAAGAACGTGCACCCAATCAGCCTCAATGCCACTATACGTGTATTGTATATATAATACACTCAAAATATAACACGTATATCTATGAGTTCTACCCATCTCACCTCTCTTCTCAACTAGGACTCTAAGCAATTCCTTTGGGTTTCCACATCTACAGGTTATTCATCAGGTTTATCCTCAAACTATTCCACCAATGTATATGTATCAGAGTTAACTTCTAAGTCCTCGAAGTTCACTAACCTTGCTCTGATACCAAAATGTAACGACCCATTTTCCAAATAGACCGCCACGGGGGCCGATGCGGATCCACAACTTGGCTTACCAACGCCAGCTGTGGCCTGCATGTCAGCTCATCCACAATTTTAATCATTATGAACCACAAATGACAATAATTTACTGTTTAAATTGGTACTGAACTCAAGTCATCTGTTTAGATCATTTTCAACCCAAATAAATCACGAGAAGTCTTTCAATTAACTCTGATACCTAGTGTGGAAAACCCATATATCGTATGTACCTCAATGTATCAAAATATCAACAATACAGAGTCATAGTGAGTAGTGTCTCACAAAAATCCCAAATCCTAAAATAAAACAAAATAAATATATACAAACGCACAAGCCTGGTTACACGTCTCTTGTATTCCGGCAGCTTGCCTTTGCCCCGGCTCGTACTAGGATTTGCACTTAAGCCATCACAAAAAGACAGATGACGAGTCCAGAGTGAGTATTCCCAAGGAAATTAAGTGAGCAATATGGAAAGTAAATACTGGAATTTAAACAAAACTATTAAATAAACATGCGGAAATAAAATACAGGCAATTTTGCTCATTGCATGCATATGTAATAGTGGAAGCTCAAAGTGTGTGTTCCTAGCCCCTAGGGTCAGACTAGCGCCATACTTCGGACTCTTCCACAGACTACTGCCGACGAGTAGCACTCAAGCAAGGCCAGTATCTGGATCCGCTATGTGGTCGGCGTGGAACCTACGACGCACCCACACGTGCCCATCACTCTCTCGGGTAGCCCTATTCACCGAGATGGCACACGTGCTATGGCCTAGTGGACGTACATACAGAAATGGCATGGAGGGAGAGCCCCAACGTCCGTCCATTATAACATACCAAGAATAGAGTAATGAAAGACATAAATTGAATTCAAAACGCAAAAGTAAATACTGCTCAAGAAATTTCAGTTGAGATACTACACACCTCACACCGCACTCCGTATCTCATCACTAACCCCCGGTCCGGCTCCGCCTAGTCCCGGATATCCCAAATTACACCCGTAATGACCTATGTCCATGTATTATTGATATTAAGTCATTTGTATGTGTTTTAAGCCATTTCACACCAATTATGTCAAAACAGGGGTGCATTAGCGCGTTAGGTCTGGGCATTAGCGCGCTAAATGCCCAGCCTGTTAGACGTTCTTAGCCCAGACGAACATTAGCGCACTAATTCTCTGGTCTAGCGAGCTAATTGTCATTAGCGTGCTAGATCTTGCGGTTAGCGCGCCAATCGCGTTCTGGACAGTAAAACTGCCAAGAAATTTCTGGATTTTCTTCTCCCCCAACAACCCAACAACAACCACAACACCAACCACAACACTTCGAAACACTAGAAACACAACTAAACAACAACTCACACATCTACAAAACTTCACCAACATCTATAAAAGTAAGATAAAAAGATAGAGGAAGTGAAGGTGTAAGTGATTCTCACCTTGAATTTGATGTTTTCCCACTCCAAGCTCCACAAATCATCAAGTTTGTGAGTCCAAACCCTTGCTTCTTCACTTAAATTTTCGGATGAAATGGAGAGGAGAGAGAAAAGGTGGTGGAGAATGAAATAATGTTGACTTTTATAGTTGGTATGACATCTCATCTCACTCACACATCTCAAGGAGATCAAATGAACTCCATTTGCTCCATTTCTAAGCTCTTATGTCTCCAATTAGGACACCTTTGGCACACTCACCTTTGTATTTCACTCAAAAAGTCCATTTTCGGGTGTTCCGATGCCCGGTTTCTCATCTCGAACCACGACATACGCGTACTACCATGTCCTTAACCACCATATGTACATTCCATATTAATTATTCAACCAATTTTATGCAGTGTATTAGTTCCCCCGGCCTAGTGTTAAGTCAGTTAAACTACCCGGTTCCTGGGTCGACACGCATATCGAGGCGACTACTTAACACACAATCTCGCACGTTAAATGTACTATAATAACACACATTGCGATGCCATTTACGCTATTTCAAGATAAACATTGCAAATTAATCAATTGAGCACACAAAAGTACTATTTACCTAGCTCCAGGCACGCACAAGCCTAACTGCGGGTCCCACGGGCGTCTGAGCAGTCCGCCACGCCTACAAACACATCATAAATAACAGCGAATTATATTCAGGCCGTTACAATTGGTCTCTCTTTTATTTGTTTATCTTTATGTAAGCATTTTTGTTATAGGAAATGTTTGTGTTTTAGTCTAGTTATATATGGTTTAGCTATTGTTGTTTAATGTTCCCTTTAGAATGATTGTCTTCCTTCTTGTCAGGGGCTTTTTTTCGGGTTGTTTTCGGTTTTCTTCCCCATCAATTGGGCCTTAGAGTCTTTGGATGGTGGATGCAATGAGGCTTATCGCCTCCGTCTTTCTCGTGGAGACCGAACGTCAACATTGTATTATGGATGTAATGGTTCTATTTTCATCAATGCAATTTCATTGCGCCTTGACAAAAAAAAAAAAAAAAAAAAAAAACCTTATAACCTTAACCCATTATACCAGTGAAGTCTCTCTACCTAAAAAAAAAAAAACCCTAAAACACAAGATCTAATTTTTGGGGCCAGCTCCCTCTCCCAAAAATCCAAGTTCCCCTTTTCCCTTCTTTCTCTTTCCTTTCTTTTGTTCATCTTCACTGCTTCTTCGAGCACCTCAACTACTCTCCCCTTTTCTTCTTCCCGTCCCCCCTCTCACCCGCCACCTTTTTTTTTTTTTTCTTCTTCTTCTTCTTCTTCTTCTTCTTTTTCTTTTGTTCCTCTTCTCGTCCTCCCACCCAGCCAGCTCTGCCCTCTTCATCCCCTCTGTCCCTCCTTCTTCTTCTTCTTCTTCTTCTTCTTCTTCTTCTTCTTTCCTTTTGCTTTTTTGTTGGTAGTTATGGCCTTTGGTCTACTGGCTTTCTAACGTTGTGACATTGATGACCCTCTTTTATCACCTAGTGTCTAGACTGGATGGAAGATAGACGGTGAAATATAATGTCGGTCTCCAAGTCAAAGGCGTCGATCGAACCTGAGGAGGTGGCGAGCGGCAAGCGGTGACTCAAATGGCGAATGTTGTTGGCGGCTTAAGTTCCAACGTATTTTTTTAGTTGCTTCTTTCTTGGTTAGATTTAGGGCTTTTGTTTTGTTTTTTATTAATAGGAATGTTGTCCTCGTATGAGGGGTAGTTGTCCCAATATGAGGGGTTGTTGTCTCCACTTATGGGGTGGTTGTCTTCGTGAGGGGTTGGCGCTGCACTACCACGAGTGCATGAAGTCGGATCTTAGTTTCGAGCTTCATTGTAACAAAATATATATTATTCTCGTTATAATAGATTGTTGTGCCCTTTTGGGGTAGGAACATCAATACAATGCAACCATTTGAATAATGAAAAAAAACCTTATATATAACCTTTTTCGCTACCCTTCATGATTGTTCATTTGGAATTTCATCCACTTCATTTTACGAGATGGTCAAAAGAGAAGCAGATAGACATTATGCATGAATGTTTTGTCAAACACGATGACTAATTATATTTATATAATATATAGTTCATATTTTTTTTGTCAACTTTGTTGCATTGATGTTCCTAACACTCAAAAGGGTACAACAATCTATTACAACGAGTATAATAGATATTACAAAGCTTAAGATCGAAACAACATCCTCACAAGGAGGGCAACAACCCCATAAAAAGGGACAACAACCTCCATAAGGAGAGCACCGACCCCACGAAGCGGGCAACAACCTAACTCTAATTTGTGTGAAAGAAAACACAACAAAAGACTGTCAGAACTCACGTCATTGTCGGTGACACTGCTATAGACGCCGCTCGCCACCATGTAAGGTCGGTCGTCAACAATCGCCACTATTAACACTGAAACCCCTAATTGCGTCTTGATGTCTCGCCTCCTTTCAAACCAAACTTGAAGCAAAAAAAGGGGCCATTGGTGACCACAACACCGGGAACCCGCTAAGACATGGAACGACAAACTTTTCTTGTAGAAGAAAGAGTTTACACACAAGAGAAGAAACTCGCCTAGATCTCTCTTCCACACATCACCAAACACAAACTATATATACAAACGAAAGGAAGAAGTAGGAAAGAACTGGGAGCACCGGCTGACGAAAGAGCGTCGTCGATCGGTGCTCCGTCAATGGATCTAAGATGCTTTCTGAAACCCTAAGACTCTCTCTATATAGATTATAGTTCATATACCATATATATGTGAGCTTACCATATATATGTGAGCTTAAGTGTCAAGTCTCACGTGTCGATGCATAGCAACATTGTAAGTGGTTAATCTAATTAAATTTTGTTTCAACAAATATGAAGGCGGCCTTGCACTACTTTTATTTATATATATATATATATAGAGAGAGAGAGATAGATAGATAGATAGATATAAATGTGCATGACTGGGTTAATTGGTTTGTTCAAATTCAATGCATGTTTAAAACCTTACACATGTATAGACCTACATCTCTAAATTATTCATATTATTTAAATACATCAATAAATAGTTTTTTTTTTTTTTATTAACCACTCCTACATGCATGACATGAACCCATGTGGGCCATCCATGCCCATTCAGACCCACTAATCATGGGTCGGCGGGCCACGACTTTTCCACATGTCATTATCGGAGTGGTCCAATTAAAGCCCCCTAGGTGCTTATCTAGGGTCTTTTGGAGACCAAATTTGAAGTCAATGTGTTAATAATGAGGAGTTTATTATAAGATTGAGAGATAGAGAGAGAGAGAGAGAGAGATTTGGAAAATTGAAGCATAGACGTGATTGAGAAAGTGTGGTAGACCAATGAGAGAAGATATCTAGCGAGGGACAAGGCTTTGGGTGACCACTGCTCTCGTTTAATTGTCTCCTCTCTTTGATGGGCCTCATCTTCCTCCATTGCCTCTAATTCTATCCGGAATATTCGCTGTTCAACCGTCGTTTCAGTTATATCCCAACCGTCTTCGATCCCGCCTGCACCTCCAATTAATGATTCATGATGTGAAACTTCATTATACATAAGTGATGATCTCCCTTTGTCAATTAGTACTGAAACCTTTCGAGATAAAACCTCACATTTACGATCGAGTTGAAAGTAGTTAAGTTGGGAACAATATTAGTACTGTGAAGATCTACAAGCTTGCAAAGAAGTGTCGCAGGCAGCTTTTGTGGCGATGATGTGACCATGAGCGAAAAATTAACATGATATCAGAGTTGACTATTCAGACCTGTCGAGAAGACACATTGCATAGATTTCAATCCAAAGTGGAGTGTCAAAGATGTGCACCTCACACTTGTAAATTGAAGGTGATTAATTTGAGACAAAATCAGTATTAGAGAATATCCACATTGTAGATGATGTGACCTGAATATTAAAGAGCCAAAGCATATATCTATAACATTGAGAGGGTTGAGGGAGGTCACGGGTTCTACTCATGTTGAAAGAAAGTCGAGTTTTAAATTTTTGAAAAATATCATGAATATTAAAAATAAATAAATATTTTTCAAATAAGAAATCACCTCAATTCTTTTGAAGCCTTTATTTTTTTTTTGTAATGAGAATGGTTATAATTAGATCATCAATTATTCAATTTTTTAAAGTTCAATTTATGCTCGAGTAGTACCTACCTCTTTATTCAGACTGGAACCCCTAAACGCTTATACAACTACAACTAACCTGATCGTTGTGTGTGTGTATAGATATATACACCAAATCAGTGAGCTAACTGCTTGGTTAATTAAACAGATTGACCATTCTAACCTAATTTAATTTATAACTTCGCAAATATTTGAAGATTAAGGGAAGAAGTAACTTGAGATGTAGGTGAAGCTAGCCCTTGAAATTAATCAATCTCATATAAGACAACCAACCTTCACGAAATGGTGGACCCTTCACTCCATATACATAGATTTTAGATCCATGTCTGTCGAGAAATCTAAACTAAGATTGCCAGAATCATGGGACAACATGCATGCACACATAACATGCAAGCCTTGGCACATACATATAAAGATGGTACATCATGTCAATGTGGGAGAAAAATTGCATTTTGTTTTTACTTACCTATACAAGCTATATTTCTACTAATATATATGTAGCTTATATATAATTCTCCATCGATAATAATGTCCAATCCTATCCACCATACTGAAAAAATTACTAAAGTACATATGTTTGTAGTTTAAATGAGGAAAATAAAGGTGAAATGCAATTATTTATGAGAAATAGGTAATGTCACCCATTGCAAAGGCGCTATCTAAGGTGGCAAAATTTACACAGATAGCGCCTTTTGAAAATGCACTATCTATGTAATGTACGCCACGTGGGCCGAATTACACTGATAGCGCATTTTGAAAAATTTCATTTTGTTTTTACTTACCTATATAAGCTATATTCCTACTAATATATATGTAGCTTATATATAATTCTCCATCGATAATAATGTCCAATCATATCCACGATACTACTGATCCTCACTACTTGCCAAACTATCCTGATTTCGATTATAGATGCTACAATAAGATGGTTTTTGGGGTGCTGACACGCGGGTTCGTACAATTTGGACAGTGGAGGATCATTAATGTAGCCTTTGTAGGTATCAATATATTGGTATTGGGGGATCAATGTAGGTATCATCAATCGTTATGGTAAAGTTCATTTTTATTGAGGATACGTGTCAACTCCTCATATATTTTACTCATTTATATATAATAATTAATTTTTGCAAGTAAAATCTCATGTGCTTAAACTTGAAAATTAACTTTATATACTTCTTCACCAAAAAAAAAAAAAAAAACCTTGCTTCATCCATTTGAATTCTTAAGAGTTTGATGATATATATTGAAATCATTAATTGAATTAAATTTTCAGATAGCGGTCAATACATAAAGGTTTTTTCTACGAGTCAATGAGCAAATTGGACCAATAATCTTTAATAATATCTATTAAAAAAACATTTGGACCAATCTTAAAAAATTTGAAAAAAAAATATTTTTTTCTTTTCCAATAGAGGGTGAACATATATCGTTGGATAGATTAATTAAGTGTGTTTGATTAATAATGTAAAATTTAGATATATAGTTGCCTAACTTTTTTCTTTTATATATTAAGAAGTGACCGTAACGTCTAGTTATTACACGCGACAAATTCTGAAAAAAAAAGACCCCAATTATACCATATATATAGTTGCCTAACTTTAACTTAATTATTTATTAATGTACATCTGAAGTTCATTAAATTGTTCTACTTTCTTTTTATGGATCAAGATTTAATTTTTCTATTCAACTCCACAATTAATGAATAGTTGTAGTAGAAATTAAGTACCTTTAATTAAACTAAGTTAATTGATATATACTAGAAAAACTTTTCTCACTTGTTAACTTATAAAATATAGTTGTAGCTTTTTGTAATAATTGAAAAAGAGTACAGTACAATAAGATGCTTTTCCCCGTTAAAAGATAATATCATATTCATCATAAAGTAGTGGAATTGATTTTAATCACATTTCAAAATGGATCTTATACTTCATTATAATTGGTCCCATAGTATAGGAATTTAATATATGTCATTGTGACGGCTACTCTTCTAATCTAGGGCACCGCCCGACCTAATTCCGTAATTAAGCCATAATCATATCCATGCATGAATTAACTACGTATTAGTCAGCCTTTACAACCTAGACGCCTCTTTTCTCGTGTTCAGGATAAGTAATACACTAGTCCTACCAGTTTATAAAATTTAGAGTTAATTAAAACTTTTTATTAAATTAATTAATTAGCGGATGTCTTATTGATTATGCAGAAGTAATTAGTAACTTAAGCGGAAGCCATTTATAAAATCTTAAGTGTGGAAAACCAGGAAATGACATCACATATATAAAGTCCTCAAAATGCATTGAAACAGTAAAATAGTCTAAGTCAAGTCGGGGAACTAACGCTCAACCCAATATACAACCCCGAATAGTATCTGAAAGACATATAACATATATAATCAAAATATCAAAAGAAGACCTACAATCGATGCAGTGACGCGCCGCGGGCTCAGGGATAATCGCCGATCTTCTCCTTGCCCGGCCTGCTGGTAGACGGCTCTGCACCCACCGTCATAAAAAGGACGGTGAGTACAAGAATAAAACAGTAATCTCCGATGACAAGTTTAATTTGCATTTCCAAATATTCAAATGGTATTTAAAAGCATATAAATGGGAAACCTGTAAGATAAATCATATGCTAGTAAATACCAGAGTTAAACAAGTGATACTGACACTAGGCTAAGTAGTGGTGATTTAGGTCCGATCAGCGGTGAAACATGTCACTCCGACTCAATAATCATATAGCACAAGGGACTCTAACCCAAGTGTTACCAGAGACTCTAACCCCGGTGTGTAGACCACCTCAGGGACTCTAACCCCGAGTGTCATATAGTGTCAGGTAACATGTGCCGACATCCCCAGGGACTCTAACCCCGTGAGTCGCGCACACCTCGATCGAGTACGGGACCTAAATGCAAAAACTACTTTTTAAATTTCAAGAAATATCAAGTATGGATTGTCAAGGCATAGGCACATCTACACACCTAAACAAATAAGGAATACACGTCCTCTTAAACATTTATAAGATATTCACTAGCATAATAGCATGTTATTCATCATTCAATTCACATTTAAAACAACAAGAATAGACATAGCATGTGATATAATCAATGAATCAAATCAAATGAATGGATATCATGCAAACTAGACTCATCAAGTGAGCATAGACACAAAGAACACATGATATAAGAATACAAAAGCGAAATAGTCAAAAGGACTATGCAAGGACAACAATTAATAGAAATGAAATGTCAAGTAAAGTTGTCATTGGGTATACTCACAACAACAAAGTAAAGTCCTAGCTTTACTGGCCTCCCGATACTCCAACTCTTGTATTCGCTCTCCCGTACCATTTTCCTAAGTTCCTGAGTTTGGTGTCTCATTAGTTCAATTTAGTGTGTTTATTGTGTATTCAAATTGGTTCAATAGACTTTAAATCAATCTTCCTAAATCAGCCCCTAAAGACTAAATTAAGTTTCAATTTCAGTCCTACATTTTAACGCACTTTTAAGCATGAAATGGTCTAAATATCAAAATCCTCCATCAGTACAATTATTTTTGGTATCTCTCTTAGCTTTCCGGAAAGGTTTAGTTTGCAAAATTATGATTTAAAATGAAAGAGATATCATGATTTTACTAAACATAGGTCTAATTGTAATTTAATCCGACCAGCGGACTTAGAAAATCTATTTCTCCCAATCTATAGTTCCCAAAAATGTGATTTTTGGTCGAAAGGTAGAAAATATATCCAAATACAACATACTAAAAGATCAGCTCATTTTGATAAGTAGTTAGGGAGTTATGCCCTTAACAAATTTAGTTTCAAAACTTTCCTTTTTAGTTCCAGCACCTACTTGTAGAGCATGTTTGGACATAAAAACATTTGAATCAAAATACATTCAGTTAAGCAAAGTTATTACTCTTTAAATAAGCTTTCAAATGCCACTGGTTTGGATCAATTTGGATCTAAAATGAGAAGATTATGACCAAATTACTTAGGTTGATTCCTAATACAACATGCAGAATTCTAGTTTTGGTGTTGCAACTTCAAAAATTCATATCTGTATGATTTCAAAACCAAATTAAGAACTTCAATATAGCTGGATTATCAGATTGAAATTAGGAATCTAAATATATAAATCAATTGCAAATACTCAATCATCTACCATCAGAAATTAGCTTAAAACCATAACTTGTTCTAATTTCAACTAAAAAGATGTGTATCTAGTTGATGTAGCACCCTAGCTTGAGAATTTCTCACCAACTCCCATGGATTCCTTCAACACCTTGATGATTCACTCCTCTCCAGCAATTCCTTCTTCTTCTCCAGCAAAAATGAATGAGTGATTTGGTTTGCATGTTGTTTGATCACTAATATTATATATTAAGGTGATGTTCCTTCCTAGCCCTTGATCTCCATGGATTTATGTATCCCGAGGAATATCTAATGGTCCACCTCTTGCCATATATCTCACTAACTCCCACTAACTCAACCTCAAGTGACACAATTTCATTATTCACCTAGCTAGTTTCTAGATGTGCCAATGTGTATCTTTAGACCAATCTTATGCTTTCTATTTAATTTACTCAACTATAGGCCTTTAATTTGATTTACATTAACAAACACAACCATAGCTTATAAGTAATTCCTCATTTCATATTAATATTAAATAAGACTTACCAAAATGCTAACTACCCAGTTTCCCGGCACGCACGCTACTCGAGGCGTGTCCCCGCTCTCGTCTCGACGCCTACAACTGTACAAACCGACTTAGTAAGTCTACACAATACATAACACTAGACATACATCAATACAAAAATACAATATACCTCAGCTGCGTGCCTCGATCGGTGCACGTATCACAGTGTAGGTCCCACGTCAAGGGTCGGTGATCCTGATTAAGGAATTAAAACGGGGGTTAGAGATTTCGGTCGTGACAGTCATCTCCTCAAGAGCTAGTCAGATTAAACAAATTTAATTTTATGTTTTTTTTTAGGCAAAACATATTTTTTGGTCCTTTAACTTTGAGTCTTTTATGCTTTTGATCCTTAAACTTTCATTAGTGTACATTTGGTTCCTGAACTTTTATTTTTGTAAATTTGGTCCCTAAACTTTTGAGTTTTTAAGCTTTTGGTCCCTGAACTTTGAGTTTTTTATGTTTTTGGAGGAAATTAATTTTTTTCGACTATTGTTGATCGATGTGAGTCGTTCGGTTCAATAATATAAACCACTTTACTCTTCTTGACTAGTCACGCGACACTTATATTACCCACGTCGGCATAATTTAACACTTTAAATGGTGTAAGGACTAAATGTAGATCTTTGTGAAAGTTGAAGGACCAAATGTGTAGTAATAAAAGTTCAGGGACCAAAAACATAAAAACACAAAGTTAAGTCGGCGCCATGTGGCGCGGAGGTGTCGAAACGAAGTCGTGACCCAGGGTCGATTTCTGACATGAGGAAGTCGTGACCCGGGGTCACGACCTCCATACAAATGGAAGTCGTGACCCCGGGTCACGACTTCTATAGAAATGGAAGTCGTGACCTGGTCACGACTTCCAAGCCACTTTAAACCACCCAAAACCCTCGTCCTCGTTTTGCTTTTCTTCCCATCGCCTCTCGCTCACCGAGATCTGCGATCCGACCGTCCCTGCCGCGTCCACTGCCTCCTTGCCGGCGTCCCACTCTCCCATGTCGCCGTCCTCGCGGTGCGGCCTCCACCGTCCTCGCGCGGGTGTCGTTGTTCGCCTTTGTCCACTGCCTCCACCGTCCCCGCCAGGCGTTCTGCCGTTGTCCTGCGCTCCTCCCCGCCGTCCTGCCTCCCGCCCGCCGTAGTCCTGCCTCCTTCCGGCGGCCCCGCCTCCCTGCCGCCGTCCTGCCTCCTGCCTCGCTCCACTGCCCTACTTCCCTGCTGCCTTCCCACACGCTAGTCCCTGCCTCCTCCTCCCCACTGTCCCTCAATCGCGTCGTTCGTCGCAGAGCCCTCGCAGTCCCTCGCCGATCACTACTCAATTTCCATGCCGGTATAATTTTTTTTAGTATCAAATTTTTTTTATAGTTATTGCTTATGTATGATAGTTGATATTCTGCCCTTTTCATATGATGGCACCCTATCTAGATATGTTTTCACCTCATTAACTCAATGTACATACCATGACCATAAAATCCATATATGTTTTGTATTTTTTCCCATGAACTGTTTTGCCTAAATGTTGAGGGTGTTATTGAGGTTGAGTTTGCATGTAAATACTTAGAAATTAGGTTACAATTGCCAATGGCGACAACCAATTCTAATTTAGTCTTGAATTAGTTGAAGTCTAAGTGCATGGATTGAACAATGATAATGTAAATTGAAAGTAAATCTGCAATAAATAAAAAAATGTGATGATTTGAAATAAGTTTTGTTGAGTCGTTAATTATGTAATATTATATATAGGTTATTTATATATTTTTATTGTCAAGTCTCCAAAATACTAGCCTAATTACGTTTATTTATTATTTTCAGGGTTAACGGAGTGCGCAGTTGAATTCGTGGCGGAAAAATACTCAAAATGGAGCATTTACTTGCAGTGATCGGATGCCGGACAATTTGCCTCGAAATACGCGTCGCGCGGTGGGTCGAATAGCAGTAAGTATGTTTCAGCCAATAAGAAGATGCCACGTCAGTGCCACGCGTCACACCAGCTGCCAAGTGTCAGGCGCCTATTAGTCCACAGCCACACACAAAGCCAGCGCCACCAATGGGAAATCGCCACGTCAGCAGGGATAAACCACGTCACACACCACCTTTTCTTCTTAGCGTTTCAGCAGCCTATCGATCGGCCTCGGGATGCGTTCCAGCACAGACTACCAGTAATTCGCGCGAGTCACGCGACTCTCTCTTCCGCGTTTCGTGTCCAAGTGGCGGGCTCCCATTGGACAGACGCGTCACCAGCAAGCAGTTCAGCCAATCCGGACGCGACACGTGGCAGTCTTCCCTCACCAGCTGCATCACAGCAAGTTGTCTCCACCACTCATAACGCGCCACGTCGCGCATGCCAGCAAGCTCGCCCAATCCGTGTCCGCCACGTGTCCGAGACCTTGCAACAAGCTCCAACCACCACCAGATCCTCCTCGGCGCACATGTCACGAACCAAACTCCAAATTTGGCATTCTCTCTCTTCCAGGGACGGATTTTATTAGTTTTGGAGAATTAGAAGTAAAAGGGGGGCTCTCTCTGTTTTTGATTTCTCTTCTCGGCTGGCGGCCGAACTCTCTCCTCTCCCCCATTCTTTATTTTTCTTCTATTCTTTTGTGTTTTTGATGCGAGGCTAAAACCTCTAGCCTAGGCAAGACTGCGAGGAGGTTCAACTGCGCATATCAATGGATTTGTGAGATTTATATATTTTAATTTCAGTCTTTTCATTATTATTTTATTTTCTTTGGTATTGTTTGAACAATCAAAGTTAAACACTTGTTTAAACTTTGATTTATTTGTCAGTGAGTCGTAAGCGCCCGTAGTTGTGCAATAAGACCACACTAGTGGCAATCGACCATACCGATTGATTCGACCCTTTTGGGACCGGTTGAATACCTTAGAAATCTAGGCTAAATCAAACACACGAGTGATCCGGTTGTCTAGGTGTAGTGCCTTCACAAAGCCCATTGCGGTCAACGCATTAAACCCAATTCACTTGAATTGTGGTTATGTGTTTGATTAGGGAAGTAGTAGTCGTCGTCGTACCTTGGCTATCGAGATTAGGAAGAGCGAGGAACCGCGTGCGTTACGGGTCTATAGCTACACTAAGATATTTTGATTTGCATATTTTACATAAATCGACGACCAAATCCAATCTTTTACCGAACCGAACTTGTATGTCTTGACCTAGGTATTTTTATTAATTATTTTATTTTCAATTTTATCTCCTTTGCTTTATTATTTTGTTGATATTTAGATTAGCTTTATTATTCATTTCTATCAAACCCCGATTTCCCTTTTTGTTATTTTTGACCTTAGAAAGATTACCAATCTCCATGGGATCGACCATTTGCCACTATTCTACAAAATAGTTGGTTTAGGTATTTTTAAATTTTATTGACGCGTTCGGCGTTATGCATCACCACAACCCAACTTCTATATGTCTAAGTCAAGTCCACGATTCCTCAACATGAAAAGAGGCCTATACGAGACATGATGAATGACTTGATCTTCGAGAACCAACTTTTCAACAAAGTCATCAACATGAACGAGAACCATTGCGGACATTGAGAGAAATATGATCTCCGATTGGCTTTCTCAAAGCACCACTTGCAAAACTTGGAGGATATGCAATATATGAAATCAAATTTGCAAAATTCCAAACTCAAGTTACCGCTATACTTGAGCATTTGATGGATGAGGAAGAGTTGCCTCCGCAACCAATTTTTGACTCGATGAGAGAATGTGAATGCCGATACATCTAAAAGTGTTGAGTTTGATGAGTTATCAATTGTGGACGAGCATTTGAAACAACGCAGAGGAAACACTATACGTTTCTTCACATGAGCCGACATTACTATTGCACAATATGACGATGATGAAGTCGAGAAAGAAATTGAAGTCATTTCGAAAGGTCGGAGGAGCCCCAGAAGAGAGCGAGGAAGACCAACCTCTGGTGTTGGTGAAACCACCCACCCTCCCATGCATATTTGTTAAACCTTATACGGGGTGGAAGTAAAGGAGCGTTCGTGGATTTTCTACACTCGCACACTTTGTGTTGGATGACCATGACTCGACATAGATTCTTTTGTGTTAGAGGTCCGAATGAGCTCCCAACTACGAAAGAGGGCATGCATGCTTTGCATTGCCCAAAGCTATAGATGCCCCATTCGTTGTTGACATCTCCAAAGGAGAGGGCATCACGTGATGAATCACAATAAGTCTAGCCAAAGACTTAAAAGAAAGCGCTCGTTGGGAGCATCCCAACTTTGTTTTTTTTTATTTTTATTTGCATTTATTTCAGTTTTAATTTAGTTTTATTTTTTTTATGTTTAATAAATCCCTAACTTGGTCTCTTGGATTTTTACGGGTGTGATGAATGTTTGATGAGCACTGATGGCACTAGACCACCCCCTGAGTTTTGCTAGGTTTGACTATGGATTACATTGTTTTTGGAGTAATTTGAGCATATTCTTTTTTAGGAATTAACATATTATTGGAGTTTTAGGTGTTTTGAGACTTGGTTGGGACATATCCAACTTAAGTCGCCACATTAATGGCGGGTCTTTAAGTAGACCCAAAACCCAAACCTCATTCCATCATCTTGTTGACTTCACCCCAGTAGTTGAAAGACTCGGGCTCGCAAGATTTGATAGGAATCATTTGAATTAACTCTCATGCTTATTAGTTCTTGCTCTTATTATGATAATTTTATTTCATAGTTTCCTTAGTCACCTAGACATGCGAGATTTGAGCATTCACTAGTTTTTGGAGACTTTTGTTATGCGTGCACTTTGTATCATCTTCTTATTTCATCCATATTCTTTTTACCACTATTCTTTGTCTTTTTGTTGCATGGATTCCTTGACTTGTTTTGAACCTTGAGGACAAGGTTCGGAATAAGTTTGGGGTACTTTAGGATTTGTGGATTATGTAGGATGGATTGCTTTGCTGCGAAGACCGCAGTGAGATCGTTTAAATTTTTTTTTTTTCAATTATATGCGGTTACATGTGGTTGACGGATGATATTGGTGGTGTTTGATATCTCTTATTCATTCATTTCTTCCATTTCTTTTCCCTCCATATCTCATATTTCTCATTAGGAGTTGATACACTTTCATGCATGTATTTAGTATAGTTTTTATTATTATATTGTTTAGAGTCACCCGAAACTTTATTTCATGCCTTTGGTTGTGGATGAGTACATTATGCTTGCCTTTTTGACTTGAAACTTATGAAAAATTAGGAGAAATACTCACTCGAGTCCGTAGCTCAACATTTTTATGATTTCATGATTAGGGACTTAGTATGATGGTTAAGCCTTATGCTAGATACCAAAATGGGTAGACGGTTTAAATTGTGCAAGTGATGAGACTTTAACCCACATTGGGGAATTTGCTTAATTATAGTGAAAGTGAGAAGGGCTAACATGAGTTTTCAAATTATAGAGAGTCCCACAAGTTTCCACAGGAAATGGAGCAGGGAAACTTGTGGTGGGAAAAAGTGAGGAAAGTGGTCCATAGGAAATGGAGCAGGGACCGTATCATAAAAAATAAAAATAAAAAAAAAATGGAGAAGAAAAAAATAGAGAGTATACATATAAAGTGGATAAAGGCGGAAGTGTATGGAAACTCCTCAAATAAAAAGATTTAGCTCGAGTGCTTATAGCTATATTAAGTGCAATTGTAAACTTGCATGATTGAATGTATAAACCAAGAAAACCCGCGAGTAGTTGATGCATGCGTTTGTCTTGACCATATCTTTGTCTTGAAAGTGTGATCTTAATTGTGTTTGGGTTGTGGTTCTTGACATATCTTAACTCAGAAATTTCTTAAGTGGCTTGTTAACTTGGCAACTATGTAAACTAAAGGAACTCCATGAATTCGAATCGGGTATAGGATTAGCTTGAGTGCATACATATCTATATTATGAGTCTAGTTTATTTGTGTGTTTGTCATTTACACCTTTGCTCGGGACGTGCAAAGTCCTAAGTTTGGGGGTATTTGTTGAGTCGTTAATTATGTAATATTATATATAGATTATTTATATATTTTTATTGTCAAGTCTCCAAAATACTAGCCTAATTACGTTTATTTATTATTTTCAGGGTTAACGGAGTGCTTATGATTGAATTCGTGGCGGAAAAATACTCAAAATGGAGCATTTACTTGCAGTGATCGGATGCCGGACAATTTGCCTCGAAATACGCGTCGCGCGGTGGGTCGAATAGCAGTAAGTATGTTTCAGCCAATAAGAAGATGCCACGTCAGTGCCACGCGTCACACCAGCTGCCAAGTGTCAGGCGCCTATTAGTCCACAGCAACACACAAAGCCAGTGCCACCAATGGGAAATCGCCACGTCAGCAGGGATAAACCACGTCACACACCACCTTTTCTTCTTAGCGTTTCAGCAGCCTATCGATCGGCCTCGGGATGCGTTCCAGCACAGACTGCCAGTAATTCGCGCGAGTCGCGCGAGTCACGCGACTCTCTCTTCCGCGTTTCGTGTCCAAGTGGCGGGCTCCCATTGGACAGACGCGTCACCAGCAAGCAATTCAGCCAATCCGGACGCGACACGTGGCAGTTTTTTCCCTCACCAGCTGCATCACAGCAAGTTGTCTCCACCACTCATAACGCGCCACGTCGCGCATGCCAGCAAGCTCACCCAATCCGTGTCCGCCACGTGTCCGAGACCTTGCAACAAGCTCCAACCACCACCAGATCCTCCTCGGCGCACATGTCACGAACCAAACTCCAAATTTGGCATTCTCTCTCTTCCAGGGACGGATTTTATTAGTTTTGGAGAATTAGAAGAAAACGGGCTCTCTCTTTTGTTTTGATTTCTCTCCTCGGCTCTGCCGAACGCCTCTCTCCTCTCCCCCATTCTTTTTATTTTTTATTCTTTTCTTTTGTGTTAACGATGCGAGGCTAAAACCTCAACTTTAAAGCGAGCATCTGAGGAGGTTATTTAACATATCATGGATTTGTGAGATTTATTTATTTTAATTTTAGTCTTTTCATTAATATTTTATTTTCTTGGGTATTGTTTTAACAATCAAGGTTAAACACTAGTTTAAATCTTGATTTATTTGTCGATGAGTCGTAAGCGCCGTGTTTGTGCAATAAGACCACACTAGTGGCAATCGACCATACTGATTGATTCGACCTTTTGGGACCGGTTGAATACCTTGAAATCTAGCTTCAAATCGGACACACGAGTGATCCGGTTGTCTAGGTGTAGTGCCTTCATAAAGCCCATTGCGGTCAACGCATTAAACCCAATTCACTTGAATTGTGGTTATGTGTTTGATTAGGGAAGTAGTCATCGTCGTACTTAGCTATCGAGACGAGGGAAGAAGCGAGGAACCGCGTCGTTCAAGGGTCTATAGCTACACTAAGATATTTTGATTTGCATATTTTACATAAATCGACGACCAAATCCAATCTTTTACCGAACAGAAATTGTATGTCTTGACCTAGGTATTTTTATTAATTATTTTATATTCAATTTTATCTCCTTTGCTTTATTTATTTTGTTGATATTTAGATTAGCTTTATTATTCGCTCTATCAAACCTCGATTTCCCTTTTTGTTATTTTTGACCTTAGAAAGATTACCAGTCTCTGTGGGATCGACCCTTTGCCACTATTCTACAAAATAGTTGGTTTAGGTAAAATTTATTTTATTGACGCGTTCGGCGCGCGTCGAGTGACACTCCACATACTCCATCCGTTCCTCCTACATGGCATTCGAGCCTACGGAAGTCGTTCCATCTTCACGCCATTTCAATACCACTCCAATAATGATGAATTTCTCTCGAGAGTACAAGTACGCATGAAGGTGGAATGCGTGATACAGATGATATTCAGAGAGAAGATGCTCAAAATCCTAGTGATATGGGCCGTCGAATGTCCCATTAGCGTTAAATCGTAATGTTCGAGTTGTAAAGAGAACACGTTGTGGGGCTGGAAGTCATTATTTGGGGTCGGAGTAGGACTTGTGTGTAACAATAACAAGACTTCTTTTATTATTGCTTGGTACTCAATCACTTTGCAATTTTATGTATGGATGTTATGTTTGGATGTATGTATGTATGTACTCATGCTTACAAACGTCATTTACAATTAGCTTGATCAAACATGGCACTTGAACAAAATAAAGGCATTTTGCCTATGCCAAAACTAAGGCATTTCGCCTATGCCAAAACAAGTACTCATGCTTATAAATTCTTGAAATTATTATGGTAATAATATTCTTTGTTGAGGTTATGTGTATCCTCTATGGTTTAGTGTAGTTTGTACTTCTATTTATATTTTTTCATGTTTTTTTACATAACATGCAATGCTTGTTTTAGTACTTCTATTTTGATGAATGGTTATTTTTCCTTTGTTGCATTGTTTGAAAGAATTTTTTTTCCTTCGGTTTAAACAGAGAGCAAATAATAGGGTTTGCCTTTTTTCTAAAATTATTTACTGAGATTCTAATTAATATTTAAACCACCGCAAGTTTTTTCTTATTGTATGTACTACATAAATTTGGACTTATAATTTGGACTTTCTTTTTGAATATTTGAGAAAGTAAGAGTCCAACATGACATTCTTTCTTTATGGACATAAACTGACTGATGAAAATAACGTGCATTAATATGCCCATGTTAGATGCTAATTTTTGACGTACCACAAAAATTAAAGATAAGTGACGGCTGCGAAACCTATTGTTGGAGTTTTTGGTGAGATGGAATTTCGAACATTAAAACTTTTGTATTCTCTTGAGGTGCGAAGGATAAACAAGCCAACATTTTTTTTTTTTATCATTTCATATAATTTTTTTTTTTAGAAAAAAGAGAACGATTTCTCAAAGTAAGCTCATGACATTTTTCTGCAAAAAAAAAAAAAAAAAAACTGTAGTTGTACAACAGTTTCTACATTAATGGTAGCTAGGTCTCATCAAGTAGTAGAATAGTTTTCTCTTAAAAGTAAATTTAAGAAACCCTTTTAAGCTGAAATTAAACTCAACTTAATTAATTTTTTAAATCCCAAACACCTACTAATTTAAGTTGGAACCCAATTGGTAAATCTTATTTAATTAGCATTTTTGTACTGATAAATGTAACGGTAGATCTAATGGTTGGACTAGTATGCGATTACTTTTATAAGAGGTTGAAGGTTTAAGTCTCGATCAGTGCAAGTTTGAGAGTTTTAAAAAATTTGTAAATTTAGGTTATAAAAAATTGAATTAATAATCCCAAACTTTGTTTATTAATTGTACTAAGTTTATCTCAAACAAAAACTTTACTCTAGTTGTTAAAAAAATTACCATACATTTTATGTGCATTCTTTTACGCTTTTTTTTTTTTTTTTTTAGTTTCTAGCTTAATTAGCTTTAGGACTTCACCTAGAGGTGGAAAAAATTCGGGTTCGAACGGGTTCGAGTCTGGACAACCCCTGCTATAAAGAAGTAAATTCATTGTCCAGACCCAGCCCGATTTTAAATTCGAACAAGACTAGCTTGTCCAGACTCGTTTTGCTAAAAATCGGGGTTGTCTGATTGTCCGAATTTGTCGCAATCTTGAAAACTAACTTTTTATATTAAAAACATCTTCAAATATTAAAATACCTACATATTATAATCTCATGTGATGTAATTTGAGAAAGTACCGTCAAATTCATGTAATTAAATATTTAATGTTTAGAAACAATTATTTAAGTACAAAATAAAACTTAATTCATTTTACAATCGAAAGATATCTTTAATTAATACATTAAATTTTATATGTATTAGAGTAGATTAATGTTTGTTAATCTATTTAATAAGTAGTAAGTGTAATATACTCTTTTATCAAAGATATTTTTAATTGTATTTAAAATTCGAACAAGCGGTCTGAGTTTACAAAGGCCTTGTCCAGACCCGGCCCGATTTTAAATTCAGACAAGAAGACTTTGTCCAGACCCGACCCGAATTTATCAAAACATTGTACGAATCATTTTCATTTCGGCCGGACAAAATCGGGGCGGCGAGTCTGAACACTAAATTGCCAGCCCTAACTCCACCCTTAAAAGGGTTCGACTAGTCTGAACTCGTCCATAGTCGAGCCCCTTTTTTTTGAAAAGAAAGGAACCACACCATTACTAACTATGAGGATCAAACTCCCGACATCTAATTACTCAAGTAACCCCATAACAAATTAGTGAGACATCCACTTAGTTGTAGTCGAACGAGAACTCATATTAATTAGTAGTCTCTCCATCCACACGCCAAGGTTTGAACCACATCAACCGTGGTCTCTCCATCATATAAAGTGTGCTGATGATTATTTCACTAATCACTATTAATATCCTCGAAAGTTTGATGGACCCCTTTTGGTTATGTCTCACTTGTGCATTTCATTCATAGCTTTCGTCTTTGTCTAGGACTATCACTTAAAATTTAATGGAGGGATGAACATACGTGTCAAGCGTCTGCATCGCATAAGTCTCATAAAACTTGGATAGAAAAGAAAAGGTAAAGAAACAATTGAAGAAACGTGTAGAATAGAAATCCACAGCACGAGAGCATGTAAAGTGATGAGATGTAAATTGTGTGGGTTCAAACAATTAAGGGTACATATATATATATATATTTGATTAATTATGGGCATCCAAACATTTTGTCTTACTAGTTCCATGAGCTCTGAGATTGCAGAAAGAAACCATCAGTGACCCGATATTTAGGTATCGCGGGGAAAATAAATCGAGGTCATACATGCGCCTAACTCACACAACTACGTCTTCGCCTTTACCACTAAATCACATCCGTCTGGGTTGGGTGCATATATATTGTAGAAGAACATGCCCTACAAACTTAAGGCAAGTAGTGGTCCTGCATACATGAGAGAGTGAGAAAGACAAACCAAACATATATGGACCCAGGCTTAAGTGTGTGTTTTTAAAAAGAAATTATACATAGATGTAGATGTGGTTTGAGTGGAAAAGGTGTTAATTGCTTTGTGGTGATCTCAACCCCACATCTGATGCATAGTGGGAAGAAGTGGATCAGATGATTTCTGAATAGGATTCCCACCACCCAAAAGTACAGATAAGGATTACAAGTGTATATATACATGTCAATATCTACTATATATATTGGCGTCATTAATAATTCAGAGGGGTGGCCTAATGATATATAAGGGTGAGTTTGAAATTATATGTGTTAGGCGCATGCACAGTCTCATGTTTGATTTTTCGTTGCGTCAAGATTGTTCGGGCCACTAAAATACGCCTAGACCAATATTTACATCAGAGCCTCGCGAGAATAATCATGTTCACTTAGATATCTTCGAATGTCAAAAAAAAAAAATATTGACATCATTAATATTCTAAACTTTACATTTTACTCTATTGGTATAATGTATTAACTGTTGTTTGGAGGAATAACAAAAATAAAATAAAAAGTGGTTGATAAAAATTGAGAATTTTTGTTATTTCTTCAAAAAATAAAAGTACATTGCATACATACAAGACAACAAATACATGAGAAAATGATATATTCAAAAGTGACCAAGAAAAGTAATATGACAAAAAAAAAAAAAAAAAACCTAAGTAAAGTAGCTTTACTTTAATTGAACCATAAGGGGACTTGTTGATATGTTTGCCAAATGAACGTAAAACAAATATCAGAAATCAGAAAGGACATAAATAAGGGCATGTGCATAATGCTTCCTTTAGAAATTAATAATAACTATACAATGTGAAAGCAAATGATGTAAAAAAAAAGTGTTGCATATGTGACAAAACCAAAGTGGGTTCAAAGAGAAATGGATTTTAATTAATAAGTGTAAGATAAGAAAAAGTGAATGTTATAGTTACTTTAAATGGAGAAACAAAGAGGACTGATGTTCATAGAGTCTGAGGTGCTGGTGTCTCTTAGCTGACCTTCCATTTTGTGCAAACCTTGATGGGTATGTTCAGAGGATAAGCACTTACCAGTATTGGCCAAGCATGGGACTCCCAAGTACTACAGCTTGTCAACATTTAACTGGCTCTTGAGACAAAGAGGAGAACTTTGTGGGTTACTTTGTGTTATTGTTTTTTTTTTTTTTTTTTTTCTCTCAAACCTTTCAACACTACCTGTTCTTTGTCAAAAACATTTTCAACTCTCTCTCATTTGGTAACTTCACTAGTTCACTGTCAATATAGAGGAGAGAGAAGTAAGGTTGAAGAAGAAATAAGAAATATAACTCCACAACAAATTCTTTGTTCCAAATTAATTAAAATCGATTATATAGATCAAACTCTTCCATCCCGCTTTACCTCAAAAAAAAAAAAAAAAAAAAAAAAAAAAAAAAAAAAAAAAAAACTCGTCCATCCTTCTTGATTTAATTTAAATGACGACGTGCTTTCAAAATTCAATTAAGATAAAGACATTCTAATTAAAGTTACAACTATGCGCTACAAATCTCGCAATCATCCAATCACTCATATATAATTAATCATTATAGAAATAACTCAAATAAATATGACCTTAATTAATTATAAATGAAATCACTTTTCTTTCAAAAAAATATTGCTTAGGCAGCCGTAATAGAATTGGTGTAGCGGTAAAGCTATTAATATATATATAGGTAATGTTATTTGGACTCAAGAGTCTGGACTCAAAATTCCTCAAGTAATTAATGAAGTACACACAATCACTTGTAAAATTCTTTTGTTACCTCTTAAATATTTGTAAAAATTTGAAAAATCTCCATATGAATCCGGTCTCATGAGTCCAAGTAGATTTATTGTATATATATATATATGGTAACTAATTAAATAGCCTAGTGATCAAACCATGCCATCATTTACAAATTAATATGTTGGTTAATTTGTTTGGTTGATTCTCGTGAGATTATTCGAATCTAAGTAGGGAGGGTTCAGAAAAGATTTGGGCACTTGCAATTATTAAAAAAAAAAAAAAAAAAAATGAATTTCATTAATGGTTGGTATTGAGAATCCAACATAACATGCGTGTGACCCGAAATCAAAAAATAAAATTGGAGTGCATTGGGAAAAGGTGGTAATAAAGATTAAGGTCGGGCGTTGGTAGGACTAAAAGCATCAACAACACTTCCCTCCCTCCCTCTCTCCCTGCATTGCCAATCCTTGCAGTTTCAGAGACAAAAACTGCAACCAAAAATATAAAAAACTGATCCCACCGTTCCTCTTTGCAGCCTCACTACACTCACACTACCTTACAAAACATTTATACCATACCCCCCCTAAACCCCAAATCAAACAATTTCTTCTCCCCCCTTGTGTTCCCCACATGTTTTACATCTCAATATGGGTCAATGACATAAATCCACACTAATTAATGTATATATATATCTTCTAAAATTAAACTTTCTAGCTATTTAATTAAAAAATCGAGCGTATTGATTTTTAAAATGTGTTTAGTCTTCCCATGATACATACTCAAGACGTATGACTACTTTTGCACGCCCGCATGCACGCTAATTAGATTAAAAATTAATGGGAGCACACCAAACATATATAACACATATTTTAGGCCTTTTAATTAGTCTCATGCACGCATAGACCACAACTTAAGCAAGTGTGATTAGCCCAAGACCTAGGAGATTAAATATTGGGCCTAGCTAGTTAGAGTCTTAGAGACATGCATTACATTAATTAACACACAAAAACAGATATGTAAAGAGTGGAAGACTTGAAAAGGGAGGCAGTTTTGGGGATTTGAGTTAGGAGAGAATATAATAAGGGATTAGTTTAAGAGCATGAGAGGAGTTCCAGCAATCCAGGCAATGGAAAGTAGTGTATAATAATGAACCAAGAAGACCCACATAGAGATTAACATTTTAAACTATATGGGGCATCAAGGGGGGACTTGTGATGATATTAAATTAAGCTAAAATTAATCATGATTTTGGAAAGTTGGGTTTTATTGAATTATTAAAAACATATATACTATAGAGGGAGTAGAGTGAATTAGTAGAGATGGGAAGGTGTGTAGTTTGGAGAGCATGCTTGGTGGAGGTGAGGATGACAAATGTGAATGGGAGAGAATATGGGAGAGTGTGTCATGTATCTATATATATATATATATACAAGTAAAAAAAAAAATACTCCATGAAACAATGCATGTAAAATAAAATGAAGTGTTTCCTAAGCTTCAAACAATTGTGTCTGTGGTCGAGTGAGGGAGAGCTGATTAGGGTGCATGGAGTTGTGGGGGTGACCAACCTTGTTTATTCTCTTATCATCATCAATGCTACGTATTGAGGATCATCTTGGACCCTATCTATAATTGACAAAAATGTTGTATTGGCATCAATTGAGACATCAAATTAAGTGGTTGTTTGGTACTTAGGAATATCCCACAATCAAGAAGCTATAGGGTCTTTAATTCCCTCTCGTTGAGTTTTGTGTTGCTATTAAAAGTGCTTTTGAAATAGTCAATTTTGTTACAGTGTTGTCAAACTATACATCTCAAGAGTCAATAGAAACATGCAACCTTTTTTGTAAACAATAAATCTACTTGGACTCATGAGTCCGGACTCATATATGGGTGTTTTTAAAATTTTCACAAATATTTAAAGGGTATCAAAGAAATTTTACAAGTGATTGTGTTTGCTTCATTAATTACTTGAGGATGACTTTGAAATTAAAAAAAAAAAACTTTTGAGTCCAGACTCATGAATCCAAATATCACTACCCTTTTGTAAAATGATTTGGGCTTTGTTAGTAATGGATTAGAGTTCGTAACAATATATATATGGTGGATCACTCGTCCACTAAATTTTAAATATTTTTATACTCTCTATGTTGTAATATATAATTTCACATCGAAAATATAATAACAGTTGGTGTGGTATATGAGTGGAATAGATTGAATCCTAGCACAAGTCAATTGATTTTGTGCAAGATATGCTCCAACCCCATTTATATGTCTATACCATAGCGGAATGATCATGAGCTCATGTTGAATACCTGGAATTATCAGGCCCATAGATTTCTATATTGATACCCTTATTTACAATTTAATTATCATTGATGCAAATTAATATGGTATACATATATATGGAATTAATACAATGCATTCAAAATGGCCAATCTGATTTTGGGTATTTGCATTAGATGTCATATATGATGAGATCGGTGCACCCCAACATGCTTGTGGTTTGGTGCTATAAATCAAAGGCAGTGGATATATGTACTTTCAAGGTACATTCTACTTGTATTATGTACCATGGCCGTGCAACCATTGCTCATGAGTTTGCTAACTTATCTAAGTTACATCTTTATGGTCCTTCAATTCCCTTATCAATCAATTAACTCTGCAAATGTTTTTTTTTTTTTTTTTTTTCATAAGCCTTTGATATTAAGTATTAGATGATTTAGACTTAATGCTCTTCAACCCGAGGTTGTAATTAAATTTTATGTACAAAGAAAATTAGAATAAAAAACTTTATTTTTACGAACTATATATGCAAAAGACAAGTCTGAAATTAATAATTAGAATGAATGACCATCGAGTCTCAATGGAGACAAGTTGGGTTTTTTTTTTTTTTTTTTTATCTTATCCAAAAAAAGAAAAAGAATTAATGAATGACTCCGAATACTATAGAGAGCCACTAAAAAATACTATTAATTTTAATTTTTTTTTTCTAATCTCTCGTCTTCTTCATTTTTTTTTATAGGCAAGAAAAATCTTTCGCACCCACCAAAATTTGAATCATGACATTTTACTTTCAAATCTCATACCAAATTATCGAGTCACCCAATTGGTTAATCTCTCGTCTTCTTCATAAAAGTCTAATAATTGTGATATCTAAAGTTATTTATTTTATACACCAAAAATCCTTGTGGATATGTTTATGGATGAGAGCCTCATTAATTTCGTTAACACCATCTTATCCAAACAGAAAAGTAGGATCCAAGTGCCAATAAATTAACTAATTAACCAAAAAAACTAACAAATTAAAATGAATGAATACGTTATTAACTGAATCTATGATACATTTAACTGTCAAACTAGTCTAAGAAAAATTGTTAATGAAAGACACATTAAGTACACATGCCCCAGCCCATTATGTACATAATCAAAAAGCTATTTTTCTATTCAAATAAAAAAGTTACTTTTAAGCCTTACACCAAAACAAAAGTTACTTATAAAATAAGAAAAAAAAATCTCTTTTATTACAAGTCCATGACGAAGAGAAATCCTCGCCTCTTTTTAAAGACATTTTTGTCCTAATTGTAAAATCACCAGAATAATCTCATTCTTATTAAAGTTCAATGGATAAACCTAATCGATCACAATAAAGTCATAAAACTTAAGTGGACCTTACTAAAATATGATAATTTGACAACCAATAGTTCATCCTATCAAATTTTATATTCAATTTCAAATATATTATTTGTAGCGTCTGACTGACTCTCATAAAAATAGACATATTTTTAATGAGGGGCCGAAAAAATCTGAACACCAAATATTATATATAAAAAAATTTAATTTTATAAGAAGAAAATAAAAAGTTTTGAAAGTATTTATAGTGAGACGATAGAGGCATCACTTGTGAAAAGGTAAAGCTTGACGAGATCGTGAGTTGGACTGCACTTTTAGTAAAAAAAAAAAAAAAAAAAAAAAAGGAGGTAATGTTTGAGGATTATATGAAAAAATAAAATAAGAAGCGTGTGGGGTTAGGCGTGCTCCACATAGGCACGTGCCATTTGGTTTATATAAAGCCATTAGGAGGCGCACTAAAAATGAGTCAAGCAATGCTGTAGTAGAACTACTACTACTAGCAGTAGCAGCAGCAGTAGTGGATATTTGTATTGGTGCGCTTGAGAAAAACAGAGAGAAACAGAGAAAAACAGAGAGACTTGGTGTTTTACCATTGTGAACACCACAAAATCACAATCCAGAGAGATGGAGAGAGATGAGGAAATGATTCAATCCAAATTCAAGCGGATTTGTGTGTTCTGTGGCAGCAGCCAAGGCAAGAAGAGCAGCTACCAAGATGCAGCTATTGAGCTAGGCAGAGAACTGGTATTACTGCCCCCTTTTTTTCGCAACTTTTGTTTGATTTCTTTGATGGGTATTGGTTGGAATCGCTTAAAAGTTGGATTTCAGTGATGGGTTTTTGTTTGAAAGGCTTGTTTTCTCAAATTTTCTCAAATTGGTTTATGGGGTTTTAAGTGTTTGATTTCTCTTGAGTGTTTTTTGTTTGTTGTTGTTTGTTGTTGTTTGTGCTGCACTGTTCATTTTTTGGCAGTATGTGTGTGTGCTGTGTTTCTGTTCTTGCGTTTTGTAGACTTGTACGACCAATCTCTCTCTCTCTCTAGAAGTATCATATCATTTCATTCCCAGTTTCATTTGTGTTCTGACTTATTTGTTCATTCTTCTTACACACATTTTGCAAGTTTTTCAACTTTGATGGGGACTCCATTCAACATTTTTTGATACAGGTTTCAAGGAACATTGATTTGGTTTATGGGGGAGGGAGCATTGGCTTGATGGGTTTGGTCTCACAAGCTGTTCATGAAGGTGGACGCCATGTACTTGGGTGAGATTCTCAACAACAACAACAAAAATGACACAAACTCTTCATATCAATTGATTAATTCAATTGGGCTTTTGGGTTTTGGTGTTAATCATCATCTCAGCTAATTTTGTCATGTTTCTGTCTCTCTGCAGAGTTATTCCCAAGACGCTCATGCCTCGAGAGGTATGTCTCTTCTCTAGAAAGTCATTAAGCTTTTCTCTCTTTCTTTGTTTTTTAATCAAACCACATAAACAAATCAAATGCATGCCCCAAATGAAATTGGTGACGTCGTAAATTTACGGAGATGTGCTTGATCACTAATAAGTCAATCTTTCTCTCGGGTCATGGAATTGATGTCGTGTCAAAGTTATTGAGATGTGTTTAAAAGGGTGACTAATATGCCAACTCTAAATATGTTAATTTCTCTTAGATAATAGTCGAGCCTAAGTAAGAAGGGGCCTAAAAAGATTTGGACAACAATGTGTTTTATATGTTGTGGTTTGGGTGTAAAGCAAACTAATGGGAATTTTGGTTGGTTCTCAAATTTTCTTGTTTTTCATGTTGAGCTTTGATGGGTTTATCCCCATTACACCACTTGGGCTTATGGGGTTTCTCCATTTTTCTTTCCTGACACATACTCTGCACATTTCCTTTTCTCTCTAGTTGGCTTTTGAAACTTTACTATTAATACAAACTATTCTTCCTTTTAGAGAGCTTTATTTATAACTTATTATTATCTCTCTCTCTTTCTACCCACCACTTCTAACACTATGTTCTTGTCTGCTTGTTGCAGTTCTATCATTTTCTGCCTTTCACTTTAAGTTTGGGAATCAGCTTTTATGGTCAAGAGTGTGTAATTATGTCTCTAATGGCATGCAAATTGCATAATAAGACCCTTAATGAGGATATTCAAACAAGTACTTAACATTATTTTTATCTTCAAAGTTTGTGTTGATCTCTTGAGTGTTTAACAAGTGGGGGCTCTCAGGATTAAGCACACCACATGACCTGCAACATCCATCATTGTTTCACTACACAAAACCCCATAAAAAGTTGTGTTGAAAAACTTTGCACAAATTGGCTCATTGACTCTTCTCTCACACACCCTTTTTCATATCTGCTTTACTTATCTTCTTCTGCTTTGTGTTTGTTTTTGTGTAATTTGTTTTGTTTCCTTGGCTTCATTGTGCAGATTACTGGTGAAACAGTGGGGGAAGTGAAGGCTGTTGCAGACATGCACCAAAGGAAAGCAGAGATGGCTAGGCAGTCTGATGCATTCATTGCCTTGCCTGGTTAGTATAATATACTAATCACTACAAACTTCAAAGCTCTAACACTCCTACTGAAGATTCTAAGTGTTTATCACTAAAGTGGCAGCAATCCTTACAAGTCCTAATTAGTTCCAACTTTGTGGTCAGTGTAACATGCATCCTTTTATGTTGCCTGAATAGAATGGTTTCAAATTAAGTCTGTGGCCTTTTCTGCATTGCAAACCACATACCAAATTAAGTATAAAGTAGAACCCTCTATAGAACTTTCATCAAATAATGATGTTATCTTTCACCTGGCACTAACAAGTTATGATGTTGACTCCCTATTAATGGAATGATTTGTTCTTGAATTCTGAAACTCTCTAGCTTAGAAAATGACATGACAAAATCAAACCAGTTGGTTCAACGAAGGAAGTGTTTCTAAATGAAGAATGAGAGAATGCTTGGAAAACTAAGCCACCCTTAACATGACTGATCTGTGATGGAAATTGAATTGTGGACAATTGGCTACCAAAGAAGCAAATTATCCCATTAGTTTCACAAATCACAAGTTAATGTAATAACTTATGTTCCAGTTTGTGCTTCAGTTGATTGTTAAATTTAGATTATATACATGATGCAGGTGGATATGGGACTCTTGAAGAGCTACTTGAAGTAATAACTTGGGCTCAACTAGGCATACATGATAAACCTGTAAATCTGCTTGTTCTCTTCAAGTACATTTGGTTAGTTTCATAGTTAGTAGTAAGGGTTTAGAAATCATTTGGATTTAAAACCTTTCGATTTCTTGCAGGTGGGATTGTTGAATGTAGATGGTTACTATAACTCATTGCTCTCTTTCATCGACAAGGCTGTCGAGGAAGGCTTCATTAGTCCAAATGCTCGCCATATCATTATATCTGCTCCCACGGCGAAGGAACTAGTGAAAAAACTTGAGGTAATCTTTACCAACTGTAGTTTCTAGTATTTTTCAACTATTGACTTATCTCTATATCACATAAGTTTTTCAATGTTCATGTGCATGACCATGCCTGTACCTAGTGTTTTCAAAGTGAAACTGGGGCACTAAAGTGCCCTGTTGTATAATTTGCAGGAATACTTCCCTCGCCATGAGGGAGTTGCGTCGAAATTGAACTGGGAGATAGAACAACTTGGTTACCCGCAAATCTCTAGATGATCAGGAGAGTAGATGTGCAGGAAAGATTGGAGAAGAATATCAGCATTTTGGGAAAAATGGAAGGTTGGAAGATAAACAAATTTCCACAATGAGGGAATACTATTTTTTGTAAATGACATCCAAATGAACTCAATATGTGAAGTTTCAATGTTCCCTTTATTGGAAATCAGTTATCTTCTTGAAATCCTGGTTTAATATATAAATGAAAATTCACTTTTTGAAGGCACTACCCTTCATTTGTTTATCTTTTCCCTTGAAAGCCAACTACTTGTGTTCTACAAAATGAGTTGTGGCCAAGCAGGTTGCATTTCAATGCTTCCACTGAAGCAACAAAATGAGCTACCAGAACTAACATAATAATTAAGACCCACATCAGCTTTTCATCATTTTTATAAGCGATAGCAGGGCAATGCATTGTCTCACTTACCAAATCATGGTTACACAGCCATGATCACTCAACCATTTTGCTAAATCTGAGCTTTAATTAGGCTTTTCATGATAAATTGATTTGCTACACAGCTGCCACTTGCCACAGTTCTTCGGACACATTGAGATCATTACAGACATCTCGATGCACAATCTAAAGGACTCCGATGACTCTAAAGCAATGTATCCATCCTTAGTATGACTACATTCAGGCAGAATAACATGTAGATATCACTTGAGAATTTCTCTGCTAACAATCTGACTGTAGATTAGAAACAAATGAGAGTGCAGATGGGAATTTGCATCTGTTATTGTTTTGGGGGGCCAAAGGCATGTTGATTAATTCCGTCAAGCAATGCAAGCCACAAGGGCAGATGTTTGTGATTGAGAGGGGGTGAAGCGGGGGCCATGGATGTCTCTTGAAAAGTTATCAATGTTATAACTATGTTAGCTGAGAAGCCAAGGCAGAAAAACACAAAGGGCAGGTGTTGCCCTCAATGGGAAGGTGACAGGGGCCATACATTATGTTGTACAGTGTCCTTCACTAAGTGATCAAATCAAGGCTGTTAACACCAACTCACTACTTCTGCTACTTATCATTGTTGAAATGTCTGAAACAACACATGGTGAAGAGATGAGCAAAAACAAAAGAAAAGAGAGCATCTTATCCCCACCAACATAACTAGCTAGGACAGTGAGCTGACAAGTGATTTGTTGTGATGTAAAGCATTGATAGCACTACTAGCTAGTACTTGCATTTTAAGGTTTTGAATCACATGAAACATTCAGCATCATTAACAACAACACTACTTGTATAAGTGTGAAGGACTTCATGTTGTTGATAAGGATGCAAGGAGGTTGGTCTATTGATTGAGGGCAGGTGTCATGTTCTTAGTTGGAGGATGAAAGGGCCGCCTTGTTCGGAGAATAGAATGATGACACTTGGCAAGTATAGTGCAACGATTGTGTACTCTCGACTCATTTATACTTCATCTATTGGGTTTAACGTAGCCGATATTAGAAATTGAGAAGAAAGAATTAAGACTGAACTAGCTTTTCTCATTCAGTTTTTATGGCATATCTTTATGTACATACAACAGCTGTAACACCCGTGTTACTGATCTAACAACCTCATGTCTTAGATTAGTGATGAACTAAGTGAGCAATCAGACTAACTACTAAATTTTATTTCTAACATGCCCCCTTGAAACATAGATTAATAAAGACACTACTATGTTTGAAATTTTGCGTTAGTAAAACTATAGAAAGAAATATTCATGTCACATGGGCATTTGCAGCAAATATGGAATACAAACAATTTAAGAAAACTTGTAGCACTTACCTCTACCAATCCGACTGACCGGAAACAAGTCCACAGAGCAGATACTGGTTAAGCACTTCTTTTTTTGGTTCCTTTGCTAACTTTGCTGACTGCTAAGAGGCAATATGCACGAAAATGAGAATATTTTGCTAACAAATGTAAAGAAGGGATTGCAGAACTCAACTCAAATATTGAATGATTGAATCAAAATATACATGAATTTATTGTGCAATATACAATCCTCAAAGATTTATCCTATTTGATGAACTATACACATTTTAAGAACCAATCACAAAAGCCAACGGATCCAATATATTTGTGGTGAGGTAGTGGCCAGCGGTATTCATTTTTTTCTCCAAACTTTAAAGCTCCCCCAGAAAACTCTTTTAGGCGTGCATATTCATCTTTTGGATATAACGTCCAGAAGAAAAAAGCATCCGACAAAAATCAAGTAAAATAGGAAGCCAAACATGAAAATACGGAAAGCTTCTAATCAGAATTGCCACCATTTCTTAGCTTCCATCCTCTTGACTAGCTCATTTGCCATTGATTCGAAGTTTTCAGCCCCACTTTGCATCTCCGCAGTGCGCATGGTGAGTCTCTGGTAAAGATTGTAGGGAGAGCATGTTAAGCATTTTTTCAAAATATTATGAGTTGGATAATAAATTTCCATGATGTAGAAAGATACAAGAGACTTTCTTGGACTTGTTCAAATTACTTTTGAGTAACAAGTACTTCCTGGTAATTACCGCAAACTGACTTGCCACTGGTAAATGCCGGCATTTTTTGAGTGGAAAATCACAATGGCCGAAAAAAAAATCACAATGGCCGAAATATATGCTCCACATATGCAGTATTGGGATATAAAATTATCTCTTTGGATTGGAATCAAAACTTTAGCCATTTTCATTGAGTGTTGAAATTCTACTCCACTTCAAACCGTCCAAGATGTATTCCCAACTGACAAGGAATTAGGGCATATGGTAGTTACACACTAAAGGCAATTTGATTCTGCAGGGAATACGTCAACAATTGATACTTAAGAGTCAAGAGACATAATTTATAAATCTAGCTCGGGGAATGAGATATCTAAATGATTCAAGATTAGGAGTTTACTAAATGTTGTCAGACAAAACTACTGTTTGGTGCTAGAAAATGTACTAATGTAGGATGTCTTCTTTTCATGTTACTTCAAGATCTAGAACCTTTGATTTTAGTGCTGAAAGTTCAAAGAGTGGTAAGGAATGGCTGCGTGGGATAATGACCATCAAGTCTTTGAACCCTACGGCCCATACTTTGCTTTGTTAGGGAGATTAGCAGGGAGAGGCAAGCTCCAATTGTAGGTTCGATGGTCACCATACAGTCATGAGGTCCAGACACCCCATCCTGCAGCTAGATGTCCTCCGAAGCTGTTTCCCCTTGTAAAAAGGAGAATAAATTTTTGACTTAAAAAGATGGGAATACAGACTACACAGACGCTAGGACATCAATTTTTTCAGAATGATCTTTAAAGACCTTGAAGGTTCAGCGATAAACATGAGCAATTGGCCCAGGGTTGAAGCAGAAGAATTTGGAGCTCAACTTCCCATCTCCATTGGATTATTCTCTTTATATAGAATAATTTAATAGGATGCATATGAATTTCCCTGTTCTAACTTTTTAAGTGGATGAATTAGGCTAGAACCTATAGGTCCCAAAGTTGCATTCCTAGACTTTCAGTGAATGCAGTTTATGGACATCAAAACTGGAGACGTGTTACCTTTCCAACTTTCCACTCTCAAGTTCACACTTTAATTTGAAGTGCACAAAAGGTTCTAAAATTCTTGATACTAGGATTAGGATATAATACCTCGAGTTTTTCCTGGCGTTCTAGAAGCTTATCTCTTGCCTGAGAAGCCACTGCAGATGCATCCTGAAATCAAATTTTCAACTCAGTGAATACAACAACAACAACAACAACATAGCCTCAGTCCCAAAAACTCAGTGAATACAAAAAAAAAAAAAAAAAAAAAAAAAAAAAAAAAAAAAAAAAAACCCAGCAAAGTTAACTAAAATTTCCTTTACCCCCGTTTTTCTATATTTAGCCTTGATTTCTTCGATTGTTCTTGATCTGGGCCTTGTATCGACACTTGCACTTTCAAACAATTTCTCTCGATCTGTATCATTATCTATGGCGCCATATAAGAAAATCTAGCATTGAAAGAGCTCAAATACACTGATGTAGTAAAGAGGAAATGAAAAATCTACCTTTAGAGTCATTTTTCGCATCATAAGGAGAAGTTGATAAAGAATTTGCAGGCTCATCTATTTCGATATCATCTGCACCGAGATTAGGTTGATTAGACACGGAGCTTGGTAATACAATAAGATGAAGGAAATAGATATACTTACCTATGTTAAGCTCCGTTATTTCTTCGTTTTCAGAAACAATCTCAAACGGTTCTGAGAATGGAACATTTGAAAACATGCTCTCCAAATGCATAGCAAAATCAGACTTGGAAAGCACTTCAGTGGACTCTTTGCCGCTTGCAGTTTTCACCCCTTTAAAGCCCTTGATCAATCCATTAAGTAATCCAGAGCTGTTGGCCTGTGGAGGAAGACCAAATGGTAAGCAACATACAACTATTACTTCATACAGTGCTTGAAACGAGTCGAGTTAAACCTGTCTTTTCTTCTGATGATATGAAAGCAAAATGGCATCGTCAATAGTGGCTGCAAGAACTTTATCATGAAGGCAAGGCATAGACCCAAAGACACTGAATAAGTAAACATATCTTCGTTAGAGGATACTGCTTGAGTTTGAATCAAGACAAATAACTTCAGTTTAATAAAGATACCTGCTTGAGTTTGAATCAAGACAAATAACTTCAGTTTAATAAAGATACCTGCATTCGTTTTCCGATGCTAAAAGATCGATGAAGGCCAACTCAAAGCCATTTACCTAAAATTGCCTTGTACAGAAAAAAAAATGAATATATTGAAATTGAGCAAGAAAGAAATAAAGAAAAATATCATGTGAATCTGCGCAGCATTTGCTTAATCATTTTTGTCGTCAATTTCTCATGTTCTTTTCTTTTATCATTCCTAAATTGCTGTAGAGATATATTTCAAAGGTTTTCAACATGGTGAATCTGGAAAGGAAAAAACAAGTCTGTTTTCAGATATATGAAGTTGGAACACAACGAAGATTAAGTCCTCTTTATTGATCGCAATCAGGGTGATCGCTAGCAAATGATCTGGAGGGAGACATATCTTAGAATTGTTTCACAATTGAAAGGATCTACTTCTTTAATGTCTCATAATGGTGTAGTTTTTGGCTTCTTGGACGGTTTTTGTTAAGTTATAGTCAAACTGTTACGGTCTCCTTATTCTAGTGGATTGCTGATCCACTGCGCTGTATAGAGGTGACCACTGATAATTTGTTTCTCCTCTGAATGAAAAGAAAGGAATGACGGAAGTGGAGCAACACCATCAAGAAGTATAAATAACAAATAGATCCAAATTTCCCAGAAAATAAGGAATGAACGACCACTTTCTATCTTGTGAAATTTGTCTACAGGCAGAAAACTACATATCAACTTCAGTTCAAAACTAAAAATAAATCTCAACATTTAGAACAGATAAAAACTGAAGCTGAGAGAAAGATAACAAAGAAAGAAAGAGAGACCCACCAAGCTAATTAGGCCATTGTCAGAAGAACAAGTAGTTCTATCCATGTTTGCCTTGAAGTTCCACCTTAGAATTGATGTTAAAGAGATGTCTCTCTTAACTTCCAAATCTGGCAATGATCTATACCAAGATAAATAAAATGTTACTAAGACTCAAATTGGCACTTAGATTTTGTTCCGTATGCATATATCATTGGACGAATAAATAGAAAAGAAACAGAAGAATCTATATTGCATCATTTTTAATCTTATTTAATTATAGGATGGTTTTTCCATAGATTATTTTTCTAATTGATATGCATTTGGTTTCATCAATTTATGGATTTTGAAACAATCTAATAACAAGACCAGATACAAATAGATGTTCATATAAATCTCTAACAAGATATCAATCTACATATGTTCACAAGCTGCGCAAGAAAATGATGACTCGGGCTTATAAATAGAATGAAGACGCTTAACAAGATTTACAGAAATGAGAGAGAATATATTAGGCAGGAGTAAAACTACTGGAAAGGGTATGATGTTCGTCTAAATTATCTGATAAATAGCAGAGTAGTCCAATAGTGCGAAAATTACTAAATTTGTAGTCCAATCAAACACACCTGTTTCAGTGCATTATGTTAGTCAATTTTTTAGCTCTAAAATTCTAGATTGGAAAAACTAAAATCCAGCAGACAAAATCGCAATCCCGCCAATTTAAAATGTCAATAGAATCACATAAAATCCTTAAAGTCACTACTTTCGCCACATGCAAGTTGCAATTGACGAGTTCTGCACCAAAGGAACTCACATGATAAGCCATTACCTAATTTCAACGACTCCAGTCTGATAAAATAAAACCAGCCTACAATCTTTTTCATCTCTCTTTCTGAAAGTTGTTGTCCAGCAGCAAGGTTTTCCAAGTTTCACGTCAAGGATGGAGTTACTATGTCCCTAAGATGACACAGATCGTAAATAACTGCTTGAGGAATTACTATAAAATGAATGAAAAACAAAAAAAAGGAAAAATACCAGGAAGAGTCCAAGAAGCACCTGTATCACAGATTTTAAATAAAATAAGCTCAATGCATCCTCGCAACAAAGCAAAATAAGGGACTGAAATGATTCGTCGCTAAAAATATTTTCACTGGAACTTTGTAGTTCATCATCTGATGTATTTTCACGACGTTCAATGGTCTGCACAGGCTGATGCTGGGTGGCACTACTCTGGTTCAGCTGCTCTGGGGTTTTTCTCATAGATAATTCAGAGGCAAGTGTGCTGCTTTCTGGAGTATAAGAAGATTTTTCAGACAAGCAATTGTTGTTCATTATGGCCAAATAAACAAGCAGAATTACCAAACAATACGAGTTGTAATTGTTTAAAGACAGCCCTACTTGCCTATAATATACAGGGCTAAGGCAGAAGGCTCTTTATGGTCTAACAGATGCGAGCTAACCATGTTACCAGTGACACTGTCCACGACAGCCACACGTGTGTGCTTGGTTAAAATGAGGAGCACATCTGCATGCACTCCGGCATCAGTAGATTCTTGTTGATTTGGATTGTCTATCAAATTATGAATGTTTGTGAGTGTCTTGTGGATCAAAGAAATAACTGGGGAACTTGAGCCAGATATGCAGTCCGTAAGAAACAACACTGAGAAAGATTCCATATCAAGCATTGCAACCTGAAATCAAGAATAAGAAGGCAATATTATTGATGAAAGGAAAGACCATTAGTACAGTGAGGTAAAAAAAATCAAGAATCAAGAGCAATTGATCACAAGTTGCGCAACTATATGGTGCGTTGCATCAGTACGCAAATGATGCTTACATGACCACATTCAAAACCAACAGCAAGTTTGCTTCCAGAGTTAATAAACTGAAGAGTCTGAATAGGAGACTTCAAGACAGAAAAAACAGCGGTACATTGAGGTCCGATTCCTTGGTGAATAATATGAACTGCAGACATAATTACAAAACGTGAGCAAACAAATTTACATTTTTTTAATGTATACTAATGCATTGACAAAAAAAGAGTTAAACATAGGAAATGAAAATCTTATTAGGACTTAATAATGCATAAAGTGTTGAAAGGGGATCATTTTAACGAAAAACTACAAAAGGAACCTACAACTGCAGTGCACAAAAGGGAAAGGAATATGATGAGAAGATATATTGGTCTAAAATCTTTAAGTGCACAATCTCAAGGATGTAAGTGTTTTAATCCACTTAAATCACAACCATTTGTGAAATCAAGTAATTATAATGAGTTTACAACAACAACAACAACATAGCCTCAGTCCCAAATTAATTGGGGTCGGCAGTGTCGGCTACATGGATCAAACTTTTCCATTGTGCTCGATTAAGTGCAATTGATGGTGAGCTTTCCAAACCATTCAAATCCCTCCTAATTAATGCATCCCATGTTAACTTTAGTGTACCCCTACCTCGTCGAATTTCTACAGTTTCTATTGAGTCAAATTTTCTAGTGGGGGCATTTGTAGGCCGTCTTTGCAGGTGACCAAACCACCGCAACCGCCATTCCCTAATCTTTGTATCAATTGGTGCTCTCCTACTTGTCTTTGAATTTCTATATTTCTTATTCTATCTTTACGAGTTTTACCACACATCCACCTAAGCATCCTCATTTCTGCTACGTTCATTTTATGCAATTGTTGTTGCTTTACCACCCAACATTCACTTCCATAGAGCATAGCTGGCCTAATAGCGGTCTAATAAAATTTTCCTTTTAACTTAGTAGGAACATTTCGATCACAAATCACCCATGTTGCACTCCTCCATTTCTTCCATCCAGCTTGAATTCTATGTGTGACATCATTCTCAATATTACCATCATTTTGTATGATTGATCATAGGTATCTAAAGTGGTTCACCTTAGGAACTTCTACTTCCCCTAATTTTACCACTCCATCATCTCGATGTCTAGTGTTTCTAAACTCACAGTGCATGTATTCGGTTTTTCGTCCTACTCAACTTAAAGCCTTTAGATTCTAATGTATTCCTCCAGAATTCTAATTTCCTATTCACTCCATCTTTTGTTTCATCCACTAAAACAATATCATCTGCAAATAGCATACACCATGACATATCCTCTTGAATATGCCTAGTTAGTTCATCCATAACTAAAGTAAATAGATATGGGCTTAAAGCCGATCCTCGATGTAGTCATATCGTAATGAGAAATTCTTTTGTAACTCCTCCAAATGTCTTTATACTCGTTACTACTCCATCATACATATCCTTAATAGTGTCTATGTATCTAGCATGCACTCATTTTCTTTCTAGAACCCACCAAAGAACATCTCTAGGTACCCTATCATATGCTTTTTCTAAATCTACAAATACCATATGAAGATCTTTTTTCTTTTCTCTATATTTTTCTAACAATCGTCTTACAAGGAAAATCGCCTTCATAGTTGACCTCCCAGGCATGAAGCCAAATCGGTTATCTGATATTGTTGTTTCTCTCCTTAGCCTATTGTCAATTATCCTCTCCCGAAGTTTCACAGTGTGACTCATGAGTTTAATTCCCCGGCAGTTTGAGCAACTTTGAATGACTCATAAGTAATTATAATGAGTTTCTTTTTTCCAAATTCATTCAGACATTGTTATCATGACTCAAACAACTATCTAGCAGGCATTGCCTATCAAAAAAGGGGCAGTGTCTCCGGTAAAGTATCAAGCCTTTCCAGTGGCCAACACACTTCTACATAATCACTAGAATCTGGACATCACCTTCTGTTTTTGTGTCTGTAACAAAATGAAACTTTGTCTCATCAGCACTCCCGCTGAGCTTATAGATGCGGACCTATGCCACAAAATAACTGATTATATAGCATAAGAGACTACTCAGAAGGCACAACGTAAGAATTGTTCTGACCAGTCCGCATTCGTTGCCAATGGCAAAACACATAGTCAGGGAGCAGAAATCCAAGGCTGATACAGAAGCACTGACTCCAGCCACTTGGATATTTTCAACCTGACATAGAAGACATTCATCAATTGACCAGACAAAAGGATAAGCTGTTCTCCATCAATAACAGAAGACTGGAAGAAAATATGGTTCCCTTGTTAGGATTCCTACCTTGCCTTCTAAAACGAACATAAGTGATGGGGCAGGACAAGTAGCATCCCACATTCGAACTGATCCATCTTTATATCCTGTCATGTACACGCACTCAACCTCATCCACTTCACCAAAAGTTGATCGGCTAGGAACGGTGCTGGCCAAAGACCATTTTGTGCCCATAGCTGTTTTTACATCAATTTTCATAACAGAGGCAATCTACAAAAAAGACTTGAATCGGTGAATTCACATCAAGAGTAAACAAAATCTAATGAATCTTAAGGAAAACATAAATACTATAGCTGTTATTGAACATCAAAATTACTACCTGGCTTAGGCATGAGTTTGTTCCTGCTGGTACCAGAATCAGCTTTGCCACAGTCATGCTAGAATCTGAAATGGGTGCCTCCAAGGGAAATTTTACAGCAGGAATAGAACATTTACTCTCCTGCTGGGATGATAGGACAGACAAAGTAATATTGTCATAGACAAACAACTGTCCGGGATTTGTCAATACAAGGAGAGTGGAACTGGAATTAACTCCTGTTGCGTCAACACTTGGTATTAACATCATATCGGCAAAAGGCCCATTAAGCTTAAGATTGACGCGACTGAAGCATCGAAATGTTTCAAACCCAGAGCACTCAAGATTTAAGACCTGTGACAGCAACAAAAAAGTTAGAAGGAACATTGCATGGCTTATATGATGAACAATATAGAAGAAGCAGATAGGTCCTCTTACACTTATTGACAATTATCAGTTTCAACAGAAGAAAGTTCAAATGGAGATTCACCACTTTTAACAGAAGCTAGGTAAATGAATTCTTTCATAGCATACAAAATTCAAATATGAAATTTTATGATGAATATATCATAAGGTCTACTATCCTTTAAGAATAAAATTTGATATTGAAACATCATTTTTAGGTCGTGCCTCATTGGGATCATCTACATATGGACAAACATGAATTACAGATATGATTTCAGAAGGGAAGATGTAATGTGCTCCACAGAATGTAGAACTCACTTAGTTTTAGAACACAGCTATTGCTACAATTTGTAAATATTGATATTTGGAGTAAAAAGTATATTATATTTACCATCTAAAAAACAAACCCCACTACTTCACTCAAATAAAACCTTTCAGCTAAAACCCATACTACTGTAAGTTTTTATTGATAAATCTGTCTACGTACCATCATCATATGCACTTTTTGTTACTTGCACCACAGGTCAACAGTATGCACTAGGAATCCTTATTGGATACCAGAAATTGTTTTCTCTTAGGTTACTATTAAGTGGTATAAATGAAATCGTACAATTGATATACCAAATCAAAAGGAGTCGATAGCTCCTTTATAAAACCAAATTAAGAAAAAAAAAAAAAAACATCTATTTAAGTGCATATACAAGGATAATCAACATTAGGTTTCTTCTTTTGATGAAATGACAAGGAAATACAAAGTAATCTGAAAGTGCAAATGTCAAATATGATTCGGTTATCGTAATAGGAAAGAGATAAATCAAATACAAAAAAGAAGCCTTTTTTTAACGGCACCACATGATAACATGTCTAAGCATCAAGGTTTGAAAGAGAAGTTTGGTTCGTCAATCAAAAGCAGCAAAAGAAAGCATCAAGATGTAAATAGCTAATTGAGTGCAGAAACACACCGTAATGACCTCTTCGCATCCTATTTCGTCACCTCCATACATAAAAAGCTGGCCACCATTCCCAACAGGTAATCTACTATTTGCAGACCAATATAAGACAATGACAGGGAGCCTTTTCGTGCCAGAAGATAATTCAAGCTTAACAGCTTGTTTATCTTTGTTAGAGGAATCACTTGTCATGTCCCAAAGCAATAAATCTCCATCTACATATCCCACAGCAAGAATGGAACCATCAGAAGCTGCCCAACAAAGAGAACTTATTTCCTTCTTTTCCTCACTAATGAATTCATTAGTGCCCCCATCTTTCACTTGGAGATACTTATACGCTCTAACAAGTATAACCTGAGCTTCGGAAGCATCCCAAAGTATGATCAATCCATTGTCATAGGCAATCAGCAGTCTGCAGAGAAAACTTGTTGGTAAATGCATGAATAAAAATAGTCACTCAAAACATAATGGTTTAAAACAAATAATCGCCACTTCATGCACTTGATATGACAATAAAATAAGAGTTATAAGAAGAAATACTGCAAATCATACCAACCTAAACCTTTATACTAATCTCTGTCATAAAGACTAGGTACAGGTGTCATGTGTCAGGTGTAAGCATGCATTCAGAGATCACTCAATGCGAAGGGGATCAAATTTGGATCACTATCCATGGAAGGATTTTCCTCTTCTCAAGAAAAAGAATTACTCTTGCCCAATTACAAGAGACATTATGAAACAATAAAGGTCTTCACGATACTTGTTGTGTAGCGTATATCTACATGAATTCCTCTGCAAGGAGCAGGAATGTCATCTTTAAACATGTCCACATGCTCCAATGACATTTGTTTCAAAAGCAGATACTACCTTCTAAATATTAAAAGGCAACAGACAGAATGTGGCAAAGGCATGAAGGGGTATGGGGGTGAGGACAAACAAAATATGATTTCAAATACAAGTATCCTGCCCTTATATCCATTAGAGAACTAGAGATGTCGATAATAGAAGGAGGGAGGTAGATGGAGGACTGTTGATCAGTAGAAGCTAAATCATCACCCCATAAACTATAATAGGTGGTGCTTCTCATTAAAAACCTTGAGATCTATGCTAATTGTGTATTAGGAGAATTGTGACGCTTGACTGCTGGCTTCTTTTTTTTTTTTTCTGAAAAATATTATTCAGCTATCTACTTCAACTGTTGGTTTGTCATATTTGCAAACATGTGAAGTGTGAACTACCCAAATTTATATTCCCAGTTCCATATGATACAATACCAGAAAAAAAGGGGAAGTAACTAAGAAAGATGCCGGTAAGCCAAATGCAAAAGAAATACTGTACATGTCACAATAAAAAACCTTTTGCTCAGGTGAATTGCTATTTAATGGTGAAAATAAATAGTTACCAACAACACCGCTACCAATTTCACAGAAAATAAAGCTCGTGGAATGTATACAAATACAAGATATTATGATATTACTCTTCTATCTTTCCACTTCAACTGGACTACAAATCTCCATGTAACCTAAAATATGCTCCCTCAATTCTCATAAAAATATTGATAAGTTCATCATTATATAACTGAATATCAAGCTTAAAATCATCATGAATGGGAGAACTGAACTGTAGAAACATTTAGAACATTTTATCTTGCCTATTTCCGCAAGTGCCAGGTTGAGGAAGAACTCCAACAATGGATTGGCAAGTGTAAACTGAAACATCAGCAGCACCTGTGATTTTCATTCATGTCAATATAGCAGCTGCACCAAGATAAAATTGATCCAAAAGCAATTAAAACTTACTGGCCTACCAATGAGACAATTCACAGGAATATGATATGGCAACTGCAAAAGCTTTTCTTTTGCAGGGAGGTATCTCAATACAGAGAATGATCCATATTCGTCCCCGACATACCTGTATAAAAAAAATAAAAAAATAGAGGTTGTCATAAAACATTCACTGGTTCCAGCTTCCAAAGTCACATAATTAGAAGCTGAATGAGGAAGATGCACCACATCAATGTCATCAGACCAAGCCTAAAAAGGGGGAGAATTGCATATGGACATACATAAAAAATGTTCCACAGACCACTGAGAAAGACGTGATATTGAATTCCCACTGCAAAGATGTAGCTATTTGTCTATGCTCCAGATCCCAAACCTGACAGAACAAGAAATTAATCAAAAAAAAAAAAAAACACACACACACCTCCAAAAGGAATTGAAATCTAAACCATCAGATAACAAAGTAAAAATAGCTCAAATAACATAGAATATACATAGAGCCATAGAGCAATAATAATTCCATCATTTATGATCTTTAGGATTGATGGGTTCAAGAGATAGTTAACAAACTGGTTTTCAGCAGAGATACACTGATTGATGAAATGGCATTGCAAGAATAGAAAATGAAAATAAGCAAGCACAATATAAATTCTCCTCATAAATCCTACTTGCTCCAAGTGTGGAAGTCCCAACATCTTCAGCAGTTCTTGGTATTCAGAAATAAAAAGAAAATTGGCACAAGATAACAGAAAAGGAATTACAAGGAAAAATGATAAAAGTTGAGTATGGGAAGTTCATGAAATCAATTTAACTAAATTCATAAAATGTAGTTACCAACGTAGCTAATCACAAGCGAAATAGGACTTTGCTGAGTTGTACTTCATCGAATGTTCACATTAACTTCTAAAATTGAAATTAAGGAGAAGGCATGCATATGAAAAATAACAACTGACAAGGAAAATATTTCATACACTAAAATAAGGATTACCTGAATCTCGTTCTCATTTGAGATGGCCATTAGGAAACCTTCGTTGCACAGAAACTGCCAAAAAAATTTATGTATATTATATATAATAGTAAAGCTCACCATCAATTGCACCTAATCGGGCACAATGGAAAAGTTTGATCCATGTAGCCGACCCCAGTTAATTCGGGACTGAGGCTATGTTGTTGTTGTTGTTGTTGTTGTTGTTATATATAATAGTAAAACACAAAGACATTAGAAACAATAGAGACAGATAGGAATCAGAAAGAATTTGCGATTTGAAAGCATACTTGGTACCTATGACCTAAGGCCATAATTCAAGTAAGGGGGTGCAATCAATGAATATCAAGCTAACAAAAAAAGGACGAATTAAGCTTAAAGGTGCAACAAGATACATAGATCATTACCATAGGCTATGATTAATCTTAAAAAAAAAGCATAGGCTACAATTTATTCCATTAACACAGCCTACTTAGCAAAGGGGTATGAATCAATATATTGGTTCAATACGAGAGAGTAAATGAACCAAGAAAATGAGGATCTGACTCAAAATAAAAGAGTAAAATTGATTATCAACATCTGTCAAATAGTAGTTAGAGCTTTGTGTTAGAGAACTCCATGAAACCAACTTAGAATATGCCTGAAATAAAACTTCCTAATCCTACTAAAATTTTCGTTGGACGCATCACAGCTTGAACATGGTTTAAAAAACTTGCAATGCAGAATGAGGCTGTTTTACTATGGCAAAGCAAGGGATATACTTCATGGTGGAATGTAAAAGTTGCGTACTCGTATTTGTAAATCTTTTTATAGAAAAGTAAATGAGTCTAGGTTCATTGAAGCACATTACGAGAGGTAGGGAGGAAAGGAGGGAGGGAAGGTGCATCGAGATGCAACATAGCACACGCCTGAGTTGTTGTACCGTGTATGAAATTTATCACGGTGCAATGGATACAACCTGCCTCAAAGCACGTCCAGACGCGTGCCTAAGCTCACCTTGACTAACTGCATGTTGCATTAGCATTTTATCTATATGGCATTAGCATGAATGCTTTTCAATTGTTAGGCTAGATTTGTTAAAACATGAAACCCCTTCAACTCAATTACCAATGAGGAAATGGGGCATTGCACCTTGGTCAATCAAATAGAGATTCAATGACTAGAAGATGGCCTGATCATATGGGATCCTTCCTTTCTTTATGTAAAACTAAAAAAGATAAATTATAAAATTCAATCCTCATTTGCATGACAATAAATAAATAAATAAATAAAAGGATCTTCCAAAAATGAAACACAGGTGACATGTATTTCCCCAAAAGCTAGGCTGGGTATCACCGCATTTATAAAATATATGCCTCCTACAATTTTGATATAAATGTGAAGTTATTCTTTTTGTAAAAGTCTCTTCGCCAACAGCACATTCAAACAAGCATCTATACTCAAATTATAATGAACATAATCTAGCTTTAGCAGAAGTTAAATTTAGGGTTAATACAAATCAAACCAAACATAGGCCAGAAGTGTAAAGAACATCCATCCATTATTATGAACCTCTAAATTTTTGTATGGTAATGGTTTTGGTGATATAAGAAGGCTTTCAGCATTACCACCACCAATCACTTTTATCCTCCCATCCCTGTAACAAAGCCAACATAGAGAAAGCCAAAATTGAGAACCAGACAATCAGGATAACATGCACGCACAAAATGACCAAGTTTTTTATAGGAACAACATGACCCAGTTTCTTCATTGTTACTTTTCATCGGAAAGGTTTTATTTTCATTTTACTTCCAATAACAATCCTGGCAAATATTTTATTTAAATCCAATCTATAAAAGTAAATTTGAAAGTCAAGTAACAAGGGAAATCCATTTTCCGAAGTTTAGTCATATTTAGCACACTCTAAAGCAAGCCAAAGTTGGACAAATGATGGAATTCACGCGAAAAGTGATGAATAAACCAAATGGGCAGGATAAATGCAACGCATTACTATTATCCAGACTTCTACAACTATAACCTTCTCATACTCCAAGGAGTTCATACATTGGCAGTAGGGAAAGCATTCAAGCAGTAAGTGATAATATTTCTACTTACAAAGTTCCAACAGCCAGCAGTTGCTGTATAGGATCAAAAGCAATCATTGATGAAGTGGATGGGATACCATAATGAATAACAGTACGTGGATCCAAATCCATTTGCGTTGCAACCCCATGATTCACACTCTACATCAATTTAATATTAGGAAGTGAACATTAATTGAAATTTGCAAAGCAGTGATTTAAACAAGAAAAAAAAAAAGCAAAATATGAACAATTTAATAGTCTGAATTGCAAAAAGATAAATTATGGGATTGGGCTCCATTGTTAGGTCCGTAGAATTGTTTTTTACATTTTTGTAATTGGGGTGTAGTAGGAAGAGATCACGATTGTAATTTGTTTTTCCACTTTTGTAAATCCCAGCTGTAGGAACACGGGTTCAACCTAGTTGATTCGGTGTGAATACGGCACCATGTCGGGTCGAGTTTATGGTATCGACTCCGCTCAATGTGGGGGAATGGAGGTAGATTTGATTACATAGGGACGACATGTTTTTCCCCTGCTACACTGGTAGGGTTTTTTTTTCAACTTTATTTTTAGGTAAACACATTGTTTCTTGCCTTGTACATAATTTAGTGGCTATAATAAGAATAAAGTCTCGTTCCTATAAAAAAAGATAAATTATGAAATTATGAATTTTTGATAGAGCTTATAACATGAGGAATTTGGAAAATTCAAACCCATAAGCTAAACTAAAAGGAATTTAAACGATAAGTTTATAAAATAAAGACTCCTTGTCAAGATAATGCAATTGAATTAATACAGGACAATATGCAAGATTGATGAATTTTCTATAAACTCCAAATCCAAGAGTCAATCAGTTTGGATCCCATTCTTTGGTTCTTAAATTTTTAACTTTGGAGATTTTACCTAACTAACTCTCTTCGGCTTCGCACTACACATCATGAACAATGCTTCATCTATTAAGTCCCAAAAGAAGAATTATTCCCGTCATGATGGAAAGCCAATGCTTGTTATCGACAAAAAGAAAAACAATAGTGAGAATTATTCTTTGCAAATCAATGGATCATTACAAATTCACATGGCCAAGACACTTGTTTAGTAATCATAATCAATTTTATGTACTCGGTGCGAGATCTTCTCGTCAAGGTTATCCTTATTTGAATTAGGAAAACTCGCATTTAGGTTCGATTGAAAGCGTGAAACATTAAAGAATTCATCGCCTCGACAAATTCACCAAAAAAGTTAAAAACAAAGCTACATTACAAGATATAGACCTCCTGTGACAAACAAGTGAGAAACCCTAATTCAAGCTCCAATCTTTCATTCCAAACTCACTCAAAACAAGAAGAAAACGAAAGAACTCATCATGAATTTCACATTTCGAGGTGTGAATCAAACAAATTTAGAAGAAGAGATTACCGAAGAAGACGAAGATGATGATGAAGAATGCTGCGCGACCTTCTGCAAGAAGCGCTTGGCGAACATGTCGAACGAATTGGTCGATCGATCGTGAAAATTAGGGTTTTTTTTTGAGCTTTGTTAATGGAGTTAGTTTTTGAAAGGAAAAGCAAAGAAGAAGGTGAGGTGTCACAACGGTCGGTTTTGGGGCTCACTTCAACGGGGATTGAGGACCTGAAAGCGCGAGGACCCTCTTTTTCAAATTACCTATTTTGCCCTCCACAAATTAAAAAAAATAAAAATAAAAATAAAAATTAGTAAGAATCGAATTCACGACCTCACTAAACCTTACATTTTGACAAGTGATGTCTCATTCATCTCACGAAAGATGCATTGGCATTTTGCCCTCCACGATCGAGTTTCAATCCGTGTGTTTTTTTAGGTGGTGGTGGCAGAATTGACAAAATTATGTTACACAAAGTTGAGGAAAAAACGATCGCATTACATCATTATTAAGTATGGAACTGATCCCCGAGATTGTTGTTGGAAATAGTGTGATCATCTCTCTGTGTTATGGGTTTGGTTAGCAAGCCAATCCACCACTCGGTTTCCTCACGATGAGTATGTCGTACCTTAAACTTCCACGACCTATCGAGCATGCATAATAAGGTAAATTCTAATTTTGATTGAGGAAGCACTCAAAGAAGACTTAAAATAAGAAAAGTTGCAATAGTCATTTGAAGGAGCTTAAAAAGGAAAACTCACGATCAAGGGAATGCAATCGGTTGTAGATGTTCACTACTTTGCAAAATTACAGGTTCGAATTTTTGAGCCGTTACATGTCGCGCGTTTTCTCAAAGTTAATTTCTTCATTGATCCGTCTTGCTGGCGGTTCAAGCCCAATTCTAACTTTAATAAGGCATAATTCCATTGACTTCAATAATTAAACACATGCGCAAATAGTGTATTTAATTTCAACTGTAAATTTGTGGACCGAATAATAGTCCCACTTATATGGTTATCTCTCCTCAAATAGTACCAAGGTCTCTTGGAGTAAAACTCCACACTTGTGACCCAAAGGTGATTAAATTGAGGACAAAATCGCGGATAAAGGCGTAGGTGGACCCAACAAGATATCGGTGCTAGCGGAGGAGATCAACGGCTCAGCGCGCGCGTGTGCGACCACCTATGAAAAAAAAGTTTAAGTCGGGAACCACACCTAGCACACGCGTGTGCGGCGCGACCCGGTGAATTTTACAAAATTAAATCAGTTTCAATCGATGCATTCAGAAAATCTATATATATGCATGGAGTATATAAGAAAGCTATGTACATAGTTGTATTATTTACTTTGTCTAATTTAATTAATAGCCTAAGTACATTGTTTTCAATTTTTATTTTTATTTTCTTTTTTTACACAATAACAATTTTTTTTTTTTTTTTTTTTAAATAAAATATAATAGTTATATATAATTTTGCATAGGTATTTCTCATCTTTCATATTTTTAATCGAAGATTACAATTTTTAATTATTATGATAATTACAATGACATCATTTTTCATATATTTTATATATTTAAAAATAAAATAGATTCATAGTATTCCGAGAAGATATCCGAGTTCAAGTCATACTTGTCTTATTTAAAACATGAAGGCAAACACACAGGTTCAGCACCACTGTCTAGGTATCTCTCTTTCATTCTTCATCAAATCATTAAGAAAAATACTAGAATGACAATAAGGAAGTCACTCCCAGGGTGGACACAATTAGCCCTCGAATTGTCATCATCGACGTATCCCCATAATAGGGAACAAGATGCTTGACATTAATTTTCACACTGATCAATCCTTGTACTTGTCGGCAAACCTTTCTGCGAGTTAACTTTGATAAATTGGTGAATCTCTTGCGAAACGAAACAAAGTCTTCGCCTTGCCATCGGTATATTAGATTCCTTCTTGTTACCATGCCTTGATTCGGTTTGAATTGCGGCAAACAAAATCTCCTCTCGAATTTGTAATGGCGGCATACGCTTGCCCGAAGATCGCTCTAAGCAGTGTCAACCTCACTGCGAGCCACTTTCTTTGCACCCTCACCCAAAGAACCTCACTTTGGATTGTAAGAGATCGCTTTGCCAAGCAAAATATCAAGAGACTCTCTAGTTTCGTGGCCCTTCTCAAGTCCGTGGCGCATCCCCAATAAAGCCTTCGTTGTCACTCGCCGTCTGGGTCCACCGATCCACTCCAAAAGGTATCATCTATGAAGTTATCGTCATCCATAGTCCTAACACCTTCTTGGTCATCCTCGAGAATCCGCCCCGGCAACCGTATCCCGAACTCCTTCATCTCGCGATCGCGCCAGATAAATCGCCAGACAAGCTCCCACCCTTCGAGCTCATCTTCCTCCCTTATCAAACTTCTTATCCCCCTTCAATTTCTTCTCTTTCTTTCTAAACCCATCTTCCTTCGACCCTTCCGCTTCTGCGACGATGGCGGCTCGCTCGCAAACTCATCTCTCATGAACGCCGGTTTTTCATCTTCAATCCCAAAATCGGGCGTCCTCTCTCTCGTCCCCACTCTTCTTCACCAATCTCTTCCTCGGCGTCGCCTTCGAACCCGAATCATCGAACTCGTGAATCGGCGTCGAACAATCACATCATGTTGGCGTCCTTGCTCCGAACCGTGCTCTCTCTCCAGGTCTCTCGTCGAAAGACTCTTTGGTTGCACGCCGCCACGGGCATAATACTTCCCGTCGCCGCTCCCGTAACGCGGAGGGCCTAAAACCGCTCTCCTCTTCTCGCGCTCCTCTTCCCAGCACGAGACGACGCGAACCCCGATCCGGACTCCTCCGAAGATAACTGGTAACCACCTCGCTTACTATGACCGAAGGTCTCGCGCAAGTCATCTCGAACCCCAACGCACGAACTCTCTCGATCCGTGATGGGAGTCCTCCATCTCCTCGCGAGAACCTACGGAATCCGTCCTCTCGAATGGGAGGATACGATCCATATGCCGATCCAACAACGATCGATTTTGGCGCTTAATTGTTCTAACACCGCGACCATGTGTTGGTCAATTAATGGGCCAATTTGTCGATTCAGATTGTTACGATCATACACGTCCTCGATACGTTCTTTGGTTCCTCTTGGCGGCATGATTTCTCCAATCACGCTGACTCGATACCAACCCGACGCAATGAGATCTTCTAAACCAGTTGAACGAATCCACGAACAACTCGATCTAGGTCGAACTGTCACATTGGGCTTCATCATGAGTTGTCCATGTGGGCCACATGAGTTGTCCATGCGTGTTATGCATCTGAATCTATGTATGCGCGCATATCAAAGCGCACACAAACGGCTCGAGGGCCATGTATATGCGACTTCGGGTGTGACTTTCCGATTGTGATTCTAGCATTTCCCATAATTAAAAAGCGAATTTGACAAGACCAGGTATGTGTGTGTTCATGAAGTAGTCGTCCCAGTCAATGCACTTTGGATCAAAATTAAATGCATCTGCTCCTGCTCCTGCTTCTCTTGCAGCCGCTCGCAACCTCTCTGTGTTTAAGTCATCAAATTTGCAATAACGGCCGATAATTATTCGATATAACTATTCTCAAAAATTTACACACAAAATTACAAACTTTATTCAATATCAATCAAAACTTGAGATTATAAAACTGACTTAAGTGTCTTTATTTATTATATAAACACTCGCTCGACAACAAACTTTCCTAATTCTATAACTTTTCAATCATAATTTAACCTCAAAATATAATTAGAATAAGACATTATATTTGACAAAAAAATACTAATTTTTTTTTTCTTTTAACTAAAACAAAAACTACAGTTTGACCAAAAATCCCAACAAATTTTAAAAATGGGTTTGATGGATAGAACAAAAATGAGGAGTCGAATGGATTAAGTCGAATGGATAGAATAAAAACTTTCCCTTAGCACAGAGATGGGCCAGCCTTCGTGGGTGCAAGAAGTTCGGATGGAACACGTTCTTGAAGGCGATGAAGGAAATCTGCTTCGATTTATGGCCCCCTCGCGCAGAGTGTGCCAACCCTAAGCATATGTAGGAAACGACCAACGAGCACTGTTCGGAGTATGATAGGGTGGTGGTGTGCTCTCGTTTTTCTCCAGCGACATCATGGTGCAAAATTAAGGAGTTCTTTAATAAAAGATGCATGAGTCACTTCCAATTCTTGGCATTTGCAAACGACAAGGCCATAATAATATGTTCAGACATCCATCGGGGTGTTCTTAAGACGGATGTCATAAGAGCTATGCACGAGTAATTATCAGGAGTAAATACGGCCTTCACACTAATCAGTGGGACTCGGGGGGATCTGGCAGTACCTCAGGCAGGGCCCCGTGGAAATTCATCATTTCTCTTCTCCCAAGCTTCAGCACTCTCAACTGTGTTTCCATAGGAAAGGAAAGTAAGACTTGCTTCTAGTCAAACAACTGGGTTGGTGGGGGCATTGTTGAATGAGTTTTTCCCAACCTATTCGAAATGGCTAGGGAAAAAGAGAAGGTCGTTAAGGAAATGTATACCATAAATGTCATGATCTGTCAATGTAGTTAGGTGGTTTTTTTTTTTTATCTTTCTTTTTCTCTTGGGGAGTCTGGATGGACGAGATTTCATTAGGATTTGTACCGAACATCTTGGGATCCACGACTCGGGGTACCCAATCCCCTTGTACTTGTTTTATATAGTTTTTAAATTAATAAAATGCCGGAGCACCTCCTCCGTTCCTCAAAAAAAAAAAAAATCCTAACAAAAACTTTTAAAAAATACAATCAATATTCTAATACAAGCAATTGGGTGACCCAATTATTTAGTATGAGATTTGAAAGTAAATTAAAAGTCATGGGATCAAACCTTGGTGGGTGCAAAAGGAGTTCGCCTTCCAATTTATTAAAAAAAATATTCTAACACACTCTTGCGCTCTTTTCTGATATTCTTTCTCCTGAAAGAGACCACTAGTGGCCCATGTGACAATTTTTATTTTTATTTTTTGTATGTTAGCAACACATTTAAAAAAGAGAGGTGCTAGCTAGAATGACAACAACTTGTCACATTGCAAGACACATTGGCTCACACGAGAGCCATTAATGTGCGCCTTGGGATGTGGGCATATACATATCTCAATGTGACTTGCGTTGCGAAGTTGTTGTTGTTGTGTTGTCGTCACTATAGTATTTTCCTTTAGAAAATAGACCGAAAAGAAAGTAAACAGATTAAAAAGTATATGTTTTTCCTTAATTATAAATAGAGGGAAAATAAGCACGTACGTTCCTTTAAAGAATATGTAGCTTTTATAGAGTTCGACAAACTGTATTGCAGAGTTGATGTTTCGATTCATCTGTGAACAATGTCCAAAATGCTGGCAACATATTGTATTTAAAAGCTGGAGAACCTATTGAGTGACAAGCAATACGTACGAAAAAGCAGTTGATATATATTAATTGCAACAAAGAAAGAAAGAAAGAAAGAAAGGACATGTATATATATACATACACACAATTAAGCTGACCTTGAACGGCAATACATAACGTATGTTCATGTATCGATAGAAGCTATCCATTTTGGTGAAGACGATAGGCTCCCTGACCCTGACTGCCTTTCCATCTCTACCTATCCATGGATGGTTAGAAAAGTAAGAGTGAACATATTGTTTGAGCTTAAAGGGATTCAAGTTATTTCCTTTTTTTTGAAGTTTTCACAAAAGTACTAATGTTTTTAGTTTAAATCAGAAAAATAGGGTGGTGTTTTTTTTTTCCCGAGAATAGGCAATAGCGCCTTTTCAAAAGGCGCTATCAAAGTGGGTAAATTTCGTTGCGACGTGGACGGTCCACGTAGGGCCGGGTTTACACGAGATAGCGCCTTTTCAAAAGGCGCTATACGTGTAAATCGTCCACGTGGACCGGGTTACACGGATAGCGCCTTTTCAAAAGGCGCTATCCGTGTAACCTGGCGACGTGGACGGTCCACGTGGACATCGATGGGTCGAATATCGCCTATGGGTTGTGCGGGTTGTCGCCTCGCAATGCGCGCACTACGTGTAACCGGTCGACGTGGACATCGGCGTTTCGGTCGGCGCCTATGGGTTGTGCGGGTTGTCGCCTCGCAATGCGCGCACTACGTGTAACCGGTCGACGTGGACATCGGCGTTTCGGTCGGCGCTTATGGGTTGTGCGGGTTGTCGCCTCGCAATACGCGCACTACGTGTAACCGGTCGACGTGGACATCGGCCGTTTCGGTCGCGCTATGGGTTGTGCGGGTTGTCCGCCTCGCAATGCGCGACGCCGGCAACGGCGCGAGGACGGAGCGGCGTTAATATATGATACCTCCCTTGAGTTACTTTCTCTTACCCTTGTTTTTTTATTTTGTCATAAAGGGGGAGAATAGCTCCAATATAGAGGGAGCTTATTATGACTTGTACTATTTCAGTTCAATTTCTTTGTTTCTACAAATTGTTTTAGTTTTTTTAAGTCTGAATATTTAGTCATGCTATAACTTGAATTCAACTCTTAACTTTTACCTTACAGGACTTTGCTCTATTGCTAACACATGCCTTAATTCTCAACATATTCATTTACAACTAGACAAGATATCCTTGCCAACCCACACATATATGTCCAGCTAGGAGAATATATTTGATTGCCAACTCGCAAGATAATCAAGGCATGTTTCCTTTGATCAACGGAGAAAGAAGGAAACAATATATTTGTCACCTCATTTGATTGAAGACATACAAGGAAGCTTCTACAAGAAATTCATTGTTTGATCTCTTTATATATTGATGTAATCACAGTAGAAAATTTATCTCCCATGCTGGAATTTTCGATATCATTGTGAGACAAGAGCTTTCGAGAAATTGTTCTTTTTTTTATATATACACACACTAGACTAAGGGGATTTAGCCGATTCATCGAGGAGATCTCGGGCACCATGGGGACTTGAGTATTGTGTAGGATCGGTTAAGTTGTAAGGGGAGTGGGTAGTGTAGCAAAGTTTGGTGAGGGATTCACTAATTAGATGAGGGGTCACTAGTTAGGAACTTTGCATAAATCTGCACATCACTTTCTCTTAGCGGATTCTACACTTGGGCGTGGCCCCGCAATCGACGTAGGACGGGAGGTCCGAACTTCGATAACAATTTTGTGTGTTCATTTATTTTATTTTATTTTATTTTTTGCTTGCTTTGTTGTTGTTTTTCATGATTGTAGTGAATTGAGCGTTTACAACAATTATTGTGATATGTTTTTCTTGATCAGATTACTATCTTTCAAAATGGTTGATCGAAAGACAGGAAATGAACTGAATTTAAAATTTTCTATTTTTAACCTTAATTGCAACCTTAATCACTCGAGAGCATAACCAATTAGGTGGCCCAATGGTTTGGTATGAAACTTGAAAGTAAGAGATCATGTGTTCATAACTTGGTGGGTGTAAAAGTAGAGCATGAAAAACCAATAGAAAAGAGTAATGTGTACATACATGGAACAGTACATGTGTGTTTATATTTTTTTTAAAGCCAAAAATACAAAAACGAAATATAGAAGGTTGAATTCAGTAAAACTGATTGGCATTCAAATGATCAAGCCATTTTTAACAATAAACTGATTGGCAATAAGAGATGTTATTGTCACAAAAAAAGGGGGAAAAGGACCTTAATTCCGTCAACCCAACCAGGGAATGGTTCTTTGTAAGTGTTGGTAATAATTGTAGGTCGTATTATAGCGATTGGGATGTTTCCTTTGTTGTCCGCAATCAACATTTCCCCCAATGCTTTAGTAAACACATACGTGTTTGGCCACCCATACATTCTTGCCCTGTAATAAAATACAACACATGCAAAAAATAGAAAAACGCAATTATAAGTTCAAGCCTAATTAATGACACAACTAAATCAATTAAGACAAACAAATACGAAAAATTATATAATTGGAGTATATACCTTGTCAAACCAAGTTCTTTCATCGCAAATCTTTTGTTGCTTTGCGAGAATCTGCTCCATTATGGGATCCTTCCTTTCTTTATGTAAAACTAAAAAAGATAGAATTATAAAATCCAATTCTCATTTGCATGACAATAATAAATAAATAAATAAATAAAAGGATCTTCCAAAACTGAAACACGTACAAGTGACATGTATTTCCCCAAAAGGCTGGGTATCACCGCATTTATAAAATATATATATGCCTCCTACAATTTTGATGTTAATGTGAAGTCATTCTTTTTGTAAATAATCTCTTCGCCAACATCACATTCAAACAAGCACCTATACTCAAATTATAATGAACATAATGTTAATACAAATCAAACCAAACATAGGCCAGAAGTGTAACGAACATTCATCCTCTATTAGGAACCTCTAAATTTTTGTATGATAACGGTTTTGGTGATACAAGAAGGCTTTCAGCATTACCACCACCAATCACTTTTAATTGTGACATGTTAGGGAGCATTAAAAGAAAACTCATAATAAGAAAAGTTGCATAAAAAGGAAAACCCACATACGATCAAGGAATTGGAATCAGTTTAAGGTATATATTCACTACTTTGCTGAATTACAGGTTCGGATTTTTGGGTGGTGACATGCGTTGCTCTCCAGCATCCATATGCCGCGCGCTTTCTCAAAGTTAATTTGAAGATGGCAAGAAACCCAATTCTAACCTTTAATAAAGCATATATAATTCCACTGGCTTCAATAAACAAACAAATATTGTCTTGAAATTGTTCTCTGCAAGTACATTGAAACGTTAGTTATATATTATTCTCAGAAGCAAGAGCTAGGGTTTCTCTCCTTTCATTTAGAGAAACCCTAGCTAGTGTCGCCTAAGCTCTTTTAACAGTCGACCTCTAGATCCGCTGTTTTTTGGGGCTGTCGGCGTTAGCGAGACTTGCTTCGGTGGCCTTAGACGTTGCCGGTGAGCCCCGTTTCCTTTTTTTTTTTCTTTTCTTTTCTTTTCTTTTCCATCTGAGTGTTTGGGGGAGCCGCGAATGTATTGGGAGTCGAGAGTGAGGGAGATGTGGACCAGGGAGGGGGATGTTTTGGGCTGATTAGGTCTTTGGGGCCTCCGTTTGTGAAATTGACAGGGTTGGGAACGTTGAAGCGATTGTCAGACTTTGCGAGAGGGTTCACCGTTGGATGAGGCATTCTATTGAGGTTGTATTGTTTTTTTTTTTTTTTTTTTTCCGTACATAATTTTTCCAAGCTAATGGAGTATCGCCTCCTTTTCATCAAAAAAAAAAAAACAAAAAACAAACAAACAAACAAACAAACAAACAAATAAACAAATAATGTCTTATTTGAAGCATGAAGGCAAACACAGCTTTAGAGCACCACTCTCTAGTATCTCTTTCATTCTTCATGCAAATCATTGATTAAGGAAAATATTAGAATGATTACGGGGAATTAGTCAAACCCAGTCACATTGGGCCATATATAGGAGTTGTCCATGCGCGGCCAACCCACGTGTTATGCATCTGAAAATATATATATATATATAGACTCGAGGGCCATGTATATGCGACTTTCCGGTGTAACTTTCCTGTTGTCATTCTAGCATTTCCCACAAATTAAAAAGTGATTTTGACGAGACCAGGCAGGTGTGTGTTCATGAAGTAGTCCTCCCAGTCAATGCACTTCGGATCAAAATTAAATGCATCTGCTCCTGCTCCTACTTCTCTTGCAACCGCTCGCAACTTCTCCGTGTTCAAGTCATCAAATCTGCAACAACGCTACTTATTCGGTCAAGAATGTTATTGGTATATATGAATGGAAGACACAAACTCAAAAATTTACACACAAACTTATTACTTTATTAATATTCTACATAGGTGTGTCTTTATATAGACACTTTTTTTATAAGACACTTTTTTTTTATAAGAGAAAAATAATTGCTTTGAACAGTTGAACTCATCACCTCTTACTTTCAAACACCATACAAAATTATCGGGCTAACAAATTGGTTGTTAATTTTATATAGACACTCTTAAGGCATACGCCTAATAGACTCGACAACAAACTTTAATTTCCTAATTTATAATTTTTCAATTATAATAACTTTACCTAAAAATATAATTAAAAATTAAACGTCCTAAATAAGTATGTATAACTCAATATGACTTAAAACTAAAATAAAAACTAACGTTTGAAAAGGACTTTGCTAGAGTGACACCCCTAGAAGGCACAACCCTTATCCAACCATCTAAGTTTATGAGCTCGGGATGCGAGGGTACGTATGCATCTTGAGATTCAAATATGGTTAGATGGGGTGTGCTTTCTAGAGGTGTGCGTTCTAGCATTTTCCCTTTTCTAATATTTTTTCTCTCGTACATTAGCAACGCATTAAAAAAAAAAAAAAAAAAAAAAAAAAAAAAAAAAAAAAAAAAAAAAAGACCGAAAGAAAGTAGAAAAAGTAAAACGTATGCATGTTTTTTCCTTAATAAATAGAGGGCAAATTAATAAGCACTTACTTTCCCTTGAAGAATATGTAGGTTTTATAGAGGTTGACAAACTGTATTGCAGAGTTGATGTTTTGATTCATCTGGGAACAAATGCGTTCGAAATGCTGGCAACATATTGTATTTAAAAGCTGGAGAACCTAATTAATGAGTGACAAACAATACGTAAAAGCATGAGAGCAGTTGATATATATTAATTGCAACAAAGAAAGAAAGAAAGGACATGTATGTTTTAAGCTGACCTTGAACGGCAATACATAACGTATGTTCATGTATCGATAGAAGCTATCCGTTTTGGTGAAGATGATAGGCTCCCTGACCCTGACTACCTTTCCATCTCTACCTATCCATGGATGGTTAGAAAAGTAAGAGTGACCATATTGTTTGAGCTTAAGGATATTCACAGGATTCCTTATGGACGATCCAACATGATATATGGCCTGAGAGAGTTGATTTGCATTCGCAACCATAGCCATGATGATAGTGTTCACCACCATGTCCCCTGGGATCTGTAAATTATTTTTTGTTAAATATTCACTTAATATGTATTTTTTTTTTTGAGAAATTGGAGACGAGCTCCAGAAAGTTTGTATTAATTAATCACAGAGTCAAATTAATACACTATAGGGTTGGTTACCTCCATGCCATATACAACGAATGTTATACATTCACTAAATATTTCATGAGCGATATATATATGCTACCAAAAGAATGAAACGGAAAGAAAAACCTCACCAGATCAAGAGTGCACTTGCTATTTCCTAAGAAGCATCTTACTTTCCCCTTGCCATAACCAATGAACATATGATCGATAGTTCTGTATGTAATCAGAACATGCAAATATGAGCAAATTAATTAAGCTTAAAGGATATATACAAGCTAATTAATGCCTAAACATTAATTAGAAATCAAAAGGGCCAAGCATATACACATTTACTTTTTTTTTTATATATAGGAACGAGACTTTATTTTATCAAGCCAAAAAAAAGGTTTTCTACATGGTGAAAAACGATGTATTTCCTTAAAATAAAGAGCATATATGCATTTATTTCACAATATATATCCTATCTCTATTAGTGTATCAAAGAATTGGACATGCATACTGCTCGATCGGAAGTGCTATTTCAGATTTATTCGTTGCGGTTAACGTTCCACAAGATGCAAATACTACTAAATTAAAGGTTCTACAAGCCAGAAACAGCCTCAAGTGAGTGCTAGTTTGCTTCCCCTATGGATCTGGATTAAATAAAGAGAAATGATAGAATGACAACACTATGTCACAACAACTGATGTGGCGTGTGAGCCCTACATCAAAATCTCATAAAAAGACACATTCAATACCCCATTTTAATGTGGGGTCCACACGCCACATAAGTTGTTGTGCAATGCGTTGGGACATAGTGTTGTCAATATTCTAACATTTCCCTTAAGGAAAGTATCTAGGTTCATCATGTAAACTAAAAAGTATATCATGCCTGAATATATCTAAAAGTGGTTCAGAATGATTGTGATATGTTTTTCTTGACCATATTACAATCTTTAAAAATGGTTGAAAGGGGGGAAATGAACTGAGTTTTAGTTTTTCTATATTTACCCTTAATTGCAACCTTAATCACTCGAGAGCATGAAAACCAATAGAAAAAATAGTATTAATGTGTATATACATGTAAAAGTACATGTGTGTTTATAATTTATTTTTTTTTTAAAGGCAAAAATGTAAAAAATATAGAAGGTTGAATTCAGTATAAAACTGGTTGGCATTTAAATTAATCAATCCATTTTTAAAATAAAGCAATGTAACTTCACAACTATGCTTAAGAGAGGTAATAATATTGGACCATTGTCATAGAAAAAAGAGGAAAAAAGGACCTTAAAATTGTGATATGAGGACAGTTTTAGTTTATTGGGCTGCATCATACATGCATCCATATGTGATGACTAGCAACTAGCAATTAAGTACGCATAAATTGACATACACTAATGTTGATTTACCTAATTCCGTCAACCCAACCAGGGAATGGTTCTTTGTAAGTGCTGGTAATAATTGTAGGTCGTATTATAGCGATTGGGATGTTTTCTTTGTTGTCCCCAATTAACATTTCCCCCAACGCTTTCGTAAATACGTACGTGTTTGGCCACCCATACATTCTTGCCCTGTAATAAAATACAACACATGCAAAAAATAGAAAAACGCATTCATAAGTTCAAGCCTAATTAATGACACAACTAAATCAATCAATTGGAATATATACCTTGTCAAACCAAGTTCTTTCATCGCAACTTTTTCATCTTCATTTGTTGCTTTGCGAGAACGAAGTTGCTCCAAAGTTTCATTTGCAAGGTCTATCTCTTGTTTGATGTCCAAGTCTGGGCTTCCGTTTAGTGTTTCCCCAACCCGAAAAGGCTTCTCTTCCACAAGTCCACACTTCTCCCCGCACACGTACGCTATTCCAAGAAAAAAAAAAAAAATAAAAAATAAAAAATTAATGGCACACGTGTGGCATGTAATTAATCACATGTAACATGTTAATTGCTCGACCCAATTAATTTCCATCTCCAAACCAAGAAAAAAGATTAATTTCCATCTAGTTGATAATTATTTAATACTCACCTGTACCAACCAACACGGCCAGATCCAAAAATTTATGTTCCACTGAGCTAGATTGTATAACTAAGATATGTATTGGTCATAATCTATTTTAGATTAAGACATGACCAAAAAGAGAGATATCCCTAAATTAACTAATATTTAAAATCTCACTTTTTATTACATATATATACATTATTATTATATGTATACTTAAAAGAACACACACATAAATTGTCATAGACAAATAGACAAAATGTTATTCATGATGTCTATTTTTTTTTTTTTCAAATACCATACTTATATATAGGGGAAAAGTCAAGAGGGTAGTGTGTCTATCCAGATACAATTACTCATGTGGATCATGGTATATTCTGCCAGAGCATGAGTTTGGAGATTAAAGTTTCGTTGGAAATAACTAGACCTGATCATCAGACGGGCTTGGGCGGGGCCTAGGCAGGCTTTTTTTTTTGAAAGCCTTATCCAGGCCCGCCCAAGCCCACTTCTAAGAATTGCGGGCCCAAGCCCGTCACTTTTGTCGGGCTTGGGCGGACTTAAATGGGTCTTTAAAAAAAGTATTAACAAAATAAAAAATGTTTTGAAAATTGATTAGTGAACCAAAACATATTATAATAAATATATAAATATGCAATTAAATGGCAAGAACAAATGATTAGCACATTGGTTATGACTTTAGTGTAACATTTGGGCAACCAAGGTTCAAACCTTGCTTCTTCAATTTTTAAAAATATATATCCATATTTCTACATTTTGACACAAGTCTACACGAGCGGGCCGGGCCGGGCTTGGGTTGATAAGTGCAAATCCAAGCCCGACCCATAAACTAGCGAGCCTTCATGGGCTTGGGCCGGGACGGGCCCTATTGAGGTTTTCAAGGCCCAAGCCCGACTCATGTTGACCGGGCCCAGGCCGGGCTGGGCGGGTACCAGCCCAGTGATCAGGTATAGACATAACCAAAAGAAATATGCAGGATATCCTTGATTAATTATAGAGAATACATTATGTATATTTGCCTCGAGGTTAGCTTCTCCAGCAGATTGATCAGTCATTGCTTGGACAACTAGTTGGGCGTTTGAGAAAACTTTTGAAACTTGTTCCATTACAAGAAAATGATTGCATAGCAACAAAAAATAGCAACAAACACAAATCTGTTGCTATACAACAACAAATTAGCGACATATGAGACAAATTATTAGCAACAAACTAAGAGTAGTTGCAGATCTGTCGCTGAAATCAAGGACAAACCTCGAGATACCCATCATTACACGTGTCCGTTAGTAAACTATTAATGTTCGATTGTTAAAACTGAAAAAAAAAAAAAAAAAAAACAATCGTCCTCCCCAATTCATTTTCAAACCCAAAACCTCGAACCCTCCAAACTTATCCTCTACTTCTCCTCCTTCTTTTCTCCTCTATGCCATCGCCTCCTTTCTCTCCTCCATCACCACGACCCGCTTCTCCTCCATCTTCACCACCCTCTGCTCCGTTGTCTTTCATGTTTGGCACCACCATATGCTCTGTCGCCTCACCCTTTCCTCACCACCACGCTCTGCTTGTCCCACTTTTTTCTCACCCGAGCCTGTGCTCCATCGTCGCCTTGTCCGTCGTCGTCGTCGTTTCCATTAGAGCCGAGTCCCAACCACCACCACTACGCCTCATCGTCCGCCTCTCTCTCTAAAACCTTTTTGTTGTATCTCCACTTCTAAAGGTGCGACAAACCCTAGGAACTTTGTGAGATTATTTTTTTGGTACATTTTTGGTTGATTGTTCATTTATATGGCTGCTCTTATTTAAAGAATTTTTAGAATCGCAAAGCATTAATTTGGGATTTGTTGTGAAGTGTGATTTCAGATTTCTTCTAGTTCATACACTGCATAAATGTCAAACAATATAATCATGCTTATATGAACAAGTTCATCCTACATCTTGAATGTTGTCTATTTGCCAAAAACAAGAAATTGCTATAGGATTTAACATGAAGTGAAACACAACTTTTTACGAAAAATTTATGATGATAACACATGTATCAAGATAGTAGAAACTGATACATTGAGACGGCAAGTAAAAAACAAATGGGACATAAAAGAGAAACCTCGGCAACATTGTCGCTGCTTCCATTTTCCTACAACTGGAAATTAAGGTACTTCAATCCCTAGCTTCTTTTTGCTTGGCCACTTATCCTAATTATTTTTTGAGACCAAAAATCATTTTATTTGTTTTCAAGCTTTGCTTAGCTTATTAGCTAGCTGATACTATGAATAAAACAGCTAGATTTATTACGGACTTCTCATCTGCTGCTGCTACTACCTCACGTATATATGGCATTTTTTTACTTCTTTTTCATTTTTGCGCTTTGTAAAGGGATTCATCATTTGATTAAAATCTCATAAAGAAAATATACAATGCTCTACAAATAACATATTATAGTGAGCATCTCAATACCTGCTGTTCATGCATTTTTATTGCTCTTCAATTGATTTGTGACGGATAAGGACTCTTCTTTTTCTTCACATTCTTACTTGTTGTTAATAATTACTCCATATATATATATATATATATATATATATATATATATATATATATATATAGAGGCTGGGTGGTTCTCACTCAATCCAATTACTACCTAGCTATGGAGTTCAATTACTAATTCTCATGCATTTTCTTACTAGTCTACTTGCTTCTGGCTTTTTTAGCATCCAAACCATATCATATTATTATTGCGTATTTTTTTAACAGGCCATGGAAAGCATTTAAGTTTCTTCCTATCGACATATGTTGTAACCAAGATATTAGAGCTTCCTTGGTACCCGATATAATTTTTTGGATCAGTTGGCAGCGGTGATTCATTTGAAAATGAAGTGAAGAGCTACTCTACTCATTAGTACAACTTTAGAAATTGATTCTACTGCAGGGGGCACTATCTTCTCTATTAGTACCAGTAGAGATAAAAGATGTAAAAGAATGCAACGCATAATGTAATTGACACCGATAAATATTATGTAAGTCTCATTGTTAAATGCCACAACCTTAGGAACTTGAGATACCATCGGGTCTAAGCTAACAATGAAGAAGAGGAGTTAGTTACAAAAGAACGGAGAATTACAATAAGAAGAATGTGCTATCATGCCTAAACGAATTTTTAGAATTTTCTTAACTACATAACATTCGGGGAATAATGATCTCTAAGATCAACAATACATATCTTAATCACCCTTATTCATCCTGTAGATAATAATAGTTTTTAAGGTTTCCCTAACTTCAACCAATCAATCTTTAATACCTCAGTAGTGGTGCTAACCTATGAATTGCTTTGTTTTCTCTTTTTCTAGAGTTATTAGAGCATACTTGATTGGAGAAAGAATTTTGTGACATTTCGTAGGAAACTTATGTTGTTCCATTTCGTTTTTATCGTAGTAATGTTGCCACCCATATAGAGAATGAATTGAATATGATAGTCAGCATTTTTAAAGGTCTAATTTTAATTGCTTGTGAGTTTTTGGTGGTTCAACTATTTAACATTGCAGATTTGGAGAGATGCGACATATTTTTTTGGAATATGTGGAAGGAAGATTGAGAGTCTAAGATGTCTGGGAAGGAGCGTCAAGACTAGGTGATGTTGTGAACTTTCTTTACATTAGTTTACATTCAACTTTCAAGTTTTACATGATTTAGCTTAAAGCTTTGCAAGATTTTTTAATGATTGGAATACACGAATGATTCTGGATTGTTTGGCATCTATATTGTGTACGTAATGAAAGGAGATCATCTCAAGGTCCACTCAAACGAATGCAACTTATGTGTAAAGTAAATTATATTTCGCTTCGTTTTTTCGATTTTGAAGTTCTAGATTTATTTTATCCATTGTACTTCCACTGAGTCACTTATCCATATATGATCTTTATGTCCACTTAAACATTTCCTTGATATGCTACTTATTTAGAGTTTTCAATAGTGGGGTAGGAATATAATATATTCTTTTTTGTAGTTGTGATTTAGAAGGGTAAAGCTGTATCTTTTCACTATTTTGCATCAACATTAGCAATTTTACCTGATATCTTTTCATAGTGTTTTCATGGTTAAGTGATATTATACCCTCGAAAAACGTGTTGTTTGGTTTGTAGCTTTGTATCATACCAATCAAGTGGATGACTCATTGGGTAAGAGGTTTATAATTCAAGTCTTATACTGGGCAATTTGCGGTTTATTTCTTATCAAAAAAAAAAAAATCCTTAGTGATCCTTGAATGTCTTGCTGATATTGAAGCTACTCCTCTTTACCTTTTTTCTCTAAAAATTAGAGGAGAAAAGTTACACTATTGATAACTCATTTCTTTCTAAAAAATCCTTAGTCGACTCTGCACTTTGTTCTCCGTCTCCATGGTGGTCATTGATTCAAGTCTTGTGTGCTTGTTGTACGTGTTTAGTGTTCTGTGATATGAGTGTGAAATGGTTGATAATTGATTTCTTTCTTTAGTAGAGTTTTTTTTTGCGTTTCAAGTTCTCTCTATCAATGTGAGTTTTGTTTTGTTGTTTCGTTTATTTATTCATTGTTGTAGCTAGATTTTTTGTTTATAGATTTCTTTGTTTAGCTAGGGTTATTAGATTTACATGCATGATTCAAGGTTCTTTGATCGTTGATGATGAGAATTGTAATTATTTTTTGTTTATTTATTGTAATATTATGGTTACATGCATATCCTTAATAGCTAGCTGGTTTTATAAGATAATTGTTACTGTCGTGGAATAGTTATCTCAAATTAATTTGTTGATAACGTGGTTATCTTGATGTCTTGATTGTTATCCTTAATAGCTAGTTTAATCAGATAAGTGTTACTGTTGTAAATTAGTTATCTCAAATTGGTTTATAATGTAATATTGAGATCATGTGATTATATCTTGACCTCTTGATTGTAATAAGTTCGTGATTATATCTTGATCTCTTGATTGTAATAAGTTGACCTTTAAGAATGAAATTTAACACTGATTTGTTATTGCTATGCTCATGTTCAATTTGGACAATCCATTGAAAGTTCTTGTTATCTTGTTATTCAATTTGGACTCTTCGCCAATTAGTTGAACAATGTATCTATGTTGAGATTCAACTCTAATTTTTTAATAAATAGCCTACATCTCAAGTTGCTTAAGAAGAGTATTCATAGTCTTCAATTTCACTAAAACTAGATATGATGTTGTTTTAATTTGTGTTGGAATATGTTAGTTGCTTGTCGAATAATGTTGATGTTCCTTTTAATTTTCAAGATTTGGATGGGATATACTCTGTTAGCTAAAGAACAGTGCCTATCTATGTACCGGTGAAAGAATGCTATCAGAGTGTTTTGTACACATTATATGTATGCAAATTTGTGTAGCTTGTGTAGTTGTTTGTCGATTTGTTGAATGATGTTGATCTACTACTTTATAATATAGTAGTAATTATGAAATGTTAATATCTGATTCTTTCGTAGACATTGTTTGTAAAATTTTGATATTATACAAATATCTTTCCAATTAAAGTAATATTTGTAGCTTTTTAATTGGTTTAGGAGATTTTATTGCACGTTATTTTTTACTATTTACTGCTTTAGTTTTTTTTAAAAATTTTACTATTTAAATATTAGCGATAGCTCAGCGTTGTCGCTAATTTGTTGCTAAAGCGTCATGCTTTGATCGACACTAGTCAATGACAGACGCTAAGTATGTTGTTTGAACAACAACGGACTTTACGACATACACATCTATCTTTGATTGGATTTCAGTCAGCAACATACGTGTTTTTGTTGCTATTCAGTGACAAAAATTTGTCATAATTCTGTCGCTGAACAACAACATAATACAAAATCTGTCGTTGAGGTGCACCAGCGACAAAGACTTTAGCAACAACCTTTATCTGTTGCTGATTTGTTGCAGAGTCGTTTAGCAACAAAATTGTACCAATTCAACATCAGACTAGTTTGTTGCTGATCAATTGGTTTTTTCTTGTAGTGTTCGTAGATTAGACAATGCCGAAGAGCATAGAAAATAGCTTTTGCTTCACCCATTAGAAAGCATATAACGTTTGTCCAATTCACATAGCACCAGCAAATAAATTAAGTAGAACCATTTGAAAGATGCAAGATCCACCCAATGCTACCTATTTCCGTGATTGAGTTCCATGCGACATCAGTGAATAGAGTTGTAACGACCCGAAAAATTAAAATCTTAATTACACATTAATTTGAAGTTTTGACCTTTGATTTAATCCCTACGTAAAATACTAGGTCAAATATCGAGTGTTGAGACCGAAGTGTAGTAATGCAACACTTAAAATAGCTATATAGATGGAAAACTATATAGTAAGAATTAAATTAATGCAGTTTATAATTTATAAAGCCAAGATTATAATTAAATTCATTAGAATGCCAAAGTTATGAGAAAGAGGTTAATTAACTAAGTAAATTAGCCTAAGTTCATAAACTAGACTATCCTAAGTAAATAAAGTGATAATAAAGACTAAAAATAGTTAATTATGGTTAAATTATAGAATGGAATTATTTTAGTCTATAATGATCTTATAACTCAACTGCTAAAGTGAAAAATGTTGGCTAAGTCTATGAAATTAATGAAAGGGTATAATAGATATTTCACATCTTGAAATCTAGAAATTTATAAATTTATTTATGAGGTGTCACTGTATGGGTGGGGTTAGAAGAGATAAAGTTAAACATTTTGATTTTACAAAATTGTTTGGAAAAATCATGTGGTGGTGGAGAGCTTAGAGTGTGTCTTAAAGTGTGTATCATATGTGTTGCTTTTGGTAGAAGAGACTTAAATTTAGTATAAAGAGAGTCTCCACCTCTTTCTTGTTGATCATAATCAAGTGAGAAAAGTAAGTGTGGAGGGTAGGAGAGAAAAAAAAAGAGAAACCATGGATATTTGAGAGAAGATTCTTGAGAGTTTTAAAGTGGGTTTGATAGATCGGCACACGGGGGACATAGATTCACTAATTTGGAGCAAGTTGGAGCAAGATTTGGGATTCAAGAGAAGCTTTAGGTGAGTCATCAACCCCAACTTCACTAATTTTGATTTTATAGGATTTTTGGTGTTCAATCTCTATTTAGTCTTTCTTTTATGATGGATTGTGGTCAAATTAGCTACTTGAAATCGTGTTATTGTTAGATGTTGTTGGGGTGCTATGTCCCAATTTATGGGCATTTGAAATTACTTTAATAGGTAGATTTTATTGAAGAATCATTGCATTTTGAAGCCTTTTGGTGGTGGAACAACTCCATGTAGAAGCTTTGAAGTACTTTTGCAAGTTTCTACCTTAATCACTTTAATTGTGTGGAAGATTATGAAATTATGTCATTGTTGGGTGGTTTAAATTATGGATTTGCATTGGATCTTATGTATGCTAAATAATCTATAGTCACTATGACTTGTATAGTTCAATCATCTAAAAGTGTGAGACTCTCTTATTAATGGTGGATGTTTTAATGTAGAACATTTGACACTAAATGTATAATTGCCATTGTTTGAGTTATTTATAAATCAAATGGCAAAGTCATTTAAACAAGTTCTTTGGGTATTAAATGAGATCTTAGTAACATTATAATAAGAGTTGGAGTTGAGGCACTCTAAGAACTGAACACACTAATAGTTAATATGGTCATATGTCAAGAAATAAGTATAGTTAAGCTTTAAATTTTAGGGAATTCATTTGGAGTTTAGATTTTAAATTATTTTGAGGCAAATTGATCAATTTTGGTTAGAAATAAATTTCTTTGATGGTACACATGTGTACACAATGGTTTGTAACTTTAAATTAAATAAGTCTAATTCATTTTAAAATAAGTTTAACGGCGATAACTTAATTCATATGATTTTCATTGAAAATATATTATCCTACAAAAAGAAACTTAAGTGATAAGAGATTTGTTTGAGAACCTAATTGAGTTGATTGTCTTGTGTGGGTGAGATAAGAACCCCGACTTGATTTTAAGTTAGGATTTGTTCAAGAATTTCATCATTGAGTGTCATCACGTCGTGTCCCAAAACTAATGTAACACACATGTACTACTTGTTAATTGAACTGAAGAGTTGATGTACTTCACAGATTTGAGAACCTCAGTTGAGGCGAGGAATTAGCGAATTATTTTGTAAGTAAACCAGTATGAGCATTATCAGTAGTTCTCTTCTGCTTCTTGAATTTAATTTCTTTAATTGTGCCTATTTATGAAATTCCACTCCTAGTTAGAGTGTATGAGGGCTAAGTGAGTCAGAAAGGTAATCTCCTGGGTATAACGACCGATTCGCAACCGGAACCATACCCCGAGTTACTAGATTTGGATCGTAGACGGGATGGGAGGTATTCGGGGAGCCGTTAATACCCCTACGTTCACGACAATTTTGAATATGTTGGCACTGCCGCGATTCTAGGAAGTTGAGCTTGTGGCGGTATAGTCGCAACTCGATGGATTTGAGACCACTTTGTTTCTCTTTTTTTGTTTGCATGACACTCTCCTTTCATTGCTTTTATTTCCAATCTATTTATCATGCACTTAATTTGTTTTCTGTTCTTTTATATTCCCACATGATTTATCAACTATTTATTTAATTCTTAAAGTACTGTTAAGACTCATTTGGATTTACTCACTTTGGAATTGTTTCCTTTCGCGGTGACAATTGCATGCCCCTCGTCTAGCAAGGGGAAATAGTCGGTGATTGGCGACTACCTCGAGGGGCTCTCGAAGCGGCTTACACTTTTGTGATACTTGTGGGTTTTGTGTTATATATACATTTTGATGTTTTTATAAAACTCTGGGATATTGGGATTGAGCGACACTTTGATACATGTATATGCTCATTTTACCACCATATGTATACATGGTATATATTACAGGATTCCACAGATAGATTGTCCCATTTTACGTGTTTTAGAGTTATTTAAATTGCTTCATTTATTTTCATTCCGCTGCTTACTAATTTAAATCTTGCAAAATTAATAACTCAATATTAAAACACCAAACTAACGATAAAATGATATAAAAAGGATGACTGGGCTTGCATTGACCTTACAGGGGTTGACTGAGGGTCCACGTAAGTTTAGGCAGAGCGGGACCCAGTTTGTGGGAATTGGGATCGTCACAAGAGTGATTTCTAAGAAATTACCATTCTAAGTGCTAAAAGGTTGAGGTTGTCAAAGAAGGGAGTTAGGAGCATTGGATTTCAAGAAAAGACAAATATGGATGACAATTCATGATAAAAGGGTGAGAGTAATATCAGAATGATCTTTAAAGATTTTGGAGTTCCTATTTTTCCACAATTGCCATATACCAAAAACTAGCCATTGGATGATAGGCAGGGGGTCTGGTGAACCCGGAATTGATGCCAGGATAGAAATCCAAATATCTTTCAGTGGATCATCAAGTGAGACACTCGGACGAAAAGCAATGGGGAGGCAAACCGAAATTGAATGGTCCGAGATTGAAAGAGAATATGAGGGATGGGTTCGAAATAGGCTTTACATGAGATGCATTCCTGATGAGTGGATAAGACGTTTTTTTCATAGTGAATAGTCGGTGGGATGAACTCCATGAAAGCCTTTCCAAATAAAGAGATGCAAATTTCTAGGCAATGGGAGTTTCCAGATTGATTCCCAGAAAGAATCATTTGGAGCAGTAGAAGAGGAAGGACGTAGATCCGATCAAATTCTTCCTTCATGAACCGAGTCTCTCGCTAAGTAATAAGCTGATTAGACAGAGAAAGAACCACAATTAGTATAATGCCAAATAGTTTTATTCGGGCATTCTAAGGAGTCAAGGGGTTGCTAGAATGAACCGAATTTCATCAAAGTAAAATTTGTGTTAGTAGAGGTTCATTCCATTGATGAGATATTGGATTGATAAGATCATTGACAAGTTATATGGTGGATTTAGGAATGAGGGGTGAGGTCGGGACCATATAGTAATTAAGGATAGTCGTGCTACCCATGGGTTGTCCCAAATAGGAGTTGAAAATCCATCGCCAATTCGTTTACGAAGTTCTTGTTGGACTAATTGTCATCCTTCCAAAATACTTCTCCAAATCCATGATGGTCCCTAGAGGTGCATCCGGGAAGTTTATATTTGGGTGATATTTAAATTTTAGAAATGAAGCTACCACTGAATTTGGATTCATAAGTAGACGCCATCTTTGTTTTGCAAGCAAACTGAGGTTAAAGAGATGAGATTAGGAAATCCCAATCCTCCAGCTTTTTTGGGTTTGAAAAAAAAAAACCAAGGACACCAGTGAATACCTCTGGATTTCTGAGGTGAGCTCCACCAAAATCGAGCAATTATAGCTTCAAATTGACAAATGAACTTTAAAGGCATTTTAAAGCACATCATTTGATAGATGGGAAGTGCTTGTGCTACGATTTTGACCATGATTTCCATTCCAGTTGGGGACAGGAAGTGTTCTTTCTATGAAAGCAAACGCTTTTGAAGATGATCCAACAGTGGCTGGAGCATTGCAGATTTGGCACCCGATAAGTTGAATTGAACCCCCAAGTATTTCCCAATATCAGAGGCAGTTGGGATACCAAGTTGAGCTTCAATTGTGTTTTAGATTTCCCTTCGAGTATCTTTGCTGAAACACATAACTAATTTAGAATGATTACTTAATTGTCCAAATATAAATGCATAAGTATCCAAAATGCCCTAAGATTTCGAATATCTGTAATGTGGCTTTACAAAAAAAGGGAATCATCAACAAATAGGAGATGAGACATTGATGGAGCAACTGGGGTCAGTCGAAATCCTTGGAAAAGTCCATCATGTTCAGCCTGATGAAGAAGGAAAGATAAAGCCTCTGATCCCAAAACGTAAATTAATGGTGATAAAGCGTCACCTTGACGAATACCTCTAGATGGAGTAATGGTAGCTGATGGGAAACCATTAATCAAGACTTTATAGGAGACAGTAGAAATGCAGCAATGGATCCAAGAAATTCACTTGGTTGAAAAACCAAAGCAAGACAACAAGTGAAGCAAAAAAGGCCATTCCAGACGATCATAAGCTTTGACGATATCTAATATAAGGGAAACCTCCTTGGATCTTCTCTGTTTGTTTTGCATACAGTGCAGGATGTCATGAGCAAGGACAATGTTATCAGTAATTTGCCTGTCAGTGATGAAAACATTTTGCTGGGGACTGCAAGGAGATGAAGAAGTTTTTTCAGTCGATTAGCTAAGACTTTAGCAAGAATTTTATAAGATGGGTTGCACAGACTAATTGGTCTACAGTCTGATAACATATAAGGGGCTTTGGTCTTAGGGATGAGGGTGATCAAGGCGTGGTTCAAATTTGAAATAAAAGAGGACGTGACATGAAAGAGGTTCATCATTCTCATTATATCATTTTTCAACATATCTCATTGGGATTGAAAGAAGGCATTAGTGAAGCCATTAGGGCCACGACATTTTGGGGGTGCATTGAGAATAAAGCATGATATACTTCTTCTTCAGTAAAGGGAGAATCTAGCATAACAATATTATTTTGGGATATATGAGGTCGAAAGGAATGCAGACTGAAAAAGTTTGAAGTGGAATGAGAAGATGTGAACACAATTGAAAAGTAGTCTTATGCATGATGTCTATTGAATCATGCTTGTATCTATATATTTATTTTGTTTGCCATGTTTCATTAAAAAAAAAAAAATGTTTGCTATGAGTGTTCAGACCTTTTTCAACCTTAATCCAATGGGAATTAGCAGAGCGTCCAACCCCATAATCCGAGAGAAACTAAAGAAATATATGATGTAACCAAGAATCAAAACCCATGACGCTACTTCCGTCAAAGTTGTGATGCTCCTTCCTTGACCACTACACTACACCCCTTCAAAGAGTGCATATATGCTTATCATAAATTGTCTAATTAAATGACACTAAGCGACAACAATATATTTAACAATTTTTTTTTATGAGAAAGAAATAACTTTGCCCCACCAGGAATCGAATAACTCATGACCTCCTCTTACTTCCAAATCCTACACCAAACCTAGTATATATGCCTATCTTAAAATTGTCTAAATTTATGTATCAAAATTATGTCTTATTGTACCCATAGCTTAGAGATTGAAGAAAGTAGATTTATTTTAGAACTAGAATAATAATTTTAAGAGAGATATTATTTGGTAACCTTGCAATATGCTTTGAAATATGTGTGCACACATATCAAAATACACCACATAGCTTTCAAAAAAATGAAACTTTTAATTTGTTAAAATATCATTGCCTTGGGGTGGACTAGCTGATGTAAAAAAGAAAAATGGGGGCTAGCCTTTGTATTCAGTTTTTTTGTAATATAGTAAGGTCCAATCGCAAGGTGAGAAGAGTTATGTATAGGCTTTAGTATAAAAGTGAGGTTTACTCCAAAATGTGAAGGCAAGATAGAATGTCTACTCCGCGCGTATAATATATAATTATATACATAAGCCTTAATATATATTGTATTCCAACTAGTCGATGTGGGACTATACCAACATTTCCAACTTGTTCTACTGTGTTTTTTTTTTTTTCAATTAAATTAATCATATTTAACCAAGTGGGTGGCTCACTGATTTGGCATGAGGTCATAATGTGGGTAAGATGTGTTTTTTCTTATCAAAAGAAAATAATTAATAATTCTCACCAGTCGAGACATGCAGAACAATATCTGGTCTCGCACACTTCTTTGCAAAATCAAGAACATGCTTGGCTCCCAATGTGTTGATAGACAACGCTACATTATATCTGTACATCACAATTGATATAAAGGTCAATCGAATCAAGGAATGTGGGTTATATATATAATGTTTGTGCGCATGCATGCAAATCGATGCGTATATGAAGCGGTGCATGCCGTTTGTATATTATGGTTAGGTGTTAAATTATAATTTTTTGGATAATGTGTTACATTATGATGTAATGTTATGAGGAATAGGCTTGGGAGGCCTGGTGGGAGGCTTTTGGTGGGGGTTTGTGGATTAAATTGATGAGGGATTTGAGGAAGAAGGTGACGCAGAGAGTGGATATGAAGTGGAAGAAGGGTACGTTCTAGCCTTACTTGTGTGTCCTTGTGTTGTAGTGGGTCAAAGGGATAATGAAACAAATTTTATCGTGGTTGGGGTTGGGGACGTCGATGTAGTCGCCGGAGGCTATTGGGTTTCGTGGGTTCAAGGCAAGTGTCGGGTTTAAGGTTCAGCAGGTGGTATCTCTTTTGGTTTGGAATATAGCTAGGGCTAATTGTGTTGGATGAGGCATTCGGTTGTAATTTCTTTTTCTTTTTTGGGTTTGTACATAAACTTTTCAATTTAATGGAGTATCGCCTCCTTTTCATAAAAAAAAAAAAAAAATGATGTAACACCCCAAATGCACAACAAATTAAGCTGACATTAACTGCTTAAAGTGCACTTCGCTCTTTTTTTGATAAGGAAGAAATCAATTAACTTACCATAGCTTAGGCTAACATGAATTCAATTAATTTAACAACTTATTTTTACCACATTTCTCCACTTTTATTGTGATTTAATATCATTGACTTATTTTTAATTTGAAAATTTTATAACTACGTGTCATAATAAGTACTATCAATGAACTTAAGTCTAGCTATGTCTAATTATCAACATATATTATTTAATTTTCGGTACCTCATGCAATATAATTACTATTATATGATCATTGGATATCTATGCAATTCATAAGATGATGAAGAAGAAAAAAGTTCAACGTACAATCAAAAACATAAGTTAAGAAAAAACTAGAGACAATGTAGTACTAATCATAAAGGAGCATCGTGGCATGCAATTTAAGTTGAAGACAATAGTCGCATTAGGAATAGCGGAACGATTAGAGTATGCATATATCACACGTTAGAATTAAAAGATCCAAAACCTATCTTAAATTAGTTAAAGTTAAAATATACATTTTTTGATGTTAATATGGCTTGAACTCTGATCTCTTACTCAAATAACATAATCTACAAACCATTGATTCATCTACTTCATAAGATTGGTTACTTTTAATAATAATAATAATAATAATAATAATAATAATAATAATAATAATAATAATAATAATAATAATAATTAAAAAAATACCTCTTTATTCCTTAGCCACTTGAAATTCTAAAATTGCCCTTTATATTTTCCGTCTCCATTTTGTATTCGATCGTGTCAATTTCCTTTTTTTCTTTTTTGATTTTCTTTCCTAATTTTTTATCTTAACTAGTCGGCATCCCGCGCTTCGCGTGCAGGCAAGACTAAGTATCAAAATATTATATAAATAAAAGTTGAAAAAAAAAACGTAAAAAGAATTATTATGTAATCTTTGATATGAACTCAAAGTCGCTCCCTTTATGTTCCTCGACAATTAATAAAAAAATACTTGCAAATACTATGCATATTTTTAAATCTACACAAAACATTAAATATTTACAATATATATTACATAGAAATAGCCGGGTTTGAACACATGACCATTTACTCCTAAATCTAATATCATACCATTGGGCCATCCAACCAATTATGATATCATCATGCCACATGTCACGTTGAAACAATTCCCACATAAACAATTCCGAAAAATAAAAAATAAAAACCAAAAATCCTATTTGTATAACAATTAAAACATAACCTAAATAATATGTATAGTTTAATTTATTCTTAAATAATCTAATATATCATGTACGTAGTATGTAATGTCTAATAAATAGAGAATTTTGAAAAAAAATTAAAAATTAAAAATCTTATTTGTATAACAATTAAAAACATAACCTAACAAAATTAGAAAATTAAAATTTTAAAACCAAAAATTCTATTTGTATAGCAATTCAAAAAATAACAAACATTAACCTTGCAGAAAAGTTAGTTATTGCAGCTAAGTTAACAACAACGGTAACTTCTCTCCACATCTCTTCCATCATCTTTGAGTCAGCTATTCCCAAGTTCTCACGAGCAATATTTCCAGCCACTGGTATCATCCTTTCAAATAAGAAGGCCTCGAAACCCGTTCCATGCATCTCTCGAAGATTTTTAAACAACTCATTTCCAATCACCTACAATATTTCAATTTTTTTTTATTAAAAGGAGGCGAAACTCCATGAATAATCTATATGTAAAGTAACGATATTTCAGTTTAGACAAAAAGATTTTGTTATAAAGCAAGATTATATATATTAGAGAAGTTTTATTAGCTAGCTCTTGAGGGCTCCGAAGCTAGTCGTTAGAATAGGAAGCAACTGAACGAACCCAAGTTTTTACTGAGTTTACTCCGTTTACTCAACCTCAATTTTAAATTTTAATTGAAGAACGTACCCCCTTTTTTTTTCTAAAATCCCAAAATACCATTGCTAAACGTCCATTTTTTGTTGAATATACCCTATTAGTCAAACATTCCAGCCTGCATGTGGGTTTCAGACATGTAGGACCAATACCTCTTTAGATATTTCGGACATACAGAGCCGAGAGGTCTTGGTTGACTTCCATCGAGACCTCTAAAAGAGGTCTCAACCGGCTTCATCCAGCTCCTATCGAGACCTTTGAAGATGTCTCAGTCTCGATGGAAGGCGATTGAGACCTTTTCAAAGATCTTGGTTGGAGCGGCCTTGTGTGACCAAACCCCTCGAGTAGTGACAAGAACGAACAAAAAAAAAATTTCAAAACTACAATACTTACATGAAAACGACCAAAAAATTTAGCGGGTTTGCTCGAAATCACTAGATATGCTTGATTTCATCCATATTTTTTGCCCAAAATGCAAGATTCAAATACCAAATCGAAGCCCTAAACTTAACACCACCACCACCACCAACAACAACAACAATAACACAAAAATCGACTAAAAAAAACAAAAGAAAATCTAACAAAACCTAGAAATCGACATGAAAAAAAGGTGAGGAATGCACTCACGACGTCGAATCGATGTGGCTTTGCTTGGATTTTGTCGGAGGTAAGGAGCGATTCATGAGAGGGAGAGGGGGTTAAGTGATTGGGGTGAGTAGGGTATGGAGTTAGCAAAAAACTCTTTTATATGGAGGACAGTTAAATCATTTTACATTTTTCTTAAAAAAGTGGGGTACATTAAGCAAAAGCGGGGTCCATTCAGTCGCTCCCTTAGAATATTCAGCATTAGTAACAATTGTTTCTTCTGATGATTAATTTCTATGCATATATGTGCATGTGCATATATCCTTCTCAACATGCATAATGCATGGATTTATGTTTACAATTGTTGGGTTAGAACTTTTCATTATACATGTTTATTTTATTATATAGCTAGGTAGTTGTCTTCCCTTCTTAAAACTAGTTTATGTTATTTTATAGCTAGGTAGTTGTCTTCCCTTCTTAAAAGTTTTAAGTGTTTCTCTTTCGTTAGAAATTTTGTATTTAATTAATTAGTGATCGATAGAAATTTTGTTCTTCATTATATGGTTCTAGCTAGCAGTGTATATGTTTATTGTTTGTATTCCAGATATTTGTTAAGAACACAATAACTGATTGTCATTCTATTCTATATACTTATAATTTTTTAAAGCGAACTTTATGACAATTTGATGTTTTTTTTTCTATATATATATGAGGGTATTCAGGCGATAGCCTGATTATTTCCACAAGATTCTAGTGCAATTGGCCTAAGCGTATATACCAAGTGGCTCGGGCAATGACGCAACGGGGAATATTGAACTTGAGATCGTGCACCTAACCCACACAATCTCAAGCTCACTCTAGCTTACAGTTGGGCCAACCCGTCCAGGTTCAGTTTGATTATCTTTTAAACAATTAGAATTAGTAAATAATGTACTTTTATATTGGAGTAATTAGCTATATGTTTGGTTTTGTTACGTCGAATGCAATGTTGAGCTAGCCTTCAATGATTAATGAAAAAAAAATTACTTCAAAAAAAAAAAAAAACCAAGACGATTAAAATAACCTCAAGAAATAATTAAACTCGAGCTTTTGAAAAAAGTAATTACTTTTTAGTCTAAAGGAAAAACATATTACTAAAAGTTACATCGTGCTATGCATGCTTGAACCTACTCACTACGCTCGCGGGAACTTAATTATGAACTTAATTAATCTAATAATATATTTTCATATTCCAAGAATTATACTACTCTATTTTATTATGACTTTATTAACAACTAATTGTAAATTCAATTGACGATTGAAAAATTGATTATTTGTGATTAATTAAAAGGGAAGATGATGAGTTTCAGTTTAACAAAACATACAACCACATGTAGTATTACTTATTTATTCCAAGGGGGAAAATGGTTGCATTAAATTTCAAACCATGAAATATTACAATTCTCATCCTATGAAGCACAACACTGAATCCGATCCTTTCTTATCATATCCCATCACACTCGTCTATTTAATAGGCAATCCCGTATTTAATAGGTATTTGGTTAAGTTAAAGTTGTTAAATGTGAATAAAAAGATAATTAAAAGGTAAAAAAAAGATAATTAAGGAGTGATGGATCAAAGAACAATTGAATCTGGAACAGGAGTGAAAAAACGTGTATCGATTGATGAGATAAAAAACGTGTATTGTATTGGAGTGATCGAGCTAGCGTATTTTATTGAGGTGTTCGAGCTTGATTTGGAGATAAAAAAGGAAAGATCAGGAAACGGATTGATGAGAAGAGGAGTTGTAGCTTGATTTGGAGATAAAAAAAAAATGAAAGATCAGGAAACACAACATATGTATGGGAAAAAATGTAATTTGGCTTACGACTAAAAAATTTGTGATTGGTGCTTTTATATATATATATATATATACTATACAGATACTACACTAATAAAGAAAACTAGCTTCTATATATATGAAGCGAAGAACGACATGGTTACCTCGTCTCTAAGCCGCTGCATAGCTGTTTGAGAATCTGCAGCTCTTATTAACAAATAAAGTCTCTTTACTTCAGGTTGAACTCTCAGTACTTTCTCTACAAATACTACATCATCATCATCATATGTACATGCATGTTAGTATATATTTGTTCATGGAGAGACGTTGATAATTAAAATTGGAGTGGAGCACTACAGAGAAAGATATATTGATGACCTCCACAAATGGAGAAAGTAAATTACTATATATATATATATTTATGTATATAGTTGCACATGTACATTTTCCAAGAAAACCAGTTGAGCCCGTGATAAGAATGCTCCTTTTCTTCAAAAACTCCAAAATGATGTCCAACTGATCCATTGAATTCAAAAGATCGATAAAATAGATATAGCTTTGTGGATTTATATATAGATGTGAATTGAATGGGAAGTACTGGCACAATGGAAAATTAGGTGACTCAAAAATTTGGTATGGGTTTTAGAGGAAAAGGTCATGGGTTCGAACCTCAGTGTATGGAGATAAGTTGTTTCTTTTTTATAAAAAAATAGAAAAAAAAGAAAATTATTTTTGTAACCTACTTTGGACACCACTTATCTATGTAATACACCTCGAAGAATGTGAATGTATATCTCGAGGTGTTACGCATACACCTCGAAATGTATCGCATGGATGAACATTCACTTGAGCTCACTAAGTACTTAAAATGAGTGTTTAAAGTGAGTTACTCTAACATTTTCTACAATCGTGTTACGTATATACCGTGTGATGCATCATAATAAGCTTGTACTCCGATCGTACGTGAATTAATACAGACCGTTCGTACCTCGGTGTGCCTTTTGTTGGGTAGTTGGGTATCATTCTAGCCAAACGATTAGCTTCATAAATGTTTGTACGGCTCCTTCAAAGTAATATCTTTCATTAAAAAGTACAATGTTTTCGGCGCCTATGGGTTGTGCGGGTTGTCCGCCTCGCATCGCGCGACGCCGCCACCGGCGAGGGACGTAGCGGCCGAGTACAACGCAGCCAAGAAGCAACGTCCGCGGACGTCGCACTGGACGCAGCGCGGCGCGTGGCGAAAGATCGGCGAGTCCATTTGGTGAGGTGACGGTGACGCAGCGCAGCGTGTACGAGATAGCGCCTTTTCAAAAGCGCTATCGTACACGTGGCGCCACGCCACCGCCACCTCACCGCCATGACTTCCATCGATAACGCCTTTTCAAAAGGCGTTATCGTATGTTGGTGAGTTGGCGGTGAGGTGGCGGTGTCGTGCGCCACGCAGGCCAGACGATAGCGCCTTTTGAAAAGGCGCTATTCGTACACGCCGCGCGCCACGTCACCGCCACCGCCAACCAAACCACCCACACCCAATAGCGCCTTTTGAAAAGGCGCTATTGCCTACTTCTGTAATAAAAAAAAAATCCTCTCTATTTTGAGAAATTAATTGTAAACTACCCCTACTTTTGGAAAAACCCCATTAATACATGCACAACGTCGTACAAATGCATCCACTTGCCATGATGACATGAGTAATGGAGATCGTGTGGAACGATTGGTCCACGTGAATTTGGAGGTGGTTAATTTAGAAACAATATCCGTAAATCCATGGGCCGTGCCAATGTGTGCTTGCCGACCCAACATAAAACAACAGGTTGTCCGGACTCAACTTAATTAACTTGATCTCGTTAAAAAATTGATAATTGTAGCTTTTATCACCAAGTAATACTATTTAGATTCATGCATGAGTCTGGACTCAACTTTTTTTTTTTTTCCAACTTTAAACTAAATTACCCTCATCCCTAACACACGCATCAATCACCCTTCCTTCACAAACATCGCCACCGCAACCACCGCCCACTTGTCACCGCGCCCATCGCCATTGTCGCCCATCTGGTGTCGATCCTTTATCGCCACCATAAAGGGTCATCGTCATCACCACATCCACTTCCTCCATTATCGCCGCTATCATCTCTACCTTCACCCCTCCACCGCCCTTCCTCCATAGCCCTCTCACCACCCGTCGCCACCTCCACCCATTACTTCCGCCGATGTTGCCATTATCACCCCTGGAGTGGGCAAATTGCGGTTTTGTGGAGAAAATCATCAAATTGCCATCAATTCGAGGGTTCACGATTTGGATGTTTTGTAAACCACCACCAAACCGCGAACTCTCAAAACCGCAACCAAACCGACCACGGTTTGGTCGGTTTGATTTCGCGATTTTCGTATGAAAGTCCATACATGTCCATCAAAAAACATATGTCCATACATTAGCACCCACCAAAAACACAATGAAAAACATGAGCTCAATCAAAATTATGAGTCTAAATTCATTTCAAAACTTAAAACAACATGAAAAGGCTTCAACTCTATTCTATTTCATTTCAACTTTGGAGTGGTTTTGTGGTTTGGTGAACCGCAGTTTCTTGTAAATGAAAACCACCACCAAATCGCGAATTCGCGGTTTCAAGTTTTTAAATCGCCCCAAACCGCTAGTTTAAAAAACTTGACCAGACTATGCAGTTTGGATGGTTTCGGCGCTTTTGCAGATGCCACTACTGTGATGGCCCCAGCTCCACAATCCTAAATTGGGCCCCACCCGACCTAGACTTACGTGGACCCCCGAGCCCGTCTCGCTGAGTCACGCAAGCCTAGTCAGCCTTCCTTTATCATTTCAAGCAATTAAAGTTGAGTTAATCAATTAGTGAGTTATCATAGTTATAGCGGAAGCAATTAAACCTCAAACTAACTGAAAAACCTCAAAGGCACAAGTTAAGACAACCTAGTATGTGGAAACCCCGAATATGTACATCATCAATGAACATTTAGAGGAGACTAAACACAAGATATACATGCCCAAAATCTCTTACAAACCCAACTCCCAAAGTGTTTTAAAACAAGTATATCTAATAATACGAAAGAATCACCTATGTCATACAAGTGGTAGGAACTGCTCCGGTATCCTCAAATAATATCTTCTAGCTGTGAAGCCTTCCCCTTGCTGGACTATGGATCTACACGCCGTCAAACACAAGAATGATGAGCCCAGGTAAGTAACACCAAACATGACATATATACAACATTTCAAAGAAAAGAACAGGGAACGCATGAATATAAAAGACGAGAAATAATTCAATCAATAAGTAAGGGTCCCAATACGAAAATCGAATAGCCGGAGTCCCGACCAAAAGGTCGTTGAGTTGCGGCAAAGCCCAATGAGACTCGGTTCGGGACGAGACACACGCCTACTGCACTCCCAACCCTTGCGACAATGAGATATCCACGCACCGGATAAGTGCTCCCAACGTACACTCAATTAGGAGATATCAACGGCGTCCGATAAGAGCTCATATCACGTATAAATAATAACCATGACTCACTTGCCAATGGACCACTCAACCAATAGAAATTTCAAAAGAAATGATGAACAGAGCAATAACAACAAATCTAAAGCTCAAGAAATAATTGTAAAATTCCCTAATTTGGTTTACTTACTTGTATCCAAGCTAATACGCACTCAAATAGGCTCGACACGCCTCCAAATCTGCACTAATACCCAACACTAGTAAATTATGCCTCTGATAATCATGTAGGCAAATTTATATTGTGTTAGAGCCTATTTGAGAACTTTTAAATTTTCAACTCCCAAAAGTGTTTAAATTAGGAAAATCTTAATGGTGGCACACTTTTGGAAGAAATTTTTCTGCAAAAACTTCCAACAACGTCAAAACCAACTTTTCTATAATTTCCTTAACCTTTCCTATTTGTTTTCCAATTTTTCCTGATTTTTTTGAATTTTCCCGTGTTTTTATTTAATTTTCTTCCTATTTTTTTGTCTCTTTTTTTTTTTTAAATTTTGGGCCCTTTTGGGACCCTTCCTTTTTCCCGAACCGTGCCGATCAACCGCCCTACCCAGGCCCGCTCTCCATTCTTCATCTCTTTCGACCGAAAGAGAGGAAATGCACAGCTTTTTTTTTCTTTTTCTTTTTCTTCAACTTCAATGCACACAAATGAGATGTACAATCAAACTCTAAACCCAACATTTACTCACCCAAAATCAACAACAACAACATTAAATTCAAGAATTTGAAATGACCAAATTGTTTAAATGATGTTAATGGAGATGAAGATGTACCTAGCTTGATGTTCTTGCAAGTGTGATCACTACTACTTCTCCACCCTCACTTTGATTGCTCTTCTCTTTTCTCCAACAAATTTCAAAGAATCTCTCTTCTTTCTCTCTTCCTTCCTTGCCAAAACGTTGTGAGTGAGTGAGAGTTATGAGTTTTATGTATTGGATAAAGATTGAACTATGACCACACATCCATTTGTGCACACGTATCTCGAGGCATGTCTAAGGGACCACCTTCATTCAATTATTAACCAAGTCATGCACAAATACTCACAATTAAACTCCATTGACCTCTTGATTTGTCAATCCACGTCTCGAGACACATCATGTGGCCATTTTAATTTTTCACTAACTATAGTCACATTAATGTTTACATTTAATGTGACCACATTAACCACTTATTAAACCAACATAAATTCAACATTAGTCCAAAATAATTCAGCTTACTCCATATGCCGCTACTTTAGTCCCACGTCAACACGCGACTCGACGTACGCCTCCCTTGGTCTCAACACCGTTATGCCCCGCGTGTACCTTACCCGCACATTACCAAATTTCATTAAGTTACCTTGTTCAACCTTTGGTATAATAATTAATACATGAGATTTGGTATCAAACAAAAATAACATATCTCGGTGTCGACTCCCGAGATTTGGACATATGTATCGCGACAAGTGGGTCCCACGTACGACCCTGAAAATGATACGTGGCACGACGTAGATTTTAGGATCGTTATAGTCTTCCCAACTAATTAGAATTTCATCTTCAAAATTGAAAAGTTATAAAGGTAGGACTTACTATCGAATGCGTAAGAGATAAGGAAAGTACTCGTGCAAGTACGACTCGAGCTCCCACGACAAACTCCTCATTTCCGTGATGTCGCCATTTGACGAAGATCGATGGGATCTCTTTGTTCCTCAAAATCTTCACCTTACGGTCCTAGAATCCGAATAGAATCGCTCGTCATAAGTAATGTCCTCCCTCAACTCTATCTCGCTCAAATCCACCGTCTACCGTCGCCTCTCTCTGACCTATCCAATTGAAGCATAGAAACATGAAATACGGGGTGGATCTTAGACAACGGAGGTGGCAACTCCAACTCGTACGCAACCTTTCCTATTCGCTTCTTCACCCCGAATGGACTAATGAACCTCGAGCGCAAGCTTTTCTTTAATCTCAAACCTCTTGTGACACTTTATCGAGAAACTTTCGGATGCACATAGTTTCGACATCATACGCTAACTCACCGTGATACATGTCATTATACTTTTTTTGCCTCTCGTGCATACCTTTCGCCTCAATCTAATCGATCGTATATTCTCTCGTGTGATCCACTACAATCTCGGCCCAATCACTACCACATCATCGGGCTCCGCCCAAAGAAGATGGAGATCTGCGCTTTTTGCCGTAGAGTGCCTCAAACGGTGCCATACTAATACCGGCTCCGATAACTCTTATTGTAGAGCGAACTCACATAAATGAAGATACTCTTCCCATGATCCACCGTACTCTAACATACACATCCTCAAAGATATCCTCGAGAATCAATCGCTCTTTTGATTGTCCATCGATCTGTGGATGATAAGCTGCATCTTGAGATCCAAACGCGTACCAAATCGTGCATGCATGCTCGCCAAATCTGAGATGTAACCGTGGCCCTCTCGTCGGACACAATCGATAACGGAACACCATGTAATCGCACGATCTTGCGCTCGTACAAACTCGCCAACCTATCAACCCGATGTGTGGTAGAGATCGGTAAAAAGTGCGCGACTTCGTTAATCTATCTACTATCACCCGATATTGTCATGTCCGCGTTAAGATCGAGGTAGCCCACCGACGAAATCCATGGCAATATGCTCCCATTTCCATCGAGGAATAGGAAGTGGTTGTAATAACCCACAGGTCTTCGATGCTCACTCTTAACTCGTTGGCATAACTCACACACTCTAACATAATCGAAACATCGATCTTCATCCCCGCCACCGAGATAAGACGACGCACATCAACATACATCTTGGTCCAACTCGGATGAACTCAGTAAACGTGAGCGGTGAGCCTCATCAAGTATCTCATTACGTAACTCGACCCATCGATGGAATCCATAGTCGACATCTAAACCTCGGCACGAGTCTATCGACCGACTCCAATCTGAATGATCCGGACTGCAGTATTTGCTCATCTGTCTGTTGCCTCAAGTACCCTCTTTATCGATCTTGTCTAAGTCCTCATCTCGCCCACAAATCAACACTCTGCACCGGTCGGAATATCAACGTAATACATCAACTCGACCACTTCGAGTAAACCATACTCGTGTGTCATGTGGTAAGTAATACTCTCCGAGTCTTCCCCTCTCGCGGCTCAACGCGTCTCGCAACAACATTGGCTTTCCCGCATGATACTCCAAAGAGAAATCATAATCCTTGAGAGAACTCAAGCCAACGCCTCTGTCTCATATTCGATCCTTCTAAGTAAACAAGTACCTCAAACTCTTGTGGTCGGTGAACAACGAAACTTCTCTCCATGAGAAAATGGCGCCAAATCTTCAATGCAAAAACCACTTTGCCGCTAGCTCCAAGTCATGTGTAGGGTAGTTCTTCTCATGAATCTTTAGTCGTCGGGAAGCATAGGCAATCAATCTACCGTCCCGCATCAATACACACGACCTAGACCGACCTTAAAGCATCGTGTTCACCTCAAAACCCTTTTCATACTCAGATAATACTAGAACTGTTGCGGTAGTCAATCATTCCTTCAAAATCCTGAAGGCTTGTTCATAACTATCATTCCACTGAAAATTTATATCTTTCTTTGTCAATTGCGTCATTGGTGTCGCAATTTTTGAGAAATCTTGAACAAAACGTTGGTAATAGCATGCTAACCCCAAGAAACTGCAGATCTCTATCACTGTCCGCGATGTCGGCCAATCTATCAAAGCTCTGACCTTAGCGGGGTCTACTGACACTTCGTTGGCTCCGAAGATGTGTCCAAGAAATCCGACCTCTGTAAGCCAAAACTCACACTTACTAAATTTTGCATATAGTCCGCGAGCCCTCAAAGTCCGCAAAATTATCCCGAGGTGCTCCCATGATCCTCACGGTCTTAGAGTAGATAAGGATGTCGTCGATGAACACAATGACGAACTTATCCAAATACTTCCTCAACACTCAATGCATGAGATCCATGAACATCGTTGGGGCGTTAGTCAACCCAAAAGGCATGACTGTGAACTGGTAATGCTCGTATCGAGTGCGAAATGCAGTATTCTCTCTATCCTCTGCTCTAATCCTCAGCTGATGGTACCCAGATCTCAAATCAATCTTTGAGAACCACTGTACTCCTGTCAGCTGGTCGAACAAATCATCAATGCGAGGAAGTGGATACTTGTTCTTCACTGTCACTTTGTTGAGCTGTCTATAATCAATCCATAATCTCAGCCGTCATTTTTCTTCTTAACAAACAAGATTGGCGCGCCCCAAGGAGACATGCTCGGGTGGATGAATCCTAATTCCAACAACTCATCAAGTCGTCCTCTCACTCATCTAGCTCTTTCGGAGCCATCCCAGTCGACGAAATATATATAGGTTTGATCCCTCGGGACCAAATCAATGATGAAGTCAATCTCCCTAGGCGAAGGTAATCTGGTAGCTATTAATGTTCGATTGTTAAAACCAAAAAAAAAAAACAATCGTCCTCCCCAATTCATTTTCAAACCCAAAACCTCGAACCCTCCAAACTTATCCTCTACTTCTCCTCCTTCTTTTCTCCTCTATGCCATCGCCTCCTTTCTCTCCTCCATCACCACGACCCGCTTCTCCTCCATCTTCACCACCCTCTGCTCCGTTGTCTTTCATGTTTGGCACCACCATATGCTCTGTCGCCTCACCCTTTCCTCACCACCACGCTCTGCTTGTCCCACTTTTTTCTCACCCGAGCCTGTGCTCCATCGTCGCCTTGTCCGCTGTCGTCGTTTCCATTAGAGCCGAGTCCCAACCACCACCACTACGCCTCATCGTCCGCCTCTCTCTCTAAAACCTTTTTGTTGTATCTCCACTTCTAAAGGTGCGACAAACCCTAGGAACTTTGTGAGATTATTTTTTTGGTACATTTTTGGTTGATTGTTCATTTATATGGCTGCTCTTATTTAAAGAATTTTTAGAATCGCAAAGCATTAATTTGGGATTTGTTGTGAAGTGTGATTTCAGATTTCTTCTAGTTCATACACTGCATAAATGTCAAACAATATAATCATGCTTATATGAACAAGTTCATCCTACATCTTGAATGTTGTCTATTTGCCAAAAACAAGAAATTGCTATAGGATTTAACATGAAGTGAAACATAACTTTTTACGCAAAATTTATGATGATAACACATGTATCAAGATAGTAGAAAGCGATACATTGAGACGGCAAGTAAAAAACAAATGGGACATAAAAGAGAAACCTCGGCAACATTGTCGTTTACTCCATTTTCCTACAACTGGAAATTAAGGTACTTCAATCCCTAGCTTCTTTTTGCTTGGCCACTTATCCTAATTATTTTTTGAGACCAAAAATCATTTTATTTGTTTTCAAGCTTTGCTTAGCTTATTAGCTAGCTGATACTATGAATAAAACAAATTAGATTTATTACGGACTTCTCATCTGCCTTTACTACCTCACGTATATATGGCATTTTTTTTACTTCTTTTTCATTTTTGCGCTTTGTAAAGGGATTCATCATTTGATTAAAATCTCATAAAGAAAATATACAATGCTCTACAAATAACATATTATAGTGAGCATCTCAATACCTGCTGTTCATGCATTTTTATTGCTCTTCAATTGATTTGTGACGGATAAGGACTCTTCTTTTTCTTCACATTCTTACTTGTTGTTAATAATTACTCCATATATATATATATATATAGAGGCTGGGTGGTTCTCACTCAATCCAATTACTACCTAGCTATGGAGTTCAATTACTAATTCTCATGCATTTTCTTACTAGTCTACTTGCTTCTCGCCTTTTTTAGCATCCAAACCATATCATATTATTATTGCGTATTTTTTAACAGGCCATGGAAAGCATTTAAGTTTCTTCCTATCGACATATGTTGTAACCAAGATATTAGAGCTTCCTTGCTACCTGATATAATTTTTTGGATCAGTTGGCAGCGGTGATTCATTTGAAAATGAAGTGAAGAGCTACTCTACTCATTAGTACAACTTTAGAAATTGATTCTACTGCAGGGGGCACTATCTTCTCTATTAGTACCAGTAGAGATAAAAGATGTAAAAGAATGCAACGCATAATGTAATTGACACCGATAAATATTATGTAAGTCTCATTGTTAAATGCCACAACCTTAGGAACTTGAGATACCATCTATCTAAGCTAACAATGAAGAAGAGGAGTTAGTTACAAAAGAACGGAGAATTACAATAAGAAGAATGTGCTATCATGCCTAAACGAATTTTTAGAATTTTCTTAACTACATAACATTCGGGGAATAATGATCTCTAAGATCAACAATACATATCTTAATCACCCTTATTCATCCTGTAGATAATAATAGTTTTTAAGGTTTCCCTAACTTCAACCAATCAATCTTTAATACCTCAGTAGTGGTGCTAACCTATGAATTGCTTTGTTTTCTCTTTTTCTAGAGTTATTAGAGCATACTTGATTGGAGAAAGAATTTTGTGACAGTTCGTAGGAAACTTATGTTGTTCCATTTCGTTTTTATCGTAGTAATGTTGCCACCCATATAGAGAATGAATTGAATATGATAGTCAGCATTTTTAAAGGTCTAATTTTAATTGCTTGTGAGTTTTTGGTGGTTCAACTATTTAACATTGCAGATTTGGAGAGATGCGACATATTTTTTTGGAATATGTGGAAGGAAGATTGAGAGTCTAAGATGTCTGGGAAGGAGCGTCAAGACTAGGTGATGTTGTGAACTTTCTTTACATTAGTTTACATTCAACTTTCAAGTTTTACATGATTTAGCTTAAAGCTTTGCAAGATTTTTTAATGATTGGAATACACGAATGATTCTGGATTGTTTGGCATCTATATCAGTGTACGTAATGAAAGGAGATCATCTCAAGGTCCACTCAAACGAATGCAACTTATGTGTAAAGTAAATTATATTTCGCCGTTTTTCGATTTTGAAGTTCTAGATTTATTTTATCCATTGTACTTCCACTGAGTCACTTATCCATATATGATCTTTATGTCCACTTAAACATTTCCTTGATATGCTACTTATTTAGAGTTTTCAATAGTGGGGTAGGAATATAATATATTCTTTTTTGTAGTTGTGATTTAGAAGGGTAAAGCTGTATCTTTTCACTATTTTGCATCAACATTAGCAATTTTACCTGATATCTTTTCATAGTGTTTTCATGGTTAAGTGATATTATACCCTCGAAAAACGTGTTGTTTGGTTTGTAGCTTTGTATCATACCAATCAAGTGGATGACTCATTGGGTAAGAGGTTTATAATTCAAGTCTTATACTGGGCAATTTGCGGTTTATTTCTTATCAAAAAAAAAAATCCTTAGTGATCCTTGAATGTCTTGCTGATATTGAAGCTACTCCTCTTTACCTTTTTTCTCTAAAAAATAGAGGAGAAAAGTTACACTATTGATAACTCATTTCTTTCTAAAAAAATCCTTAGTCGACTCTGCACTTTGTTCTCCGTCTCCATGGTGGTCATTGATTCAAGTCTTGTGTGCTTGTTGTACGTGTTTAGTGTTCTGTGATATGAGTGTGAAATGGTTGATAATTGATTTCTTTCTTTAGTAGAGTTTTTTTTTTTGCGTTTCAAGTTCTCTCTATCAATGTGAGTTTTGTTTTGTTGTTTCGTTTATTTATTCATTGTTGTAGCTAGATTTTTTGTTTATAGATTTCTTTGTTTAGCTAGGGTTATTAGATTTACATGCATGATTCAAGGTTCTTTGATCGTTGATGATGAGAATTGTAATTATTTTTTGTTTATTTATTGTAATATTATGGTTACATGCATATCCTTAATAGCTAGCTGGTTTTATAAGATAATTGTTATTGTGGAATAGTTATCTCAAATTAATTTGTTGATAACGTGGTTATCTTGATGTCTTGATTGTTATCCTTAATAGCTAGTTTAATCAGATAAGTGTTACTGTTGTAAATTAGTTATCTCAAATTGGTTTATAATGTAATATTGAGATCATGTGATTATATCTTGACCTCTTGATTGTAATAAGTTCGTGATTATATCTTGATCTCTTGATTGTAATAAGTTGACCTTTAAGAATGAAATTTAACATTGATTTGTTATTGCTATGCTCATGTTCAATTTGGACAATCCATTGAAAGTTCTTGTTATCTTGTTATTCAATTTGGACTCTTCGCCAATTAGTTGAACAATGTATCTATGTTGAGATTCAACTCTAATTTTTTAATAAATAGCCTACATCTCAAGTTGCTTAAGAAGAGTATTCATAGTCTTCAATTTCACTAAAACTAGATATGATGTTGTTTTAATTTGTGTTGGAATATGTTAGTTGCTTGTCGAATAATGTTGATGTTCCTTTTAATTTTCAAGATTTGGATGAGATATACTACATTAGCTAAAGAACAGTGCCTATCTATGTACCGGTGAAAGAATGCTATCAGAGTGTTTTGTACACATTATATGTATGCAAATTTGTGTAGCTTGTGTAGTTGTTTGTCGATTTGTTGAATAATGTTGATCTACTACTTTATAATATAGTAGTAATTATGAAATGTTAATATCTGATTCTTTCGTAGACATTGTTTGTAAAATTTTGATATTATACAAATATCTTTCCAATTAAAGTAATATTTGTAGCTTTTTAATTGGTTGAGGAGATTTTATTGCACGTTATTTTTTACTATTTACTGCTTTAGTTTTTTTTTAAATTTTACTATTTAAATATTAGCGATAGCTCAGCGTTGTCGCTAATTTGTTGCTAGGCGTCTGTGCTGACTGGACACTAGTCAGCGACAGACGCCAAGTATGTTGCTGAACAACAACGGACTTGCGACATACACATCTATGCTGATTGGATTTCAGTCAGCAACATACGTGTTTTTGTTGCTATTCAAGTGACAAAAATTTGTCATAATTAAATGTCATTAACAACAACATAATACAAAATCGTCGTTGAGGTGCACCAATGACACAAAGACTTTAGCAACAACCTTTATCTGTTCTTGATTTGTTGCAGATCGTTTAGCAACAAAATTGTACCAATTCACATCGAGACTAGTTTGTTGCTGATCAATTGGTTTTTCTTGTAGTGTTCGTAGATTAGACAATGTTGAAGAGCATAGAAAATAGCTTTTGCTTCACCATAGAAGCATATAACGTTTGTCCAATTCACATAGCACCGAGCAAATAAATTAAGTAGAACCATTTGAAAGATGCAAGATCCACCCAATGCTACCTATTTCCGTGATTGAGTTCCATGCGACATCGGTGAATAGAGTTGTAACGACCCAAAAAATTAAAATCTTAATTACACATTAATTTGAAGTTTTGACCTTTGATTTAATCCCTACGTAAAATACTAGGTCAAATATCGAGTGTTGAGACCGAAGTGTAGTAATGCAACACCTTAAAATAGCTATATAGATGGAAAACTATATAGTAAGAATTAAATTAATGCGGTTTATAATTTATAAAGCCAAGATTATAATTAAATTCATTAGAATGCCAAAGTTATGAGAAAGAGGTTAATTAACTAAGTAAATTAGCCTAAGTTCATAAACTAGACTATCCTAAGTAAATAAAGTGATAATAAAGACTAAAAATAGTTAATTATGGTTAAATTATAGAATGGAATTATTTTAGTCTATAATGATCTTATAACTCAACTGCTAAAGTGAAAAATGTTGGCTAAGTCTATGAAATTAATGAAAGGGTATAATAGATATTTCACATCTTGAAATCTAGAAATTTATAAATTTATTTATGAGGTGTCACTGTATGGGTGGGGTTAGAAGAGATAAAGTTAAACATTTTGATTTTACAAAATTGTTTGGAAAAATCATGTGGTGGTGGAGAGCTTAGAGTGTGTCTTAAAGTGTGTATCATATGTGTTGCTTTTGGTAGAAGAGACTTAAATTTAGTATAAAGAGAGTCTCCACCTCTTTCTTGTTGATCATAATCAAGTGAGAAAAGTAAGTGTGGAGGGTAGGAGAGAAAAAAAAAGAGAAACCATGGATATTTGAGAGAAGATTCTTGAGAGTTTTAAAGTGGGTTTGATAGATCGGCACACGGGGCACATAGATTCACTAATTTGGAGCAAGTTGGAGCAAGATTTGGGATTCAAGAGAAGCTTTAGGTGAGTCATCAACCCCAACTTCACTAATTTTGATTTTATAGGATTTTTGGTGTTCAATCTCTATTTAGTCTTTCTTTTATGATGGATTGTGGTCAAATTAGCTACTTGAAATCGTGTTATTGTTAGATGTTGTTGGGGTGCTATGTCCCAATTTATGGGCATTTGAAATTACTTTAATAGGTAGATTTTATTGAAGAATCATTGCATTTTGAAGCCTTTTGGTGGTGGAACAACTCCATGTAGAAGCTTTGAAGTACTTTTGCAAGTTTCTACCTTAATCACTTTCATTGTGTGGAAGATTATGAAATTATGTCATTGTTGGGTGGTTTAAATTATGGATTTGCATTGGATCTTATGTATGCTAAATAATCTATAGTCACTATGACTTGTATAGTTCAATCATCTAAAAGTGTGAGACTCTCTTATTAATGGTGGATGTTTTAATGTAGAACATTTGACACTAAATGTATAATTGCCATTGTTTGAGTTATTTATAAATCAAATGGCAAAGTCATTTAAACAAGTTCTTTGGGTATTAAATGAGATCTTAGTAACATTATAATAAGAGTTGGAGTTGAGGCACTCTAAGAACTGAACACACTAATAGTTAATATGGTCATATGTCAAGAAATAAGTATAGTTAAGCTTTAAATTTTAGGGAATTCATTTGGACTTTAGATTTTAAATTATTTTGAGGCAAATTGATCAATTTTGGTTAGAAATAAATTTCTTTGATGGTACACATGTGTACACAATGGTTTGTAACTTTAAATTAAATAAGTCTAATTCATTTTAAAATAAGTTTAACTAAGATAACTTAATTCATATGATTTTCATTGAAAATATATTATCCTACAAAAAGAAACTTAAGTGATAAGAGATTTGTTTGAGAACCTAATTGAGTTGATTGTCTTGTGTGGGTGAGATAAGAACCCCGACTTGATTTTAAGTTAGGATTTGTTCAAGAATTTCATCATTGAGTGTCATCACGTCGTGTCCCAAAACTAATGTAACACACATGTACTACTTGTTAATTGAACTGAAGAGTTGATGTACTTCACAGATTTGAGAACCTCAGTTGAGGCGAGGAATTAGCGAATTATTTTGTAAGTAAACCAATATGAGCATTATCAGTAGTTCTCTTCTGCTTCTTGAATTTAATTTCTTTAATTGTGCCTATTTATGAAATTCCACTCCTAGTTAGAGTGTATGAGGGCTAAGTGAGTCAGAAAGGTAATCTCCTGGGTATAACGACCGATTCGCAACCGGAACCATACCCCGAGTTACTAGATTTGGATCGTAGACGGGATGGGAGGTATTCGGGGAGCCGTTAATACCCCTACGTTCACGACAATTTTGAATATGTTGGCACTGCCGCGATTCTAGGAAGTTGAGCTTGTGGCGGTATAGTCGCAACTCGATGGATTTGAGACCACTTTGTTTCTCTTTTTTTGTTTGCATGACACTCTCCTTTCATTGCTTTTATTTCCAATCTATTTATCATGCACTTAATTTGTTTTCTGTTCTTTTATATTCCCACATGATTTATCAACTATTTATTTAATTCTTGAAGTACTGTTAAGACTCATTTGGATTTACTCACTGGAATTGTTTCCTTTCGCGGTGACAATTGCATGCCCCTCGTCTAGCAAGGGGAAATAGTCAGTGATTGGCGACTACCTCTGAGGGCTCTCGAAGCGGCTTACACTTTTGTGATACTGTGGGTTTTGTGTTATATATACATTTTGATGTTTTTATAAAACTCTGGGATATTGGGATTGAGCGACACTTTGATACATGTATATGCTCATTTTACCACCATATGTATACATGGTATATATTACAGGATTCCACAGATAGATTGTCCCATTTTACGTGTTTTAAAGTTATTTAAATTGCTTCATTTATTTTCATTCCGCTGCTTACTAATTTAAATCTTGCAAAATTAATAACTCAATATTAAAACACCAAACTAACGATAAAATGATATAAAAAGGATGACTGGGCTTGCATTGACCTTACAGGGGTTGACTGAGGGTCCACGTAAGTTTAGGCAGAGCGGGACCCAGTTTGTGGGAATTGGGATCGTCACAAGAGTGATTTCTAAGAAATTACCATTCTAAGTGCTAAAAGGTTGAGGTTGTCAAAGAAGGGAGTTAGGAGCATTGGATTTCAAGAAAAGACAAATATGGATGACAATTCATGATAAAAGGGTGAGAGTAATATCAGAATGATCTTTAAAGATTTTGGAGTTCCTATTTTTCCACAATTGCCATATACCAAAAACTAGCCATTGGATGATAGGCAGGGGGTCTGGTGAACCGGAATTGATGCCAGGATAGAAATCCAAATATCTTTCAGTGGATCATCAAGTGAGACACTCGGACGAAAATCAATGGGGGAGGCAAACCAGAATTGAATGGTCTGAGATTGAAAGAGAATATGAGGGATGGGTTCGAAATAGGCTTTACATGAGATGCATTCTGGTGAGTGGATAAGACGTTTTTTTCATAGTGAATAGTCGGTGGGATGAACTCCATGAAAGCCTTTCCAAATAAAGAGATGCAAATTTCTAGGCAATGGGAGTTTCCAGATTGATTCCCAGAAAGAATCATTTGGAGCAGTAGAAGAGGAAGGACGTAGATCCGATCAAATTCTTCCTTCATGAACCGAGTCTCTGGCTAAGCAATAAGCTGATTAGACAGAGAAAGAACCACAATTAGTATAATGCCAAATAGTTTTATTCGGGCATTCTAAGGAGTGAAGGGGTTGCTAGAATGAACCGAATTTCATCAAAGTGCGAAAATTTGTGTTAGTAGAGGTTCATTCCATTGATGAGATATTGGATTGATAAGATCATTGACAAGTTATATGGTGGATTTAGGAATGAGGGTGAGGTCGGGACCATATAGTAATTAAGGATAGTCGTGCTACCCATGGGTTGTCCCAAATAGGAGTTGAAAATCCATCGCCAATTCGTTTACTAAGTTCTTGTTGGACTAATTGTCATCCTTCCAAAATACTTCTCCAAATCGATGATGGTCCCTAGAGGTGCATCCGGAAGTTTATATTTGGGTGATATTTAAATTTTAGAAATGAAGCTACCACCGAATTTGGATTCATAAGTAGACGCCATCTTTGTTTTGCAAGCAAACGAGGTTAAAGAGATGAGATTAGGAAATCCCAATCCTCCAGCTTTTTTGGGTTTGAAAAAAAAAACCAAGGACACCAGTGAATACCTCTGGATTTCTGAGGTGAGCTCCACCAAAATCGAGCAATTATAGCTTCAAATTGACAAATGAACTTTAAAGGCATTTTAAAGCACATCATTTGATAGATGGGAAGTGCTTGTGCTACGATTTTGACCATGATTTCCATTCCAGTTGGGGACAGGAAGTGTTCTTTCTATGAAAGCAAACGCTTTTGAAGATGATCCAACAGTGGCTGGAGCATTGCAGATTTGGCACCCGATAAGTTGAATTGAACCCCCAAGTATTTCCCAATATCAGAGGCAGTTGGGATACCAAGTTGAGCTTCAATTGTGTTTTAGATTTCCCTTCGAGTATCTTTGCTGAAACACATAACTAATTTAGAATGATTACTTAATTGTCCAAATATAAATGCATAAGTATCCAAAATGCCCTGAAGATTTCGAATATCCTGTAATGTGGCTTTACAAAAAAATAGGGAATCATCAGCAAATAGGAGATGAGACATTGATGGAGCAACTGGGGTCAGTCGAAATCCTTGGAAAAGTCCATCATGTTCAGCCTGATGAAGAAGGAAAGATAAAGCCTCTGATCCCAAAACGTAAATTAATGGTGATAAAGCGTCACCTTGATTTAATACCTCTAGATGGAGTAATGGTAGGCGATGGGAAACCATTAATCAAGACTTTATAGGAGACAGTAGAAATGCAAAGAATGGATCCAAGAAATTCACTTGGTTGAAAAACCAAAGCAAGACAACAAGTGAAGCAAAAAAGGCCATTCCAGACGATCATAAGCTTTGACGATATCTAATATAAGGAAACCTCCTTGGATCTTCTCTGTTTGTTTTGCATACGGTGCGGGATGTCATGAGCAAGGACAATGTTATCGATAATTTGCACATCGGTGATGAAAACATTTTGTTGGGGGCTGCAAGGAGATGAAGAAGTTTTTTCGATCAATTAGCTAAGACTTTGGCAAGAATTTTATAAGATGGGTTGCACTGAGACTAATTGGTCTACACGATCGATAACATATAAGGGGCTTTGGTCTTAGGGATGAGGGTGATCAAGGCGTGGTTCAAATTTGAAATAAAAGAGGACGTGACATGAAAGAGGTTCATCATTCTCATTATATCATTTTTCAACATATCTCATTGGGATTGAAAGAAGGCATTAGTGAAGCCATTAGGGCCACGACATTTTGGGGGTGCATTGAGAATAAAGCATGATATACTTCTTCTTCAGTAAAGGGAGAATCTAGCATAACAATATTATTTTGGGATATATGAGGTCGAAAGGAATGCAGACTGAAAAAGTTTGAAGTGGAATGAGAAGATGTGAACACAATTGAAAAGTAGTCTTATGCATGATGTCTATTGAATCATGCTTGTATCTATATATTTATTTTGTTTGCCATGTTTCATTAAAAAAAAAAAAATGTTTGCTATGAGTGTTCAGACCTTTTTCAACCTTAATCCAATGGGAATTAGCAGAGTGTCCAACCCCATAATCCGAGAGAAACTAAAGAAATATATGATGTAACCAAGAATCAAAACCCATGACGCTACTTCCGTCAAAGTTGTGATGCTCCTTTTTTGACCACTACACTACACCCCTTCAAAGAGTGCATATATGCTTATCATAAATTGTCTAATTAAATGACACTAAGCGACAACAATATATTTAACAATTTTTTTTTATGAGAAAGAAATAACTTTGCCCCACCAGGAATCGAATAACTCATGACCTCCTCTTACTTCCAAATCCTACACCAAACCTAGTATATATGCCTATCTTAAAATTGTCTAAATTTATGTATCAAAATTATGTCTTATTGTACCCATAGCTTAGAGATTGAAGAAAGTAGATTTATTTTAGAACTAGAATAATAATTTTAAGAGAGATATTATTTGGTAACCTTGCAATATGCTTTGAAATATGTGTGCACACATATCAAAATACACCACATAGCTTTCAAAAAAATGAAACTTTTAATTTGTTAAAATATCATTGCCTTGGGGTGGACTAGCTGATGTAAAAAAGAAAAATGGGGGCTAGCCTTTGTATTCAGTTTTTTGTAATATAGTAAGGTCCAATCGCAAGGTGAGAAGAGTTATGTATAGGCTTTAGTATAAAAGTGAGGTTTACTCCAAAATGTGAAGGCAAGATAGAATGTCTACTCCGCGTGTATAATATATAATTATATACATAAGCCTTAATATATATTGTATTCCAACTAGTCGATGTGGGACTATACCAACATCTCCAACATGTTCTACTGTGTTTTTTTTTTTTTCAATTAAATTAATCATATTTAACCAAGTGGGTGGCTCACTGATTTGGCATGAGGTCATAATGTGGGTAAGATGTGTTTTTTCTTATCAAAAGAAAATAATTAATAATTCTCACCAGTCGAGACATGCAGAACAATATCTGGTCTTGCACACTTCTTTGCAAAATCAAGAACATGCTTGGCTCCCAATGTGTTGATAGACAACGCTACATTATATCTGTACATCACAATTGATATAAAGGTCAATCGAATCAAGGAATGTGGGTTATATATATAATGTTTGTGCGCATGCATGCAAATCGATGCGTATATGAAGCGGTGCATGCCGTTTGTATATTATGGTTAGGTGTTAAATTATAATTTTTTGGATAATGTGTTACATTATGATGTAATGTTATGAGGAATAGGCTTGGGAGGCCTGGTGGGAGGCTTTTGGTGGGGGTTTGTGGATTAAATTGATGAGGGATTTGAGGAAGAAGGTGACGTAGAGAGTGGATATGAAGTGGAAGAAGGGTACGTTCTAGCCTTACTTGTGTGTCCTTGTGTTGTAGTGGGTCAAAGGGATAATGAAACAAATTTTATCGTGGGTGGGGTTGGGGACGTCGATGTAGTCGTCGGAGGCTATTGGGCTTCGTGGGTTCAAGGCAAGTGTCGGGTTTAAGGTTCAGCAGGTGGTATCTCTTTTGGTTTGGAATATAGCTAGGGCTAATTGTGTTGGATGAGGCATTCGGTTGTAATTTCTTTTTCTTTTTTGGGTTTGTACATAAACTTTTCAATTTAATGGAGTATCGCCTCCTTTTCATAAAAAAAAAAAATGATGTAACACCCCAAATGCACAACAAATTAAGCTGACATTAACAAATTAAAGTGCACTTCGCTCTTTTTTTGATAAGAAAGAAATCAATTAACTTACCCTCGCTTAGGCTAACATGAATTCAATTAATTTAACAACTTATTTTTACCACATTTCTCCACTTTTATTGTGATTTAATATCATTGACTTATTTTTAATTTGAAAATTCTTATAACTACGTGTCATAATAAGTACTATCAATGAACTTAAGTCTAGCTATGTCTAATTATCAACATATATTATTTAATTTTCGGTACCTCATGCAATATAATTACTTATTATATAGTTCATTGTCTTATGCAATATAATTACTTATTATATAGTTCATTGTCTTATGCAAAATAATTAGTTATTTATTGCTCTAACTACGATAAATAGTACTAATTCAAAGAAGGATAATAAACCGACAAAAGTATTAATAACGATGACTATACATACCAAATTCCTTTATGAGAGTAACATGTACCTCACAATCTAGATATATGGCAGCTTCAGTTTTTAAAAGAGTTTTATGGCTTGCAACTTCGCATCAATTGAATTAACCTAATTCTACTGATCATTGGATATCCTACCAATTCATAAGATGATGAAGAAGAAAAAAGCCAACGTACAATCAAAAACATAAAGAAGAAAAAGAAGAGACAATGTAGAAATCATAAAAGGAGCATCGTGGCATGCAATTTAAGTTGAAGACAATAGTCGCATTAGGAATAGCGGAACGATTAGAGTATGCATATATCACACGTTAGAATTAAAAGATCCAAAACCTATCTTAAATTAGTTAAAGTTAAAATATACATTTTTTGATGTTAATATGGGCTTGAACTCCCGATCTCTTACTCAAATAACATCATCTCAAACCAGTGATTCATCTACTTGATTGGTTACTTTTAATAATAATAATAATAATAATAATAATAATAATAATAATAATAATAATAATAATAATAATAATTAAAAAAAAACCTCTTTATTCCTTAGCCACTTGAAATTCTAAAATTGCCCTTTATATTTTCCGTCTCCATTTTGTATTCGATCGTGTCAATTTCCTTTTTTTCTTTTTTGATTTTCTTTCCTAATTTTTTATCTTAACTAGTCGGCATCCCGCGCTTCGCGTGAAGGCAAGACTAAGTATCAAAATATTATATAAATAAAAGTTGAAAAAAAAAACGTAAAAAGAATTATTATGTAATCTTTGATATGAACTCAAAGTCGCTCTCTTTATGTTCCTCGACAATTAATAAAAAAATACTTGCAAATACTATGCATATTTTTAAATCTACACAAAACATTAAATATTTACAATATATATTACATAGAAATAGCCGGTTTGAACACATGACCATTTACTCCTAAATCTAATATCATACCATTGGGCCATCCAACCAATTATGATATCATCATGCCACATGTCACGTTGAAACAATTCCCACATAAACAATTCCGAAAAATAAAAAATAAAAACCAAAAATCCTATTTGTATAACAATTAAAACATAACCTAAATAATATGTATAGTTTAATTTATTCTTAAATAATCTAATATATCATGTACGTAGTATGTAATGTCTAATAAATAGAGAATTTTGAAAAAAAATTAAAAATTAAAAATCTTATTTGTATAACAATTAAAAACATAACCTAACAAAATTAGAAAATTAAAATTTTAAAACCAAAAATTCTATTTGTATAGCAATTCAAAAAATAACAAACATTAACCTTGCAGAAAAGTTAGTTATTGCAGCTAAGTTAACAACAACGGTAACTTCTCTCCACATCTCTTCCATCATCTTTGAGTCAGCTATTCCCAAGTTCTCACGAGCAATATTTCCAGCCACTGGTATCATCCTTTCAAATAAGAAGGCCTCGAAACCCGTTCCATGCATCTCTCGAAGATTTTTAAACAACTCATTTCCAATCACCTACAATATTTCAATTTTTTTTTATTAAAAGGAGGCGAAACTCCATGAATAATCTATATGTAAAGTAACGATATTTCAGTTTAGACAAAAAGATTTTGTTATAAAGCAAGATTATATATATTAGACAAGTTTTATTAGCTAGCTATTGAGGGCTCCGAAGCTAGTCGTTAGAATAGGAAGCAACTGAACTAACCCCAGTTTTTACTGAGTTTACTCCGTTTACTCAACCTCAATTTTAAATTTTAATTGAAGAACGTACCCCTTTTTTTTTCTAAAATCCCAAAATACCATTGCTAAACGTCCATTTTTTGTTGAATATACCCTATTAGTCAAACATTCCAGCCTGCATGTGGGTTTCAGACATGTAGGACCAATACCTCTTTAGATATTTCGGACATACAGAGCCGAGAGGTCTTGGTTGACTTCCATCGAGACCTCTAAAAGAGGTCTCAACCGGCTTCATCCAGCTCCTATCGAGACCTTTGAAGATGTCTCAGTCTCGATGGAAGGCGATTGAGACCTTTTCAAAGATCTTGGTTGGAGCGGCCTTGTGTGACCAAACCCCTCGAGTAGTGACAAGAACGAACAAAAAAAAAATTTCAAAACTACAATACTTACATGAAAACGACCAAAAAATTTAGCGGGTTTGCTCGAAATCACTAGATATGCTTGATTTCATCCATATTTTTTTGCCCAAAATGCAAGATTCAAATACCAAATCGAAGCCCTAAACTTAACACCACCACCACCACCAACAACAACAACAATAACACAAAAATCGACTAAAAAAACAAAAGAAAATCTAACAAAACCTAGAAATCGACATGAAAAAAAGGTGAGGAATGCACTCACGACGTCGAATCGATGTGGCTTTGCTTGGATTTTGTCGGAGAGTAAGGAGCGATTCATGAGAGGGAGAGGGGTTAAGTGATTGGGGTGAGTAGGGTATGGAGTTAGCAAAAAACTCTTTTATATGGAGGACGAGATAAATCATTTTACATTTTTCTTAAAAAAGCGGGGTACATTAAGCAAAAGCGGGGTCCATTCAGTCGCTCCCTTAGAATATTCAGCATTAGTAACAATTGTTTCTTCTGATGATTAATTTCTATGCATATATGTGCATGTGCATATATCCTTCTCAACATGCATAATGCATGGATTTATGTTTACAATTGTTGGGTTAGAACTTTTCATTATACATGTTTATTTTATTATATAGCTAGGTAGTTGTCTTCCTTCTTAAAACTAGTTTATGTTATTTTATAGCTAGGTAGTTGTCTTCCCTTCTTAAAAGTTTTAAGTGTTTCTCTTTCGTTAGAAATTTTGTATTTAATTAATTAGTGATCGATAGAAATTTTGTTCTTCATTATATGGTTCTAGCTAGCGGTGTATATGTTTATTGTTTGTATTCCGAGATATTTGTTAAGAACACAATAACTGATTGTCATTCTATTCTATATACTTATAATTTTTTAAAGCGAACTTTATGACAATTTGATGTTTTTTTTTCTATATATATATGAGGGTATTCAGGCGATAGCCTGATTATTTCCACAAGATTCTAGTGCAATTGGCCTAAGCGTATATACCAAGTGGCTCGGGCAATGACGCAGCGGGGAATATTGAACCTGAGACCGTGCACCTAACCCACACAATCTCAAGCTCACTCTAGCTTACCGTTGGGCCAACCCGTCCGGGTTCAGTTTGATTATCTTTTAAACAATTAGAATTAGTAAATAATGTACTTTTATATTGGAGTAATTAGCTATATGTTTGGTTTTGTTACGTCGAATGCAATGTTGAGCTAGCCTTCAATGATTAATGAAAAAAAAATTACTTCAAAAAAAAAAAAACCAAGACGATTAAAATAACCTCAAGAAATAATTAAACTCGGAGCTTTTGAAAAAAAGTAATTACTTTTTAGTCTAAAGGAAAAACATATTACTAAAAGTTACATCGTGCTATGCATGCTTGAACCCACTCACTACGCTCGCGGGAACTTAATTATGAACTTAATTAATCTAATAATAGATTTTCATATTCCAAGAATTATACTACTCTATTTTATTATGACTTTATTAACAACTAATTGTAAATTCAATTGACGATTGAAAAATTGATTATTTGTGATTAATTAAAAGGGAAGATGATGAGTTTCAGTTTAACAAAACATACAACCACATGTAGTATTACTTATTTATTCCAAGGGGGAAAATGGTTGCATTAAATTTCAAACCATGAAATATTACAATTCTCATCCTATGAAGCACAACACTGAATCCGATCCTTTCTTATCATATCCCATCACACTCGTCTATTTAATAGGCAATCCCGTATTTAATAGGTATTTGGTTAAGTTAAAGTTGTTAAATGTGAATAAAAAGATAATTAAAAGGTAAAAAAAAGATAATTAAGGAGTGATGGATCAAAGAACAATTGAATCTGGAACAGGAGTGAAAAAACGTGTATCAGATTGATGAGATAAAAAACGTGTATTGTATTGGAGTGATCGAGCTAGCGTATTTTATTGAGGTGTTCGAGCTTGATTTGGAGATAAAAAAAGGAAAGATCAGGAAACGGATTGATGAGAAGAGGAGTTGTAGCTTGATTTGGAGATAAAAAAAAATGAAAGATCAGGAAACACAACATATGTATGGGAAAAAATGTAATTTGGCTTACGACTAAAAAATTTGTGATTGGTGCTTTTATATATATATATTACTATACAGATACTACACTAATAAAGAAAACTAGCTTCTATATATATGGAGCGAAGAACGACATGGTTACCTCGTCTCTAAGCCGCTGCATAGCTGTTTGAGAATCTGCAGCTCTTATTAACAAATAAAGTCTCTTTACTTCAGGTTGAACTCTCAGTACTTTCTCAACAAATACTACATCATCATCATCATATGTACATGCATGTTAGTATATATTTGTTCATGGAGAGACGTTGATAATTAAAATTGGAGTGGAGCACTACAGAGAAAGATATATTGATGACCTCCACAAATGGAGAAAGTAAATTACTATATATATATATATTTATGTATATAGTTGCACATGTACATTTTCCAAGAAAACCAGTTGAGCCCGTGATAAGAATGCTCCTTTTCTTCAAAAACTCCAAAATGATGTCCAACTGATCCATTGAATTCAAAAGATCGATAAAATAGATATAGCTTTGTGGATTTATATATAGATGTGAATTGAATGGGAAGTACTGGCACAATGGAAAATTAGGTGACTCAAAAATTTGGTATGGGTTTTAGAGGAAAAGGTCATGGTTCGAACCTCGAGTGTATGGAGACAAATTGTTTCTTTTTTATAAAAAAATAGAAAAAAAAAGAAAATTATTTTTGTAACCTACTTTGGACACCACTTATCTATGTAATACACCTCGAAGAATGTGAATGTATATCTCGAGGTGTTACGCATACACCTCAAAATGTATCGCATGGATGAACATTCACTTGAGCTCACTAAGTACTTAAAATGAGTGTTTAAAGTGAGTTACTCTAACATTTTCTACAATCGTGTGTGTTACGTATATACCGTGTGATGCATCATAATAAGCTTGTACTCCGATCGTACGTGAATTAATACAGACCGTTCGTACCTCGGTGTGCCTTTTGTTGGGTAGTTGGGTATCATTCTAGCCAAACGATTAGCTTCATAAATGTTTGTACGGCTCCTTCAAAGTAATATCTTTCATTAATACAGAAGTTTTCACAAAAGTACTAATGTTTTTAGTTTAAATCCGAAAAATAGGGTGGTGTTTTTTTTTTCCCGAATAGGCAATAGCGCCTTTTCAAAAGGCGCTATCAAAGTGGGTAAATTTCGTTGCTGACGTGGACGGTCCACGTAGGACCGGGTTTACACAGATAGCGCCTTTTGAAAAGGCGCTATCTGTGTAAAATCGTCCACGTGGACCGGGTTACACGGATAGCGCCTTTTGAAAAGGCGCTATCCGTGTAACCCTTGCTGACGTGGACAGTCCACGTGGACATCGATGGGTCGAATATCGCCTATGGGTTGTGCGGGTTGTCCGCCTCGCAATGCGCGCACTACGTGTAACCCGGTCGACGTGGACATCGGTCGTTTCGGTCGGCGCCTATGGGTTGTGCGGGTTGTCCGCCTCGCAATGCGCGCACTACGTGTAACCCGGTCGACGTGGACATCGGTCGTTTCGGTCGGCGCCTATGGGTTGTGCGGGTTGTCCGCCTCGCAATGCGCGCACTACGTGTAACTCGGTCGACGTGGACATCGGCCGTTTCGGTCGGCGCCTATGGGTTGTGCGGGTTGTCCGCCTCGCAATGCGCGACGCCGGCCAGCGACGAGGGACGTAGCGGCCGAGTACAACGCAGCCCAGCAAGAACGTCATGAGACGTCGCATCAGCGCGGCAGCGGCGGTGGCGAAAGATCGGCGAGTCCATTTGGTGAGGTGACGGTGACGTGGCGGCGAGCGTGTACGAATAGCGCCTTTTCAAAAGGCGCTATCTGTACATGCGTGGCCGCCACGTCACCGCCACTCACCGCCATGATTTCCATCGATAACGCCTTTTCAAAAGGCGTTATCGGATGTTGGTGAGTTGGCGGTGAGGTGGCGGTGTCGTGGCGGCCACGTGTACAGATAGCGCCTTTTGAAAAGGCGCTATCTGTACACGCCGCGCCACGTCACCGCCACCTCACCGCCAACCAAACCACCCACACCCAATAGCGCCTTTTGAAAAGGCGCTATTGCCTACTTCTGTAATAAAAAAAATCCTCTCTATTTTGAGAAATTAATTGTAAACTACCCCTACTTTTGGAAAAACCCCATTAATACATGCACAACGTCGTACAAATGCATCCACTTGCCATGATGACATGAGTAATGGAGATCGTGTGGAACGATTGGTCCACGTGAATTTGGAGGTGGTTAATTTAGAAACAATATCCGTAAATCCATGGGCCGTGCCAATGTGTGCTTGCCGACCCAACATAAAACAACAGTTGTCTGGACTCAACTTAATTAACTTGATCTCGTTAAAAAATTGATAATTGTAGCTTTTATCACCAAGTAATACTATTTAGATTCATGCATGAGTCTGGACTCAACTTTTTTTTTTTTTCCAACTTTAAACTAAATTACCCTCATCCCTAACACACGCATCAATCACCCTTCCTTCACAGCCACTGCCACCGGCAACCACTGCCCACTTGTCACTGCCGCCCATCAGTCATTGTCGCCCATCGGTGTCGATCCTTTCGCCACCATAAAGGGTCATCGTCATCACCACATCCACTTCCTCCATTATCGCCGCTATCATCTCTACCTTCACCCTCCACCACCTTCCTCCATAGCCCCTCTCACCACCCGTCGCCACCTCCACCCATTACTTCCGCCGATGTTGCCATTATCACCCCTAGGAGTGGGCAAATTGCGGTTTTGTGGAGAAAATCATCAAATTGCCACCAATTCGAGGGTTCACGATTTGGATGTTTTGTAAACCACCACCAAACCGCGAACTCTCAAAACCGCAACCAAACCGACCACGGTTTGGTCGGTTTGATTTCGCGATTTTCGTATGAAAGTCCATACATGTCCATCAAAAAAACATATGTCCATACATTAGCACCCACCAAAAACACAATGAAAAACATGAGCTCAATCAAAATTATGAGTCTAAATTCATTTCAAAACTTAAAACAACATGAAAAGGCTTCAACTCTATTCTATTTCATTTCAACTTTGGAGTGGTTTTGTGGTTTGGTGAACCGCAGTTTCTTGTAAATGAAAACCACCACCAAATCGCGAATTCGCGGTTTTCAAGTTTTTAAAACTGCCCCAAACCGCTAGTTTAAAAAACTTGACCAGACTATGCAGTTTGGATGGTTTCGGCGCTTTTGCAGATGCCACTACTGTGATGGCCCCAGCTCCACAATCCTAAATTGGGCCCCACCCGACCTAGACTTACGTGGACCCCCGAGCAGTCTCGCTGAGTCACGCAAGCCTAGTCAGCCTTCCTTTATCATTTCAAGCAATTAAAGTTGAGTTAATCAATTAGTGAGTTATCATAGTTATAGCGGAAGCAATTAAACCTCAAACTAACTGAAAAACCTCAAAGGCACAAGTTAAGACAACCTAGTATGTGGAAACCCCGAATATGTACATCATCAATGAACATTTAGAGGAGACTAAACACAAGATATACATGCCCAAAATCTCTTACAAACCCAACTCCCAGTGTGTTTTAAAACAAGTATATCTAATAATACAAAAAGAATCACCTATGTCATACAAGTGGTAGGAGCTGCTCAGGTATCCTCAAATAATATCTTCTAGCTGTGAAGCCTTCCCCTTGCTGGACTATGGATCTACACGCCGTCAAACACAAGAATGATGAGCCCAGGTAAGTAACACCAAACATGACATATATACAACATTTCAAAGAAAAGAACAGGGAACGCATGAATATAAAAGACAGTAAATAATTCAATCAATAAGTAAGGGTCCGGAATACGAAAACGAATAGCCGGGAGTCCCGACCAAAAGGTCGTTGAGTTGCGGCAAAAGCCCGGACTCGGGTTCGGGGACGAGACACGACCTACCGGCCACAACCACTTGCGACAATGAGATATCCACAGAGACCCGGATAAGTGCTCCCAACGTACACTCAATTAGGAGATATCAACGGCGTCCAGATAAGAGCTCATATCACAGATAAATAATAACCATGACTCACTTGCCAATGGACCACTCAACCAATAGAAATTTCAAAAGAAATGATGAACAGAGCAATAACAACAAATCTAAAGCTCAAGAAATAATTGTAAAATTCCCTAGCTGGTTTACTTACTTGTATCCAAGCTAATACGCACTCAAATAGGCTCGACACGCCTCCAAATCGTACTAATACCCAACACTAGTAAATTATGCCTCGATAATCATGTAGGCAAATTTATATTGTGTTAGAGCCTATTTGAGAACTTTTAAATTTTCAACTCCCAAAAGTGTTTAAATTAGGAAAATCTTAATGGTGGCACACTTTTGGAAGAAATTTTTCGGTGCAAAAACTTCCAACAACGTCAAAACCAACTTTTCTATAATTTCCTTAACCTTTCCTATTTGTTTTCCAATTTTTCCGATTTTTTTGAATTTTCCTGTGTTTTTATTTAATTTTCTTCCTATTTTTTTGTCCTGTTTTTTTTTTTAAATTTTGGGCCCTTTTGGGACCCTTCCTTTTTCTGAACAGGCCGATTGTGAAGCCCCCTACCCGAGGCTTTGCCCTCCATTCTTCATCTCTTTCGACCGAAAGAGAGGAAATGCACAGTTTTTTTTTCTTTTTCTTCTTCTTCAACTTCAATGCACACAAATGAGATGTACAATCAAACTCTAAACCCAACATTTACTCACCCAAAATCAACAACAACAACATTAAATTCAAGAATTTGAAATGACCAAATTGTTCAAATGATGTTAATGGAGATGAAGATGTACCTAGCTTGATGTTCTTGCAAGTGTGATCACTACTACTTCTCCACCCTCACTGATTGCTCTTCTCTTTTCTCCAACAGCTCAGCAATCTCTCTTCTTTCTCTCTTCCTTCCTTGCCAAAACGTTGTGAGTGAGTGAGAGTTATGAGTTTTATGTATTGGATAAAGATTGAACTATGACCACACATCCATTTGTGCACACGTATCTCGAGGCATGTCTAAGGGACCACCTTCATTCAATTATTAACCAAGTCATGCACAAATACTCACAATTAAACTCCATTGACCTCTTGATTTGTCAATCCACGTCTCGAGACACATCATGTGGCCATTTTAATTTTTCACTAACTATAGTCACATTAATGTTTACATTTAATGTGACCACATTAACCACTTATTAAACCAACATAAATTCAACATTAGTCCAAAATAATTCAGCTTACTCCATATGCGCTACTTTAGTCCCACGTCAACACGCGACTCGACGTACGCCTCATTGGTCTCAACACCGTTATGCCCCAGCGTGTACCTTACCCGCACATTACCAAATTTCATTAAGTTACCTTGTTCAACCTTTGGTATAATAATTAATACATGAGATTTGGTATCAAACAAAAATAACATATCTCGGTGTCGACTCCCAGAGATTTGGACATATGTATCGCGACAAGTGGGTCCCACGTACGACCACGAAAATGATACGTGGCACGACGTAGATTTTTAGGATCGTTATAGTCTTCCCAACTAATTAGAATTTCATCTTCAAAATTGAAAAGTTATAAAGGTAGGACTTACTGAAATGCAGAAGAGATAAGGAAAGTACTCGTGCAAGTACGACTCGAGCTCCCACGACAGCTCCTCATTTCCGTGATGCTGCCATTTGACGAAGACTGATGGGATCTCTTTGTTCCTCAAAATCTTCACCTTACGGTCTAGAATCTGAATAGGCTGCTCGTCATAAGTAATGTCCTCCCTCAACTCTATCTGGCTCAAATCCACTGTCGGTCGTCTGCCCTCTCTTGACCTATCCAGTTGAAGCATAGAAACATGAAATACAGGGTGGATCTTAGACAACGGAGGTGGCAACTCCAACTCGTACGCAACCTTTCCTATTCGCTTCTTCACCCTGAATGGACTAATGAACCTCGGCGCAAGCTTTTCTTTAATCTCAAACCTCTTGTGACACTTTATCGGAGAAACTTTCAGATGCACATAGTTTCCGACATCATACGCTAACTCACCGTGATACATGTCATTATACTTTTTTTTGCCTCTCGTGCATACCTTTCAGTCTCAATCTAATCAGTCGTATATTCTCTGTGTGATCCACTACAATCTCAGGCCCAATCACTACCACATCATCGGGCTCCGCCCAGCAAGATGGAGATCTGCGCTTTTTTGCCGTAGAGTGCCTCAAACGGTGCCATACTAATCTTGGCTTTGATAACTCTTATTGTAGGCGAACTCACATAAATGAAGATACTCTTCCCATGATCCACCGTACTCTAACATACACATCCTCGGCATATCCTCGAGAATCAATCGTCTCTTTGATCGTCCAGTCGATCTGTGGATGATAAGGCATCTTGAGATCCAAACGCGTACCAAGCTTGTGCATGCATGCTCGCCAAATCGAGATGTAAATCAGCGTGGCCTCTGTCGAGACACAATCGATAACGAACACCATGTAATCGCACGATCTTGCGCTCGTACAAACTCGCCAACCTATCAACCCGATGTGTGGTAGAGATCGGTAAAAGTGCGTGAACTTCGTTAATCTATCTACTATCACCCGAGATATTGTCATGTCCGCGTTAAGATCGAGGTAGCCCAATCGACGAAATCCATGGCAATATGCTCCCATTTCCATCGAGGAATAGGAAGTGGTTGTAATAACCAGCGGGGTCTTCGATGCTCGGCCTTAACTCGTTGGCATAACTCACACTCTAACATAATCGAAACATCGATCTTCATCCCCGGCCACCGATAAGACGACGCACATCAACATACATCTTGGTCCAACCTGGATGAATCGTAAACGTGAGCGGTGAGCCTCATCAAGTATCTCATTACGTAACTCACCACTTTGATGGAATCCATAGTCGACATCTAAACCTCGAGCACGAGTCTCGGCCCGTGACTCCAATCTGAATGATCCAGGACTTTGCTCATCGTCTGTTGCCTCAAGTACCCTCTTTATCGATATCGATTTGTCTAAGTCCTCATCTGCCCACAAATCAACACTCTGGTACCGGTCGGAATATCAACAGAATACATCAACTCGACCACTTCGAGTAAACCATACTCGTGTGTCATGTGGTAAGTAATACTCTCCGAGTCTTCCCCTCTGCGGCTCAACGCGTCTGCAACAACATTGGCTTTCCCCAGATGATACTCCAAAGAGAAATCATAATCCTTGAGGAACTCGAAACCAACGCCTCTGTCTCATATTCAGATCCTTCTAAGTAAACAAGTACCTCAAACTCTTGTGGTCGGTGAACAACAGAAACTTCTCTCCATAGAGAAAATGGCGCCAAATCTTCAATGCAAAAACCACTGCCGCTAGCTCCAAGTCATGTGTAGGGTAGTTCTTCTCATGAATCTTTAGCTGTCGGGAAGCATAGGCAATCAATCTACCGTCCTGCATCAATACACAGCCTAGACCGACCTTAGAAGCATCAGTGTTCACCTCAAAACCCTTTTCATACTCAGATAATACCAGAACTATTGCGGTAGTCAATCATTCCTTCAAAATCCTGAAGGCTTGTTCATAACTATCATTCCACTGAAAATTTATATCTTTCTTTGTCAATTGCGTCATTGGTGTCGCAATTTTTGAGAAATCTTGAACAAAACGTTGGTAATAGCATGCTAACCCCAAGAAACTGCAGATCTCTATCATCACATCCGCGATGTCGGCCAATCTATCAAAGCTCTGACCTTAGCGGGGTCTACTGACACTTCGTTGGCTCCGAAGATGTGTCCAAGAAATCCGACCTCTGTAAGCCAAAACTCACGCTTACTAAATTTTGCATATAGTCTGTGAGCCCTCAAAGTCTGCAAAATTATCCTGAGGTGCTCCCCATGATCCTCACGGTCTTAGAGTAGATAAGGATGTCGTCGATGAACACAATGACGAACTTATCCAAATACTTCCTCAACACTCAATGCATGAGATCCATGAACATCGTTGGGGCGTTAGTCAACCCAAAAGGCATGACTGTGAACTGGTAATGCTCGTATCGAGTGCGAAATGCAGTATTCTCTCTATCCTCTGCTCTAATCCTCAGCTGATGGTACCCAGATCTCAAATCAATCTTTGAGAACCACTGTACTCCTGTCAGCTGGTCGAACAAATCATCAATGCGAGGAAGTGGATACTTGTTCTTCACTGTCACTTTGTTGAGCTGTCTATAATCAATCCATAATCTCAGGCTGTCATTTTTCTTCTTAACAAACAAGATGGCGCGCCCCAGGAGACATGCTCGGGTGGATGAATCCTAATTCCAACAACTCATCAAGCTGTCCTCTCGGCTCATCTAGCTCTTTCGGAGCCATCCGGTACGACGAAATATATATAGGTTTGATCCTCGGGACCAAATCAATGATGAAGTCAATCTCCCTAGCGAAGGTAATCCTGGTAGCTATTAATGTTCGATTGTTAAAACCGAAAAAAAAAAAAAAACAATCGTCCTCCCAATTCATTTTCAAACCCAAAACCTCGAACCCTCCAAACTTATCCTCTACTTCTCCTCCTTCTTTTCTCCTCTATGCCATCGCCTCCTTTCTCTCCTCCATCACCACGACCCGCTTCTCCTCCATCTTCACCACCCTCTGCTCCGTTGTCTTTCATGTTTGGCACCACCATATGCTCTGTCGCCTCACCCTTTCCTCACCACCACGCTCTGCTTGTCCCACTTTTTTCTCACCCGAGCCTGTGCTCCATCGTCGCCTTGTCCGCTGTCGTCGTTTCCATTAGAGCCGAGTCCCAACCACCACCACTACGCCTCATCGTCCGCCTCTCTCTCTAAAACCTTTTTGTTGTATCTCCACTTCTAAAGGTGCGACAAACCCTAGGAACTTTGTGAGATTATTTTTTTGGTACATTTTTGGTTGATTGTTCATTTATATGGCTGCTCTTATTTAAAGAATTTTTAGAATCGCAAAGCATTAATTTGGGATTTGTTGTGAAGTGTGATTTCAGATTTCTTCTAGTTCATACACTGCATAAATGTCAAACAATATAATCATGCTTATATGAACAAGTTCATCCTATATCTTGAATGTTGTCTATTTGCCAAAAACAAGAAATTGCTATAGGATTTAACATGAAGTGAAACATAACTTTTTACGCAAAATTTATGATGATAACACATGTATCAAGATAGTAGAAACTGATACATTGAGACGGCAAGTAAAAAACAAATGGGACATAAAAGAGAAACCTCGGCAACATTGTCATTTGCTTCCATTTTCCTACAATGGAAATTAAGGTACTTCAATCCCTAGCTTCTTTTTGCTTGGCCACTTATCCTAATTATTTTTTGAGACCAAAAATCATTTTATTTGTTTTCAAGCTTTGCTTAGCTTATTAGCTAGTGATACTATGAATAAAACAAATAGATTTATTACGGACTTCTCATCTGTCTGCTCTACTACCTCACGTATATATGGCATTTTTTTACTTTTTTTCATTTTTGCGCTTTGTAAAGGGATTCATCATTTGATTAAAATCTCATAAAGAAAATATACAATGCTCTACAAATAACATATTATAGTGAGCATCTCAATACCTGTTGTTCATGCATTTTTATTGCTCTTCAATTGATTTGTGACGGATAAGGACTCTTCTTTTTCTTCACATTCTTACTTGTTGTTAATAATTACTCCATATATATATATATAGAGAGAGGCTGGGTGGTTCTCACTCAATCCAATTACTACCTAGCTATGGAGTTCAATTACTAATTCTCATGCATTTTCTTACTAGTCTACTTGCTTCTGCCTTTTTTTAGCATCCAAACCATATCATATTATTATTGCGTATTTTTTTAACAGGCCATGGAAAGCATTTAAGTTTCTTCCTATCGACATATGTTGTAACCAAGATATTAGAGCTTCCTTGGTACCCGATATAATTTTTGGATCAGTTGGCAGCGGTGATTCATTTGAAAATGAAGTGAAGAGCTACTCTACTCATTAGTACAGCTTTAGAAATTGATTCTACTGCAGGGGGCACTATCTTCTCTATTAGTACCGGTAGAGATAAAAGATGTAAAAGAATGCAACGCATAATGTAATTGACACCGATAAATATTATGTAAGTCTCATTGTTAAATGCCACAACCTTAGGAACTTGAGATACCATCGGGTCTAAGCTAACAATGAAGAAGAGGAGTTAGTTACAAAAGAACAGAGAATTACAATAAGAAGAATGTGCTATCATGCCTAAACGAATTTTTAGAATTTTCTTAACTACATAACATTCGGGGAATAATGATCTCTAAGATCAACAATACATATCTTAATCACCCTTATTCATCCTGTAGATAATAATAGTTTTTAAGGTTTCCCTAACTTCAACCAATCAATCTTTAATACCTCAGTAGTGGTGCTAACCTATGAATTGCTTTGTTTTCTCTTTTTCTAGAGTTATTAGAGCATACTTGATTGGAGAAAGAATTTTGTGACGGTTAAGTAGGAAACTTATGTTGTTCCATTTCGTTTTTATCGTAGTAATGTTGCCACCCATATAGAGAATGAATTGAATATGATAGTCAGCATTTTTAAAGGTCTAATTTTAATTGCTTGTGAGTTTTTGGTGGTTCAACTATTTAACGTTGCAGATTTGGAGAGACGCGGCATATTTTTTTGGAATATGTGGAAGGAAGATTGAGAGTCTAAGATGTATGGGAAGGAGCATCAAGACTAGGTGATGCTGTGAACTTTTTTTACATTAATTTACATTCAATTTTCAAGTTTTACATGATTTAGCTTAAAGCTTTGCAAGATTTTTTAATGATTGGAATACACGAATGATTATGGATTGTTTGGCAGCTATATTGTGCACGTAATGAAAGGAGATCATCTCAAGGTCCACTCAAACGAATTCAACTTATGTGTAAGGTAAATTATATTTCGGCTTCGTTTTTCGATTTTGAAGTTCTAGATTTATTTTATCCATTGTACTTCCACCGAGTCACTTATCCATATATGATCTTTATGTCCACTTAAACATTTCCTTGATATGCTACTTATTTAGATTTTTTAATAGTGGGGTAGAAACATAATATATTCTTTTTTGTAGTTGTGATTTAGAAGGGTAAAAGTTGTATCTTTTCACTATTTTGCATCAACATTAGCAATTTTACACGATATCTTTTCATAGTGTTTTCATGATTAAGTGATATTATACCACTCGAAAAACGTGTTGTTTGGTTTGTAGCTTTGTATCATACCAATCAAGTGGATGACTCATTGGGTAAAAGGTTTATAATTCAAGTCTTATACTGGGCAATTTGCGGTTTATTTCTTATCAAAAAAAAAAAATCCTTAGTGATCCTTGAATGTCTTGCTGATATTGAAGCTACTCCTCTTTACCTTTTTTCTCTAAAAATAGAGGAGAAAAGTTACACTATTGATAACTCATTTCTTTCTAAAAAATCCTTAGTCGACTCTGCACTTTGTTCTCCGTCTCCATGGTGGTCATTGATTCAAGTCTTGTGTGCTTGTTGTACGTGTTTAGTGTTCTGTGATATGAGTGTGAAATGGTTGATAATTGATTTCTTTCTTTAGTAGAGTTTTTTTTTGCGTTTCAAGTTCTCTCTATCAATGTGAGTTTTGTTTTGTTGTTTCGTTTATTTATTCATTGTTGTAGCTAGATTTTTGTTTATAGATTTCTTTGTTTAGCTAGGGTTATTAGATTTACATGCATGATTCAAGGTTCTTTGATCGTTGATGATGAGAATTGTAATTATTTTTGTTTATTTATTGTAATATTATGGTTACATGCATATCCTTAATAGCTAGCTTTGGTTTTATAAGATAATTGTTAATTGTCGTGGAATAGTTATCTCAAATTAATTTGTTGATAACGTGGTTATCTTGATGTCTTGATTGTTATCCTTAATAGCTAGTTTAATCAGATAAGTGTTACTGTTGTAAATTAGTTATCTCAAATTGGTTTATAATGTAATATTGAGATCATGTGATTATATCTTGACCTCTTGATTGTAATAAGTTCGTGATTATATCTTGATCTCTTGATTGTAATAAGTTGACCTTTAAGAATGAAATTTAACATTGATTTGTTATTGCTATGCTCATGTTCAATTTGGACAATCCATTGAAAGTTCTTGTTATCTTGTTATTCAATTTGGACTCTTCGCCAATTAGTTGAACAATGTATCTATGTTGAGATTCAACTCTAATTTTTTAATAAATAGCCTACATCTCAAGTTGCTTAAGAAGAGTATTCATAGTCTTCAATTTCACTAAAACTAGATATGATGTTGTTTTAATTTGTGTTGGAATATGTTAGTTGCTTGTCGAATAATGTTGATGTTCCTTTTAATTTTCAAGATTTGGATGAGATATACTCTGTTAGCTAAAGAACAGTGCCTATCTATGTACCGGTGAAAGAATGCTATCATAGTGTTTTGTACACATTATATGTATGCAAATTTGTGTAGCTTGTGTAGTTGTTTGTCGATTTGTTGAATAATGTTGATCTACTACTTTATAATATAGTAGTAATTATGAAATGTTAATATCTGATTCTTTCGTAGACATTGTTTGTAAAATTTTGATATTATACAAATATCTTTCCAATTAAAGTAATATTTGTAGCTTTTTAATTGGTTGAGGAGATTTTATTGCACGTTATTTTTTACTATTTCTTGCTTTAGTTTTTTTAAATTTTACTATTTAAATATTAGCGATAGCTAGACGTTATCGCTAATTTGTTGCTAGCGTCTGTCTTTATTTGGACACTAGTCAATGACGACGCTAAGTATGTTGCTTTTGAACAACAACGGACTTGCGACATACACATCTATCTTGATTGGTTTCATCGGCAAGAACATACGTGTTTTTGTTGCTATTCGGTGACAAAAATTTGTCATAATTAAATCATTGAACAACAACATAATACAAAATCTCGTCGTTGAGGTGCACCAATGACAAAGACTTTAGCAACAACCTTTATCTGTTCTTGATTTGTTGCTTGAGTCGTTTAGCAACAAAATTGTACCAATTCAAAGCATCGAGACTAGTTTGTTGCTTGATCAATTGGTTTTTTCTTGTAGTGTTCGTAGATTAGACAATGCTTAAGAGCATAGAAAATAGCTTTTGCTTCACCCAGAAGCATATAACGTTTGTCCAATTCACATAGCACCTAGGCAAATAAATTAAGTAGAACCATTTGAAAGATGCAAGATCCACCCAATGCTACCTATTTAAGTGATTGAGTTCCATGCGACATCGGTGAATAGAGTTGTAACGACCCAAAAATTAAAATCTTAATTACACATTAATTTGAAGTTTTGACCTTTGATTTAATCCTACGTAAAATACTAGGTCAAATATCGAGTGTTGAGACAAAGTGTAGTAATGCAACACCTTAAAATAGCTATATAGATGGAAAACTATATAGTAAGAATTAAATTAATGCAGTTTATAATTTATAAAGCCAAGATTATAATTAAATTCATTAGAATGCCAAAGTTATGAGAAAGAGGTTAATTAACTAAGTAAATTAGCCTAAGTTCATAAACTAGACTATCCTAAGTAAATAAAGTGATAATAAAGACTAAAAATAGTTAATTATGGTTAAATTATAGAATGGAATTATTTTAGTCTATAATGATCTTATAACTCAACTTTAAAGTGAAAAATGTTGGCTAAGTCTATGAAATTAATGAAAGGGTATAATAGATATTTCACATCTTGAAATCTAGAAATTTATAAATTTATTTATGAGGTGTCACTGTATGGGTGGGGTTAGAAGAGATAAAGTTAAACATTTTGATTTTACAAAATTGTTTGGAAAAATCATGTGGTGGTGGAGAGCTTAGAGTGTGTCTTAAAGTGTGTATCATATGTGTTGCTTTTGGTAGAAGAGACTTAAATTTAGTATAAAAGAGAGTCTCCACCTCTTTCTTGTTGATCATAATCAAGTGAGAAAAGTAAGTGTGGAGGGTAGGAGAGAAAAAAAAAAAGAGAAACCATGGATATTTGAGAGAAGATTCTTGAGAGTTTTAAAGTGGGTTTGATAGATCGGCACACGGGGGACATAGATTCACTAATTTGGAGCAAGTTGGAGCAAGATTTGGGATTCAAGAGAAGCTTTAGGTGAGTCATCAACCCCAACTTCACTAATTTTGATTTTATAGGATTTTTGGTGTTCAATCTCTATTTAGTCTTTCTTTTATGATGGATTGTGGTCAAATTAGCTACTTGAAATCGTGTTATTGTTAGATGTTGTTGGGGGTGCTATGTCCCAATTTATGGGCATTTGAAATTACTTTAATAGGTAGATTTTATTGAAGAATCATTGCATTTTGAAGCCTTTTGGTGGTGGAACAACTCCATGTAGAAGCTTTGAAGTACTTTTGCAAGTTTCTACCTTAATCACTTTCATTGTGTGGAAGATTATGAAATTATGTCATTGTTGGGTGGTTTAAATTATGGATTTGCATTGGATCTTATGTATGCTAAATAATCTATAGTCACTATGACTTGTATAGTTCAATCATCTAAAAGTGTGAGACTCTCTTATTAATGGTGGATGTTTTAATGTAGAACATTTGACACTAAATGTATAATTGCCATTGTTTGAGTTATTTATAAATCAAATGGCAAAGTCATTTAAACAAGTTCTTTGGGTATTAAATGAGATCTTAGTAACATTATAATAAGAGTTGGAGTTGAGGCACTCTAAGAACTGAACACACTAATAGTTAATATGGTCATATGTCAAGAAATAAGTATAGTTAAGCTTTAAATTTTAGGGAATTCATTTGGACTTTAGATTTTAAATTATTTTGAGGCAAATTGATCAATTTTGGTTAGAAATAAATTTCTTTGATGGTACACATGTGTACACAATGGTTTGTAACTTTAAATTAAATAAGTCTAATTCATTTTAAAATAAGTTTAACGGCGATAACTTAATTCATATGATTTTCATTGAAAATATATTATCCTACAAAAAGAAACTTAAGTGATAAGAGATTTGTTTGAGAACCTAATTGAGTTGATTGTCTTGTGTGGGTGAGATAAGAACCCCCAGACTTGATTTTAAGTTAGGATTTGTTCAAGAATTTCATCATTGAGTGTCATCACGTCGTGTCCCAAAACTAATGTAACACACATGTACTACTTGTTAATTGAGCGAAGAGTTGATGTACTTCACGAGATTTGAGAACCTCGGTTGAGGCGAGGAGTTAGCGAATTATTTTGTAAGTAAACCGGTATGAGCATTATCGTGGTTCTCTTACGCTTCTTGAATTTAATTTCTTTAATTGTGCCTATTTATGAAATTCCACTCCTAGTTAGAGTGTATGAGGGCTAAGTGAGTCGAGAAAGGTAATCTCCTGGGTATAACGACCGATTCGCAGCCGGAACCATACCCCGAGTTACTAGATTTGGATCGTAGACGGGATGGGAGGTATTCGGGGAGCGTTAATACCCCTACGTTCACGACAATTTTGAATATGTTGGCATCACTGCCGCGATTCTAGGAAGTTGAGCTTGTGGCGGTATAGTCGCAACTCGATGGATTTGAGACCACTTTGTTTCTCTTTTTTTTTGTTTGCATGACACTCTCCTTTCATTGCTTTTATTTCCAATCTATTTATCATGCACTTAATTTGTTTTACTGTTCTTTTATATTCCCACATGATTTATCAACTATTTATTTAATTCTTAAAGTACTGTTAAGACTCATTTGGATTTACTCACTGGAATTGTTTCCTTTCGCGGTGACAATTGCATGCCCCTCGTCTAGCAAGGGGAAATAGTCAGTGATTGGCGACTACCTCTGAGGGCTCTCGAAGCGGCTTACACTTTTGTGATATTGTGGGTTTTGTGTTATATATACATTTTGATGTTTTTATAAAACTCTGGGATATTGGGATTGAGCGACACTTTGATACATGTATATGCTCATTTTACCACCATATGTATACATGGTATATATTACAGGATTCCACAGATAGATTGTCCCATTTTACGTGTTTTAAAGTTATTTAAATTGCTTCATTTATTTTCATTCCGCTGCTTACTAATTTAAATCTTGCAAAATTAATAACTCAATATTAAAACACCAAACTAACGATAAAATGATATAAAAAGGATGATTTGGGCTTGCATTGACCTTACGGGGGTTGATTTGAGGTCCAAGTAAGTTTAGGCGAAGCGGGACCCATTTGTGGGAATTGGGATCGTCACAAGAGTGATTTCTAAGAAATTACCATTCTAAGTGCTAAAAGGTTGAGGTTGTCAAAGAAGGGAGTTAGGAGCATTGGATTTCAAGAAAAGACAAATATGGATGACAATTCATGATAAAGGGTGAGAGTAATATCAGAATGATCTTTAAAGATTTTGGAGTTCCTATTTTTCCACAATTGCCATATACCAAAAACTAGCCATTGGATGATAGGCGAAGTGCAGTGAACCGGGAATTGATGCCAGGATAGAAATCCAAATATCTTTCAGTGGATCATCAAGTGAGACACTCGGACGAAAATCAATGGGGGAGGCAAACCAGAAATTGAATGGTCGAGATTGAAAGAGAATATGAGGGATGGGTTCGAAATAGGCTTTACATGAGATGCATTCTGTGAGTGGATAAGACGTTTTTCATAGTGAATAGTCGGTGGGATGAACTCCATGAAAGCCTTTCCAAATAAAGAGATGCAAATTTCTAGGCAATGGGAGTTTCCGATTGATTCCCATAAAGAATCATTTGGAGCGATAGAAGAGGAAGGACGTAGATCCGATCAAATTCTTCTTCATGAGCAGAGTATACGCTAAGCAATAAGTGATTAGACGAGAGAAAGAACCACAATTAGTATAATGCCAAATAGTTTTATTCGGGCATTCTAAGGAGTGAAGGGGTTGCTAGAATGAACCGAATTTCATCAAAGCGAAAATTTGTGTTAGTAGAGGTTCATTCCATTGATGAGATATTGGATTGATAAGATCATTGACAAGTTATATGGTGGATTTAGGAATGAGGGGTGAGGTCGGGACCATATAGTAATTAAGGATAGTCGTGCTACCCATGGGTTGTCCCAAATAGGAGTTGAAAATCCATCGCCAATTCGTTTACGAAGTTCTTGTTGGACTAATTGTCATCCTTCCAAAATACTTCTCCAAATCGATGATGGTCCCTAGAGGTGCATCCGGGAAGTTTATATTTGGGTGATATTTAAATTTTAGAAATGAAGCTACCACTGAATTTGGATTCATAAGTAGACGCCATCTTTGTTTTGCAAGCAAACTGAGGTTAAAGAGATGAGATTAGGAAATCCCAATCCTCCACCTTTTTTGGGTTTGAAAAAAAAAACCAAGGACACCAGTGAATACCTCTGGATTTCTGAGGTGAGCTCCACCAAAATCGAGCAATTATAGCTTCAAATTGACAAATGAACTTTAAAGGCATTTTAAAGCACATCATTTGATAGATGGGAAGTGCTTGTGCTACGATTTTGACCATGATTTCCATTCCGGTTGGGGACGAGGAAGTGTTCTTTCTATGAAAGCAAACGCTTTTGAAGATGATCCAACATGGTTGGAGCATTGCAGATTGGCACCGATAAGTTGAATTGAACCCCAGTATTTCCCAATATCAGAGGCAGTTGGGATACCAAGTTGAGCTTCAATTGTGTTTTAGATTTCCCTTCGAGTATCTTTGCTGAAACACATAACTAATTTAGAATGATTACTTAATTGTCCAAATATAAATGCATAAGTATCCAAAATGCCCTGAAGATTTCGAATATCCTGTAATGTGGCTTTACAAAAAATAGGGAATCATCAGCAAATAGGAGATGAGACATTGATGGAGCAAGCTGGGTCGATCGAAATCCTTGGAAAAGTCCATCATGTTCACTTTGATGAAGAAGGAAAGATAAAGCCTCGATCCCAAAAACGTAAATTAATGGTGATAAAGCGTCACCTTGACGAATACCTCTAGATGGAGTAATGGTAGTGATGGGAAACCATTAATCAAGACTTTATAGGAGGCAGAGAAATGCAAAGCAATGGATCCAAGAAATTCACTTGGTTGAAAAACCAAAGCAAGACAACAAGTGAAGCAAAAAAGGCCATTCCAGACGATCATAAGCTTTGACGATATCTAATATAAGGAAACCTCCTTGGATCTTCTCTGTTTGTTTTGCATACGGTGCGGGATGTCATGAGCAAGGACAATGTTATCGATAATTTGCACTGTCGATGATGAAAACATTTTCTTGGGGACTGCAGGAGATGAAGAAGTTTTTCAAGTCAATTAGCTAAGACTTTGGCAAGAATTTTATAAGATGGGTTACCTGAGACTAATTGGTCTGATCGATAACATATAAGGGGCTTTGGTCTTAGGGATGAGGGTGATCAAGGCGTGGTTCAAATTTGAAATAAAAGAGGACGTGACATGAAAGAGGTTCATCATTCTCATTATATCATTTTTCAACATATCTCATTGGGATTGAAAGAAGGCATTAGTGAAGCCATTAGGGCCACGAGGGGTGCATTGAGAATAAAGCATGATATACTTCTTCTTCTTGTAAAGGGAGAATCTAGCATAACAATATTATTTTGGGATATATGAGGTTGAAAGGAATGCAGACTGAAAAAGTTTGAAGTGGAATGAGAAGATGTGAACACAATTGAAAAGTAGTCTTATGCATGATGTCTATTGAATCATGCTTGTATCTATATATTTATTTTGTTTGCCATGTTTCATTAAAAAAAAAAATTGTTTGCTATGAGTGTTCAGACCTTTTTCAACCTTAATCCAATGGGAATTAGCGAGTGTGTCCGACGCAATGGAGATCTTCTAAACCGGTTGAACGAATCCACGAACAACTCGATCTAGGTCGAAACTTAAGCCAAAGTTCAAAAATTCTTTTATTTCAACCAAAACTACGAATTACACCAAATAGATCGCTTAAATAGCGAAACCCTAAAATTGCCAAAAATAGTAAAAAGTCTAAAAAGCCCTAAACTGAAAACTAGACGAAAAATAGAAACAAACGCATAAGCGGCAATAAAAACGGAAATTCCTAATGAAAGTTATAAAGCGAAACAAAAGTTTCCAAAAATAGCAAAATTGCCGTTTCGGAGGGCGAAACGATGGAATTTGGCCGAAAAACGTCGTAGTCACAGCAAAGCTGTGAGTTGTGATCTCCACGTCGTTTCCAATAAACCCATACCCCCGGATCGTTGCGAGTCATATCTTTTCCTATTTTTCCAAGAATTTGCAACTAATTCTTGGACTTCATCATTATCTATCAAGATTCATTATCCTATCAAGAATTTGCAAGCTAATTCTTGGACTTCATCATTCTCCCCGGGGTGGACACAATTCGCCCTCGAATTGTCATCATCGAGCGTATCCCCATAATAGGGAACAAGATGCTTGACATTAATTTTCACACTTGGTTGAATCCTTGTACTTGTCGTGACCTTATGCGAGTTAACTTTGATAAATTGGTGAATCTCTTGCAGCCCACGAACAAAGTCTTCTGCCTTGCCATCAGTATATTAGATTCCTTCTTGTTACCATGCCTTGATTCGGTTTGAATTGCGGCAAACAAAATCTCCTCTGAATTTGTAATGGCAGCATACGCTTGCCCCGAGGATCGCTCTAGCGGTGTCAACCTCACTGCGAGCCACTTCTCTTGGCACCCCTCGGCCCGAAAGAACCTCGGCTGCGGATTGTAAGAGGCTGCTTTGCCAAGCAAAATATCAAGAGACTCTCTAGTTCGTGGCCCTTCTCAGCGTGGCGCATCCCCAATAAAGCCTTCGTTGTCCTGCTTGCCGTCTGGGTCAATGGGGATCCACTCGAGTATCATCTATGAAGTTATCGTCATCCATAGTCCTAACACCTTCTTGGTCATCCTCGAGAATCCGCCCCGACAGCCGTATCCCGAGAACTCCTTCATCTCGCGATCGCGGCCAGGGATAAATCGCCGACAAGCTCCCACCCTTCGAGCTCATCTTCCCTCCCTTATCAAACTTCTTATCCCCCTTCAATTTCTTCTCTTTCTTTCTAAACCCATCTTCCTTCGACCCTTCCGCTTACTGCGACGATGGCGGCTCGCTCGCAAACTCATCTCTCATGAACGGTTTTTTCATCTTCATCCCAAAATCGGGCGTCCTCTCTCTGTCCCCACTCTTCTTCACCTCTTTCCTCGGCGTCGCCTTCGAACCGAATCATCGAACTCGTGAGCGGCGTCGAACAATCACATCATGTTGGCGTCCTTGCTCCGAACCGTGCCCTCTCTCCCGGTCTCTCTGGTGAAAGACTCTTTGGTTGCACGCCGCCACGGGCATAATACTTCCGTCGCCTCCCCGTAACGCGGAGGGCCTAAAACCACTCTCTCTTCTGCGCTCCTCTTCCCGGCACGAGGCAGCGCGAACCCCAGAACCCCGGACTCCTCCCAGAAGATAGCGGTAACCACCACCTTGCTATGACTGAAGGTCTGCGCAAGTCATCTCGAACCCCAACGCACGAACTCTCTCGATCCGTGATGGGAGTCCCTCCATCTCCTCGCGAACCTACTGAATCCGTCCTCTCGAATGGGAGGATACGATCCATATCTTAGATCCAACAAGCGATCGATTTTGGCGATTAATTGTTCTACCACCGCGACCATGCGTTGGTCAATTAATGGGCCAATTTGTCGATTCGATTGTTACGATCATACACCTCCTCGATACTGCTTCTTTGGTTCCTCTTCGGCGGCATGATTTCTCCAATCACGGCTGACGAGGCTTTGATACCAATGCGCGCGGCGGAGATCTTCTAAACCGATTGAACGAATCCACGAACAACTCGATCTAGGTCAGAACTTAAGCCAAAGTTCAAAAATTCTTTTATTTCAACCAAAACTACGAATTACACCAAATAGATCGCTTAAATAGCGAAACCCTAAAATTGCCAAAAATAGTAAAAAGTCTAAAAAGCCCTAAACTGAAAACTAGACGAAAAATAGAAACAAACGCCTCAAACGGCAATAAAAACGGAAATTCCTAATGAAAGTTATAAAGCGAAACAAAAGTTTCCAAAAATAGCAAAATTGCCGTTTCGGAGGGCGAAACGATGGAATTTGGCCGAAAAACGTCGTAGTCACGGCAAAGGCTGTGTGTTGTGATCTCCACGTCGTTTCCAATAAACCCATACCCGGATCGTTGCGAGTCATATCTTTTCCTATTTTTCCAAGAATTTGCAACTAATTCTTGGACTTCATCATTATCTATCAAGATTCATTATCCTATCAAGAATTTGCAAGCTAATTCTTGGACTTCATCAGAAAGAAATAACTTTGCCCCACCAGGAATCGAATAACTCATGACCTCCTCTTACTTCCAAATCCTACACCAAACCTAGTATATATGCCTATCTTAAAATTGTCTAAATTTATGTATCAAAATTATGTCTTATTGTACCCATAGCTTAGAGATTGAAGAAAGTAGATTTATTTTAGAACTAGAATAATAATTTTAAGAGAGATATTATTTGGTAACCTTGCAATATGCTTTGAAATATGTGTGCACACATATCAAAATACACCACATAGCTTTCAAAAAAATGAAACTTTTAATTTGTTAAAATATCATTGCCTTGGGGTGGACTAGCTGATGTAAAAAAGAAAAATGGGGGCTAGCCTTTGTATTCGAGTTTTTTTGTAATATAGTAAGGTCCAATCGCAAGGTGAGAAGAGTTATGTATAGGCTTTAGTATAAAAGTGAGGTTTACTCCAAAATGTGAAGGCAAGATAGAATGTCTACTCCGCGCGTATAATATATAATTATATACATAAGCCTTAATATATATTGTATTCCAACTAGTCGATGTGGGACTATCCCAACATCTCCAACATGTTCTACTGTGTTTTTTTTTTTTTTTTTTTTCAATTAAATTAATCATATTTAACCAAGTGGGTGGCTCACTGATTTGGCATGAGGTCATAATGTGGGTAAGATGTGTTTTTTCTTATCAAAAGAAAATAATTAATAATTCTCACCAGTCGAGACATGCACAACAATATCTGGTCTCGCACACTTCTTTGCAAAATCAAGAACATGCTTGGCTCCCAATGTGTTGATAGACAACGCTACATTATATCTGTACATCACAATTGATATAAAGGTCAATCGAATCAAGGAATGTGGGTTATATATATAATGTTTGTGCGCATGCATGCAAATCGATGCGTATATGAAGCGGTGCATGCCGTTTGTATATTATGGTTAGGTGTTAAATTATAATTTTTTGGATAATGTGTTACATTATGATGTAATGTTATGAGGAATAGGCTTGGGAGGCCTGGTGGGAGGCTTTTGGTGGGGGTTTGTGGATTAAATTGATGAGGGATTTGAGGAAGAAGGTGACGCAGAGAGTGGATATGAAGTGGAAGAAGGGTACGTTCTAGCCTTACTTGTGTGTCCTTGTGTTGTAGTGGGTCAAAGGGATAATGAAACAAATTTTATCGTGGGTGGGGTTGGGGACGTCGATGTAGTCGTCGGAGGCTATTGGGCTTCGTGGGTTCAAGGCAAGTGTCGGGTTTAAGGTTCAGCAGGTGGTATCTCTTTTGGTTTGGAATATAGCTAGGGCTAATTGTGTTGGATGAGGCATTCGGTTGTAATTTCTTTTTCTTTTTCGGGTTTGTATATAAACTTTTCAATTTAATGGAGTATCGCCTCCTTTTCATAAAAAAAAAAAAAAAAAATGATGTAACACCCCAAATGCACAACAAATTAAGCTGACATTAACAGCTTAAAGTGCACTTCGCTCTTTTTTTGATAAGAAAGAAATCAATTAACTTACCCTCGCTTAGGCTAACATGAATTCAATTAATTTAACAACTTATTTTTACCACATTTCTCCACTTTTATTGTGATTTAATATCATTGACTTATTTTTAATTTGAAAATTCTTATAACTACGTGTCATAATAAGTACTATCAATGAACTTAAGTCTAGCTATGTCTAATTATCAACATATATTATTTAATTTTCGGTACCTCATGCAATATAATTACTTATTATATAGTTCATTGTCTTATGCAATATAATTACTTATTATATAGTTCATTGTCTTATGCAAAATAATTAGTTATTTATTGCTCTAACTACGATAAATAGTACTAATTCAAAGAAGGATAATAAACCGACAAAAGTATTAATAACGATGACTATACATACCAAATTCCTTTATGAGAGTAACATGTACCTCACAATCTAGATATATGGCAGCTTCAGTTTTTAAAAGAGTTTTATGGCTTGCAACTTCGCATCAATTGAATTAACCTAATTCTACTGATCATTGGATATCCTACCAATTCATAAGATGATGAAGAAGAAAAAAGCCAACGTACAATCAAAAACATAAAGAAGAAAAAAGAAGAGACAATGTAGAAATCATAAAAGGAGCATCGTGGCATGCAATTTAAGTTGAAGACAATAGTCGCATTAGGAATAGCGGAACGATTAGAGTATGCATATATCACACGTTAGAATTAAAAGATCCAAAACCTATCTTAAATTAGTTAAAGTTAAAATATACATTTTTTGATGTTAATATGGGCTTGAACTCCCGATCTCTTACTCAAATAACATCATCTCAAACCAGTGATTCATCTACTTGATTGGTTACTTTTAATAATAATAATAATAATAATAATAATAATAATAATAATAATAAAAAAAACCTCTTTATTCCTTAGCCACTTGAAATTCTAAAATTGCCCTTTATATTTTCCGTCTCCATTTTGTATTCGATCGTGTCAATTTCCTTTTTTCTTTTTTGATTTTCTTTCCTAATTTTTTATCTTAACTAGTCGGCATCCGCCAAAGCGTGAAGGCAAGACTAAGTATCAAAATATTATATAAATAAAAGTTGAAAAAAAAAAACGTAAAAAGAATTATTATGTAATCTTTGATATGAACTCAAAGTCGCTCTCTTTATGTTCCTCGACAATTAATAAAAAAATACTTGCAAATACTATGCATATTTTTAAATCTACACAAAACATTAAATATTTACAATATATATTACATAGAAATAGCCAGGGTTTGAACACATGACCATTTACTCCTAAATCTAATATCATACCATTGGGCCATCCAACCAATTATGATATCATCATGCCACATGTCACGTTGAAACAATTCCCACATAAACAATTCCGAAAAATAAAAAATAAAAACCAAAAATCCTATTTGTATAACAATTAAAACATAACCTAAATAATATGTATAGTTTAATTTATTCTTAAATAATCTAATATATCATGTACGTAGTATGTAATGTCTAATAAATAGAGAATTTTGAAAAAAAATTAAAAATTAAAAATCTTATTTGTATAACAATTAAAAACATAACCTAACAAAATTAGAAAATTAAAATTTTAAAACCAAAAATTCTATTTGTATAGCAATTCAAAAAATAACAAACATTAACCTTGCAGAAAAGTTAGTTATTGCAGCTAAGTTAACAACAACGGTAACTTCTCTCCACATCTCTTCCATCATCTTTGAGTCAGCTATTCCCAAGTTCTCACGAGCAATATTTCCAGCCACTGGTATCATCCTTTCAAATAAGAAGGCCTCGAAACCCGTTCCATGCATCTCTCGAAGATTTTTAAACAACTCATTTCCAATCACCTACAATATTTCAATTTTTTTTTATTAAAAGGAGGCGAAACTCCATGAATAATCTATATGTAAAGTAACGATATTTCAGTTTAGACAAAAAGATTTTGTTATAAAGCAAGATTATATATATTAGACAAGTTTTATTAGCTAGCTATTGAGGGCTCCGAAGCTAGTCGTTAGAATAGGAAGCAAGCTGAACTAACCCCAGTTTTTACTTGAGTTTACTCAGTTTACTCAACCTCAATTTTAAATTTTAATTGAAGAACGTACCCCTTTTTTTTTCTAAAATCCCAAAATACCATTGCTAAACGTCCATTTTTTGTTGAATATACCCTATTAGTCAAACATTCCACTGCATGTGGGTTTCGAGACATGTAGGACCAATACCTCTTTAGATATTTCGGACATACGAGCGAGAGGTCTTGGTTGACTTCCATCGAGACCTCTAAAAGAGGTCTCAACCCAGGCTTCATCCGCTCCTATCGAGACCTTTGAAGATGTCTCGGTCTCGATGGAAGGCGATTGAGACCTTTTCAAAGATCTTGGTTGGAGCGGCCTTGTGTGACCAAACCCCTCGAGTAGTGACAAGAACGAACAAAAAAAAATTTCAAAACTACAATACTTACATGAAAACGACCAAAAAATTTAGCGGGTTTGCTCGAAATCACTAGATATGCTTGATTTCATCCATATTTTTTGCCCAAAATGCAAGATTCAAATACCAAATCGAAGCCCTAAACTTAACACCACCACCACCACCAACAACAACAACAATAACACAAAAATCGACTAAAAAAAACAAAAGAAAATCTAACAAAACCTAGAAATCGACATGAAAAAAAGGTGAGGAATGCACTCACGACGTCGAATCGATGTGGCTTTGCTTGGATTTTGTCGGAGGTAAGGAGGGCGATTCATGAGAGGGAGAGGGGTTAAGTGATTGGGGTGAGTAGGGTATGGAGTTAGCAAAAAACTCTTTTATATGGAGGACAGATAAATCATTTTACATTTTTCTTAAAAAAGCGGGGTACATTAAGCAAAAGCGGGGTCCATTCGATCGCTCCCTTAGAATATTCAGCATTAGTAACAATTGTTTCTTCGATGATTAATTTCTATGCATATATGTGCATGTGCATATATCCTTCTCAACATGCATAATGCATGGATTTATGTTTACAATTGTTGGGTTAGAACTTTTCATTATACATGTTTATTTTATTATATAGCTAGGTAGTTGTCTTCCCTTCTTAAAACTAGTTTATGTTATTTTATAGCTAGGTAGTTGTCTTCCCTTCTTAAAAGTTTTAAGTGTTTCTCTTTCGTTAGAAATTTTGTATTTAATTAATTAGTGATCGATAGAAATTTTGTTCTTCATTATATGGTTCTAGCTAGCAGTGTATATGTTTATTGTTTGTATTCCAGATATTTGTTAAGAACACAATAACTGATTGTCATTCTATTCTATATACTTATAATTTTTAAAGCGAACTTTATGACAATTTGATGTTTTTTTTATATATATATGAGGGTATTCAGGCGATAGCCTGATTATTTCCACAAGATTCTAGTGCAATTGGCCTAAGCGTATATACCAAGTGGCTCGGGCAATGACGCAGCGGGGAATATTGAACCTGAGACCGTGCACCTAACCCACACAATCTCAAGCTCACTCTAGCTTACCGTTGGGCCAACCCGTCCGGGTTCAGTTTGATTATCTTTTAAACAATTAGAATTAGTAAATAATGTACTTTTATATTGGAGTAATTAGCTATATGTTTGGTTTTGTTACGTCGAATGCAATGTTGAGCTAGCCTTCAATGATTAATGAAAAAAAAATTACTTCAAAAAAAAAAAACCAAGACGATTAAAATAACCTCAAGAAATAATTAAACTCGGAGCTTTTGAAAAAAAGTAATTACTTTTTAGTCTAAAGGAAAAACATATTACTGAAAGTTACATCGTGCTATGCATGCTTGAACCCACTCGCTACGCTCATGCGGAACTTAATTATGAACTTAATTAATCTAATAATAGATTTTCATATTCCAAGAATTATACTACTCTATTTTATTATGACTTTATTAACAACTAATTGTAAATTCAATTGACGATTGAAAAATTGATTATTTGTGATTAATTAAAAGGGAAGATGATGAGTTTCAGTTTAACAAAACATACAACCACATGTAGTATTACTTATTTATTCCAAGGGGAAAATGGTTGCATTAAATTTCAAACCATGAAATATTACAATTCTCATCCTATGAAGCACAACACTGAATCCGATCCTTTCTTATCATATCCCATCACACTCGTCTATTTAATAGGCAATCCCGTATTTAATAGGTATTTGGTTAAGTTAAAGTTGTTAAATGTGAATAAAAAGATAATTAAAAGGTAAAAAAAGATAATTAAGGAGTGATGGATCAAAGAACAATTGAATCTGGAGCAGAGTGAAAAAACGTGTATCGAGTTGATGAGATAAAAAACGTGTATTGTATTGGAGTGATCGAGCTAGCGTATTTTATTGAGGTGTTCGAGCTTGATTTGGAGATAAAAAAGGAAAGATCAGGAAACGGATTGATGAGAAGAGGAGTTGTAGCTTGATTTGGAGATAAAAAAAAATGAAAGATCAGGAAACACAACATATGTATGGGAAAAAATGTAATTTGGCTTACGACTAAAAAATTTGTGATTGGTGCTTATATATATATATATATTACTATACAGATACTACACTAATAAAGAAAACTAGCTTCTATATATATGGAGCGAAGAACGACATGGTTACCTCGTCTCTAAGCCGCTGCATAGCTGTTTGAGAATCTGCAGCTCTTATTAACAAATAAAGTCTCTTTACTTCAGGTTGAACTCTCAGTACTTTCTCAACAAATACTACATCATCATCATCATATGTACATGCATGTTAGTATATATTTGTTCATGGAGAGACGTTGATAATTAAAATTGGAGTGGAGCACTACAGAGAAAGATATATTGATGACCTCCACAAATGGAGAAAGTAAATTACTATATATATATATATTTATGTATATAGTTGCACATGTACATTTTCCAAGAAAACCAGTTGAGCCCGTGATAAGAATGCTCCTTTTCTTCAAAAACTCCAAAATGATGTCCAACTGATCCATTGAATTCAAAAGATCGATAAAATAGATATAGCTTTGTGGATTTATATATAGATGTGAATTGAATGGGAAGTACTGGCACAATGGAAAATTAGGTGACTCAAAAATTTGGTATGGGTTTTAGAGGAAAAGGTCATGGGTTCGAACCTCAGTGTATGGAGACAAATTGTTTCTTTTTTATAAAAAAATAGAAAAAAAAGAAAATTATTTTTGTAACCTACTTTGGACACCACTTATCTATGTAATACACCTCGAAGAATGTGAATGTATATCTCGAGGTGTTACGCATACACCTCAAAATGTATCGCATGGATGAACATTCACTTGAGCTCACTAAGTACTTAAAATGAGTGTTTAAAGTGAGTTACTCTAACATTTTCTACAATCGTGTGTGTTACGTATATACCGTGTGATGCATCATAATAAGCTTGTACTCCGATCGTACGTGAATTAATACAGCAGTTCGTACCTCGGTGTGCCTTTTGTTGGGTAGTTGGGTATCATTCTAGCCAAACGATTAGCTTCATAAATGTTTGTACGGCTCCTTCAAAGTAATATCTTTCATTAATACGAAGTTTTCACAAAAGTACTAATGTTTTTAGTTTAAATCCGAAAAATAGGGTGGTGTTTTTTTTTCCCGAGAATAGGCAATAGCGCCTTTTCAAAAGCGCTATCAAAGTGGGTAAATTTCGTTGCGACGTGGACGGTCCACGTAGGGACGGGTTTACACGAATAGCGCCTTTTGAAAAGGCGCTATACGTAAAATCGTCCACGTGGACCGGGTTACACGGATAGCGCCTTTTGAAAAGGCGCTATCCGTGTAACACTTGGCGGCGTGGACGCCCGCGTGGACATCGATGGGTCGAATATCGCCTATGGGTTGTGCGGGTTGTCCGCCTTCGCAATGCGCGCACTACGTGTAACCGGTCGACGTGGACATCGGTCGTTTCGGTCGGCGCACATGGGTTGTGCGGGTTGTCGCCTCGCGTGCGCGCACTCGTGTAACCGATCGACGTGGACATCGGTCGTTTCGGTCGGCGCTTATGGGTTGTGCGGGTTGTCCGCCTCGCAATGCGCGCACTACGTGTAACTCGGTCGACGTGGACATCGGCCCAATGTTTCGGTCGCGCTATGGGTTGTGCGGGTTGTCCGCCTTCGCATGAATGCGCGGCAGCCGGCCACGCGAGGGACGTAGCGGCCAGTACAACGCGACCAGCGGCAACGTCATGAGGCGTCGCGGCAGAACCAGCGACAGCGCGGCGTGGCGAAAGATCGGCGAGTCCATTTGGTGAGGTGGCGGTGACGTGGCGGCGGCGTGTACGAGATAGCGCCTTTTCAAAAGGCGCTATCGTACACGCCGTGGCGTACGCACCGCCACCCTCACCGCCATGACTTCGATCGATAACGCCTTTTCAAAAGGCGTTATCGGATGTTGGTGAGTTGGCGGTGAGGTGGCGGTGTCGTGGCGGCCACGTGTACGATAGCGCCTTTTGAAATCATTAATACATGCTCAACGTCGTACAAATGCATCCACTTGCCATGATGACATGAGTAATGGAGATCGTGTGGAACGATTGGTACACGTGAATTTGGAGGTGGTTAATTTAGAAACAATATCCGTAAATCCACTGGCCGTGCCAATGTGTGCTTGCCGACCCAACATAAAACAACAATTGTCTGGACTCAACTTAATTAACTTGATCTCGTTAAAAAATTGATAATTGTAGCTTTTATCACCAAGTAATACTATTTAGATTCATGCATGAGTCTGGACTCAACCTTTTTTTTTTTTTTTCCAACTTTAAACTAAATTACCCTCATCCCTAACACACGCATCAATCACCCTTCCTTCACGAGCCACGCCACCAGCAACCACCACGCCCACTTGTCACTTGTCACCGCCCCCATCGAGTCATTGTCGCCCATCGGTGTCGATCCTTTACTGCCACCATAAAGGGTCATCGTCATCACCACATCCACTTCCTCCATTATCGCTGCTATCATCTCTACCTTCACCCCTCCACTGCCCTTCCTCCATAGCCCCTCTCACCACCCGTCGCCACCTCCACCCATTACTTCCGCCGATGTTGCCATTGTCACCCCTAGGGGTGGGCAAATTGCGGTTTTGTGGAGAAAATCATCAAATTGCCACCAATTCGAGGGTTCACGATTTGGATGTTTTGTAAACCACCACCAAACCGCGAACTCTCAAAACCGCAACCAAACCGACCACGGTTTGGTCGGTTTGATTTCGCGATTTTCGTATGAAAGTCCATACATGTCCATCAAAAAAACATATGTCCATACATTAGCACCCACCAAAAACACAATGAAAAACATGAGCTCAATCAAAATTATGAGTCTAAATTCATTTCAAAACTTAAAACAACATGAAAAGGCTTCAACTCTATTCTATTTCATTTCAACTTTGGAGTGGTTTTGTGGTTTGGTGAACCGCAGTTTCTTGTAAATGAAAACCACCACCAAATCGCGAATTCGCGGTTTTCAAGTTTTTAAAACTGCCCCAAACCGCTAGTTTAAAAAACTTGACCAGACTATGCAGTTTGGATGGTTTCGGCGCTTTTGCAGATGCCACTACTGTGATGGCCCCAGCTCCACAATCCTAAATTGGGCCCCACCCGACCTAGACTTACGTGGACCCCCGAGCCCGTCTCGCTGAGTCACGCAAGCCTAGTCAGCCTTCCTTTATCATTTCAAGCAATTAAAGTTGAGTTAATCAATTAGTGAGTTATCATAGTTATAGCGGAAGCAATTAAACCTCAAACTAACTGAAAAACCTCAAAGGCACAAGTTAAGACAACCTAGTATGTGGAAACCCCGAATATGTACATCATCAATGAACATTTAGAGGAGACTAAACACAAGATATACATGCCCAAAATCTCTTAAAAACCCAACTCCCAGTGTTTTAAAACAAGTATATCTAATAATACAAAAGAATCACCTATGTCATACAAGTGGTAGGAACTGCTCCGGTATCCTCAAATAATATCTTCTAGCTGTGAAGCCTTCCCCTTGCTGGACTATGGATCTGCACTCCGTCAAACACAAGAATGATGAGCCCAGGTAAGTAACACCAAGCATGACATATATACAACATTTCGAAGAAAAGAACAGGGAACGCATGAATATAAAAGACAGTAAATAATTCAATCAATAAGTAAGGGTCCGAAATACGAAAACTGAATAGCCAAGAGTCCCGACCAAAAGGTCGTTGAGTTGCGGCAAAAGCCCGAATGAGACTCGGGTTCGGGACGAGACACGACCTACCGGCCTAACCTTGCGACAATGAGATATCCACAGACCGGATAAGTGCTCCCAACGTACACTCAATTAGGAGATATCAACGGCGTCCAGATAAGAGCTCATATCACAGATAAATAATAACCATGACTCACTTGCCAATGGACCACTCAACCAATAGAAATTTCAAAAGAAATGATGAACAGAGCAATAACAACAAATCTAAAGCTCAAGAAATAATTGTAAAATTCCCTAGCTGGTTTACTTACTTGTATCCAAGCTAATACGCACTCAAATAGGCTCGACACGCCTCCAAATCTCGTACTAATACCCAACACTAGTAAATTATGCCCCGATAATCATGTAGGCAAATTTATATTGTGTTAGAGCCTATTTGAGAACTTTTAAATTTTCAACTCCCAAAAGTGTTTAAATTAGGAAAATCTTAATGGTGGCACACTTTTGGAAGAAATTTTTCGGTGCAAAAACTTCCAACAACGTCAAAACCAACTTTTCTATAATTTCCTTAACCTTTCCTATTTTTTTTTCCAATTTTTCCTGATTTTTTTGAATTTTCTGTGTTTTTATTTAATTTTCTTCCTATTTTTTTGTCTGTTTTTTTTTTTTTTAATTTTGGGCCCTTTTGGGACCCTTCCTTTTTCTGACGAACCGGCCGTTGACAGAACCGGCCCGACCCAGGCTTTGCCCTCCATTCTTCATCTCTTTCGACCGAAAGAGAGGAAATGCTGCTTTTTTTTTCTTTTTCTTCTTCTTCAACTTCAATGCACACAAATGAGATGTACAATCAAACTCTAAACCCAACATTTACTCACCCAAAATCAACAACAACAACATTAAATTCAAGAATTTGAAATGACCAAATTGTTCAAATGATGTTAATGGAGATGAAGATGTACCTAGCTTGATGTTCTTGCAAGTGTGATCACTACTACTTCTCCACCCTCACTGATTGCTCTTCTCTTTTCTCCAACAGCTCAGCAATCTCTCTTCTTTCTCTCTTCCTTCCTTGCCAAAACGTTGTGAGTGAGTGAGAGTTATGAGTTTTATGTATTGGATAAAGATTGAACTATGACCACACATCCATTTGTGCACACGTATCTCGAGGCATGTCTAAGGGACCACCTTCATTCAATTATTAACCAAGTCATGCACAAATGACTCACAATTAAACTCCATTGACCTCTTGATTTGTCAATCCACGTCTCGAGACACATCATGTGGCCATTTTAATTTTTCACTAACTATAGTCACATTAATGTTTACATTTAATGTGACCACATTAACCACTTATTAAACCAACATAAATTCAACATTAGTCCAAAATAATTCAGCTTACTCCATATGCCGCTACTTTAGTCCCACGTCAACACGCGACTCGACGTACGCCTCCGCTGGTCTCAACACCGTTATGCCCCGCGTGTACCTTACCCGCACATTACCAAATTTCATTAAGTTACCTTGTTCAACCTTTGGTATAATAATTAATACATGAGATTTGGTATCAAACAAAAATAACATACCTCGGTGTCGACTCCCGAGATTTGGACATGTGTATCACGACAAGTGGGTCCCACGTACGACCCTGAAAATGATACGTGGCACGACGTAGATTTTTAGGATCGTTATAGTCTTCCCAACTAATTAGAATTTCATCTTCAAAATTGAAAAATTATAAAGGAAGGACTTACTGAAATTCAGAAGAGATAAGGAAAGTACTCGTGCAAGTACGACTCGAGCTCCCACGACGGCTCCTCATTTCCGTGATGCTGCCATTTGACGAAGACTGATGGGATCTCTTTGTTCCTCAAAATCTTCACCTTACGGTCTAGAATCGAATAGGTCTCGTCATAAGTAATGTCCTCCCTCAACTCTATCTGGCTCAAATCCACTGTCGGCCGTCTGCCCTCTCTTGACCTATCCAGTTGAAGCATAGAAACATGAAATACAGGGTGGATCTTAGACAACGGAGGTGGCAACTCCAACTCGTACGCAACCTTTCCTATTCGCTTCTTCACCCTGAATGGACTAATGAACCTCGGCGCAAGCTTTTCTTTAATCTCAAACCTCTTGTGACACTTTATCGGAGAAACTTTCAGATGCACATAGTTTCCGACATCATACGCTAACTCACCGTGATACATGTCATTATACTTTTTCTGCCTCTCGTGCATACCTTTCAGTCTCAATCTAATCAGTCGTATATTCTCTGTGTGATCCACTACAATCTCAGGCCCAATCACTACCACATCATCGGGCTCCGCCCAGCAAGATGGAGATCTGCGCTTTTTGCCGTAGAGTGCCTCAAACGGTGCCATACTAATACTGGCCTGATAACTCTTATTGTAGGCGAACTCACACAAATGAAGATACTCTTCCCATGATCCACCGTACTCTAACATACACATCCTCAGCATATCCTCGAGAATCTGAATCAGTCTCTTTGACTGTCCGTCAGTCTGTGGATGATAAGCTGTCTGTACTGAGATCCAAACGCGTACCAAACTGTGCATGCATGCTCTGCCAAATCTGAGATGTAAACTGTGGCCCTCTGTCAGACACAATCGATAACGGAACACCATGTAATCGCACGATCTCGCGCTCGTACAAACTCGCCAACCTATCAACCCGATGTGTGGTAGAGATCGGTAAAAAGTGCGCAGACTTCGTTAATCTATCTACTATCACCCAGATATTGTCATGTCCGCGTTAAGATCGAGGTAGCCCACTGACGAAATCCATGGCAATATGCTCCCGTTTCCATCGAGGAATAGGAAGTGGTTGTAATAACCCACAGGGTCTTCGATGCTCAGCCTTAACTCGCTGGCATAACTCACACACTCTAACATAATCAGAAACATCGATCTTCATCCCCGGCCACCAGATAAGACGACGCACATCAACATACATCTTGGTCCGACCTGGATGAACTGTAAAACGTGAGCGGTGAGCCTCATCAAGTATCTCATTACGTAACTCAGCCACTGATGGAATCCATAGTCGACCTCTAAACCTCAGGCACGAGTCTATCGACTGACTCCAATCTGAATGATCCGGACTCTGGTACTGCTCATCTGGTCTGTTGCCTCAAGTACCCTCTTTATCGATATTGTCTAAGTCCTCATCTGCCCACAAATCAACACTCTGGTACCGGTCGGAATATCAACAGAATACATCAACTCGACCACCTCGAGTAAACCATACTCGTGTGTCATGTGGCAAGTAATACTCTCCGAGTCTTCCCCTCTGCGGCTCAACGCGTCTGCAACAACATTGGCTTTCCCCAGATGATACTCCAAAGAGAAATCATAATCCTTGAGGAACTCAAGCCAACGCCTCTGTCTCATATTCAGATCCTTCTAAGTAAACAAGTACCTCAAACTCTTGTGGTCAGTGAACAACATAAACTTCTCTCCATAGAGAAAATGACGCCAAATCTTCAATGCAAAAACCACTGCCGCTAGCTCCAAGTCATGTGTAGGGTAGTTCTTCTCATGAATCTTTAGCTGTCGGGAAGCATAGGCAATCAATCTACCGTCTGCATCAATACACAACCTAGGCCAGGCCTTAGAAGCATCAGTGTTCACCTCAAAACCCTTTCCGTACTCAGATAATACCAGAACTGTTGCGGTAGTCAATCATTCCTTCAAAATCCTGAAAGCTTGTTCATAACTATCATTCCACTGAAAATTTATATCTTTCTTTGTCAATTGCGTCATTGGTGTCGCAATTTTTGAGAAATCTTGAACAAAACGTTGGTAATAGCATGCTAACCCCAAGAAACTGCGGATCTCTATCACTGTCCGCGATGTCGGCCAATCTATCAAAGCTCTGACCTTAGCGGGGTCTACTGACACTTCGCTGGCTCCGAAGATGTGTCCAAGAAATCCGACCTCTGTAAGCCAAAACTCACACTTACTAAATTTTGCATATAGTCTCTGAGCCCTCAAAGTCTGCAAAATTATCCTGAGGTGCTCCCCATGATCCTCACGGTCTTAGAGTAGATAAGGATGTCGTCGATGAACACAATGACGAACCTATCCAAATACTTCCTCAACACTCAATGCATGAGATCCATGAACATCGTTGGGGCGTTAGTCAACCCAAAAGGCATGACTGTGAACTGGTAATGCTCGTATCGAGTGCGAAATGCAGTATTCTCTCTATCCTCTGCTCTAATCCTCAGCTGATGGTACCCAGATCTCAAATCAATCTTTGAGAACCACTGTACTCCTGTCAGCTGGTCGAACAAATCATCAATGCGAGGAAGTGGATACTTGTTCTTCACTGTCACTTTGTTGAGCTGTCTATAATCAATCCATAATCTCAGGCTGTCATTTTTCTTCTTAACAAACAAGACTGGCGCGCCCCAAGGAGACATGCTCGGGTGGATGAATCCTAATTCCAACAACTCATCAAGCTGTCCTCTCAGCTCATCTAGCTCTTTCGGAGCCATCCGGTACGACGAAATATATATAGGTTTGATCCTCGGGACCAAATCAATGATGAAGTCAATCTCCCTAGGCGGGGGTAATCCTGGTAGCTCTGCTGGAAAAACGTCAGGAAACTCGCATACCACTGGTACCTCCTCCAACTGATTCACAACCCGTTCTGTCGTACTCAATACACTAGTGAACATCTCGACATCTACACTAGTAGCGACTCTACCTCTGGTAATAGGAAAACTAGGCGAAGTCCCCTGGAAACTAAACTCTGGATGCCCTAAAAGATGAAATGTGACTTTCTTACTGAAGCAATGGATCTGTGCATGATAAGCACCTAACCAATCCATGCTCGGCAATGCATCAAACTCGATGAATTCTAACACTCTCGGTCCGTGGCATGATATGACCTCTATCTCTCAACCGAACAATCAACACACAATAAGTTCGGGTAGACCTTGTCCCTAGCAGCAGTGCTAAGGATCAAGGGTCTCTCTAGTCTAGTAGGTTTCAAACCCCACTCATCAACCATACGACCCGAAATAAAAGAAACAGTAGAACCTAAATTAAACATAGCATGCATGAATCTACTGCAAATATAAACCGTACCCTCAATCAGATTACGGTGGCAGTCGGATCTGGAATGACAACTGCGTGAACTTGCTCCCGGCTCTGCTGCGGCTGCCCTCGGCCCAGTCGTGGACACGCACTGATGAAATGACCTAACTGTCCACATTCCCAACAACCCCTCTGCGATCGTGATCTAGGCGAACCACGTTGTCCCTGTCTTTGTCCCTGTGCCTGACTAGGCCTATGTCCTTGTCTCTGCACCTGACTAGAACTCTGACCCTTTCTCGGCCACTGCCTATCCCATCAGTCCTCTGATAATACTGATGTTGAGGACACGATGTGTCTCGGGCTGCAGCGGTGGTGAACTAGCGTAGCTCTTCGCTGGACTCAGTGACACTGGCGTAGTATGCACTGCATAAGGCGGAGATGCAATAGATCCCACGCTCTGAGCTCGATCTTTCTGCCTCAATATTTGAAATCTTTTCCTCATCCGATCACCTTTAGAACCTCCCACTGACTGTGACGGTGTCGATGATGCAAATGGTACTCCGACGCGTGTGCTCCCAAAGCTCTCGCTAGCCATAACCCTCTCATAGGCCTCCTGTAATGTGCTCGGAGCCGTCGTCACTACAACAGAACCAATAGAGTCCTATAGACCGTGGACAAAGTAGTAAGCCTGGTCCGTGTCAGTGTCGGATGCACTCCTAGCATACTCCATCAAGCGTAAATATCGGTCCATAGACTGCATAACTGACTCCCCGGTCCTTTGTCGAATGGTTTGAAACTCAGTCCTCTTCCGGTTACAAACTGTAGTAGGAATGTACTTCTTGTTAAACCTCTCCTTGAACTCAGCCAATCCTTGGGCTTCCCCTTCGACGCCACCATAGTGCGCCACCAGACATCGGCCTCGCCGAACAGTGAAGCTGATGATATACTCGGCCGCATATGAATTTGGTGTGGCGGTACATCATGTATCTTCTCATGGCTCCTCATATATCTCTCTCGGCTGAAGGTTAGTACCCCGTGGAACTTCTCCGAATGATGCCTCGAAACTTACGAGCTGCCTGCTCGCTCGGTTATGTAGACTTAACACCGTTATTAGTCGGCGTGCTCGGTGTATCCTCGGCCCGGTGTCTCGGGTGTAGGAGGTATTATCTCGGTCTAAACATGTGCCTCCTCGGCCACTGCAGGTTTTGCCTAAACTGAAGGTGCTGCAGGTGGGTCATGGACTGTAGGATCACTCCCAGTCCGAGTAAATGGAGCTGCGACGTGGAAGGTGATCTTGTCACACTGAGCCTCGGCGATCGGAGAATTTCTGAAGGCTGCGGATCGTAAGATGTAATCATCTGCGAAATGCCTTCTAATCTCCTCTGTACGTCCCACGTACCACTATCGCTAGTATCGGCCTGATCGGCTATCGCTAACTGAAAAGAAAGCGATTTTCACGGTCAGAACATAGCTATCGATAGTTAATGGTACAAAAAATCAAATAGCTCGTAGTCCATTTGTAAATTTCACCAACTCTCCTCACTTCCCAACTAAGACTTAGGTTAGGATCATAGGGTTCCACTCTAAGTTCAACCATTCCTAACTTGTACTGGTTTGTGTCTTAATGGATTGTGATTTAAATCAAGAGTCGAGTATTTAAAACTTTCGCTTTGAAACCAACTGTAACGACCCCAGCTCCACAATCCTAAACTGGGCCCCGCCCGACCCAGACTTACGTGGACCCCGAGCCCGTCTCGCTGAGTCACGCAAGCCTAGTCAGCATTCCTTATCATTTCAAGCAATTAAAGTTGAGTTAATCAATTAATGAGTTATCATAGTTATAGCGGAAGCAATTAAACCTCAAAGACACAAGTTAAGACAACTTAGAGTGTGGAAACCCCAAATATGTACATCATCAATGAATATTCAGAGGAGAGTAAACGCAAGATATACATGCCCAAAATCTCTCAAAAACCAACCTCTCAGTGTTTTAAAACAAGTATATCTAATAATACAAAAGAATCACATATGTCATACAAGTGGTAGGAACTGTTCCGGTATCCTCAAATAATATCTCCTAGCTGTGGAGCCTTCCCCTTGCTGGACTGTGGACCTGCATTCTGTCAAACACAAGAGTGACGAGCCCAGGTAAGTAACGCCAAACAGGACATATATACCGCATTTCGAAGAAAAGAACAGGGAACACATGAATATAAAAGACAGTAAATAATTCAATTGATAAGTGAGGGTCCGGAATACGAAAATTGAATAGCAAGGAGTCCCGACCAAAAGGTCGTTGAGTCACGACAAAAGCCCAGCAGACTCAGGTTCAGGACGAGACACTGCCTACCAGCCCTAACCCTTGCGACTATGAGATATCCACAGACCCGGATAAGTGCTCCCAACTTACAATCAATTGGGAAATATCAACGGCGTCTAGATAAGAGCTCATATCACAGATAAATAATAACCATGACTCACTTGCCAATGGACCACTCAACCAACAGAAATTTCAAAAGAAATGATGAACATAGCAATAACAACAAATTTAAAGCTCAAGAAATAACTGTAAAGTTTCCTAGCTGGTTTACTTACCTGTATCCAAGCTAATACGCACTCAAATCGACTTTGACATGCCTCCAAATCCGTACCTAATACCCGACACTAGTAAATTATGCCCCTTATAATCATATGGGCAAATTTATATTGTAATAGAGCCTATTTGAGAACTTTTAAATTTTTAACTCCCAAAAGTGTTTACATTAGAAAAATCTTAGTGGTGACACACTTTTCGAGGAAACTTTTCGGTGCAAAAACTTCCAACAACATCAAAACCAACTTTTCTATAATTTCCTTAACCCTTCCTATTTTTTTCCAATTTCTCCTGAATTTTTTTGAATTTTCTTCTGTTTTTATTTAGTTTTTTTTTCTGTTTTTTTTTTTCCTGTATGTTTTTTTTTGTTTTTTTGTTTTTTAATTTGGGGCCCTTTTGGGCCCCTTCCTTTTTTCTGAACCGGGCCGGCTGAACCTGCCCGACCCAGGGCCTGCCCTCCATTCTTCCTATCTTTCGGCGGAAAGAGAGGAAATGCACAGAGGCGTTTACCGCCTTCAATGTTTCTTTCTTTCTTTTTCTTTTTCTTTTATTTTTCTTCAACTTCAATGCACACAAATGAGATGTACAATCAAACTCTAAACCCAACATTTACTCATCCAAAATCAACAACAACAACAACAACAACATCAAATTCAAGAATTTGAAATGACCAAATTGTTCAAATGATGTTAATGGAGATGGAGAGGTACCTAGCTTGATGTTCTTGCAAGTGTGATCACCACTACTTCTCCACCCTCACTGATTGCTCTTCTCTTTGCTCCAACAGCCCGACAATCTCTTTTCTTTCTCTCCTCCTTCCTTGCCAAAACGTTGTGAGTGAGTGAGAGTTATGAGTTTTATGTATTGGATAAAGAATGAACCATGACCACACATCCATTTGTGCAAACGTATCGTGAGGCATGTCTAAGGGACCACCTTCACTCAATTATTAACCAAGTCATGCACAAATGACTCACAAGTTAACTCCATTGACCTCTTGATTTGTCAATGCCCGTCTCGAGACACATCATGTAGCCATTTTAATTTTTCACTAACTATAGTCACATTAATGTTTACATTTAATGTTACCACATTAGCCACTTATTAAACCAACATAAATTCCAATAGGTGTTATACGCGTCGTGAGTCGAGGTAAGTGGGGAGCTCCACTCATCTATTAAATATGGCTTGCTATTAGTATAATTAGAATTCAACATCTTGATAAAATGACTTGGGATACCTTGGTTGACTTCATGTAAAGCTTTTTGGGGAGCTATACTCATATGGTGGAATCAAGTCACCTTACATGTTTAAGGCCTTCTTGGGGAGCCGTAGTAATACAGTGGAACCAAGTCACCCATTTCTGCAAGGGCCTCTTGGAGAGTCGTGGATGCACAATGGAACCAAGTCACCCGGGCCTCTTAAGGAGTCGTGGACACACGGTGGAATCAAGTCACCCATGCATATTTATATATTATGATGATTGGTCAACAAGGGGAAGTAGTGACAAATGAGACAACGAGCTTGCATTTATATCTATTACATTCTATGTATCTCTCTTGGAACCCCTTTGCATGCAAAAGTAGATTTTCTTATGTTTTACAATCCTTGAAACTCCTTATATCTACTTAAGTTGTTCTATGATTATGATATGCTTATTTTATATGAAAATTGATGCCATGCTACAGATTTCAATGTCATCCTGATTTTAAATGCATGCTAGCTTTATTTTGCTTTATAGATATTACTTGCATGTTTAATATTTGAGTGTAGTTCTTCTCTTATTGGGCTCCGTTAGTTCTTTAGCTCACCCCACTTACAATACAGGTCCATCTACGAGTGCGATCGATCGTGGCAATGGGAAGGTCGTTTCTTGAAGTCTCCTTGCTTTGTGAGAATTTGCATGAATCTATTATATATTTATTTGATTTTTCAGAACAATAAATTTGGGTTGTAACTTTAGGTAGATTATTTGGGGTAGTTTGGTACCCTCCTTATCTATTTTGGATTATTATGGAAGTCTTAGGGTTGTTTTGGAAACATATTGGGATGGTTGAAATTGTTCAGACTTTTGAACACTTTTCACTCTGATTAGATGATTTATGAGATTATAGTTTTGATTTCATATCCGCATTTATTTCCCTATATGGTTAGTATGTTGTTCCGCAGGTTGAATTAGGAGTGTCAGACTGTTATTTGAGTCTGGTTCAGGTATCGGGCTTGAGTAACGGTTTGGGTCGGGCGACCCTATTTCATGTGAGGGTCGTTTCATATATGTATATATAATATAGTTTATATATAAATATATAAATTAATCATATAGTTTGAATTAAATAAGTGTATACGTTGGATTCGCCTCGAGATATGCGTAGCATGATCATCGAGGATCAGTTGAAATGGTTGGACGATTTATGGCTGATCTTTGAGGTATTACATGCCTCGAGATGCATCGAGATGTGTGCTATCAAATCTTGAGGAAGATCAACATATAGCATAGGAATACTTAAATCTTTAGATTTGCCTCAAGATTCGTGCGATGCGAATCTCAAGAAAATCTTATATTTATCCAAACAAGATACACTGCCTAATTCAACTTTGCTTTGGAACAAAGATTGACCTCGAAATATGTAGTACGTATCTCTAAGAATATCAAATTTATAATGACCATTAGACTTGTCTCAAGATTCGTGCTATGCCAATCTCGTGAAAATCTTAACTTTTTAATTTGCAAATAGAAGCTCATTCACATTTTTAGTTTCGTACGCACAGAGAGATCGAAATAATGAGGGAAAAAGGAGACCGAATGGGAGTGAGACCGAGGTAGGGAAAAAAAGACCGAGAGAAAGAGATCTTGAGATCGAGGTAAGTGTGTGTGTGTGTGTATGTGTATGTGTGTGTTGTTTTTTGTTGTTGGGTTTTTGTTGTAGGTTTTTGTGAGATTTGTTAATGGAGGTTAGTGCTTTGAGGAAGATGAACATGGTGGATGGGAGGCTCAGTCCGAGGAAAGAGACTACTTCCTAGCTGTCTCCCTTGCCCAGACACCTTTGGGGTTGGAGCCAAACCCAACTCCAATGAAAAATCGAATTTAAAAAATAAATAAAAACAAGGGTTGTTTTCGTGAGGAAAAAGAAGATGGGGCTTGACCCCAGACAAGATCGAACTGGGTCCAGTTTAGGGGTCAAACGCCAATTAAAAAGAAAAGATGAGAAAAATGCTATAAATTCATAAAAATTTAGAGAAAATGAGAAAAATTAAGAAAAAAATATATATTTGAGCCAAATAAATTGAAATTGTGTGTTTTTATGAAAAATAAAGATTTTGAGATTTTATTGAGAATTTTTATCAGGTATTTTTATCATAGGGTGTGTTTGATAGCAAAGAGAATGTTTAATGAGAAAAATTATTTTCTTCAACAAATCTTTTTAGAGAATTTTTTAAAGAAAGTTTTCTCATTGTTAGTTGATTGCACGTGATAAGATTTTCCTTTTCAACTAATTAAGCAAAATGGGACCCACACTTTCTTCTCCAAAATCAAAATCATTCATTCCCTTAAAACCAATGAACCGGCTTCACCTCCATAACCATACAATGCATGCCTCAAACTTCACCCATGCAAACTTTGACTATACATCACCTCTAATCTATTTTCAATTTTAATAGCAACACCACTTTCAATTCTTATCAATGTCATGGAACCCTTGCATCCCAATATAAAAGGGCCCAAAACTCACCCGATTCACATGCCACACCAAACCCCAAATTTTCAAGATAAAACTCTTGGGGAATGCCCACCAAGTGACCAAACATACATTCCAATCAGTCGAGAAAAACACCAGCCCCTTTTCCATGGCTCTCATGAACTCGGATGACAACCCCTTAATAATGTAGTGTCCATTGACTTGTTTGGGCATGAACAACACAGATTTGATGGTTGAAACCTTGTCCTAGGTGTTGTCAGGTGGCTCGACGATAATGTTGTAGGCAGACTAGGCCACGACGACTGAAAGAAAGAAGTAGGAGTCGAAGATATAATTCACTCGAGCGTGAAATTGAGAGAAAATATCGATTTTCCAAGCCATCAAATGAGAAAAATAAATGAGGAAAATTAGGAGGTGTGATTTTTTTTCTCTAGAAATTTACAATGCTATCAAACAATGGAAAAAATGGTTACACAAAAAAGTAAATAATTTTCCATGATTTTTTCATTTTCTTCGCTATCAAACACACTCTAATGCGTGCTACGATACCTGAAAATGTTCGAAATTTGGAAAATTATTTTAAAGCCTTGTGTAGATTAATTTTTTATTCTGAATCACAATTTAGAGTTAAAATCGAGATCCCGACATCTGAAGAGTTGATTTGGAGGGATTTCGGGGTTCGGGTCGAGTAGGACCGATAAATATAAAAAAAATTAAAAAAATTATATTTAAGCCTACACAACTTAATTTTCGATACCGAACAATAATTGAGTTAAAAATGAAGTCCGGGCATCAAAGAACTTATTTTGGAAGAATTTGAGAGGTTTCGGGACATGATCCTTGATATCGCGTTTGTGAAGTTGCAAATAATTAAATTGCAAATAATTAGAAAAATTGTGAAGTTGTTGTGGAGGCTTATTGAATTTATAAATGAATTGTAGGACTGCAATTGGAGCCCCGTGTAGACTAGTTTACCGACTTAGAGCGCAAAGGTGTTGCGATATCGCGTTTGTAAGGTTAAGTAAGTCTCATAGTAACCTTTACATTGTATGATTATAATTTGTATAAATTTTATTGATCCTTGATATCTCATTTTTGTAGTACATACATACACGGGTTGGGAGGATAAGGCGTTTCGAGTCTCTTTATAAGGTCTACTTGACTATATTATAGAGTATAACTATTTAGTGTCTAACTGACTATGTGCACAAGGTATATTAAGCTACCTGATTGTGTATTACAGGGTAGATCAAACTTATAGTGTCTACCTGACTGTGTATAGAGTAGAACTATATTATGCTTGAGAGACTAGAGTCACTGATACTCTGCATTATGTGATTATCATGAGATCACGTTGAACCAGATCATACTTTGATATACTTGATGAACGAGACTCGTTTGGTTATTCTCCTCGAGCATGAGTCCTTATTATTGTTTACTTACCACTTTCAGAGAACGTTATCTGATTATGGTCGGATAACAAAAACAGGATGGATTCACGATTGTATTTAAATTCCTTGGATTATATTCTTCGTTTATGCATTTGATTATTACAAGTGTACTGGATAGTGTGGGATTTACTTATCTGACATTATTGAAATTTTATAATTGGATAATGACAGGTTCTAGCAGCGACAAGGGAAAAAGAAAGCTTTGCGACTGTATGTGACTTGCTTAGTTCTTTTCTCTCTGTATGTATTATTTTTTTAATATAATATATTGTATAAATGGGGTTTTGATTTTGAGTATGATTATGATTTCTTTTGTGGCTGGAATGGTTTTTGGACGAATTGAGATAACTTTTGAATTGAGGTAATGATAGTTTAAAGTTTTTAAGACTTCAGATCAGGTTGGAATGAATATATAGTTTTGTTCATGTGATATATATTGTTATGGGTGGATTGTGAGTCCTTCAGCATTTCCACCAATGCTGAGCAGGTTTTGTTGAAGATTTTTTGAAGGCCAAGATTTTCAATGTAGGATTAGAAATAGAGGAGGTGATGTCGAAAAATTTTTACGAAATTTTTGAGGATAATGTAACCAATCTAAATAAACTAAGGATTATTAAATTCATTTAAATGAACTTTACAGTTTAATATTCAGTTTAGAATCCTTTGTAGTTAATAAAGTTTCATTTGAAGTTTACAAGATCTAATTTTTAAATGTTTATTGATGAAGAGGTTAAGGTTGCTAGATTATCAAGGGATTAAGGTAATCTAGGTCGGTCAGATGCCCTAATTAGGTGGGGTCTGACAATGTTGGTATCAGAGCCCATGTTTGGCTCAATTGAGGAAAAAACTTTAGTTGGGAAGCAAAGGGTGATTGAGAAATTAATTAGTTAGGAAGTAATGCGATGGAACAGGGTTAAAAAGTTTAAAAATTTATGAATTATGTTATATTTGTATTGTATGTATGTATTATCGCTAGATATGCGATAAGAAGTTTATTCTCCTTGTCCGTTTGATACTTAACTCGTAAGATTGGACGAGTAAGATTAGAAACGGATAATTAAAAGAGAGAATAAGCTTGTGAAACGAAGTTGAGTGTAAATGGATGTGAAATGGACTTGTGAAGTATGAATTCACAGAGGTGTTGTAAATAGTTCGATATTAGTATCACTGATGAAAGTATCAGTTATGAAACCAATAGGAAATTGGTTAAAAGGAAAGTCCAAATGATTCATGTATGTAAACACTGAACATAGATTTCTTGGAAATCGAGAATATCGAGCTATTACAATTTTTAAGTGCTCAGGAAAACATTAAAATAGACTTAAATTAAGTCTCAAGTGATTAAGAATCGTTTGGAAAACGTACATAATACGAAATTGAGACTTTTGGGAAGCACAATATATGAATTATCTTAGGTTTTAGAATAAGGTTAGTACCAGTTGCATGGTTAATTCGAGAATGCATATTTTATAAAATATTGGTTTAATTCATAACCAATCGAAGGTTAGTTGCTTTTGAAAATATCGGGTAGCCCACCATCCAGCAATTTAATTAATTCAGTTGATCGATTAAGGCCGGGGAAGGCCGGCCTATATATAGTAGCAGATTAGCAATGTGTTTAATTAGGTAGATAAGTCTGTACAATTGTTTTCTATTAAATATCTTTGCATTTATGTGGCCCATGAACAGCTAGCGAGAAGTGGTTCGAAAATAAATACTATTGTACTGACATGATAGTTACAATATAATTTATATGTACCATGCTCTCCCACTAGTGCTTTCTTCTTTCTCTTGTTTTAATTTTATAGTTCTTGGTAGGGATATGTGGTTTTCACAGCAGTTTGTGGCGTGGCATTGGGCATTAAGAAGATGGTTGTGTGGTACTATTGATGTGAATTAGCTTGGTGCCTCGCATAGTGCACGTGGGGCGTACTGCCATGGGGCGTTGGAATATGTCTTCGATCCTAGTATCAAAAATGGTGGCGATGAGGCCGAGGTATGTTTCAGCCATGGTCTTTCCTGATTGGATTTTTTTTTTTTTTTTTTTATTATTTGTAAGACTCTTCAGTGGGCCCAACTTAACCACTTTCAACTCTTAAAGCCTCGATTTTAGTTGGGAGAAGTTAATCACTTATATATATATACACTTCATTTCAACCCCATGGACCGAAAGTCCCAGGCTCTGATAACGTGCAAAATTTCATTTTGAAGTTTCATTTAATCAATGTGCATGGGACTAACTTTCGGTCCACACATCTTCAATATTGTTGAACCATTCATTTGTATATATATATATATATATGTATAGCATTCTTTGTAAATAGCATGGAGGATAAACACTCCTATAGTGTATTCAACTTTGTGATCAATAACCCAAGGATGGGTTGACGCAGTGACAGGGAGAGCGTTCGCTGATGAAGAATTCTGGGTGCAAACCTTGCTGCTGGCGCCTTGCATCCTGGATACCCTCGATTCTCAAAAAAAATAAATAAATAAATAAAGAAAACAATTACTCACCCCTTGTGTCTTCTTGATGAAATCATCTTCATCTAAGGAGGATAAAGATTTCAAGCTTCCAGGTTAAACGACGAATAACAACTTAGACATTACTGTCACTACAATAAAATTATCTTTTTACAACACTTAATTATGTTGCTAAACAATATGTTATTAAAACTTATTAAATTTTAAAGTAACATATAACTTAATATTGTTTATGAAAAAAATAGTTAATGATTGAGTAAATATTATAAAACAAAAAAGTTTATTAAATTTACAAATCATTACACATTAATTTCTTAATTATAGATACAAGGTTGTTAATTATAGATACAACATTGTATTGCAAACTTTTTAGATGTTGTAATTAAAAACATTTTTTCATGTGGCGTTTAAGAGGTGGGCTAGTTTAGGTATTTTTAATTTTTTTTTCTTAAATCTTCTATATATGTAAAGGAATTGTTTTTGTAAGAAGATCTCACAATGTGACACGAGGCATACGAGAAGCTCCCACGGATTGACACGTGACATGATGATGTTACAATTTCTATTTTGCTAGTTTAGGTAATTTTTATCACACGTGGCATATTTATACTAATCGTTGTCCCGCGCTTACCCCTAAGAAACCGAGTATTAGTATTTGTTCAAAATACATTAATCTATAACTCAATGAAAATAACTTTGATGAGAAAAAGAAATTAAACACACGTAAATTTATTCACATTACAGTTGGACTTGATGACACGACGAATGAGGTGATGACGTGACGATTTAATTTTTATATTTAGTAATGTTTAATATGATTTCAAAAAAGGAAGGCAATGAGGTATTGAATAAGGCTACATATTGGGCATGCCACGTGGCTCGTCGAGAAGGCTTGAAAATGCCACGTGGCACACCCAAGATGTAGGCTATTTGTTCAAAATACATTAATCTATAACTCAATGAAAATAATTTTGATGAGAAAAGGAAAGTAAACACAAAGCGAATGGGATGTCACGTGTAAGACGTAACTTTATCCCCATTAGAGTTGAAGTTGATGACACGATGAATGAGGTGATGACGTGGCCATTTAATTTTTATATTTAGTAATGTTTAATAGGGTTTTAAAAAAGGAAGGTAATGAGGTATTGAATAAGGCTACATATTGGGCATGCCACGTGGCTCGTCGAGAAGGCTCGAAAACGCCACGTGGCACACCTAAGATGTAGGCTTAATATATATATATATATATATATAGATTAGAGTTGGAGTTGATGATGTGGCAAAAGAGTTGATGGTGTGGCGAATGGGATGCCACATGTAAGACGTAACTTTATTCCCGTTAAAGTTGGAGTTGATGACACGACGAATGAGGTGATGACATGGCGATTTAATTTTTATATTTAGTAATGTTTAATAGGGTTTTAAAAAAAGAAGGTAATGAGGTATTGAATAAGGCTACATATTGGGCATGTCACGTGGCTCGTCGAGAAGGCTTGAAAAGGCCACGTGGCACACCCAAGTTGTAGGCTTAATATATATAGATATAGATTATAGTTGGAGTTGATGACACGGCGAATGAGGTGATGACGTGGCGATTTAATTTTTATATTTAGTAATGTTTCATAGGGTTTTAAAAAAGGAAGGTAATAAGGTATTGAATAAGGCTACATATTAGGCATGCCACGTGGCTCGTCGAGAAGACTTGAAAATGTCACATGGCACACCCAAAATGTAAGCTTAATATATATAGATTAAAGTTGGAGTTGATGATGTGGCGAAAGAGTTGATGGTGTGGCGAACGGGATGCCGCGTGTAAGACGTAACTTTATTCCCATCAGAGTTGGAGTTGATGACACGACGAATGAGGTGATGACGTGGCGATTTAATTTTTATATTTAGTAATGTTTAATAGGGTTTTAAAAAAGAAAGGTAACGAGGTATTGAATAAGGCTACATATTGGGCATGCCACGTGGCTCGTCGAGAAGGTTTGAAAATGTCACGTGGCACATCCAAGATGTAGGCTTAATATATATATATATATATATATATATATATATATATATATATAGATTAGAATGACACGACGAATGAGGTAATGACGTGGCGATTTAATTTTTATATTTAGTAATGTTTCATATGGTTTTAAAAAAGGAAGGTAATGAGGTATTGAATAAGGCTACATATTGGGCATGCCACGTGGCTCGTTGAGAAGGCTTGAAAATGCCACATGGCACACCCAAGATGTAGGCTTAATATATAGAATATAGATTAGAGTTGGAGTTGATGACACGACGAATGAGGTGATAACGTGGCTATTTAATTTTTGTATTTAGTAATGTTTAATAGGGTTTTAAAAAAGGAAGGTAATGAGGTATTGAATAAGGATGTATGTTAGGCATGCCACGTGGCTCATCAAGAAGGCTTGAAAATGCCACGTGGCACACCCAAAATATATGCTTAATATATATAAATATATAGATTGATGTTTCTATTTTTATTTTTTTCCTATTTTTTAAGTATATAATATACGTTATCTTAAAAAAAGTATATAATATACGTTTAATTCGGAGATTTATGGGCAATTATTTTCGTTGGTTCAGTTAGGTGTTGACACTTTTGTTTTTCAACAAATTTATTTTCATATAATATTTTGATAATTTGTCTTGTCGAGCGTGAAGCGCGGGATGCCGACTAGTCTATATATAAAAGAGTTCACAACAAGGTGTCTTAGGCTGGAGCCTTAGACAACCTTGTCTTAGGGTGTAGCATTGACTCTAAGATGTTGGCATGCTTCAGTAATGCTATTTAATTAATGATGAAACAAAATATCAGTAATTGTCTGAGCCCAAAAGAACAAAAACAAAATAGCTAGCCATCAACTCAATTACTAATGAGACTTGTGTTTGCCTCATTCCCAAGTGCAACCAGGCAAGAAAGATTTTTGAGTTTAGACCAATTAGTCTCATAACATCTCTCTATTAAATCTAATCAAAGATCCTAGCCAAGGGACGTGAAGAATGTTTTGAACTCTACCATAGCTCAAGAAGAAGCGGCATTTGTGGGAGAACGTCAAATGCTTGATTTGGTGCTGATTGCTAGCGAATTTATCGAGGAATTAACCAAATAAAGAAGAATTCAGAAGTGGTTCTTATATTAGATTTTGAAAAAAAACATATGATAAAAGCGAGTTGGGAATTCCTGGATTTTGTTTTAAAGAAGAAAGGCTTTGGGTGCAAATGGATTCAAGATGTGTAAGATTGGTATCTTACTCTATTATTGTTAATGGAAGACCAAGGGAAATGAAAGCTCCAAGAAGATGAGAACGTCCAGCCTTGTATTACATTGATTATTTTACAGTTACAATCATGATTACAAACACGAGCACACAACAATAACTGAAGACTAGTTACAAAATAATTGATTATTTATGTTCTCCAACACCAATTTATGACTCCATTAGGACACAATTCAGTTTGGTTACTACAACTTAACACCAAATTACCCGGTGTTCGAGGTGCTCGATGTATCGAACCTTGACACGCATTTCGAGGTGCGTCATAGCTCGCCTATTCGATATGTTCGACTTAGCCTATAATTTTATTAATCATTTCCTTGACTAAATATGTGAACATTTTTTTTTTTATAAATTGGAGGCAATACTCTTTTTTACACCAACCAAGGTTTGAACCCAAGCTCTCTTACTTCGAAATCCCATACCAAACCATTGGGCCACCCAAATGGTTAGACTAAATATGTGAACATTTTAAATGAATTGATCATGTTTCCCTAGTGTACCCATACTTCGCTTACCCGATTGCCCACATTGACACTCTATACGATGCGAGCACCCGTTACATAATCTCACTCGATATATCAATATTTTAGTACACAGATGCGATGCAATATGACAATTAACAATTCAAACACTGCATTATAACAACTATCACGCAAAAATAACTATTTTAGTCTCATAACATCTCTCTATTAAATCTAATCATGAAAGATCCTAAACCAACTTTTCTTTCACGAAGCAAGCTTCATAGACGAGAATGGCGTGAAAAAAGTTTTCTAGTCATTTCTAGCTAGCTGCCACACCGCCCGCAATTATCTGTGCATTGTGATCTTCTGGCTGAACGACGGCGCCGGTGAAAGCCCAGCGAAGTTTTTCCTGCTTTATCCTTAAGGCTCGACCTTCGTTTGGGCTACGAGGATGGAAAGCTGGTGAGCACGGTTAGGATGGAAACGGGCCGGCGGATGAGGCATAGGGCCGAGATTTAATGACTAATATGAATTTTAATGACCACCGAATTAAAAATTCTCTTGTGTAGAGGGTATATTTATGATGTATATTGGCTATTCAAGAAAGCATCAATTAGGTTTCTTAGAAACACGACTATTCATTTTAATTCGTCTGTATTTTATCTAGATGCATGTATCTCGTATATGTACATTCATAGCCGATGTAAGCATGAAGAAATTGTGAAACGATTCTATCGTTTCTATTATACATGTGTACATTTATCCAATTGGTTCAATGCATATCAAATACCTCCAAGCAATAGTCATGAAACACGTTTCTTGCATTCAACACCAAAGTTTTAGGCGTACATTAATATATATATATATATAATAACACATCCCCCACATAAATTAATTTTTTTTCATGATTTTTTTAAAAAATAAAATAATGCAACGGGGTAGAGTGAGTACGGTGGAAATGAGCGACATCGGGATAGGTAGCTTGTGGCTTTGAACCTTCCCTAGTGTAACACCATCGGGTTTGCTAGCTAATCAGTGAACACGATGTAATGTTCAGCCGTTTGTGCAAACCAAAACAACAATGTACACACAACCCACTTCCGACAATTTGAGTTCCTCGGTTGTGTTCGTTAATATGGCCCTGAACAACTCCCGGATTCATGAGCGCTCTAGAGAATTCAAGCTTTGAACATTCTCATAGAATCAGCCCAGTTCACACTCACATAGGTAATTTCTATTAAAAGTATCTAGCTCGCCCTCACGGTCACGGCCCTCACGCACAGGCTGCACAGCTGCTCTGCCTCTCGCCCAGCTGCTCTGCCCTCTCGCCCAGCTGCTCTGCCTCACGGCCCTCACGGCTCACGCACAGGCTGCCCCCGATCTCCTCACTCAACTGTAGTGGAAGTACTAGTAGTAGCGCCGTCCATAAGGTCGACATAGAAACTGACAGCTTAGATTATGAAATTCTGTGGGAGGATCTGACCATTGGAGAACAAATAGGACAAGGTAGCTGCCCTTTTCTTTTGTTTCGTTTTTGGCTTTCCTCTGAAGCACTTATTTAGTGGTGTGTTTGGATTTTCGTTTCTTTACAAAAAGCTATACATTTCTTAATATAACATATTGGAGATGGCATGATAAGGAACTTCAGTTGTCTCATTTGTTTTTTTTTAAGAAGATCATTGGTGCTTTGCGGTGCACCTTGTTAAATAATTTTGTTTGAAATGTGCATAAACATTTACATAAAATCGAATATACCCCTCAAAAAATTATGACATAGAAATCATTAAAAGCAAAGCTTATCCTCAATAATTTTGCAGGCATTACTATAACATCATAGGAACAGGTTGGAATTAAATTCCATAGTGATATACCAGATTCCATTATTTAGTTGTCCCTTTTGAACCTAGATCTTGAGATCTCCAGTCAGCTAGGTTGAGTATCCACAATGGATTCTATTTTATAGGCTTTAATCTCATTCCCCTCGATAAACAAATTACTTGATCTCTAGGCAAGCCTTTAGTTAGCGGATCCGCAAGGTTGTCTTTTGACCTTATATAATCAATGGAAATTACTCCATTCTCAAGTAATTGTTTTACTGTGTCATGTCGTCGACGTATATGTCGTGACTTACCATTATACATTTTATTTTGTGCTTTCGCTATAGCAGACATACTATCACAATGGATACAAATGGCTGACACGGGTTTCGACCAACAAGGAATATCTTCTAACAAATTTCTAAGTCATTCGGCTTCTTCGCCAGCTTTATCTAAAGCTATGAATTCAGATTCCATAGTAGATCTAGCTATGCATGTTTGCTTAGAAGATTTTCAGGATATGGCACCACCTCCAAGTGTGAAAACATACCCACTTGTAGATTTAGTATCCTAAATATCTGATATCCAGTTAGCATCACTATATCCTTCTAGAACTGTAGGATATTTTGTATAATGTAATCCATAATTCATTGTGTACCTTAAATATCTAAGTACTCGTATCATTGCTTTCCAATGATCTTTCTCTGGATTACTAGCAATTCGACTTAATCGATTCACTGCACATGCTATGTCAGGTCTCGTACACGACATGACATACATTATACTGCCAAGTATGCGTGCATACTCTAATTGATCTATGGATTGCTCTTTATTTTTAGTTAGATGGTCATTAACATCCATTGGTGTCTTTATTGGACTTGTGTCATATTTATTGAACCTATTCAATATCTTCTCAATATAATGAGATTGCGACAACACTAATCCATTCCATTTGCTATCTTAGAAATTTTAATTCCTAAAATAACACCGGCAACTCTCATATCTTTCATCTCAAAATGTCGTGTCAACATTTTCTTTGTGGATTTGATTATAGTTTTCTCATTACTTATAATCAACATATCATCCACGTATAGACAGACTATGACAAAGCCTTTAGGTGTGTCTTTGACATATACACACTTGTCACATTCATTGATTTTGAAACCATTTGATAACATGACATTGTCAAATTTTATATGCCACTGTTTCAGAGCTTGTTTTAATCCATATAAAGATTTAACAAGTCGACACATTTTTTCTCTTGTCCGGGTGCAACAAATCCTTCCGGTTGTTGCATGTATATTTCTTCTTCTAATTCATCATTTAAAAACGTTGTTTTAACATCCATTTGATGAATTTCAAGATTATTTATTGCAGCAATTGCAATTAACATTCTTATGGATGTTATTCTCGTTACCGGAGAATATGTATCGAAGAAATCATATCTCTCTTTTTGTTTAAAGCCCATGGCTACTAACCTAGCCTTTTATTTATCAATTGAACCATCCACCTTTAATTTTCTTTTAAAAATCCATTTACACCCTAAAGGTTTCATACCAGATGGTAAATCCACCAACTACCAAGTATGATTATGCATAATTGATTCAATTTCACTATTAATTGCTTCTTTCCATAAAGGAGCTTCGAGCGTAGGCATAACTTCTTTAAACATTTAAGGTTCACTTTCTAACATATAAGTTGGAAAATCATGACCAAAAGATTTTACACCTTTTGTCCTCTTACTTTTCCTAGGTTCATCCTCTTTATTTTGAGGATTACTACTACTTGCATCATCACAAGTTCTTTTATTAGAACTTGATTCACGCATATTTTTATTTCGAAAACTATGCTAAAAAAAAATGACGCATTCCAAGATTCCATGATTGTATTTAGATGTATATCAGGAATATCTGATTTAAATACAAGGAATCTATATGCATGACTATTGTGAGCATAACCAATGAATATACAATTAATGGTTTTTGGTTCAATTTTAACCTTTTTAGGTTCAGGAATAGCTACTTTAGCCAAACACCCCCACACTTTCAAGTATGTATATGAAGGTTTTCTACCATTCCATAATTCATAAGGAGTTGCATCCATATTCTTTCGAGGAATTTTATTAAGAATATGATTGGCGGAAAGAGTTGTTTCGCCCCATAAATTCTGAGGTAACCCGAATTTAATAACATAGCATTCATCATTTCCTTTAATGTACGATTTTTGCATTCATCAATCCCGTTTGATTAAGGAGAATAAGGTGCAGTCGTTTGATGAATTATGTCATGTTCTTGACAAAATGCATTAAACGGCGCATTGTATTCACCTCATCGATAACTCCTTATAGCCTTTATTGATTTACCAAGTTGATTCTCAACTTCACTTTTATAGTGTTTAAAGACTTCTAGAGCCTCATCTTTGCTTTTAAGCAAATATACATAGAAATATCTAGTTCTATCATCAATAAAGGTTATGAAATATTTCTTGCCACCTCTAGTTTGTACAAACTTTAAATCACATATATCGCTGTGAATTAAATCTAGAAGTTGTGTATTCTTACCATCAACAGTGTGAAAATGAGTTTTTGTTAATTTGGCCTCAACATAAATTTCACACTTATGATTTGGATCAATTTTAAGATTAGGAATTAATTCTAAATTCATTAATTTTCTTAACGAATTAAAATTAAAATGTCCTAGTCTTTCATGCCACAAATAAGAAGAATCCAACAAGTAAACAAAAACTCCAATATTATTAATATCGAATTTGCGAAGTATAGGCATTACATTCATCTTAAATAAATTATTAGCTACGTACCCCTTGCCCACAAATACATTATTCTTAGATAGTACAAACTTATTAGATTCAAAAACCATTTTAAATCCATTTTCGCTAAGTAAAGACCCAAAAACTAAATTCTTGCGGATGTCAGGAACATGCAACACTTCATTCAAAGTAAGTTCCTTGCCAGATATCATCTTCAGCACTACTTTCCCAATTCCAATTATCTTTGAAGTCGCAGAGTTACCCATAAATAAGATTTTTCCACTGATAGGCTTGTAAGAGGAGAACATGTTTTATATGCACACACATGTTTTGTGGCTCCGATATCAATGTACCATTCTCGTGAATTATCCACAATGTTTGCTTCAAAAACAACTGCAGATAAATTCAAGTTAGAAACATCTTTATATAACTCATCTTCAATAAAATTAGTATGACCACCACCATGAGCCTTCGACTGAGTTTTGTTCATTTTCCACTTGTTGTTGCAGTCTTTGGCTTTGTGACCATGTTTCTTGCAAATAAAGCAAGAACCAACAAATTTATTTGCTCTCCCTTTGAATTGCTTGGGTTCATCACTAGAATGCTTCCTCTTTTTGGAACTCTTGATGCTTTAACCCTCCAAAAGATTAGCTTTAGGCTCATTGGGCAAATCATCGTTCTTGTTGTCATTCTTCTTATTGTCCTCTTCAATGCGAAGTTGAACAATCAAGTCTTCAAGTCCCATCTCTTTACGTTTATGCTTGAGATAATTCTTGAAATCTCTCTAAGATGGAGGCAATTTCTCAATAATTGCTGCCACTTGGAATGACTCACTCAAAGACACCTTCTCCGCATGAATTTCATGGAGAAGAATTTGAATTTCTTGGACTTGGTCCAACACCGTCTTAAAGTCCATCATCTTATAATCCAGAAACCTACTAACCATAAACTTTTTATGGCCAGCATATTCCGTCTTATATTTCTTATCCAAAGAATTCCACAATTCCTTGGTCGTACGCATGGCACTAAAAACATTGTATAAAGAATTATCATTTAGCACCTTCACCAAGTTCAGCGTTGTTAGGTAGAATAACATCTTTTGTTGCCAGCGTTTAAAGTCTATGCCAGTAAATTTCTCAGGCTTTTCAGGCTTCATCGGGAACAACGGCATGCGAAGAGGTAGAGTCTATTGTATTATCTTAAGCTTGTTGGAATCAATAACCTCCACTGCGTCGTTTTGCGTTGTCATGGCTAAATTGATGCATAATATGCTCCAAACTTGATGAATTGACGAAATTGTAGATTGAGGCTAGAGTTTAATACTCTATCTCCTTAAGACAATAATGCCCCGCAAATTGTGCCCGCGGTTGGTAGCTGTAACGACCCTAAAAGCTTAACACGTGCCACGTGGCATCTCATGATCGTGACCCGGACTCGTCGTGATGTGGCACACTCGGTCAACCCTCGAGAGTCGACACCGAGGTCAGGACCCGTAGCTCGAACCTACGTGGACACCGTCGATAAGTCCAGGGCACGCAAATCGAGGTATAAACATTTATTTTTGTGTAATGTGTGTTAAATTGGTTATATTATTATTAATTCGCATCGCACCAGTTAATATTTTTGTTAGTCGTAATGTGCGCACGTAGTGACAAGAGTGTACGACGTCGCGGGGTGCGCGTAACGCGGCGTATGGGATAGTCATGGGTTTAATAGGTCACATCACACCTACCCATCACATCACTCCATACTTCATTTTTCTCTCTCATACTTTCTTTCTCTTCTCCAAATCAAACCCAACACACCCTCTCTCTCCAACGATTTCATCTTCTTCCTCACACGCTTCCCCCTCATTTTTCTCCTTCACCTAGTCTCTGCCACCAAACTCTCCTCACACCTCCACGATCTCGCGATCACTCTCGCAAAGTCTCTCCCTCGTGGCGACCTTTGCGGCAACCTCCCTAGATCGAGGTGAGTGATTATTTTCTTGAAATTTCAGGAGAATTTTTAGAAATTTAATGGTGGTGGGTTGGTGTGGGGTTGTTGATGTTGTTGTTTATTAGTTGTATATAATGTCGTTGTTGATTGAGAAAAAAAAACACGATTGAACGAACGAGAGCAAAAGCTCTATGTTCGTTCAACAAGGGGGGGGTAGTCGGGCGGGTCGGGCACAGCTGCTACCCCCATGGGCGGGTCGGGCCGACCGACCGACCGGGTCGACCGGATCCGATTGGATCGGGTTGGGTCGACTCGAGTGGACCGGATCGGACCGACCCGGCACACCCCAATAATAAAATAATAATTAAAATTAAATTAAACTGATTTTTTTAATAAAATATATTACAAAAAATAGATAAAAATTATGGAAAAATTTAGAAAATTCTAGAAAAATATGAAAAATTAGAAAAAAGCTGGAAAAATGAGTTCGAGGCTTTTTCGGACATTTGGCACCCCGGTATAATTCAAAAAGTGTGCTAAAAATCAAACTTTTTTGAACTAAAATTACAAATTTGTGGTCTCATAATATAAATTCACTTAATGTGACTCTAAAATAATTAAAATGGTATAAATGGACACCAAAGACTTATGAGGTTATAGTCGGGTGTTAGGTGCGCATCTCGAGGCATGAGCGAGACGTTTTGAGGGTGATTTGCGATTGCTTGAGGTAAGTAAAACCAGCTATGAAATGCACATTAGTTCATTTGAGCTTATATTTTATTGATATTGTACTATGTCCCTTTCTTGGAATTCCCACCCACTTAGGAGTGTCGAGGGCCAAGTGAGTCATACGAGTGTCTCTGATTTGAGTGGTTACCGGCTTGCAACCGAGGCCATGACCTTAAGTTACTTGAATATTTGGTCGGAATGAGATGTGTTTTATCCGGGTACCATTTATATCCCTCATTCGCGACGGTCTAGGTACAGCAGGCGACGCCTCATCCTAGGACCCGAGTCTGCTTAGCGTTGCCGCGACTCTTTGACCCTGACCCTGTGGCACCCTCACTCGGTGGTCTTAGACTACTTGGGCACCTCTCTATTGTTTCCTTTGACACTCATTTCTCGTTGTACTTTCATTTTTACAGTCTTATTATCATGCATTTCATATAGCTTTCTTTCTATCCGCATGATTTTTAGATTGCTTTATTTATTTTGAATTATTGTTTAGATCCTACTGGCTTTTACTTACTGGACTCGACATTCTTGTGTTTGACCAAGTGTAGATCCGCGCAAATGAGCAAGGGCAAGACGCCGACACTTGGCGATCTACTCTAAGGATATCGGAGCGGCCCTCCTCCGCACACTTTTTTGTAGGTTTTTGGCTTTTTGTATTACTTATATATGTTGTTATCACACTTGGGATACTTGTTTGGGTTGAGCGATACACATGACTTGTATATCATTTTTGCTTAGTTATAACACTTGACAGAAGATATACATGAATATACATGTTTACAAGGTTCCACATTTAGGATGTCCAACTCTTTTACATTATTCTGAGTTATTTAACGTATTAATTGGTTATGCTAACTTGTAAAACTTGAAAAATACAAATAACTCAACTTAAAATTATGAGTTTACTTATATGGATGGATCGGAAGGCTGACTACACTACAAGAAAAATGATATTTAGAAACGGAATTAAGTTCCGTTGCTAAGAAAAAGTGGTTAGAGACGGAATTGAGACGGACTAATTCAGAGACGGAATAGAGAGAGATCAGAGACGGAAATAGAGATGGAAATAGAGACGGAATTAAATTCCGTCTCTAAATAATGGCGCCAACATTCCCACCAAAACTTTCTTTTTTATAACCGTTCATCAAATCTTGAGATTCGTGCGTGCTTCGATCTAGGCCCCCCAAAACTTGTTGATCGACCAAAACAATTCCCAAATCTCTTTCTCTCTCAACCTCTTTCTCTCTCTTTGGCACTCTGGTCTCTCTCTCTCTCACCGCTAACCGCTTGCTTTGCTCACGACTCTCTGCTCTCTCTCGGTCCACCGCACCGCTCTCTCGCTCTCACTGGGTCACCTCTCTCTCATCGGTCATCTCCGCTCACCGCTCTCTGCTCTCTCTCTCTCTCTCTCTCTCTCTTCTCTGCTCTCTCTGTGCTCACCGCTCCGCTCACCACTCTCTCTCGTCGAGGACGTTCTCTCCCTTTCTCACCGCTCTCGGACCGACGTTTCCCGCTTCTCTCTCTCTCTCGCTCTCTCTCGCCGAAATCTCTCTCCCAAACCCTAAATCTCTGTCGTCGCTTGCGATTGCGGCTGCGACGAGGCCATCGGCTCTCTGTCGCCGGCCTTGGAGATTGGAGCCTCCGAAGCCCTAAGCCGTCGCCGACCCACGCCCACCCTGCTCGTCGCCGAACTAGTCAAGGTAACACCCTAAACTTGTTAGTCTTTTTTATTTTTATTTTTGAATGGGTGTTACAATTTGGATTGAATGATAGGTTTATTAGTTCAATTTTGATACTATATAGGACCGATTGAGAAAACAAAAATGATAAAACTCAATTTGGATTGAATGATAGGTTTATTAGTTCAGATTTTGATACTATGTAGGAATATGACTGATTGAAGAAAAAAAAACCATTTTTTGTTCATTGGGTTTCTATGTGATTACCTTGTTTTTTTTTTTTTTTTTACAAGATTGGTCTTACATTATTAAATTGGTTTGATTTGATTTGAAATGTAGATTGTTTAGCGGAGTTTGTTTGCAAATCGTGCACAATTTTAGATGTCATTCTCGGAGATAGGTTCTTAAAATTGTTTAGGGAGCTTTGGTTGCCATTAAGCAACAGGCATTCATCGGTTTTCGGTGCCAATACTTGTAAGCGGCGCAATGTGTGTTTTTAGTTCATTTTCGTGTGTTTTTTATTCTCATAATTCATTTATCTTGACAATTCGGGGAGGAGTTTGGAGGCACGTATCGGAGGTGATGACTGCAAGGCGATTTGCACAACCACATGAGGTCGAAAGAGTTTCATCAACGAAAAATTTATAAAAAAAGAAGGAAAATAGAGTAAAAAAGAACGAAACGAAAATATAAAAATGCATGATAGGAAATATGATTGAAAAGGGGGTTGCTCTTGTGCCTTTCAATTCTCGCTTTTTTGTATCTCACCTTGAAGAGAAGATAAATTTTTGTTTCCCCTTGTGATTAGGATAACTCATTTGTGAGTCTCTCGATCGATTGCTTTGTCTTTAAACTTTTATAATAAAGACACTTGATGCCACTTTGGTATCCTGGAATCTGTGTGGTCTATCATTCATGAGTAGAACTTTCAATTTCACTTGCTTTTTTATGTGCTGGTGGTCCTCAATTTCAATCTTTGAATTGCCGATGCCATTATTTGTCCATCAAGAAATCATATATTCTAGAACTATAATTTCTTGAAGTACCTGAATTTTCTCAGTTTATCTACTTTTCTGTTGTTTAGCTATATTTGAATAACAGAAGGATGGTAGTGATAGGCTGACATACTTTTTGATATATGCATTCGCTAGACAATTGTTGGAGCCCTTCAGCTAGGAATTAAGATATACGCGGGCACATCACAATGCGTTAAAAAATCGACTTCATAAATCAGTATTTGTATCTGTTGGAACATGTGATCTGATTGAGCATTTATTCTATGCTTATGAGGTTATATGTTTCCTGAAATGCATATATTTTTTTTGTTTTGGTGTGTGTTCTCGAAATTTAATTTTAGTGCAACAATGGGCACATAGCATGCTATTTCTGCTGCGCCAAGGACGTTGAATTGTTTTGGTTTTGGGTTTTGGTTTTGATGCAGAGTAGCGTTAGGGAAGTGGCTGAGCTATACGGAAGCGATAAATCTTTCGTAGTCGAAGTGCAACGTGCTTTGTCTGGATTGCGTTATACTGCTCTTATTGCTCTGGAGAGGTAAGGTTTTGTGCTATATTGTATTGAGGAAAGAAAACACTGTTTAAAGCTGCACCATTTTTTGCTCTCTTCTTGTCACCATTTATTTGTTTCTCCTACAATGGTTGTCCTCTTATGGGTAGAGGCTTATTAAGTTAGAGAAATGGAGAGCGTTGATGATATTGATTTTTGAAGGACATATATGAGATGAAACCATCACTTTCTAGGCTGTTTGATTCACCAGGGCACGCATCTGCTTATAGTTTCTTTGATCTACTTGGTTAGTGAAAGTTTGTTGCAAGGCTTGTATGTTGTGTATGTACATGTATTACTATCTTTTTTATCTTCATTAGTTGTGTAAGAGTGTTTGATTCTTATGAGAATTTGAAGATGACCCTCTTATTTACTTACATCTATCTGATCTTAAGTCTCATGTGGCTTTAATTTCACCAAGTATTCAAGTTTAGATTTAACTTTTAAGTCTTCTTTTCTACGTAGTTAAGAGATGTCAAGTTGATCTGATATTTGAAAAGGATGGCCTTCTTTTGCTGCATTTAAATCATGAAATGCTATCTCTCATAAAGCTTATCTTTTGTACTTTGACATTTTTTTCAATCTTGTCCTTCTCTAAATTCTGCTGAGAATGGTGTTCCCATTTCATAAAATATTTATACGACTAACAAGTTGGACACAAACACAGTATAGAAAATGAGAATATATTAAGACAAATTTTAAAACCAACACTAACAATAAGTATAGTCAAATTTATACCCAGTTGAGCATCTTTGGAATTTCATTGGCCATTCACTTATTACACCTAACAACAATTTATGCTTCTTCGTAAGAGAAGTTACATTTGAATCATTTGATGTTAATTTTCCTTTCATATATTACACAGATTGTTCAACTACTGGAATTCAAGATACATCGTCAATGACATCTACATAAAGTGTATTCATGTATGTACAGGGCCTATGAAGGGTACATGTCTCATATAGATTACACGTGTCTTAGCATATAAGAAACTTATATGAATGTGACCTATTGATCTTCTTTGTTAATGAATTTTGTTTTTTCCCTGAATGTTTGATTCAATTTGTGTGTATTTGGATACATTTGATCATCTTTGTTGCTTTTTTGGTACTTAAGAATGGGAAATGAATTTGCTTTAAATGCTAATTGATTATTGATATTGATTAATTATTAATATTATGATATGTTTCTACAAGTGAATGGGTTTCATGATGGGGATGATTGTATGCTCAGATCTGTTTATCTATTTATGATTCTTGTATGTATGCTGATACATATATAATTATTGCAAAGCAAGAATAAGTACTAATTCTCCATAGTGAACTGATCATTGGTAGGTAAAAATTAAATTGTGGATGGAACCCAAGGTCTTACACTTCATTTTGTGCGTTTTCTTGCTGTGATTCTCCTATTGTTGATGGCTATTGGTTTAGGAAAATTGTTCATGTTAAAACTAAACATTTGACAATCTGGAAGATGTAGTACATACAGTCTTCTTTTCTTTCTCACTATTTTGGATATGGGTACTAGTACTTCTATGACATTTTAATGGTATTATGAGAGGCAACTTTTGCTTCCAATTAATATGGTGGTGGTTTGTGTACACTTGACAACAAGGGAAACAGAAATCTAAAACAAGATATTAATCCCCCGGAATTGTATTATTAATATGGCTTTAATATTAATATATGTGGATATTATGATGGATTACTTGTTCCAATTACATGTTGCAATTATGTTTCGAATGTTCCACTGAATTTTTGTGTTATGCTATTCATCTTTTGATATTCTTTGTTGCGAAGTCTGATTCCATTCAAGTGGGAATGCTAGAACTTCCTGTTAATGTAGAAGAGCATGTGTTTGATTATGTTTGAATACTTAAAGGTCCTATTGCTCTCGAATCTTCATGGGAATTTGTATGCATGAAATGAGAACTATTATAGATTCTAGTTTTCGTTTTTGGAGTTGTAACTCTTATAGAACTCTTATAGATTATAGCCATTAGCCGGTTTGAAAAATTCAAATTTTGTTGTGAAGAATTGGTGCCCTTAAACAGGTTTATGTTACTCTCTGTTGCATCCTTTCTTCACTAGTCTTGTGCCTAGTTCACTCGATGTTGAATTTATTGAGTATGTTGGTTTTGGTTTCTAGGTGATCACCGGTAGCATGATTTCCCCCACTATTTTCTCGTTAAGTTAGGTTCCTAGCCACCTAGATTTCCATCTTTTTAAAACTATTGGTCTTTTGAAGGAACAAAAGACCAAGAAAAGAATTTTGTCCTACATTGTCAAAGTCCCTAATCTTTTTTCTTTTGTTTTATTATAGACTATCTTAATCTGTGTCAAAAAATTTGAAGCTTTACTATAGAGGTGAAGTTGATAAACCTCATGTTCGAGCACTGGGTATGGAGAAAACCTACGTGGTAGTTCAAACTAGTCAAGGTTGTTGGCTTGGAATACTGAGCACAAACCACCAAAAAGAAAAGTTGTCAAGAAACATGAAAGTAAAGAAAAGCTAGTTCAGATTTGTTGGCTAATGATTGAGGAAGTTAGTGACATCAGACTTGTATGCATGGCCACCTCTTCTGCATTTTCCAGTTCTTGACTTGCTTTATGTGGTTTCTTGGCGAACTGCAAGTTTCCCATTCACAATAGTGTTTACTTTTGAAAGTTTGATTGTTGATCACTCGCTTACAACTGCCCTTTTGAATCTTATGTCTTTGTCAGTTCTTCATAAGTTGTTTATATCATTGTATGATCTGATTTCTGTTGTTTTCTTTATAAAGTTATAAAACATAATGAGTTTCATGCTCTTAGTAAGACCCTTGTTCATGCATTTAATTTTATACTAGTTTATTGTTCATGCATTTTCAAACAACCATATGATTCTTGAGTTGGTTCTCTAAATATTGGCTGATGTACATGTTTCTTGTATGTATGCTGATACATATATAATTATTGCAAAGCAAGAATAAGTACTAATTCTCCATAGTGAACTGATGTGTTATTCTTACATGTTTATTGATTATTAATATTGCTCTTAGTCAGGGACGCCATTGTTGGTTTCCTTCGTTTGAAATATACCCTTTTTAAGATGGTTGGAAACTTTTGACATGTGCTTTCTTTGGTTGTAAGTTCTAATTTATTTGTTAGAAGTCACAATTATTGGGGGAAGTGTGTTGGTTTTTAGTCTATGCTTTGGCTTTCAAGTGTCGTTATCGCGAATGGCAAGCTTGATATTTTCATGTTGAGATTCACTTGTCAAACTATGAAGTTTTATGTGGTTGTATGGCGAACGCAAGTTTCCCATTCACAATCAAATGTTATGTTTGATGGTTTTTTTTTCTTAATTTCGGGCTATTGGACATTGAATAAACAGTTCATTACTTTTATTGGTATGCATTTGGTCTCTAAACTTTAATTGGAATTTTGTTAGGTTTCACGGCGGCCAGGGATCACCCCCACTTCGAGGGCGCACATTACCTCGGGGCGATCGAGGGATACCTTTAGGGGGACATCGTCCAGTCGTAAGAGGTGCAGCACAGACCTCTAGAACCGAAATACCGACTGGGCCTCATGGTCAGGCCACACGAGGGGGTCAAAGAGGTCGTGGCGGTCGAGGTCGTGGGTCGATTCCTGTATTATAGATTCCGACTTCTCGTTCACTCGAGCATGAGTTACATTCAGCGTCACCTTAGCCTTCCATACCGTCCGCATCGCCTGTACCATCAACATCGTCATCTAGAACTATACCAAATTGCCCGTTGCAGTCACCATCGCCGACATTGAGACATGACACTCTTGTACCGACGAGGCCTGCACCTCCAGCCACCGCATCACCAGCAGCATCCACATCTTATGACGGCAGAACAGGCTTGCAAGTGACGGGCCCTCCGCGGGCACCTCAGAGGACAGGGACCGAGCCCCCTCGCGTGCAGCGGATCCCGATCACACTAATTGCTAATAATACGTAAGTTTGTATTTGATTCATATATGTACTTCTAATTATCGATGTAAATTATTAAAAAAGTTTTTAAGATGTTATGCATTTTCATGAAACACAGGGAGTTGCATCATTCTCATTCTTGTGCACGGAGGATGACAAAAGTTTTCAAAAGATGGATGATTCCAGAAGGGTATTGTTGGAAGTCGGTACCGAATCATCATAAAGACCACTACTGGCGCCAATGGAAGGTACGCAGGACTAATAAATGTCTTAGGATTTATACTAGTTTTTCAATGTCTCGTAACAATTGCATTCGCCATTTTATAGGTATATTTTAGATGGGATGACGCGATTCACGAGGATCTCATTCGTGCGGCGTACGACACGCATGCAGGCACAAGGTACACCGCATTGATGCACAAGTTAAAGAAGAATCGTGTTCAGCCAAACTTTGTTACAGATGAGGCATGGAGAAGATACTTGGAGTACTGGGAGAGCGAGGACTTTCTTGCCAGGTCTAGGCAAGCGTCAACGAATAGGAACACTGAGGTCGAAGGACCTGGGACTGGACCCTCGAAGCACGGTGGTGGTTCGGTGTCTTTTGTGACTACCAATGAAAGATTGGTAAGTGTTTTTTACACTCTAGTTTATTTTTTACATTTATACACTTGTTCACTATACAATTGATTTGTGTTTGGCGAATATGAGTTCGCCGACCTACTACTAATTGACATATTTAACATTTTTATAATCGGTCCTGTATGCAGACTAATACATCCGAGACGCCACCTACCGTGAATGAATTGTATTTGCATTTCCACACCGTAAATCACGACGAGGTGACATTCATCGATACTAGATCAGAGCGGTTCTATGTAAGTATAGAAGTGAAATGTTAAATAGTATTAAGTTTACTTTAAAGCATATCATGTAAGTTGTTTATTGTTGATCCATGCGGGATAAGCTCCGAGAGAGACGTCTGGAGGCGACCCAGTTACACCGGACCAGCCGGTAGATGATGAGGCGGTGTACCTCAATGTGGCGGGTGAGTGTCCCAAATGACGTGTCTACGGTCTCGGGTCTTTAGGGAGAAAGAAGAGGAGATATGCGAGATCTGGTGCTAGCACATCCCGGATGCGGAGATGGTGCCACGTGCGAGTTCGATATCGTTGCGAGCAATTACGAAAGGTTATGGCGTTTATGCATCGCAATTCGGGATGACCATGGACGGAGCGAGCCTATCTCACCCACGCCCACCACCACCACCACCACCACCACCTCATGACCAGCAACAGCCGCCGCAAATAGATCCCGCCGATCCACCACAACAACAGGACAATGTTGAGCGAGAGATGCAAGATTGGCTTACGAGAGATGAGCAGCTTGGTGATACTTAGGTATTTTTCTTGTTGTTTGTGTAACTTTTGAGATTATACTTTTGCTTTTGTAGATAACTTTTGTAGTTGTTCACATGACTTTTAGATTGATACTTCTTTTTGTGCATATTTAGAGGATTGGAAGTGATAATCCCGAATCCATTAGTGCATATATCTCATTGTAAAGCTACACCCGACTTGATATATGGTTGTGTTCCCCTCTTTTGCTATCCCTTTTGAGTTTGGACTTTGGAGAGGAACATTGGTGTAGAAACTAGATTATGCTTTATCTTACTTTTATACTCTGTAAAGGACATAATATGTTTTTTAGTTTTGTAAATTATAAATTTTCAAACGAAAAAATGTACCCAACTAGTAAAATTTGTTTGTGAGTTAAATTTTTTGGCAAGAGGAAATGATATTCGCGTCATCTTTTGCTCCATAAACCAAAAAGGCATAGGGGGTTTTGTAACCTTGCCTTATGTATTACTTTAGTTTTTGTCTTTGCACAATTTTCACTCTTGTCCCATATGAATGAATGAAGCTAGAAGTTCGAACAATTGTGAAACTAATGATGACATTTTATTATCATGTCTTGCTTCAAGTTTTTCGAAGGTTATGATGATAGAAGGAAGTGAATGTTAACGAGTAGTTATGTACATGTAACGGCCCGAAAATTTGACTTGTGCCACGTGTCAAGTCAAGGTCGTATGTGGGACCCACTCGTCGAAATACGTATATCCGAATCCAATTTGAGATGATAATGCGAACTATGCGAGGAATTCGGTGAGCCGAAACACGAACGGGGACGCGCCTCGAGTCGCGTGCTGACGTGGGATACGCATCGTGATGCGTGTAGTGCGAATATCGAGATTTTGAAATAAGGCGGGTTGGTGCCTCGAGATGCACGCTACTCGGTTGTTGAGTTGCCTCGAGATTTGTGTTGCACGAATCTCGAGGACACTTTTGATTTGAAATAAAAAAGAAAATAAAAAGAAAATGTATATAGATAATATATATATATATATATATATATATATATATATATATATATATATATATATATATATATATTGATTTGGATAAGAATCGAGAGAAGAGAGAGAAAAAAAAAGAAGAGAGAGAAAGAAAAAACAAGACAGAGAGGAAAAAAAAATGGCGGAGAGGGAGAGATCGAGCGGGAAAAGAAGAAGAAGAAGGGGTGGCGCGACGGTCGGATCCGGCGGCGAACCAATGATCCGGCGGCGAACCGGCGGTTCCGAGCGGCGGCTCGTAGCGACGAGGGGTCGCGGACGGTGGCTCCAGCGAGCGGGAGTCCAGCCGGGCGAGCGGCGGCTGCAGCAGATCGGACTCGCGAAGATCGGCGCACAGCAGCGGTGGCGGACGGGGGGTGTGGACGGACCGGCGAGACGGCGAGCCGACGAGAGCGAGCGACATGCAACAGCGACGCGGCCTGCGCGGACCAGCTGGCGCGCGCGCGCGGAGCATCGGTTCGGCCGCGCGACGCGGCGACGCCGGCGATAACTCCAGGCGCGCGCGACACGGGTGGCGATGACGCTGCGCGATTCCGCGAGCGCGCGCGCAGCGAGCTGCGGCAGCGCGGCGCAAGCGCAGCAACAGCGCGCACGGCAGCGCGATGATGATGAAGTGACGCGATGAACGCGCGATGGCGCGTTGTCGATCGATCGGATGGATGCGCGATTTCGACGAAATCGCGACGACGCGATGGAGGTGAGGTTTTATTTCACCCGATTGAGTTGTGATTTGAACGAGTTAAGTAAAATAGGCTTAAAATGTCTAAATGGACACCAGGGGACTTAGGAGTCGGGTGTCGGTGCACAAATCGAGACGCGAGCGAGATGTTTTGAGGTTCGCGATTTCTCGAGGTAAGTAAACCGATTAGGGATTTATACGATATTTCATGTCTCTCCATTGGGTTTGTTGTTATTTTGTTATTTGATAGCTTTATTGTTGTTCACTACTTTGTGATGATAGCTATCGTGAAATTGTTATTGATTGAGTGGGTCCAATGGCAAGCGAGTCACGGTTACTATTTGTCTGCGATATGAGCTCGTATCCGGATGCCGTCGATATCTCCCAATTGAGTGTACGTTGGGGGCACTTATCCGGGCCGTAGATATCTCATAGTCGCAAGGGTTAGGGTTGGGAGGCATGGGGCTCGCCCTAACCCGATCTCTGGCTGGGATTTTTCTGCGACTCTCAACGACCTTTTGGTCGGGACTCCTTGTATTTGGCCTCACTCATTGATGGATTGTTTACGATCTTGTATATTCATGCGTTCATTATTCCTTTCGTTCTATTTGCATGAATTCGACTGCTTTGGATATCGTGAAATGTTGCTTTGGATATTGTGAAATGTTGTGTATATGTCCTACTGGATTTACTTACCTGGGCTCGTCATTCTTATGTTTGACTGAGTGCAGAGCCTCGGACGAGTAGCAGAGGGAAGGCTTCATAGCTAGGTGATTTTTTTGTATATTTTGTATTTACCCTCCTCTAATGATATTTACTGGGTTCCACAATTAGGTTGCCTAACTCCCTGATCTTTTTGTTGAGTTATTTAATGTATTAGTTGCTTCCGCTAAATTTTTAAATCTTGAAAAATACTAATAACTCAATTTTATGGGAAATTACTTGTAATAATGGATTGGAAGGCTGACTAGGCCTGCGTTGACCTTGCGAGAGAGGGCTCGGGGGTCCACGTGGGCTTAGGCGGGCGGGGCCCAATTTTATGGGAAATTGGGGCGTCACGATTGGTATCGAGCTCAGCGGGAAAAATACTTGTAAATACTCGACTCGTGAAGGAAATTACAATTCATTAAGACATAAACCAGCGGAAGTTAGGAATGGTTGAACTTAGAGTGGAACCCTATGATCCTGACTTAAGTTTTCGTTGGGAAGTGAGGAGAGTATTGATGTGTTGTATTATACTACTTACGATAGAACTACTTTGGTAGATGTATTTACTCTTGTGTATCACGTGCGCTGTATTTACTCTTGTGTATCACGTGAGACACGATGAGTAAATTGAAAAGGATTGACGATAAATTTATCGGATCCAGAGAAATTGATTACTTTGCCTATGCATACGTCCATAGAAGAAAATATGAATAGGAGTTCACAGGAAAGCAAAGTTTGAAAAAAAAAAAAGGACGAAGAGCAGACTCTAAGGGAGCTGAGTGTTGAGATGACTTGAGAGCTAACGATTTCATCATGTACGGACTCCTTAGCTTTGACGAAAGCTTTGGAGTAGTAGTGTTGGATCAGAAGCCCAAGTAACTCCACTTTAGTGACCCTATGCATTTATCGTCTCAGGGTTGGTGAAGTCGACCACCACCTTTAGGGACTGGTAAATGAATTAAGTGTTACGAGTTGAGATAGAGTCTGCAAATTCGTTCTAAAAGTTAGGGGCCACCTAAGTATAAATCCTTCGAGATCGTATATCTCAAAAATTCTTGCATGCTAAAATTTGTTCAGATGCGTTAGTAAACGTACTAAAAGGGAATTTACGTGCAAGTAGTGCATGTTGTAAAAATGTATTCGATATGGTATATTTGTTGTGTTGTAATATATATATACGATATCGATGATTCGTGGCTATGGAAAATGCGACGACGTTTCGGACCGGGTTTAGGAATGATCGTGAGGCTGCAGGTTCACGGTTTGCGAGTATTGATGAGCTGCATACATCGCACTACCAACAACTGCAGGAGATTTTTCGATTGTTAAGGGTACAGGTTACACCGTCGTCGTCTACGTCACCAACGCTAGTTATTCAGGCTGGGAGTGTTTTTACAGTTCACAACCCACCTGAAAAACTTTCAGTTCAAGCAGGACCTGCAGTGACCGAGGTGACACATGTTCGGGCCGAGATGGTATCTCCTATATCTGAGACACCGGCTGAGGATACGCCGAGCACGCCGATTGATACGGGTGTTAGGGCTACAGCTGAGGCGAGGCATGCTCGTGAGTTTCGAGGCATCATCCGAAAAGTTTCACGGTGGTACGGATCGCGGAGCGAAAAAGATTCATGACGTTTTGGCCACACCCGGATCATATGGGGTCGAGCATTTCATCGAACTTCGTTGTTCGGCGAGGCCGATGTCCGGTTGCGCACTACGGTGGCGTCGATGGGGACGCTTCAAGGATTGGGCCGAGTGCAAGGATGGGGAAGTACATTCATCCTACGATTCGTAACTTGAAGAGAACTGATTCTTAAACCATTCGATAGAGGACCGGGGAGTCGGTTGCAGTGTATGGATCGATATATACGCGTGATGAAGTATCTGGGGTTGCGGTTGACCAAGCTTACTACGTCATACGGTTTCCTGGATTTTATTGGTTTTGTTGGGTGACGACGGCTCCGAGCACAGTACATGAGGCTTAAGCGAGGGCTATGGCTGGCGAGAGCTTTGGGAGCATACGCACCGGAGTACCAGTCGCATTATCGGCATCATTATAGTCAGTGCGAAGGTCTGGAGATGATCAGAGGAAAGCGAGGGTTAGACGGTCGTGGCAAAGAGAGCAACCTCATAGCGTATTGCGTTTCCACTGTATGCGGTGTATATGGCGCCAGTGTTAGATGGTCCAGCGCAGAGTTACGCTAGTGCTTTACAGCCGCCAGCACTGTCAGATCCTTAGCATAAGTACCATCAGAGGGTTGATGGCAGAGGCAGTGGCCAGAGACAGGGTCAGAGATCCAGTCGAGTGCACAGACAGAGACAGCGGTCTAGTCATGCACAGGGACAAGGACATGGACATGTTCCATTTGGATCGGGATTTCGACGTACCTGTTTGGGAGTGTGGACAGCCAGTTACAGCAGAGCCAGCGAAACATATTCATGCTATTGCCACGTCAGGTCCGACTACTATCCATCGTAACCTGATAGAGGGTACGAGTTGGGTTGAAACTCACTCGATGAGTGAGACTGATTTACATTCTCGCGGATATACAGCAGATATACGTATGTTAGTGACGGTGGATCATGAAATTAAAAATGTTCATTTGTATTCATTTGTATTCCAATATATGTTGCGAGGATGTTGCCCTGGCATATATTGATGGGAGGAGACAGATGGTGTGTTCTTTACTTGGAGGTCTCGGAGGAGCCCAGCTTGTCGCGGAGGAGCCCAGCTTGTCGCGGAGGAGCCCAGCCCTACAGAGTAAGATGGGGGTATGGCCTTTGGTGAGTATGGCCTTGGGCGAGTATGGCCTTGGGTCTTCATTAAAACACCATTGTCCTGTGAGATTTGTTTCAATTTCGAGGACGAAATTCTTAATTCGTTGGGAAGACTGTAACGGCCCGAAAATTTGACTTGTGTCACGTGTCAAGTCAAGGTCGTATGTGGGACCCACTCGTCGAAATACGTATATCCGAATCCAATTTGAGATGATAATGCGAACTATGCGAGGAATTCGGTGAGCCGAAACACGAACGGGGACGCGCCTCGAGTCGCGTGCCGACGTGGGATACGCATCGTGATGCGTGTAGTGCGAATATCGAGATTTTGAAATAAGGCGGGTTGGTGCCTCGAGATGTACGCTACTCGGTTGTTGAGTTGCCTCGAGATTTGTGTTGCACGAATCTCGAGGACACTTTTGATTTGAAATCAAAAAGAAAATAAAAAGAAAATGTATATAGATAATATATATATATATATATATATATATATATATATATATATATATATATATCTATTGATTTGGATAAGAATCAGAGAAGAGAGAAAAAAAAGAGAGAGAGAGAAAAGAAAACGAGACAGAGAGGAAAAAAAAATGGCGGAGAGGAGAGATCGAGCCGGAAGAAGAAGAAGAAGGGGTGGCGCGACGGTCGGATCCGGTGGCGAACCCGGATCCGAAACCGCAGCGGTTCCGAAGCGGCGGCTCGTAGCGACGAGGGGCGCGGACGGTGGCTCCAAGGCGGGAGTCCAGCCGGACGACGAGCGCTGCGGCATCGGACTCGCAGCGGCATCGGCACAGCAGCGCAGATGGCGGGACGGGCGGGTGTGGACGGACGAGAGAGCGCGAGCGAGCCGACGAGGAGCAGCGACATGGCAGCAGCGCCTGCGCGGACCAGCTGCGCGCGAGGAGCATCGGTTCGGCTGGCGCGACGCGGCGACGCGCCGGCAAGAACTCAGCGAGCGAGCCGCGACACCGCGAGGTGCGCGACGCTCGCGTGGTTCCGAATGACCGCGCGCGCGAGCTGCAATGCGCGCAGCGGCGGCAGCGCGCGCAACACAATGAGCAATGGCGATCGCGTGACGCGGTGAACGGCGCGGTGGCGCGTTGTCGACCGGTCGGATGCGCGATTTCGACGAAATCGCGACGACGCGATGGAGGTGAGGTTTTATTTCACCTGATTGAGTTGTGATTTGAACGAGTTAAGTAAAATAGGCTTAAAATGTCTAAATGGACACCAGGGACTTAGGAGTCGGGTGTCGGGTGCGCAAATCGAGACGCGAGCGAGATGTTTTGAGGTTCGCGGTTTCTCGAGGTAAGTAAACCAGTTAGGGATTTATACGGTATTTCATGTCTCTCCATTGGCTGTTGTTGTTACTGTTATTTGATAGCTTTATTGTTGTTCACCGCTTTGTGATGATAGCTATCTTTGAAATTGTTATTGATTGAGTGGGTCCAATGGCAAGCGAGTCACGGTTACTATTTGTCTGCGATATGAGCTCGTATCCGGACGCCGTCGATATCTCCCAATTGAGTGTACGTTGGGGGCACTTATCCGGGCCGTAGATATCTCATAGTCGCAAGGGTTAGGGTTGGGAGGCATGGGGCTCGCCCTAACCCGAGTCTCGTGGGATTTTTCTCGCGACTCAACGACCTTTTGGTCGGGACTCCTTGTTATTTGGCCTCACTCATTGATGGATTGTTTACAGTCTTGTATATTCATGCGTTCATTATTCCTTTCGTTCTATTTGCATGAATTCGACTGCTTTGGATATCGTGAAATGTTGCTTTGGATATTGTGAAATGTTGTGTATATGTCCTACTGGATTTACTTACCTGGGCTCGTCATTCTTATGTTTGACTGAGTGCAGAGCCGCGACGAGTAGCAGAGGGAAGGCTTCATAGCTAGGTGATTTTTTTGTATATTTTGTATTTACCCTCCTCTAATGATATTTACTGGGTTCCACAATTAGGTTGCCTAACTCCCTGATCTTTTGTTGAGTTATTTAATGTATTAGTTGCTTCCGCTAAATTTTTAAATCTTGAAAAATACTAATAACTCAATTTTATGGGAAATTACTTGTAATAATGGATTGGAAGGCTGACTAGGCCTGCGTTGACCTTGCGAGACTGGCTCGGGGGTCCACGTGGGCTTAGGCCGGGCGGGGCCCAATTTTATGGGAAATTGGGGCCGTCATAGTACATGATCTATTTACTTATCTATGATGTTGAATTTCATGTAAAGGTGTTGTCCTGGCACCGTTGCTATAGATTGTATAAGGCCTTTTGGTGGAGTTCGTAATTTGGCTTTGATTTCGGTTTCATGAAGTAGAATGGAAAAGTAAATATGTAAGCTAAGACATTGGATAAAACAATTCACAAAAAAGAAATGGCGTTGTCTTGAGATAATCTTTCCATTCTTTTTGTTTGTGTCATGGAAAGCATTTTCTTATGTTTTTTATTGGGTCGGCGCCCATGCATATACAAAGAAGAGTTCTAAAGAATTCTTGAAACCATGTGACATACACTTCGCGTTTATTGGACGAATTATCTATTTTATGGAATATAGTACCGAGTAGTTTATGTTATTGTTACTTTTAGGTTGATACTTTTTTTGTGCATATTTAGAGGATTGGAAGTTTTTTTGGTGGTTGTTAAACAATAGGATTGGTGGTTTTTATGCATACTTAGAAATTTGGAACATTTATTAAACTTGACAAGCTTTCGTGGATATATAAATATTTTTCAATGTCGAATTGTACATTTTTTTTTCTCTCATTTGAATATTTGTTGTTGATATATATTGTCAATGTATGTATGTCAAATTCTGCTTTTTTGGGGATGTTAGCACCCCCAGGAGTTGTTGGAGGGGTGCGGGTGATGGAGTAGGTCCTATGGTTGTATTTTCGTGTTTAGAGGTTATGGAGAGCCAATTGGATTGAGCTTAGGTTTGAAAACCAAACAAAGCGGAATTGAGACGGATTAGCAACGAATTCGAGAGATTTCGTTGCTATTCCGTCTCTAATTTCGAGGAAATAGCCGAGCCCAACCGGCAAAACTAAACTTTGATACTAAATAGCAACGGATCGAGAGACGGAATTCATGAATTAGCAACGGATCAGAGACGGAATTATTGCATTCCGTCAACGTTCTTATGCTAATCAGAGACGGATCAGAGACGAAATATAATAATTCCGTCTCTGATCCGTTGCTAATCAGGGACGGATCAAAGACGGACTGCAATAATTCCGTCTCTGATCCGTTGCTAATCGAGACGGATCAGAGACGGACTGCAATAATAATTACGTCTCTGATAAGTTGCTAATCAGAGACGGATCGAGATCGAGACGGAATTATTGTATTCCGTCTCTTATCCGTTTCTTATTAGCAACGGATCAGAGATGGAATTTTGCATTCCGTCTCTAATCCGTCTCTGATTAGCAACGGATCAGAGACGAAATGCAATTACAATTGTACCCTTTAGAAGAATTTGCATTTATGTTCCGTCTCTATTCCGTTTCTAAATTCCGTCTCTAATCCGTCTCTAATCAGCAACGGAAATAGATTTTCGTTGCTGACTGAATCAGCGACGACGATTTTAGAGACGGAATAGATTCCGTCTCTGTTACGTTGCAGAATTGAATTAGAGACGAAATTTATGCTAATCAGATACGGAAATTTCCGTTTCTGATCTGCTGTTTTTTTGTAGTGCTAGGCCTGCGTTGACCTTGTGAGATTGGTTCTGAAGTCCACGTTTGCTTAGGCCGGACGGGGCCCAGTTTGTGGGAAATTGGGGTGGTCAAAGTTGGTATCAGAGTCTAAGTTTTTACTTAAATCTCTTAATTAACCCACAATCAATATTAGACACAAATTAAAAATAGAGTTAAGACACGGTTGGAACTTAAAGTGGAACCCTATGATCCTGACTCAGAGTCTTAGTTGGGAAGTGAGACGAGTTGGGGAAAATTAAAACTTGGATCCTATATGCTAATTGTTGTTTTGTATTATACTATACCGATAACTATACATTGATTAGAGACTCGCTTGCTATTGCAGATCGCAATGGCAGATCAGCCTGGCTCGAGTGATGATAGTGGGGCAGTAGGTCCTCGATTCGCGAGTGTTGAGGAGGTACAGTCAATGACTCAGAGAGTCACATCTCAAGATCAGCGATTAGACGATATCCTTAGGATACTCAGGGCACAGATCACAGCTACACCAGCACCATCTTCGTCGACAGTGCCCACAGTTCAGGAGAGGAGTGCGCCTACCGTAGAGGCCACTCCAGCGGCTCTCGTCGTACCGACGCCATCCTTTATAGCTGAGATAGTACTTGATTCAGACTGAGACGGTATTGCCCGCACCACCTGCACCGGCAGAGACCATGCCGACTACGCCCATAGAGATGAGCACTGGGGCGACAGCTGAGGCGAGACAGTTACGAGAGTTCCAGAGACATAGACCAGCTGAGTTCTAAGGGGGCACAAATCTCAAGGCGACGAGAGAAATTCGTGAAGAGCCATGAGAAGATACATGACATCCTAGCCACACCGGAGCATATGAGATCAAGCATATCGTCAGGGCTGATGTTTGGAGAGGTCGATGCGTGGTGGCGCAGTATGGTGGCTACCCAGGGTAAGCCCAAGGATTGGACAAAATTGAAGAGGCGATTTAATCATAAGTGATTTCCGCATTCGGTCTGAAACGAGAAGAGAGCCGAGTTTCGAGCATCCGACGAAGTACACTGGGAGTTGGTGATGCAATAAATGGGCGGTATATCTTTGTTGTTGGATTATGCTAGAGTGATAGTGACACAAACGCCGACCAGGCACACTATTTCATTGAGGGTCTGTTGAGGGATATCGAAGGCACCGTGGTGACTACGGAGCCAGGTAGTTTACGGGCGGCATATGAGAGGAGCCTGGCCAGATAGGCGTACCTGAGCACACACCCCAATAAGGTCATCCCAGCACCAGTACTAGCACAGTCGGATTATAGGTCAGGTGGTGACAAAAGGAGGAAGAGACACCGACCGTTCAGGTCGAGAGATACATGCATAGAGTATATGATCTGTGGTGCCACCATCCCATCCAGCGCACACCGCGCCAGTACCATCTATTTCGGCACGGAGTTATGCTAGTACACCACAAAGAGCCAAGATAGTCAAGGCGCCACAAAGAGATATCACGGACTGAGGGTAGAGGTAGAGGCGGTGGTCAGGGGCAGAGGTACGGACATGGTCAGGGATAGAGATATGACCAGGGACATGGACAAAGGTCCAGTTAGGCGTAGGGATCTTAATAAATATTACAGCTCATCGTTGAGTCAGCCTAGATAACGCACAAAGGTTGTTGAGTTGAGATACACTTCTAAATCTCGTTGAGTCAGTCTAGATAAGGCACAAAGGTTGTTGAGTTTAGAGACACTTCTAAATCAATAAGGATATAGAGGAAATCCTAGGGGAGTTGGGATTTGAGATATGTTATTATGTCAAATCCGAGATACGTTCTTATCACACACTAATGAATAGGGAGCCGTCTCAAGGCATATGAGGTATGTACCAAATTCGAAAAAAAAAATTTGGTCTCCCTTCGAAATTTTACTGACTTAAGTGTCGAAGAGTTTTTTTCGGGGACCCCCACTCCGAGATTTGTTTTGCAGACTTAAACAAAAAGCGATCCCATCACAAGGTCGAGGCAATTCGCATCATCGATATTGTAACGGCCCGAAAATTTGACTTGTGCCACGTGCCAGGTCAGGGTCGTATGTGGGATCCACTCGTCGGAATACGTATATCCGAATCTCGGGTGGAGACACCGAGGTATGATATTTTTCTGTGATGTGTGTATTATTTAGTAATATCCAAATTGAGATTCTAGTGCTAATTGTTGAGTTGTTTTACGAGTTGGTATACGCGAGGAATTTGGTGAGCCGAAACACGAACGGGGACGCGCCTCGAGTCGCGTGTCGACGTGGGACCGAGGAAGCGGCTTAATGTGGCTATAGTAGTTTTAATGTGGTCACATTAAAACCATATACATTGGATGCGCCTCGTGATGCGTGTGACGCGAGTGTCGAGATTGTGAAATGAGGTGGTAGTGGTTGAATATTTATGGTGCCTCGATATGCGCGCTGCCAAATTTTTAAGGAAAGCATTTGAATAAATATGTTTTTGATGTGCCTCGAGTTCCGCTCCGCATGAATCTCGAGGACACATTTGTTTTCTTCCTCAAGAAGAAAGAGAGAGAGAGAGAGAGAGAGAGAAGAGATAAAAGGGAGAGAAAGAGAGAAAAAGAGAGAGAGAGAGAAGAGGAGAAAAAAGGGAAAGAAAGAGAGAGACGGCGGAGAGAGAAAGAGAGGGAGCAGCGGCGCGGCTCCAACGCGGCGAGCTCCGACACACGGCGGCGGCTCGTAGCGACGGGCGCAGACGGTGGTTCGCGGCGACGCGAAGCGCGAGCTGCCGGTGCAAGCGTCGAGCCGAGAGAGAGAGACGCGCGCAGGGAGGTCCCGGACAAGTGGCGGCGGCTCCGGCACGGTGGCGCGTACCAACAAAGCGCGCGCGCGCGGCTGCAACGACTAACCGGCGCACGACGCGAAGGAGCTCACCATGGCGGCGGCGGCGATGATGACGACGAGCGGCGCAACAACGTGAGCAACGGCGGACGCGATGGTGGCGCTCTTGCTCGCGTTGAGGAGCGCAGACACAGCGGCTCCGGTGGGAAGACGACGGCAGCGCGCCACGGCACGGCGGCGAGGCGGCGGCGGCGCGGATGGTTGACGGCGGTGCGGCTCCAGCAGCGACTCCAGCGATGTCGCCGGCGGGAAGTAGTGACGCCGGCGAGGAGAGAGCGCAACGAATGGCGCGGCGCGCGCGAAACGGCGTGGAGCAACGGCGCGGTGGCGCGTTGCGGGCCAATCGATCCCCGACGAGACAACAACAATGGACAAGGCGTCGTGACTTCGACGAAGCTCGACGATGCGATGGATTCAAATGGATTTTGGATTGGAGACCTCCATTGAAGGCCATGGTGAGGTTTACTTCAATTAATTTGGTTGTGATTTGTATGACTTAGTAACTTAGCTCTAAAAGGTATAAATGGACACCAGGGATAGTAGGGTGTCGGTGCGCATATCGAGACGTGAGCGGGACGTCTTGAGGACGATTTGTGATTTCTCGGGGTAAGTAAACCAGCTAGGAAATTGTACAGTAATTTCATTGCTTTGATATTTATCCTTGAAAGTGCTATTGCGTGGAGTGGTTCATTGGCAAGTGAGTCGTGGTACTGTTTATCTGTGATATGAGCTCTTATCTGGACGTCGTCGATATCTCCCAATTGAGTGTACGTTGGGGGCACTTATCCGGGTTTGTGGATATCTCATAGTCGCAAGGGTTAGGGCTGGGAGGCAGGTCTCTCGTCCTGAACCCGAGTCTGCTGGGCTTTTGCCGCGACTCAACGACTTTTTGGTCGGGACTCCTAGCTATTTGGCCTCACTTATCGATTGATTTGTTTACATTCTTTTATATTCATGCGTTACATGTTCATTTCTTTCTACTTGCATGAATTCGAGTGATTTAGTTATTTCGCAATGTTGTGTATATGTCCTACTGGCGTTACTTACCTGGGCTCGTCATTTTGGGTTTGACTGAGTGCAGATCTACGGTCCAGCAAGGGGAAGGCTCCATAGCTAGGTGAATCTTTTGTATATCTTAAATTTACTCTCCTCCTCGATGATATATTCCACAATTAGGTTGTCCAACTCTTTTAACATTATTGTTGAGTTATTTAATGTAGTAATTGCTTACGATAAATTGTAAAACTTGAAAAATATTAATAACTCAACTAATGAGGGATTGGAAGGCTGACTAGGTCTGCGTTGACCTTGCGAGACTGGCTCGGGGGTCCACGTGGGCTTAGGCCGGGCGGGGCCCAGTTTGTGAAAAACTGGGGTCGTCACAGATATCGAGGTTAGAGGTGTTGTTTCCATTACAACATACAAAAAAAAGTTAAAGTAGAGTATCTTTTTAAAATTAAATTAAGAAGTAGAGCTATATGCCTAAACATTAGAAATCATAAGGGCCAAGCATATACATATAATATCTTATCTCTATTAGTGTACAAATAATTGTACATGCACACTGCTCGATCGGAAGTGCTATTTCAAACTTATTTGTTGTTGTTAACGTTCCACAAGATGCAACTACCAAAGGATCTACAAGCCAGAAACAATGTCAAATGAGTGCTAGTTTGCTTCCCCTAATATTTTTAACAAAACAATTTGGTACCTCGTTTATGGATCTGAATTAAATAAAGAGAAATGCTAGCTAGAATGATAACACTATGTTACAACATTTATTGGCGTGTGAGCCCCACATCAAAATCCCATAAAATGACACATCCAACACCCCATTTTGATGTTAGGCCCACATGCCACATCAGCTGTTGTGCAATGTATTGTGACATAGTGTTGTCATTCTAGCATTAAGTAAAGTATCTGAGTTCTTCCAGTAACTAAAAAGTATATCATGCCTAAATATATCTAATAGTGGTTCACAATTGATAAGGTAAAATATTTATTGTCATTTTTTGTTCAAACAATACTCTAGTATGAAAAAGAATATGATTTAAACCTTGTGGGTTTATGCTGGAAGACTTGATCTGTACCTACAGACAGTACACGTTTCATAATTTTACTCAATATTCTTTAACATATTCACTTACAGCTGGTAGAAGATATTCTTGCCAACCCACACATATACATCTAGTTAGGAGAATATTTTGATTGCCAACTCACAAGATAATCAATGCATGTTTCCTTTGATCAACGGAGAAAGAAAAAAACAATATATTTGTCACCTCATTTGATTGAAGACATACAAGGAAGCTTTTACAAGAAAGTTATCGTATGATCTCTTTATATATTGATGTAATCACAATAGAAAATTTATCTCCCATCCTGGAATTTTCGATATCACTGTGAGACAAAAGCTTTCGAGAGATTGTTCTTTTTTTATTTACGCACACTAGGCTAAGGGGACTTAGCCTATTCACCAAGGGAAATCGTGCACTCAGGGGACTTGGGTATTGTGTAGGATCGGTTGTAAGGGGAGTGGGTAGTGTAGCAAAGTTTGGTGAAGGATTCACTATCTAGATGAGGAGTCACTAGTTAGGAACATTGCATAAATATGTACATCATTTTCTCTCAATGGATTCTACACCTAGGCGTGGCCCCATGAGACATAAGACGGGAGGTCTAAACTGCGATAACAATTTTGTGTGTTCGTTTATTTATTTATTTATTTATTGCTTGCTTTGTTGTTGTTTTTCATGATTGCAGTGAATTGAGTGTTTACAAGTGGTACCAGAGCCAACACTTAGGCTCCTTGTTGTGTCAAGAAAGGTGAGATCTTGACAAGATAAATGTCTCAAGTATTGCAATCAAATCAGCCTAAAAGAGCATCTACAACAAAACCACCATTGCTCACCAATACAAATTATATGCACTGGAAATCAAGAATGAAAGCATTCAATTTATCACTTGATGTGAAGGCGTGGAGAGCAAAAGAAAATGGATATTCTATCCCTTTTCTTAATGATGCGCCAAAGAATACCGACATTTGAATAGAGGCCAAGGAGAGATTACTTCTTACTAATGCAAAAGCGTTGAATGTGATATTCAATGCGGTAAATCATGATCATCTCAAGCTAATTTCTTCATGCGAAGAAGCTAAAACCGCTTAGAAGATCCTTCAAGATATTTTCGAAGGAAATGATGATGTCGAAAGTGAAAGTGGACATCGCAGCAATTATGTTTCTTTTGCTTTGGTGCGGTATTCGAAGAATCCAAATGATTCCTCTCGTTGTACTGCAACGTCTTCTCGTACCAACAAACTCGTGGTTGTAGCCATAACGCTTGTTGTACCTACAACACTTGTTGTATCCACGACTCCAATACATCGAGATCGTAAGTTCTTCAACTTATGATTTAGATTCAAATTCTACTAATTCTGTTGATAACGTAGATTTGAAAGACACGTATGCAGAGATCTATATGAAATGGTCAGAAACAGTTGACAATCAAGAGAAATCACAGCCTTGCAACACCAACTTAATGCCAAAGAGAAGGAGTTGTTAGAAGTTAAAAAGGCCCTTAAACTTTCCGAATCAACTCTTAAACCATTGAATAAGGAAAAAGCGACGCTTAATGACATCTTGAAAATGGGGAAAGACTCTTGTCACCACAAGGTTCTTGGCTATACAAGTAAAGGGTCAACTTCATAGAAACGTGAATCAATTCCATTTGTTAATGGAAATGAAGTCGTCGCTACCGTTGAAAATGAAGTTGCTCAACCGCGTTTCAGGCCGACGTGTTTTTATTGCGACATCAAGGGTCATATCCGACCTTGATGCTACAAAATGTATCGAGATCTAGCTAGGCGACAAAGAGCCGTCACCAGCAAGCATGATAGGTCCCGCGATGCAGCTAGACATGTTCCAAAAGAGAAGCAAAAATGGGTACCCATAAAGAGCTTGCAATGCAATGTAGCTCACATGAATGATGTAAGTGGTCTGCCCCAATTTCAATGCATACAAATGTTCCATTGAGTCTGTGCTTATCTTCGTCCATACATTAAGACAACACCATATGGACTACGGTCAGGTATAACGCTAAATCATAGTTATTTCCTTTTTTTTGCAATTTGTTTTGTTTTGTTTTATAACAACAGGGAACAAGTTGGATAGGTCGACGACAAGTGGAGATGTTGAACTTGCTTAAAATGCCACTGCTTCTGTACCTACAGACGACTCTATACTCACAGACCACTCTGTACCTACAGAAGCATCCGTTGGACGTAATGATGAATTCATGGGGAGTGAGTGTAAGTATAAGAGTTTCTATGCATCCTTTCACACATATTGCTTTGATACAACTCTTTTATATTATATATATTTCCGCTGTGCTTACTACTGATATGATAGTTAATTATTTTCCTCGTTTCGAGTTTTGGTAATTTATGTCCCGAATAAGGAGACAATTCAAGGACAAAGGGGGAGTTCTTTTAGTTAATATATGATACCTCCCTTGAGTTACTTTCTCTTACCCTTGTTTTTTATTTTGTCATAAAAGGGGAGAATAGCTCCAATATAGAGGGAGCTTATTATGACTTATACTATTTCAGTTCAATTTCTTTGTTTCTACAAATTGTTTTAATTTTTTTAAGTCTGAATATTTAGTCATGCTATAACTTGAATTCAACTCTTAACTTTTACCTTACAGAACTTTGCTCTATTGCTAACACATGCCTTAATTCTCAACAGATTCATTTACAGCTAGACAAGATATCATTGCCAACCCACACATATATGTCCAGCTAGGAGAATATATTCGATTGCCAACTCGCAAGATAATCAAGGCATCTTTCCTTTGATCAACGGAGAAAGAAGGAAACAATATATTTGTCACCTCATTTGATTGAAGACATACAAGGAAGCTTCTACAAGAAATTCATCGTTTGATCTCTTTATATATTGATGTAATCACAGTAGAAAATTTATCTCCCATGCTGGAATTTTTGATATCACTGTGAGACAAGAGCTTTCGAGAAATTGTTCTTTTTTTATATACACACACTAGACTAAGGGGATTTAGCCGATTCACCGAGGAGATCTCGGGCACCATGGGGACTTGAGTATTGTGTAGGATCGCTTAAGTTGTAAGGGGAGTGGGTAGTGTAGCAAAGTTTGGTGAGGGATTCACTAATTAGATGAGGGGTCACTAGTTAGGAACTTTGCATAAATCTGTACATCACTTTCTCTTAGCGGATTCTACACCTGGGCGTGGCCCCGCAATCGACGTAGGACGGGAGGTCCGAACTTCGATAACAATTTTGTGTGTTCATTTATTTTATTTTATTTTATTTTTTGCTTGCTTTGTTGTTGTTTTTCATGATTGTAGTGAATTGAGCGTTTACAACAATTACTGTGATATGTTTTTCTTGATCAGATTACTATCTTTCAAAATGGTTGATCGAAAGACAGGAAATGAACTGAATTTAAAATTTTCTATTTTTAACCTTAATCGCAACCTTAATCACTCGAGAGCATAACCAATTAGGTGGCCCAATGGTTTGGTATGAAACTTGAAAGTAAGAGATCATGTGTTCAGAACTTGGTGGGTGCAAAAATTGTTTTTTTCTATAAAAAAAATCACTCGAGAGCATGAAAAACCAATAGAAAAGAGTAATGTGTACATACATGGAAAAGTACATGTGTGTTTATATTTTTTTAAAGCCAAAAATACAAATATATATATATATATATATATATAGAAGGTTGAATTCAGTAAAACTGATTGGCATTCAAATGATCAAGCCATTTTTAAAAATAAACTGATTGGCAATAAGAGATGTTATTGTCACAAAAAAAGGGGGAAAAGGACCTTAATTCCGTCAACCCAACCAGGGAATGGTTCTTTGTAAGTGCTGGTAATAATTGTAGGTCGTATTATAGCGATTGGGATGTTTCCTTTGTTGTCCGCAATCAACATTTCCCCCAATGCTTTAGTAAACACATACGTGTTTGGCCACCCATACATTCTTGCCCTGTAATAAAATACAACACATGCAAAAAATAGAAAAACGCAATTATAAGTTCAAGCCTAATTAATGACACAACTAAATTAATTTAGACAAACAAATACGAAAAACTATATAATTGGAGTATATACCTTGTCAAACCAACTTCTTTCATCGCAACTTTTGCATCTTCATTTGTTGCTTTGCGAGAACGAAGTTGCTCCAAAATTATATGGGATCCTTCCTTTCTTTATGTAAAACTAAAAAAGATAGAATTATAAAATTCAATCCTCATTTGCATGACAATAATAAATAAATAAATAAATAAAAGGATCTTCCAAAACTGAAACACGTACAGGTGACATGTATTTCCCCAAAAGGCTGGGTATCACCGCATTTATAAAATATATATATGCCTCCTACAATTTTGATGTTAATGTGAAGTCATTCTTTTTGTAAATAATCTCTTCGCCAACATCATATTCAAACAAGCACCTATACTCAAATTATAATGAACATAATCTAGCTTTGGCATGCCAAATATAGCAACATCATATGCGCAGAAGTTAAATCTAGGGTTAATACAAATCAAACCAAACATAGGCCAGAAGTGTAAAGAACATTCATCCGTTATTAGGAACCTCTAAATTTTTGTATGATAACGGTTTTGGTGATACAAGAAGGCTTTCAGCATTACCACCACCAATCACTTTTAATTGTGACATGTTAGGGAGCATTAAAAGAAAACTCATAATAAGAAAAGTTGCATAAAAAGGAAAACCCACATACGATCAAGGAATTGGAATCAGTTTAAGGTATATATTCACTACTTTGCTGAATTACAGGTTCGGATTTTTGGGTGGTGACATGCGTTGCTCTCCAGCATCCATATGCCGCGCGCTTTCTCAAAGTTAATTTGAAGATGGCAAGAAACCCAATTCTAACCTTTAATAAAGCATATATAATTCCACGGGCTTCAATAAACAAACAAATATTGTCTTGAAATTGTTCTCTGCAAGTACATTATATTATTCTCAGAAGCAAGAGCTAGGGTTTCTCTCCTTTCATTTAGAGAAACCCTAGCTAGTGTCGCCTAAGCTCTTTTAACAGTCGACCTCTAGATCCGCTGTTTTTTGGGGCTGTCGGCGTTAGCGAGACTTGCTTCGGTGGCCTTAGACGTTGCTTGGTGAGCCCCGTTTCCTTTTTTTTTTTTCTTTTCTTTTCTTTTCTTTTCCATCTGAGTGTTTGGGGGAGCGCAAATGTATTGGGAGTCGAGAGTGAGGGAGATGTGGACCAGGGAGGGGGATGTTTTGGGGTCGATTAGGTCTTTGGGGCCTCCGTTTGTGAAATTGACGGGGTTGGGAACGTTGAAGCGATTGTCGGACTTTGCGAGAGGGTTCACCGTTGGATGAGGCATTCTATTGAGGTTGTATTGTTTTTTTTTTTTTTTTTTTTTTTGTACATAATTTTTCCAAGTTAATGGAGTATCGCCTCCTTTTCATCAAAAAAAAAAAAAAAAAAACAAAAAAACAAACAAACAAACAAATAATGTCTTATTTGAAGCATGAAGGCAAACACAGCTTTAGAGCACCACTCTCTAGTATCTCTTTCATTCTTCATGCAAATCATTGATTAAGGAAAATATTAGAATGATTACGGGGAATTAGTCAAACCCAGTCACATTGGGCCATATATAGGAGTTGTCCATGCGCGGCCAACCCACGTGTTATGCATCTTATGCATATATATAAAATATATATATATATATATAGACTCGAGGGCCATGTATATGCGACTTTTCTATGTAACTTTCTGTTGTCATTCTAGCATTTCCCACAAATTAAAAAGTGATTTTGACGAGACCAGAGCGGTGTGTGTTCATGAAGTAGTCCTCCCAGTCAATGCACTTCGGATCAAAATTAAATGCATCTGCTCCTGCTCCTACTTCTCTTGCAACCGCTCGCAACTTCTCCGTGTCAAGTCATCAAATCTGCAACAACGCTACTTATTCGGTCAAGAATGTTATTGGTATATATGAATGGAAGACACAAACTCAAAAATTTACACACAAACTTATTACTTTATTAATATTCTACATAGGTGTGTCTTTATATAGACACTTTTTTTATAAGACACTTTTTTTTTATAAGAGAAAAATAATTGCTTTGAACAGTTGAACTCATCACCTCTTACTTTCAAACACCATACAAAATTATCGGGCTAACAAATTGGTTGTTAATTTTATATAGACACTCTTAAGGCATACGCCTAATAGACTCGACAACAAACTTTAATTTCCTAATTTATAATTTTTCAATTATAATAACTTTACCTAAAAATATAATTAAAAATTAAACGTCCTAAATAAGTATGTATAACTCAATATGACTTAAAACTAAAATAAAAAGTAACGTTTGAAAAGGACTTTGCTAGAGTGACACCCCTAGAAGGCACAACCCTTATCCAACCATCTAAGTTTATGAGCTCGGGATGCGAGGGTACGTATGCATCTTGAGATTCAAATATGGTTAGATGGGGTGCGCTTTCTAGAGGTGTGCGTTCTAACATTTTCCCTTTTCTAATATTTTTTCTCTCGTACATTAGCAACGCATTAAAAAAAAAAAAAAAAAAAAAAAAAAAAAAAAAAAAAAAAAAAAAAAAAAACCGAAAGAGACCGAAAGAAAGTAGAAAAAGTAAAACGTATGCATGTTTTTTCCTTAATAAATAGAGGGCAAATTAATAAGCACTTACTTTCCCTTGAAGAACATGTAGGTTTTATAGAGGTTGACAAACTGTATTGCAGAGTTGATGTTTTGATTCATCTGGGAACAAATGCGTTCGAAATGCTGGCAACATATTGTATTTAAAAGCTGGAGAACCTAATTAATGAGTGACAAACAATACGTAAAAGCATGAGAGCAGTTGATATATATTAATTGCAACAAAGAAAGAAAGAAAGGACATGTATGTTTTAAGCTGACCTTGAACGGCAATACATAACGTATGTTCATGTATCGATAGAAGCTATCCGTTTTGGTGAAGATGATAGGCTCCCTGACCCTGACTACCTTTCCATCTCTACCTATCCATGGATGGTTAGAAAAGTAAGAGTGACCATATTGTTTGAGCTTAAGGATATTCACAGGATTCCTTATGGACGATCCAACATGATATATGGCCTGAGAGAGTTGATTTGCATTCGCAACCATAGCCATGATGATAGTGTTCACCACCATGTCCCCTGGGATCTGTAAATTAATTTTTGTTAAATATTCACTTAATATGTATTTTTTTTTTTTTGAGAAATTGGAGACGAGCTCCAGAAAGTTTGTATTAATTAATCACAGAGTCAAATTAATACACTATAGGGTTGGTTACCTCCATGCCATATACAACGAATGTTATACATTCACTAAATATTTCATGAGCGATATATATATGCTACCAAAAGAATGAAACGGAAAGAAAAACCTCACCAGATCAAGAGTGCACTTGCTATTTCCTAAGAAGCATCTTACTTTCCCCTTGCCATAACCAATGAACATATGATCGATAGTTCTGTATGTAATCAGAACATGCAAATATGAGCAAATTAATTAAGCTTAAAGGATATATACAAGCTAAATGCCTAAACATTAATTAGAAATCAAAAGGGCCAAGCATATACACATTTACTTTTTTTTTTTTTATATATATATAGGAACGAGACTTTATTTTATCAAGCCAAAAAAAAGTTTTCTACATGGTGAAAAACGATGTATTTCCTTAAAATAAAGAGCATATATGCATTTATTTCACAATATATATCCTATCTCTATTAGTGTATCAAAGAATTGGACATGCATACTTTGCTTTCGATCGGAAGTGCTATTTCAGATTTATTCGTTGCGGTTAACGTTCCACAAGATGCAAATACTACTAAATTAAAGGTTCTACAAGCCATAAACAGCCTCAAGTGAGTGCTAGTTTGCTTCCCCTATGGATCTGGATTAAATAAAGAGAAATGATAGAATGACAACACTATGTCACAACAACTGATGTGGCGTGTGAGCCCTACATCAAAATCTCATAAAAAGACACATTCAATACCCCATTTTAATGTGGGGTCCACACGCCACATAAGTTGTTGTGCAATGCGTTGGGACGTAGTATCGTTGTCAATATTCTAACATTTCCCTTAAGGAAAGTATCTAGGTTCATCATGTAAACTAAAAAGTATATCATGCCTGAATATATCTAAAAGTGGTTCGAAATGATTGTGATATGTTTTTCTTGACCATATTACAATCTTTAAAAATGGTTGAAAGGGGGAAATGAACTGAGTTTTAGTTTTTCTATATTTACCCTTAATTGCAACCTTAATCACTCGAGAGCATGAAAACCAATAGAAAAAATAGTATTAATGTGTATATACATGTAAAAGTACATGTGTGTTTATAATTTATTTTTTTTTAAAGGCAAAAATGTAAAAAATATAGAAGGTTGAATTCAGTATAAAACTGGTTGGCATTTAAATTAATCAATCCATTTTTAAAATAAAGCAATGTAACTTCACAACTATGCTTAAGAGAGGTAATAATATTGGACCATTGTCATAGAAAAAAGAGGAAAAAAGGACCTTAAAATTGTGATATGAGGACAGTTTTAGTTTATCGGGCTGCATCATACATGCATCCATATGTGATGACTAGCAACTAGCAATTAAGTACGCATAAATTGACATACACTAATGTTGATTTACCTAATTCCGTCAACCCAACCAGGGAATGGTTCTTTGTAAGTGCTGGTAATAATTGTAGGTCGTATTATAGCGACTGAGATGTTTTCTTTGTTGTCCCCAATTAACATTTCCCCCAACGCTTTCGTAAATACGTACGTGTTTGGCCACCCATACATTCTTGCCCTGTAATAAAATACAACACATGCAAAAAATAGAAAAACGGATTCATAAGTTTAAGCCTAATTAATGACACAACTAAATCAATCAATTGGAATATATACCTTGTCAAACCAAGTTCTTTCATCGCAACTTTTTCATCTTCATTTGTTGCTTTGCGAGAACGAAGTTGCTCCAAAGTTTCATTTGCAAGGTCTATCTCTTGTTTGATGTCCAAGTCTGGGCTTCCGTTTAGTGTTTCCCCAACCCGAAAAGGCTTCTCTTCCACAAGTCCACACTTCTCCCCGCACACGTACGCTATTCCAAGAAAAAAATAAAAAATAAAAAATTAATGGCACACGTGTGGCATGTAATTAATCACATGTAACATGTTAATTGCTCGACCCAATTAATTTCCATCTCCAAACCAAGAAAAAAGATTAATTTCCATCTAGTTGATAATTATTTAATACTCACCTGTACCAACCAACACGGCCAGATCCAAAAATTTATGTTCCACTGAGCTAGATTGTATAACTAAGATATGTATTGGTCATAATCTATTTTAGATTAAGACATGACCAAAAAGAGAGATATCCCTAAATTAACTAATATTTAAAATCTCACTTTTTATTACATATATATACATTATTATTATATGTATACTTAAAAAGAACACACACATAAATTGTCATAGACAAATAGACAGAATGTTATTCATGATGTCTATTTTTTTTTTTTTCAAATACCATACTTATATATCAGGGGAAAAGTCAAGAGGGTAGTGTGTCTATCCAGATACAATTACTCATGTGGATCATGGTATAGTCTGCCAGAGCATGAGTTTGGAGATTAAAGTTTCATTGGAAATAACTAGACCTGATCATCAAGCGAGCTTGGGCGGGCCCTAGGCAGGCTTTTTTTTGAAAGCCTTATCGAGGCCTGCCCAAGCCCACTTCTAAGAATTGCGAGCCCAAGCTCGTCACTGGTCGGGCTTAGGCCGGACTTAAATGGGTCTTTAAAAAAAGTATTAACAAAATAAAAAAATGTTTTGAAAATTGATTAGTGAACCAAAACATATTATAATAAATATATAAATATGCAATTAAATGGCAAGAACAAATGATTAGCACATTGGTTATGACTTTAGTGTAACATTTGGGCAACCAAGGTTCAAACCTTGCTTCTTCAATTTTTAAAAATATATATACATATTTCTACATTTTGGACACAAGTCTACACGGGCGGGCCGGGCCGGGCTTGGGTTGATAAGTGCAAATCCAAGCCCGACCCATAAACTAGCGAGCCTTCATGGGCTTGGGCTTGGGTCGGGACGGGCCCTATTGAGGTTTTCAAGGCCCAAGCCCGACTCATGTTGACCGGCCCAGGCCGGTCTGGGCGGGTACCAGCCCAGTGAAATGGTTGATAATTGATTTCTTTCTTTAGTAGAGTTATCTTTTGCGTTTCAAGTTCTCTCTATCAATGTGAGTTTTGTTTTGTTGTTTCGTTTATTTATTCATTGTTGTAGCTAGATTTTTTGTTTATAGATTTCTTTGTTTAGCTAGGGTTATTAGATTTACATGCATGATTCAAGGTTCTTTGATCGTTGATGATGAGAATTGTAATTATTTTTTGTTTATTTATTGTAATATTATGGTTACATGCATATCCTTAATAGCTAGCTTTGGTTTTATAAGATAATTGTTACTTGTCGTGGAATAGTTATCTCAAATTAATTTGTTGATAACGTGGTTATCTTGATGTCTTGATTGTTATCCTTAATAGCTAGTTTAATCGGATAAGTGTTATTCTTGTTGTAAATTAGTTATCTCAAATTGGTTTATAATGTAATATTGAGATCATGTGATTATATCTTGACCTCTTGATTGTAATAAGTTCGTGATTATATCTTGATCTCTTGATTGTAATAAGTTGACCTTTAAGAATGAAATTTAACACTGATTTGTTATTGCTATGCTCATGTTCAATTTGGACAATCCATTGAAAGTTCTTGTTATCTTGTTATTCAATTTGGACACTTCGCCAATTAGTTGAACAATGTATCTATGTTGAGTTTCAACTCTAATTTTTTAATAAATAGCCTACATCTCAAGTTTCTTAAGAAGAGTATTCATAGTCTTCAATTTCACTAAAATTAGATATGATGTTGTTTTAATTTGTGTTGAAATATGTTAGTTGCTTGTCGAATAATGTTGATGTTTCTTTTAATTTTCAAGATTTGGATGGGATATACTCTGTTAGCTAAAGAACAGTGCCTATCTATGTACCGGTGAAAGAATGCTATCAGAGTGTTTTGTACACATTATATGTATGCAAATTTGTGTAGCTTGTGTAGTTGTTTGTCGATTTGTTGAATAATGTTGATCTACTACTTTATAATATACTAGTAATTATGAAATGTTAATATCTGATTCTTTCGTAGACATTGTTTGTAAAATTTTGATATTATACAAATATCTTTCCAATTAAAGTAATATTTGTAGCTTTTTAATTCTTTTAGGAGATTTTATTGCACGTTATTTTTTACTATTTACTGCTTTAGTTTTTTTTTAAAATTTTACTATTTAAATATTAGCGATAGCTCAGCGTTGTCGCTAATTTGTTGCTAGGCGTCTGTGCTGACTGGACACTAGTCAGCGACAGACGCCAAGTATGTTGCTGAACAACAACAGACTTGCGACATACACATCTATGCTGATTGGATTTCAGTCAGCAACATACGTGTTTTTGTTGCTATTCAGTGACAAAAATTTGTCATAATTTTGTCGCTGAACAACAACATAATACAAAATCTGTCGTTGAGGTGCACCAGCGACAAAGACTTTAGCAACAACCTTTATCTGTTGCTGATTTGTTGCAGAGTCGTTTAGCAACAAAATTGTACCAATTCAGCATCAGACTAGTTTGTTGCTGATCAATTGGTTTTTTCTTGTAGTGTTCGTAGATTAGACAATGTCGAAGAGCATAGAAAATAGCTTTTGCTTCAGCCACCGAAGCATATAACGTTTGTCCAATTCACATAGCACCGGCAAATAAATTAAGTAGAACCATTTGAAAGATGCAAGATCCACCCAATGCTACCTATTTCCGTGATTGAGTTCCATGCGACATCGGTGAATAGAGTTGTAACGACCCAAAAAATTAAAATCTTAATTACACATTAATTTGAAGTTTTGACCTTTGATTTAATCCCTACGTAAAATACTAGGTCAAATATCGAGTGTTGAGACCGAAGTGTAGTAATGCAACACCTTAAAATAGCTATATAGATGGAAAACTATATAGTAAGAATTAAATTAATGCAGTTTATAATTTATAAAGCCAAGATTATAATTAAATTCATTAGAATGCCAAAGTTATGAGAAAGAGGTTAATTAACTAAGTAAATTAGCCTAAGTTCATAAACTAGACTATCCTAAGTAAATAAAGTGATAATAAAGACTAAAAATAGTTAATTATGGTTAAATTATAGAATGGAATTATTTTAGTCTATAATGATCTTATAACTCAACTGCTAAAGTGAAAAATGTTGGCTAAGTCTATGAAATTAATGAAAGGGTATAATAGATATTTCACATCTTGAAATCTAGAAATTTATAAATTTATTTATGAGGTGTCACTGTATGGGTGGGGTTAGAAGAGATAAAGTTAAACATTTTGATTTTACAAAATTGTTTGGAAAAATCATGTGGTGGTGGAGAGCTTAGAGTGTGTCTTAAAGTGTGTATCATATGTGTTGCTTTTGGTAGAAGAGACTTAAATTTAGTATAAAAGAGAGTCTCCACCTCTTTCTTGTTGATCATAATCAAGTGAGAAAAGTAAGTGTGGAGAGTAGGAGAGAAAAAAAAAAAGAGAAACCATGGATATTTGAGAGAAGATTCTTGAGAGTTTTAAAGTGGGTTTGATAGATCGGCACACGGGGGACATAGATTCACTAATTTGGAGCAAGTTGGAGCAAGATTTGGGATTCAAGAGTAGCTTTAGGTGAGTCATCAACCCCAACTTCACTAATTTTGATTTTATAGGATTTTTGGTGTTCAATCTCTATTTAGTCTTTCTTTTATGATGGATTGTGGTCAAATTAGCTACTTGAAATCGTGTTATTGTTAGATGTTGTTGGGGGTGCTATGTCCCAATTTATGGGCATTTGAAATTACTTTAATAGGTAGATTTTATTGAAGAATCATTGCATTTTGAAGCCTTTTGGTGGTGGAACAACTCCATGTAGAAGCTTTGAAGTACTTTTGCAAGTTTCTACCTTAATCACTTTAATTGTGTGGAAAATTATGAAATTATGTCATTGTTGGGTGGTTTAAATTATGGATTTGCATTGGATCTTATGTATGCTAAATAATCTATAGTCACTATGACTTGTATAGTTCAATCATCTAAAAGTGTGAGACTCTCTTATTAATGGTGGATGTTTTAATGTAGAACATTTGACACTAAATGTATAATTGCCATTGTTTGAGTTATTTATAAATCAAATGACAAAGTCATTTAAACAAGTTCTTTGGGTATTAAATGAGATCTTAGTAACATTATAATAAGAGTTGGAGTTGAGGCACTCTAAGAACTGAACACACTAATAGTTAATATGGTCATATGTCAAGAAATAAGTATAGTTAAGCTTTAAATTTTAGGGAATTCATTTGGAGTTTAGATTTTAAATTATTTTGAGGCAAATTGATCAATTTTGGTTAGAAATAAATTTCTTTGATGGTACACATGTGTACACAATGGTTTGTAACTTTAAATTAAATAAGTCTAATTCATTTTAAAATAAGTTTAACGGCGATAACTTAATTCATATGATTTTCATTGAAAATATATTATCCTACAAAAAGAAACTTAAGTGATAAGAGATTTGTTTGAGAACCTAATTGAGTTGATTGTCTTGTGTGGGTGAGATAAGAACCCCGACTTGATTTTAAGTTAGGATTTGTTCAAGAATTTCATCATTGAGTGTCATCACGTCGTGTCCCAAAACTAATGTAACACACATGTACTACTTGTTAATTGAACTTAAGAGTTGATGTACTTCACAGATTTGAGAACCTCAGTTGAGGCGAGGAATTAGCGAATTATTTTGTAAGTAAACCAGTATGAGCATTATCAGTAGTTCTCTTCTGCTTCTTGAATTTAATTTCTTTAATTGTGCCTATTTATGAAATTCCACTCCTAGTTAGAGTGTATGAGGGCTAAGTGAGTCAGAAAGGTAATCTCCTGGGTATAACGACCGATTCGCAACCGGAACCATACCCCGAGTTACTAGATTTGGGTCGTAGACGGGATGGGAGGTATTCGGGGAGCCGTTAATACCCCTACGTTCACGACAATTTTGAATATGTTGGCACTGCCGCGATTCTAGGAAGTTGAGCTTGTGGCGGTATAGTCGCAACTCGATGGATTTGAGACCACTTTGTTTCTCTTTTTTTGTTTGCATGACACTCTCCTTTCATTGCTTTTATTTCCAATCTATTTATCATGCACTTAATTTGTTTTCTGTTCTTTTATATTCCTACATGATTTATCAACTATTTATTTAATTCTTAAAGTACTCTTAAAGATTCATTTGGATTTACTCACTTGAATTGTTTCCTTTCGCGGTGACAATTGCATGCCCCTCGTCTAGCAAGGGGAAATAGTCAGTGATTGGCGACTACCTCTGAGGGCTCTCGAAGCGGCTTACACTTTTGTGATACTGTGGGTTTTGTGTTATATATACATTTTGATGTTTTTATAAAACTCTGGGATATTGGGATTGAGCGACACTTTGATACATGTATATGCTCATTTTACCACCATATGTATACATGGTATATATTACAGGATTCCACAGATAGATTGTCCCATTTTACGTGTTTTAGAGTTATTTAAATTGCTTCATTTATTTTCATTCCGCGCTTACTAATTTAAATCTTGCAAAATTAATAACTCAATATTAAAACACCAAACTAACGATAAAATGGTATAAAAAGGATGACTGGGCTTGCATTGACCTTACAGGGGTTGACTGAGGGTCCACGTAAGTTTAGGCAGAAGCGGGACCCAGTTTGTGGGAATTGAGATCGTCACAAGAGTGATTTCTAAGAAATTACCATTCTAAGTGCTAAAAGGTTGAGGTTGTCAAAGAAGGGAGTTAGGAGCATTGGATTTCAAGAAAAGACAAATATGGATGACAATTCATGATAAAAGGGTGAGAGTAATATGATCTTTAAAGATTTTGGAGTTCCTATTTTTCCACAATTGCCATATACCAAAAACTAGCCATTGGATGATAGGCAGGGGGTCTGGTGAACCCGGAATTGATGCCAGGATAGAAATCCAAATATCTTTCAGTGGATCATCAAGTGAGACACTCGGACGAAAAGCAATGGGGGAGGCAAACCAGAATTGAATGGTCTGAGATTGAAAGAGAATATGAGGGATGGGTTCGAAATAGGCTTTACATGAGATGCATTCCGGTGAGTGGATAAGACGTTTTTTTCATAGTGATTAGTCGGTGGGATGAACTCCATGAAAGCCTTTCCAAATAAAGAGATGCAAATTTCTAGGCAATGGGAGTTTCCAGATTGAATCCCAGAAAGAATCATTTGGAGCAGTAGAAGAGGAAGGACGTAGATCCGATCAAATTCTTCCTTCATGAACCGAGTCTCTGGCTAAGCAATAAGCTGATTAGACAGAGAAAGAACCACAATTAGTATAATGCCAAATAGTTTTATTCGGGCATTCTAAGGAGCTGAAGGGGGTTGCTAGAATGAACCGAATTTCATCAGGTGCGAAAATTTGTGTTAGTAGAGGTTCATTCCATTGATGAGATATTGGATTGATAAGATCATTGACAAGTTATATGGTGGATTTAGGAATGAGGGGTGAGGTCGGGACCATATAGTAATTAAGGATAGTCGTGCTACCCATGGGTTGTCCCAAATAGGAGTTGAAAATCCATCGCCAATTCGTTTACGAAGTTCTTGTTGGACTAATTGTCATCCTTCCAAAATACTTCTCCAAATCCATGATGGTCCCTAGAGGTGCATCCGGGAAGTTTATATTTGGGTGATATTTAAATTTTAGAAATGAAGCTACCACTGAATTTGGATTCATAAGTAGACGCCATCTTTGTTTTGCAAGCAAACTGAGGTTAAAGAGATGAGATTAGGAAATCCCAATCCTCCAGCTTTTTTTGGTTTGAAAAAAAAAAACCAAGGACACCAGTGAATACCTCTGGATTTCTGAGGTGAGCTCCACCAAAATCGAGCAATTATAGCTTCAAATTGACAAATGAACTTTAAAGGCATTTTAAAGCACATCATTTGATAGATGGGAAGTGCTTGTGCTACGATTTTGACCATGATTTCCATTCCAGTTGGGGACAGGAAGTGTTCTTTCTATGAAAGCAAACGCTTTTGAAGATGATCCAACAGTGGCTGGAGCATTGCAGATTTGGCACCCGATAAGTTGAATTGAACCCCCAAGTATTTCCCAATATCAGAGGCAGTTGGGATACCAAGTTGAGCTTCAATTGTGCTTAGATTTCCCTTCGAGTATCTTTGCTGAAACACATAACTAATTTAGAATGATTACTTAATTGTCCAAATATAAATGCATAAGTATCCAAAATGCCCTAAAGATTTCGAATATCCTGTAATGTGGCTTTACAAAAAAACAGGGAATCATCAGCAAATAGGAGATGAGACATTGATGGAGCAACTGGGGTCAGTCGAAATCCTTGGAAAAGTCCATCATGTTCAGCCTGATGAAGAAGGAAAGATAAAGCCTCTGATCCCAAAACGTAAATTAATGGTGATAAAGCGTCACCTTGACGAATACCTCTAGATGGAGTAATGGTAGCTGATGGGAAACCATTAATCAAGACTTTATAGGAGACAGTAGAAATGCAGCAATGGATCCAAGAAATTCACTTGGTTGAAAAACCAAAGCAAGACAACAAGTGAAGCAAAAAAAGCCATTCCAGACGATCATAAGCTTTGACGATATCTAATATAAGGGAAACCTCTTTGGATCTTCTCTGTTTGTTTTGCATACAGTGCAGGATGTCATGAGCAAGGACAATGTTATCAGTAATTTGCCAGTCAGTGATGAAAACATTTTGTCTTGGGGACTTTAAGGAGATGAAGAAGTTTTTCGGTCGATTAGCTAAGACTTTAGCAAGAATTTTATAAGATGGGTTGCACAGACTAATTGGTCTACAGTCTGATAACATATAAGGGGCTTTGGTCTTAGGGATGAGGGTGATCAAGGCATGGTTCAAATTTGAAATAAAAGAGGACGTGACATGAAAGAGGTTCATCATTCTCATTATATCATTTTTCAACATATCTCATTGGGATTGAAAGAAGGCATTAGTGAAGCCATTAGGGCCACGACATTTTGGGGGTGCATTGAGAATAAAGCATGATATACTTCTTCTTCAGTAAAGGGAGAATCTAGCATAACAATATTATTTTGGGATATATGAGGTCGAAAGGAATGCAGACTGAAAAAGTTTGAAGTGGAATGAGAAGATGTGAACACAATTGAAAAGTAGTCTTCTGCATGATGTCTATTGAATCATGCTTGTATCTATATATTTATTTTGTTTGCCATGTTTCATTAAAAAAAAAAAAATGTTTGCTATGAGTGTTTAGACCTTTTTCAACCTTAATCCAATGGGAATTAGCAGAGCGTCCAACCCCATAATCCGAGAGAAACTAAAGAAATATATGATGTAACCAAGAATCAAACCCCATGACGCTACTTCCGTCAAAGTTGTGATGCTCCTTCCTTGACCACTACACTACACCCCTTCAAAGAGTGCATATATGCTTATCATAAATTGTCTAATTAAATGACACTAAGCGACAACAATATATTTAACAATTTTTTTTTATGAGAAATAACTTTGCCCCACCAGGAATCGAATAACTCATGACCTCCTCTTACTTCCAAATCCTACACCAAACCTAGTATATATGCCTATCTTAAAATTGTCTAAATTTATGTATCAAAATTATGTCTTATTGTACCCATAGCTTAGAGATTGAAGAAAGTAGATTTATTTTAGAACTAGAATAATAATTTTAAGAGAGATATTATTTGGTAACCTTGCAATATGCTTTGAAATATGTGTGCACACATATCAAAATACACCACATAGCTTTCAAAAAAATGAAACTTTTAATTTGTTAAAATATCATTGCCTTGGGGTGGACTAGCTGATGTAAAAAAGAAAAATGGGGGCTAGCCTTTGTATTCAGTTTTTTTGTAATATAGTAAGGTCCAATCGCAAGGTGAGAAGAGTTATGTATAGGCTTTAGTATAAAAGTGAGGTTTACTCCAAAATGTGAAGGCAAGATAGAATGTCTACTCCGCGCGTATAATATATAATTATATACATAAGCCTTAATATATATTGTATTCCAACTAGTCGATGTGGGACTATACCAACATCTCCAACATGTTCTACTGTGTTTTTTTTTTTTTCAATTAAATTAATCATATTTAACCAAGTGGGTGGCTCACTGATTTGGCATGAGGTCATAATGTAGGTAAGATGTGTTTTTTCTTATCAAAAGAAAATAATTAATAATTCTCACCAGTCGAGACATGCAGAACAATATCTGGTCTCGCACACTTCTTTGCAAAATCAAGAACATGCTTGGCTCCCAATGTGTTGATAGACAACGCTACATTATATCTGTACATCACAATTGATATAAAGGTCAATCGAATCAAGGAATGTGGGTTATATATATAATGTTTGTGCGCATGCATGCAAATCGATGCGTATATGAAGCGGTGCATGCCGTTTGTATATTATGGTTAGGTGTTAAATTATAATTTTTTGGATAATGTGTTACATTATGATGTAATGTTATGAGGAATAGGCTTGGGAGGCCTGGTGGGAGGCTTTTGGTGGGGGTTTGTGGATTAAATTGATGAGGGATTTGAGGAAGAAGGTGACGCAGAGAGTGGATATGAAGTGGAAGAAGGGTACGTTCTAGCCTTACTTGTGTGTCCTTGTGTTGTAGTGGGTCAAAGGGATAATGAAACAAATTTTATCGTGGGTGGGGTTGGGGACGTCGATGTAGTCGTCGGAGGCTATTGGGCTTCGTGGGTTCAAGGCAAGTGTCGGGTTTAAGGTTCAGCAGGTGGTATCTCTTTTGGTTTGGAATATAGCTAGGGCTAATTGTGTTGGATGAGGCATTCGGTTGTAATTTCTTTTTCTTTTTTGGGTTTGTACATAAACTTTTCAATTTAATGGAGTATCGCCTCCTTTTCATAAAAAAAAAAAATGATGTAACACCCCAAATGCACAACAAATTAAGCTGACATTAACAGCTTAAAGTGCACTTCGCTCTTTTTTTGATAAGAAAGAAATCAATTAACTTACCCTCGCTTAGGCTAACATGAATTCAATTAATTTAACAACTTATTTTTACCACATTTCTCCACTTTTATTGTGATTTAATATCATTGACTTATTTTTAATTTGAAAATTCTTATAACTACGTGTCATAATAAGTACTATCAATGAACTTAAGTCTAGCTATGTCTAATTATCAACATATATTATTTAATTTTCGGTACCTCATGCAATATAATTACTTATTATATAGTTCATTGTCTTATGCAATATAATTACTTATTATATAGTTCATTGTCTTATGCAAAATAATTAGTTATTTATTGCTCTAACTACGATAAATAGTACTAATTCAAAGAAGGATAATAAACCGACAAAAGTATTAATAACGATGACTATACATACCAAATTCCTTTATGAGAGTAACATGTACCTCACAATCTAGATATATGGCAGCTTCAGTTTTTAAAAGAGTTTTATGGCTTGCAACTTCGCATCAATTGAATTAACCTAATTCTACTGATCATTGGATATCCTACCAATTCATAAGATGATGAAGAAGAAAAAAGCCAACGTACAATCAAAAACATAAAGAAGAAAAAAGAAGAGACAATGTAGAAATCATAAAAGGAGCATCGTGGCATGCAATTTAAGTTGAAGACAATAGTCGCATTACAAAATAGCGGAACGATTAGAGTATGCATATATCACACGTTAGAATTAAAAGATCCAAAACCTATCTTAAATTAGTTAAAGTTAAAATATACATTTTTTGACGTTAATATGGGCTTGAACTCCCGATCTCTTACTCAAATAACATCATCTCAAACCAGTGATTCATCTACTTGATTGGTTACTTTTAATAATAATAATAATAATAATAATAATAATAATAATAATAATAATAATAATAATAATAATAATAATAATAATAATAATTAAAAAAAACCTCTTTATTCCTTAGCCACTTGAAATTCTAAAATTGCCCTTTATATTTTCCGTCTCCATTTTGTATTCGATCGTGTCAATTTCCTTTTTTTCTTTTTTGATTTTCTTTCCTAATTTTTTATCTTAACTAGTCGGCATCCCGCGCTTCAGCGTGCGCAGGCAAGACTAAGTATCAAAATATTATATAAATAAAAGTTGAAAAAAAAAACGTAAAAAGAATTATTATGTAATCTTTGATATGAACTCAAAGTCGCTCCCTTTATGTTCCTCGACAATTAATAAAAAAATACTTGCAAATACTATGCATATTTTTAAATCTACACAAAACATTAAATATTTACAATATATATTACATAGAAATAGCCGGGTTTGAACACATGACCACTTACTCCTAAATCTAATATCATACCATTGGGCCATCCAACCAATTATGATATCATCATGCCACATGTCACGTTGAAACAATTCCCACAGAAACAATTCCGAAAAATAAAAAATAAAAACCAAAAATCCTATTTGTATAACAATTAAAACATAACCTAAATAATATGTATAGTTTAATTTATTCTTAAATAATCTAATATATCATGTACGTAGTATGTAGTGTCTAATAAATAGAGAATTTTGAAAAAAAATTAAAAATTAAAAATCTTATTTGTATAACAATTAAAAACATAACCTAACAAAATTAGAAAATTAAAATTTTAAAACCAAAAATTCTATTTGTATAGCAATTCAAAAAATAACAAACATTAACCTTGCAGAAAAGTTAGTTATTGCAGCTAAGTTAACAACAACGGTAACTTCTCTCCACATCTCTTCCATCATCTTTGAGTCAGCTATTCCCAAGTTCTCACGAGCAATATTTCCAGCCACTGGTATCATCCTTTCAAATAAGAAGGCCTCGAAACCCGTTCCATGCATCTCTCGAAGATTTTTAAACAACTCATTTCCAATCACCTACAATATTTCAATTTTTTTTATTAAAAGGAGGCGAAACTCCATGAATAATCTATATGTAAAGTAACGATATTTCAGTTTAGACAAAAAGATTTTGTTATAAAGCAAGATTATATATATTAGAGAAGTTTTATTAGCTAGCTCTTGAGGGCTCCGAAGCTAGTCGTTAGAATAGGAAGCAACTGAACGAACCCCAGTTTTTACTGAGTTTACTCCGTTTACTCAACCTCAATTTTAAATTTTAATTGAAGAACGTACCCCTTTTTTTTTTCTAAAATCCCAAAATACCATTGCTAAACGTCCATTTTTTGTTGAATATACCCTATTAGTCAAACATTCCAGCCTGCATGTGGGTTTCAGACATGTAGGACCAATACCTCTTTAGATATTTCGGACATACGAGCCGAGAGGTCTTGGTTGACTTCCATCGAGACCTCTAAAAGAGGTCTCAACCGCTTCATCCAGCTCTATCGAGACCTTTGAAGATGTCTCGGTCTCGATGGAAGGCGATTGAGACCTTTTCAAAGATCTTGGTTGGAGCGGCCTTGTGTGACCAAACCCCTCGAGTAGTGACAAGAACGAACAAAAAAAAATTTCAAAACTACAATACTTACATGAAAACGACCAAAAAATTTAGCGGGTTTGCTCGAAATCACTAGATATGCTTGATTTCATCCATATTTTTTGCCCAAAATGCAAGATTCAAATACCAAATCGAAGCCCTAAACTTAACACCACCACCACCACCAACAACAACAACAATAACACAAAAATCGACTAAAAAAAACAAAAGAAAATCTAACAAAACCTAGAAATCGACATGAAAAAAAGGTGAGGAATGCACTCACGACGTCGAATCGATGTGGCTTTGCTTGGATTTTGTCGGAGGTAAGGAGCGATTCATGAGAGGGAGAGGGGGTTAAGTGATTGGGGTGAGTAGGGTATGGAGTTAGCAAAAAACTCTTTTATATGGAGGACAGTTAAATCATTTTACATTTTTCTTAAAAAAGTGGGGTACATTAAGCAAAAGCGGGGTCCATTCAGTCGCTCCCTTAGAATATTCAGCATTAGTAACAATTGTTTCTTCTGATGATTAATTTCTATGCATATATGTGCATGTGCATATATCCTTCTCAACATGCATAATGCATGGATTTATGTTTACAATTGTTGGGTTAGAACTTTTCATTATACATGTTTATTTTATTATATAGCTAGGTAGTTGTCTTCCCTTCTTAAAACTAGTTTATGTTATTTTATAGCTAGGTAGTTGTCTTCCCTTCTTAAAAGTTTTAAGTGTTTCTTTCGTTAGAAATTTTGTATTTAATTAATTAGTGATCGATAGAAATTTTGTTCTTCATTATATGGTTCTAGCTAGCAGTGTATATGTTTATTGTTTGTATTCCAGATATTTGTTAAGAACACAATAACTGATTGTCATTCTATTCTATATACTTATAATTTTTTAAAGCGAACTTTATGACAATTTGATGTTTTTTTTTCTATATATATATGAGGGTATTCAGGCGATAGCCTGATTATTTCCACAAGATTCTAGTGCAATTGGCCTAAGCGTATATACCAAGTGGCTCGGGCAATGACGCAACGGGGAATATTGAACCTGAGACCGTGCACCTAACCCACACAATCTCAAGCTCACTCTAGCTTACCGTTGGGCCAACCCGTCCGGGTTCAGTTTGATTATCTTTTAAACAATTAGAATTAGTAAATAATGTACTTTTATATTGGAGTAATTAGCTATATGTTTGGTTTTGTTACGTCGAATGCAATGTTGAGCTAGCCTTCAATGATTAATGAAAAAAAAAATTACTTCAAAAAAAAAAAAACAAGACGATTAAAATAACCTCAAGAAATAATTAAACTCGGAGCTTTTGAAAAAAAGTAATTACTTTTTAGTCTAAAGGAAAAACATATTACTAAAAGTTACATCGTGCTATGCATGCTTGAACCCACTCACTACGCTCGCGGGAACTTAATTATGAACTTAATTAATCTAATAATATATTTTCATATTCCAAGAATTATACTACTTTATTTTATTATGACTTTATTAACAACTAATTGTAAATTCAATTGACGATTGAAAAATTGATTATTTGTGATTAATTAAAAGGGAAGATGATGAGTTTCAGTTTAACAAAACATACAACCACATGTAGTATTACTTATTTATTCCAAGGGGGAAAATGGTTGCATTAAATTTCAAACCATGAAATATTACAATTCTCATCCTATGAAGCACAACACTGAATCCGATCCTTTCTTATCATATCCCATCACACTCGTCTATTTAATAGGCAATCCCGTATTTAATAGGTATTTGGTTAAGTTAAAGTTGTTAAATGTGAATAAAAAGATAATTAAAAGGTAAAAAAAAGATAATTAAGGAGTGATGGATCAAAGAACAATTGAATCTGGAACAGGAGTGAAAAAACGTGTATCAGATTGATGAGATAAAAAACGTGTATTGTATTGGAGTGATCGAGCTAGCGTATTTTATTGAGGTGTTCGAGCTTGATTTGGAGATAAAAAAAGGAAAGATCAGGAAACGGATTGATGAGAAGAGGAGTTGTAGCTTGATTTGGAGATAAAAAAAAATGAAAGATCAGGAAACACAACATATGTATGGGAAAAAATGTAATTTGGCTTACGACTAAAAAATTTGTGATTGGTGCTTTTATATATATATATATATATTACTATACAGATACTACACTAATAAAGAAAACTAGCTTCTATATATATGAAGCGAAGAACGACATGGTTACCTCGTCTCTAAGCCGCTGCATAGCTGTTTGAGAATCTGCAGCTCTTATTAACAAATAAAGTCTCTTTACTTCAGGTTGAACTCTCAGTACTTTCTCTACAAATACTACATCATCATCATCATATGTACATGCATGTTAGTATATATTTGTTCATGGAGAGACGTTGATAATTAAAATTGGAGTGGAGCACTACAGAGAAAGATATATTGATGACCTCCACAAATGGAGAAAGTAAATTACTATATATATATATATATTTATGTATATAGTTGCACATGTACATTTTCCAAGAAAACCAGTTGAGCCCGTGATAAGAATGCTCCTTTTCTTCAAAAACTCCAAAATGATGTCCAACTGATCCATTGAATTCAAAAGATCGATAAAATAGATATAGCTTTGTGGATTTATATATAGATGTGAATTGAATGGGAAGTACTGGCACAATGGAAAATTAGGTGACTCGAAAATTTGGTATGGGTTTTAGAGGAAAAGGTCATGGGTTCGAACCTCAGTGTATGGAGACAAGTTGTTTCTTTTTTATAAAAAAATAGAAAAAAAAGAAAATTATTTTTGTAACCTACTTTGGACACCACTTATCTATGTAATACACCTCGAAGAATGTGAATGTATATCTCGAGGTGTTACGCATACACCTCGAAATGTATCGCATGGATGAACATTCACTTGAGCTCACTAAGTACTTAAAATGAGTGTTTAAAGTGAGTTACTCTAACATTTTCTACAATCGTGTTACGTATATACCGTGTGATGCATCATAATAAGCTTGTACTCCGATCGTACGTGAATTAATACAGACCGTTCGTATATAGCTTCATAAATGTTTGTACGGCTCCTTCAAAGTAATATCTTTCATTAATACATGCACAACGTCGTACAAATGCATCCACTTGCCATGATGACATGAGTAATGGAGATCGTGTGGAACGATTGGTACACGTGAATTTGGAGGTGGTTAATTTAGAAACAATATCCGTAAATCCACTGGCCGTGCCAATGTGTGCTTGCCGACCCAACATAAAACAACAATTGTCTGGACTCAACTTAATTAACTTGATCTCGTTAAAAAATTGATAATTGTAGCTTTTATCACCAAGTAATACTATTTAGATTCATGCATGAGTCTGGACTCAACCTTTTTTTTTTTTTTCCAACTTTAAACTAAATTACCCTCATCCCTAACACACGCATCAATCACCCTTCCTTCACAGCCACTGCCACCGGCAACCACTGCCCACTTGTCACTGCCGCCCATCAGTCATTGTCGCCCATCGGTGTCGATCCTTTACTGCCACCATAAAGGGTCATCGTCATCACCACATCCACTTCCTCCATTATCGCTGCTATCATCTCTACCTTCACCCCTCCACTGCCCTTCCTCCATAGCCCCTCTCACCACCCGTCGCCACCTCCACCCATTACTTCCGCCGATGTTGCCATTGTCACCCCTAGGGGTGGGCAAATTGCGGTTTTGTGGAGAAAATCATCAAATTGCCACCAATTCGAGGGTTCACGATTTGGATGTTTTGTAAACCACCACCAAACCGCGAACTCTCAAAACCGCAACCAAACCGACCACGGTTTGGTCGGTTTGATTTCGCGATTTTCGTATGAAAGTCCATACATGTCCATCAAAAAAACATATGTCCATACATTAGCACCCACCAAAAACACAATGAAAAACATGAGCTCAATCAAAATTATGAGTCTAAATTCATTTCAAAACTTAAAACAACATGAAAAGGCTTCAACTCTATTCTATTTCATTTCAACTTTGGAGTGGTTTTGTGGTTTGGTGAGCCGCAGTTTTTTGTAAATGAAAACCACCACCAAATCGCGAATTTGCGGTTTTCAAGTTTTTAAAACTGCCCCAAACCGCTAGTTTAAAAAACTTGACCAGACTATGCAGTTTGGATGGTTTCGGCGCTTTTTTTGCGGATGCCACTACTTGTGATGGCCCCACTCCACAATCCTAAATTGGGCCCCACCCGACCTAGACTTACGTGGACCCCCGAGCCCGTCTCGCTGAGTCACGCAAGCCTAGTCAGCCTTCCTTTATCATTTCAAGCAATTAAAGTTGAGTTAATCAATTAGTGAGTTATCATAGTTATAGCGGAAGCAATTAAACCTCAAACTAACTGAAAAACCTCAAAGGCACAAGTTAAGACAACCTAGTATGTGGAAACCCCGAATATGTACATCATCAATGAACATTTAGAGGAGACTAAACACAAGATATACATGCCCAAAATCTCTCAAAAACCCAACTCCCAGTGTTTTAAAACAAGTATATCTAATAATACAAAAGAATCACCTATGTCATACAAGTGGTAGGAACTGCTCCGGTATCCTCAAATAATATCTTCTAGCTGTGAAGCCTTCCCCTTGCTGGACTATGGATCTGCACTCCGTCAAACACAAGAATGATGAGCCCAGGTAAGTAACACCAAGCATGACATATATACAACATTTCGAAGAAAAGAACAGGGAACGCATGAATATAAAAGACAATAAATAATTCAATCAATAAGTAAGGGTCCGAATACGAAAACTGAATAGCCAGGAGTCCCGACCAAAAGGTCGTTGAGTTGCGGCAAAAGCCCAGCAGACTCGGGTTCAGGACGAGACACAGCCTACCAGCCCTAACCCTTGCGACAATGAGATATCCACAGACCCGGATAAGTGCTCCCAACGTACACTCAATTAGGAGATATCAACGGCGTCCAGATAAGAGCTCATATCACAGATAAATAATAACCATGACTCACTTGCCAATGGACCACTCAACCAATAGAAATTTCAAAAGAAATGATGAACAGAGCAATAACAACAAATCTAAAGCTCAAGAAATAATTGTAAAATTCCCTAGCTGGTTTACTTACTTGTATCCAAGCTAATACGCACTCAAATAGGCTCTGACACGCCTCCAAATCTGTACTCAATACCCAACACTAGTAAATTATGCCCCTGATAATCATGTAGGCAAATTTATATTGTGTTAGAGCCTATTTGAGAACTTTTAAATTTTCAACTCCCAAAAGTGTTTAAATTAGGAAAATCTTAATGGTGGCACACTTTTGGAAGAAATTTTTCGGTGCAAAAACTTCCAACAACGTCAAAACCAACTTTTCTATAATTTCCTTAACCTTTCCTATTTTTTTTTTCCAATTTTTCCTGAATTTTTTTGAATTTTCCTGTGTTTTTATTTAATTTTCTTCCTATTTTTTTGTCTGTTTTTTTTTTTTTTAATTTTGGGCCCTTTTGGGACCCTTCCTTTTTCCTGAACCGGGCCGACTGAACCGGCCCGACCCAGGGCCTTCCCCTCCATTCTTCATCTCTTTCGACCGAAAGAGAGGAAATGCACAGTTTTTTTTTCTTTTTCTTCTTCTTCAACTTCAATGCACACAAATGAGATGTACAATCAAACTCTAAACCCAACATTTACTCACCCAAAATCAACAACAACAACATTAAATTCAAGAATTTGAAATGACCAAATTGTTCAAATGATGTTAATGGAGATGAAGATGTACCTAGCTTGATGTTCTTGCAAGTGTGATCACTACTACTTCTCCACCCTCACTGATTGCTCTTCTCTTTTCTCCAACAAACTCAAAGAATCTCTCTTCTTTCTCTCTTCCTTCCTTGCCAAAACGTTGTGAGTGAGTGAGAGTTATGAGTTTTATGTATTGGATAAAGATTGAACTATGACCACACATCCATTTGTGCACACGTATCTCGAGGCATGTCTAAGGGACCACCTTCATTCAATTATTAACCAAGTCATGCACAAATGACTCACAATTAAACTCCATTGACCTCTTGATTTGTCAATCCACGTCTCGAGACACATCATGTGGCCATTTTAATTTTTCACTAACTATAGTCACATTAATGTTTACATTTAATGTGACCACATTAACCACTTATTAAACCAACATAAATTCAACATTAGTCCAAAATAATTCAGCTTACTCCATATGCGCTACTTTAGTCCCACGTCAACACGCGACTCGACGTACGCCTCCGTTGGTCTCAACACCGTTATGCCCCGCGTGTACCTTACCCGCACATTACCAAATTTCATTAAGTTACCTTGTTCAACCTTTGGTATAATAATTAATACATGAGATTTGGTATCAAACAAAAATAACATACCTCGGTGTCGACTCCCGAGATTTGGACATGTGTATCACGACAAGTGGGTCCCACGTACGACCCTGAAAATGATACGTGGCACGACGTAGATTTTTAGGATCGTTATAGTCTTCCCAACTAATTAGAATTTCATCTTCAAAATTGAAAAATTATAAAGGAAGGACTTACTGAAATTCAGAAGAGATAAGGAAAGTACTCGTGCAAGTACGACTCGAGCTCCCACGCAGCTCCTCATTTCCGTGATGCTGCCATTTGACGAAGACTGATGGGATCTCTTTGTTCCTCAAAATCTTCACCTTACGGTCTAGAATCTGAATAGGCTGCTCGTCATAAGTAATGTCCTCCCTCAACTCTATCTGGCTCAAATCCACTGTCGGCCGTCGGCCCTCTCTTGACCTATCCAGTTGAAGCATAGAAACATGAAATACAGGGTGGATCTTAGACAACGGAGGTGGCAACTCCAACTCGTACGCAACCTTTCCTATTCGCTTCTTCACCCTGAATGGACTAATGAACCTCGGCGCAAGCTTTTCTTTAATCTCAAACCTCTTGTGACACTTTATCGGAGAAACTTTCAGATGCACATAGTTTCCGACATCATACGCTAACTCACCGTGATACATGTCATTATATTTTTTCTGCCTCTCGTGCATACCTTTCAGTCTCAATCTAATCAGTCGTATATTCTCTGTGTGATCCACTACAATCTCAGGCCCAATCACTACCACATCATCGGGCTCCGCCCAGCAAGATGGAGATCTGCACGTTTTGCCGTAGAGTGCCTCAAACGGTGCCATACTAATACTGGCCTGATAACTCTTATTGTAGGCGAACTCACACAAATGAAGATACTCTTCCCATGATCCACCGTACTCTAACATACACATCCTCAGCATATCCTCGAGAATCTGAATCAGTCTCTTTGACTGTCCGTCAGTCTGTGGATGATAAGTCATCTTGAGATCCAAACGCGTACCAAACTGTGCCTGCATGCTCTGCCAAATCTGAGATGTAAACTGTGGCCCTCTGTCAGACACAATCGATAACGGAACACCATGTAATCGCACGATCTCGCGCTCGTACAAACTCGCCAACCTATCAACCCGATGTGTGGTAGAGATCGGTAAAAAGTGCGCAGACTTCGTTAATCTATCTACTATCACCCAGATATTGTCATGTCCGCGTTAAGATCGAGGTAGCCCACTGACGAAATCCATGGCAATATGCTCCCGTTTCCATCGAGGAATAGGAAGTGGTTGTAATAACCCACAGGGTCTTCGATGCTCAGCCTTAACTCGCTGGCATAACTCACACACTCTAACATAATCAGAAACATCGATCTTCATCCCCGGCCACCAGATAAGACGACGCACATCAACATACATCTTGGTCCAACCTGGATGAACTGTAAAACGTGAGCGGTGAGCCTCATCAAGTATCTCATTACGTAACTCAGCCACTGATGGAATCCATAGTCGACCTCTAAACCTCAGGCACGAGTCTATCGACTGACTCCAATCTGAATGATCCGGACTCTGGTACTGCTCATCTGTCTGTTGCCTCAAGTACCCTCTTTATCGATATTGTCTAAGTCCTCATCTGCCCACAAATCAACACTCTGGTACCGGTCGGAATATCAACAGAATACATCAACTCGACCACCTCGAGTAAACCATACTCGTGTGTCATGTGGCAAGTAATACTCTCCGAGTCTTCCCCTCTGCGGCTCAACGCGTCTGCAACAACATTGGCTTTCCCCAGATGATACTCCAAAGAGAAATCATAATCCTTGAGGAACTCAAGCCAACGCCTCTGTCTCATATTCAGATCCTTCTAAGTAAACAAGTACCTCAAACTCTTGTGGTCAGTGAACAACATAAACTTCTCTCCATAGAGAAAATGACGCCAAATCTTCAATGCAAAAACCACTGCCGCTAGCTCCAAGTCATGTGTAGGGTAGTTCTTCTCATGAATCTTTAGCTGTCGGGAAGCATAGGCAATCAATCTACCGTCCTGCATCAATACACAGCTTAGGCCGACCTTAGAAGCATCAGTGTTCACCTCAAAACCCTTTTCGTACTCAGATAATACCGAATCTGTTACGGTAGTCAATCATTCCTTCAAAATCCTAAAGGCTTGTTCATAACTATCATTCCACTTTGAAAATTTATATCTTTTTCTTTGTCAATTGCGTCATTGGTGTCGCAATTTTTGAGAAATCTTGAACAAAACGTTGGTAATAGCATGCTAACCCCAAGAAACTGAGATCTCTATCACTTTCCGCGATGTCGGCCAATCTATCAAAGCTCGACCTTAGCGGGTCTCGACACACTTCGTTGGCTCAGAAGATGTGTCCAAGAAATCCGACCTCTGTAAGCCAAAACTCACACTTACTAAATTTTGCATATAGTCACGCGAGCCCTCAAAGTCTGCAAAATTATCTGAGGTGCTCCCCATGATCCTCACGGTCTTAGAGTAGATAAGGATGTCGTCGATGAACACAATGATGAACCTATCCAAATACTTCCTCAACACTCAATGCATGAGATCCATGAACATCGTTGGGGCGTTAGTCAACCCAAAAGGCATGACCGTGAACCGGTAATGCTCGTATCGAGTGCGAAATGCGATATTCTCTCTATCCTCTCGCTCTAATCCTCACCGATGGTACCCGGATCTCAAATCAATCTTTGAGAACCACTGTACTCCTGTCAGCTGGTCGAACAAATCATCAATGCGAGGAAGTGGATACTTGTTCTTCACTGTCACTTTGTTGAGCTGTCTATAATCAATCCATAATCTCAGGCTGTCATTTTTCTTCTTAACAAACAAGATCGGCGCGCCCCAGGAGACATGCTCGGGTGGATGAATCCTAATTCCAACAACTCATCAAGTTGTCCTCTCGGCTCATCTAGCTCTTTCGGAGCCATCCCAAGTATGACGAAATATATATAGGTTTGATCCTCGGGACCAAATCAATGATGAAGTCAATCTCCCTAGGCGGGGGTAATCCTGGTAGCTCTGCTGGAAAAACGTCAGGAAACTCGCATACCACTGGTACCTCCTCCAACTGATTCACAACCCGTTCTGTCGTACTCAATACACTAGTGAACATCTCGACATCTACACTAGTAGCGACTCTACCTCTGGTAATAGGAAAACTAGGCGAAGTCCCCTGGAAACTAAACTCTGGATGCCCTAAAAGATGAAATGTGACTTTCTTACTGAAGCAATGGATCTGTGCATGATAAGCACCTAACCAATCCATGCTCGGCAATGCATCAAACTCGATGAATTCTAACACTCTCAGGTCCGGTGGCATGATATGACCCTCTATCTCAACCGAACAATCAACACACAATAAGTTCGGGTAGACCTTGTCCCTAGCAGCAGTGCTAAGGATCAAGGGTCTCTCTAGTCTAGTAGGTTTCAAACCCCACTCATCAACCATACGACCCGAAATAAAAGAAACAATAGAACCTAAATTAAACATAGCATGCATGAATCTACTGCAAATATAAACCGTACCCTCAATCAGATTACGGTTGGCAGTCGGATCTGGAATGACAACTGCGTGAACTTGCTCCCGGCTCTGCTGCGGCTGCCCTCGGCCCAGTCGTGGACACACGCACTGATGAAATGACCTAACTGTCCACATTCCCAACAACCCCTCTGCGATCGTGATCTAGGCGAACCACGTTGTCCCTGTCTTTGTCCCTGTGCCTGACTAGGCCTATGTCCTTGTCTCTGCACCTGACTAGAACTCTGACCCTTTCTCTGGCCACTGCCTATCCCATCAGTCCTCTGATAATACTGATGTTGAGGACCTGATGGTGCTGGCTGCAGTGGTGAACTAGCGTAGCTCTTCGCTGGACTCAGTGACACTGGCGTAGTATGCACTGCATAAGGCGGAGATGCAACAGATCCCACGCTCTGAGCTCGATCTTTCTGCCTCAATATTTGAAATCTTTTCCTCCTCCGATCACCTTTAGAACCTCCCACTGACTGTGACGGTGTCGATGATGCAACTGGTACTCCGACGCGTGTGCTCCCAAAGCTCTCGCTAGCCATAACCCTCTCATAGGCCTCCTGTAATGTGCTCGGAGCCGTCGTCACTACAACAGAACCAATAGAGTCCTATAGACCGTGGACAAAGTAGTAAGCCTGGTCCGTGTCAGTGTCGGATGCACTCCTAGCATACTCCATCAAGCGTAAATATCGGTCCATAGACTGCATAACTGACTCCCCGGTCCTTTGTCGAATGGTTTGAAACTCAGTCCTCTTCCGGTTACAAACTGTAGTAGGAATGTACTTCTTGTTAAACCTCTCCTTGAACTCAGCCCAATCCTTGGGCTTCCCCTTCGACGCCACCATAGTGCGCCACCAGACATCGGCCTCGCCGAACAGTGAAGCTGATGATATACTCGGCTGCATATGAGCTGGTGTGGCCAGTACATCATGTATCTTCTCATGGCTCCTCATATATCTCTCTGCAGCCTGAAGGTTAGTACCCCCGTGGAACTTCTCCGAATGATGCCTCTGAAACTTACGAGCCTGCCTCGCCTCAGCTGTAGACTTAACACCGTTATTAGTCGGCGTGCTCGGTGTATCCTCAGCCGGTGTCTCAGGTGTAGGAGGTATTATCTCGGTCTAAACATGTGCCTCCTCGGCCACTGCAGGTTTTGCCTAAACTGAAGGTGCTGCAGGTGGGTCATGGACTGTAGGATCACTCCCAGTCTGAGTAAATGGAGCTGCTGACGTGGAAGGTGATGCTGTCACCTGAGCCCTCAGCAGTCGGAGAATCTCCTGAAGCTGCAGATCGTAAGATGTAATCATCTGCGAAATGCCTTCTAATCTCCTCTGTACGTCCCCCGTACCACTATCGCTAGTATCGGCCTGATCGGCTATCGCTAACTGAAAAGAAAGCGATTTTCACGATCAGAACATAGCTATCGATAGTTAATGGTACAAAAAATCAAATAGCTCGTAGTCCATTTGTAAATTTCACCAACTCTCCTCACTTCCCAACTAAGACTTAGGTTAGGATCATAGGGTTCCACTCTAAGTTCAACCATTCCTAACTTGTACTGGTTTGTGTCTTAATGGATTGTGATTTAAATCAAGAGTCGAGTATTTAAAACTTTCGCTTTGAAACCAACTGTAACGACCCCAGCTCCACAATCCTAAACTGGGCCCCGCCCGACCCAGACTTACGTGGACCCCGAGCCCGTCTCGCTGAGTCACGCAAGCCTAGTCAGCATTCCTTATCATTTCAAGCAATTAAAGTTGAGTTAATCAATTAATGAGTTATCATAGTTATAGCGGAAGCAATTAAACCTCAAAGACACAAGTTAAGACAACTTAGAGTGTGGAAACCCCAAATATGTACATCATCAATGAATATTCAGAGGAGAGTAAACGCAAGATATACATGCCCAAAATCTCTCAAAAACCCAACTCTCAGTGTTTTAAAACAAGTATATCTAATAATACAAAAGAATCACATATGTCATACAAGTGGTAGGAACTGTTCCGGTATCCTCAAATAATATCTCCTAGCTGTGGAGCCTTCCCTTGCTGGACTGTGGACCTGCATGTTACATCTGTCAAACACAAGAGTGACGAGCCCAGGTAAGTAACGCCAAACAGGACATATATACCGCATTTCGAAGAAAAGAACAGGGAACACATGAATATAAAAGACAGTAAATAATTCAATTGATAAGTGAGGGTCCGGAATACGAAAATTGAATAGCAAGGAGTCCCGACCAAAAGGTCGTTGAGTCACGACAAAAGCCCAGCAGACTCAGGTTCAGGACGAGACACTGCCTACCAGCCCTAACCCTTGCGACTATGAGATATCCACAGACCCGGATAAGTGCTCCCAACTTACAATCAATTGGGAAATATCAACGGCGTCTAGATAAGAGCTCATATCACAGATAAATAATAACCATGACTCACTTGCCAATGGACCACTCAACCAACAGAAATTTCAAAAGAAATGATGAACATAGCAATAACAACAAATTTAAAGCTCAAGAAATAACTGTAAAGTTTCCTAGCTGGTTTACTTACCTGTATCCAAGCTAATACGCACTCAAATCGACTTTGACATGCCTCCAAATCCGTACCTAATACCCGACACTAGTAAATTATGCCCCTTATAATCATATGGGCAAATTTATATTGTAATAGAGCCTATTTGAGAACTTTTAAATTTTTAACTCCCAAAAGTGTTTACATTAGAAAAATCTTAGTGGTGACACACTTTTCGAGGAAACTTCTCGGTGCAAAAACTTCCAACAACATCAAAACCAACTTTTCTATAATTTCCTTAACCCTTCCTATTTTTTTCCAATTTCTCCTGAATTTTTTTGAATTTTCTTGTGTTTTTATTTAGTTTTTTTTTCCTGTTTTTTTTTCTGTATGTTTTTTTTGTTTTTTTTGTTTTTTAATTTGGGGCCCTTTTGGGCCCCTTCCTTTTTTCTGAACCGGGCCGGCTGAACCTGCCCGACCCAGGGCTTGCCTCCATTCTTCCTATCTTTCGGACGAAAGAGAGGAAATGCACAGAGGCGTTTACCGCCTTCAATGTTTCTTTCTTTCTTTTTCTTTTTCTTTTATTTTTCTTCAACTTCAATGCACACAAATGAGATGTACAATCAAACTCTAAACCCAACATTTACTCATCCAAAATCAACAACAACAACAACAACAACATCAAATTCAAGAATTTGAAATGACCAAATTGTTCAAATGATGTTAATGGAGATGGAGAGGTACCTAGCTTGATGTTCTTGCAAGTGTGATCACCACTACTTCTCCACCCTCACTGATTGCTCTTCTCTTTGCTCCAACAACCCGACAATCTCTTTTCTTTCTCTCCTCCTTCCTTGCCAAAACGTTGTGAGTGAGTGAGAGTTATGAGTTTTATGTATTGGATAAAGAATGAACCATGACCACACATCCATTTGTGCAAACGTATCGTGAGGCATGTCTAAGGGACCACCTTCACTCAATTATTAACCAAGTCATGCACAAATGACTCACAAGTTAACTCCATTGACCTCTTGATTTGTCAATGCCCGTCTCGAGACACATCATGTAGCCATTTTAATTTTTCACTAACTATAGTCACATTAATGTTTACATTTAATGTTACCACATTACCTACCCGCCACTTATTAAACCAACATAAATTCACGGTGGATCGGTGGGGGGCGATGGGGTTTGGCGAATGGGACCGATGGTGGCGGTGGTTATGAAGGAGGAGATGGTATGTGTTAGGGATCGGATGAGGGTAGTTTGGATATTTTTTATGTGTGAATTTCAAGTAAACGCAATAATTTATGAAAAATTAGAAAATATTCCTTATGAGTGTGACATCTGAGAATTTTATAAACTTGATTAGGCGGCTAATTAATTATTTTCATATGTTATTTGAGATTTAGGTATCCGAGGTGGGACCCACATGTTATGGATCGGAGATCATAAAATTTAATATTATTTTTATGTGTTGTGTGCATATTTGATGTATTATACTCTATTTCGATGCGAAATATGGTCAAGTGGAGTGTATACGCGGTGTCTGTGAGTTTTGGTGCGCGTTAGAAAATTTTCTCCTATTTTGATAATTTCGGGGTATTATCTCGAGATATGTATTGAAATGAGTGCAGAAATAGTTCAAATGTTTACTTAAACTATCGTTTCGAGTTTCTCAAAAAATAATTGTAATAAAATTTAAAAATTGAATTCCTATATTTAAACGAGCTTAACGAGCCGACGTGGACCTCACACCTTGATTTACGTGCGAGACAAGTTGTTTGGGAGTTTTGGAGTGCTTTGGTAAATTCTTTAACTTTTAACAAAATTAGGGTATTTTTCGGGGATTTATTTGAACGTAAATTGAAAAAATAACCACAAAATTAAATAAAATAATAAATAAATTAGTGGGCGCCTAGTGACACGAAGAGTCGAGGGTGACACGCGTGGGATGTACAATAGTGTGTACGTCTGAGGATGGTGGTTAGCGCGCGTGGCGAATTTATAGCCGCAAAAATAAATAAGTGTATATATATTTTGTGACAACCCAAAATCCAATAAACCTGCCCTAGGGGCAATTTAGTAAATTATCAAACTCTAAACTAATGTAGCCCTAATATAAATTAAATTTGAAACCCTAGCCTCCTTTTAGTTTGAAACTTTAACTACAGGGGGAAAAAAGGGAGATCGAGGTCTAACTCCAGGAGAACACAAATCAAAGGTACTTGTATCTCCCACATCCTTTTAATCACGTTTTAAATTAAAATCAAACTTAAAAATTTACAAAAATGGCGGGTTGTAGCGTCGATGAGGCAACCGACGACCCTAGCAGCCGGCGGTGGCTTCGTTGTCGCCATCGGCGGACGACGCGCCACCAGGCTGCCCCCACCTTTGAAACGATGGAGAGGGGGAAGGGGGTGGTGTCGTGACCACCCGCACCCCTCCACGGGCACGCCAGCCACGACCAGCGCTGGGCCCCCTCCCGCCAACGGCCAGGGATGGGGGATCCTCCCCCTCCTTGGTTGATGGAGAACTAAGGGCCAAACACCCCTGGTTGATCGGTCAACTCTAAATAAAAAAATAATAAATATAAAAATAAATAAATATAAAAATAAATAAATAAATATATATGTATATATATAACAAAATAAAAACAAAGTAATTGCTTTCGAACGAAGCGCTATTAAATCTCCGAGGGAGACCGATCGAGTTCCACATCTCGACCCCCGCATCGGGCAACGGGGGACCCGCGGGACCCATACTAGTGGATCCCAACGATCAATAAATGGAAGATTTAATTAATTTAAACTAAAGCATTTATTGATGAGATATATTATGGTTGTATAGTGTCGCACGCATGTTATCATTGGGCCCCGAGTGTACCAGGAGTTTTTATAGGCGTCGCTGCGAGTCGAGGTAAGTAGGGAGCTCCGCCCATCTATTAAATATGGCTTGCTATTAGTATAATCATAATTCATGATTTTGATAAAATGACTTGGGATAGGTTCATTACCTACCTTGGTTGACTTCATGTAAGGCCTCTTGGGGAGCCATACTCATATGGTAGAACCAAGTCATCTTACATGTTTAAGGGCCTCTTGGGGAGCCGCAGTAATACGGTGGAACCAAGTCACCCATTTATGCAAGGGCCTCTTGGGGAGTCGTGGATGCAGGATGGAGCCAAGTCACCCGGGCCTCTTGAGGAGCCGTGGGCTCACAGTGGAATCAAGTCACCCACGCATATTTATTATATTATGATGATTGGTCAACAAGGGGAGGTAGTGACAAATGAGACAACGAACTTGCATTTATATCTATTACATTTTATGTATATCTCTTGGAACTCCTTTGCATGCAAAAGTAGATTTTCTTATATTTTACAATCATTGAAACTCCTTATATCTACTTAAGTCATTTTATGATTATGATATGCTTATTTTATATGGAAATTGATGTCATCCTACAGATTTCAAGGTCATCTTGATTTAAAATGCATGCTAGCTTTATTTTACTTTATAGGTATTACTTGCATGTTTAATATTTGAGCGTAGTTCTTCTCTTTTTGGGCTCCGTTGGTTCTTTAGCTCACCCCACTTACAATACAGGTCCATCTACGAGTGCGATCGATCGTGGCAAGGGGAAGGCTATTTCTTGAAGTCTCCTTGCTTTGTGAGAATTTGCATGAATCTATTATATATTTATTTGATTTTTAGAACAATATATTTGGGTTGTAACTTTAGGTAGATTATTTGGGATAGTTTGGAACCCTCTTTATCTATTTTGGATTATTATGGAAGTCTTAGGGTTGTTTTGGAAAACTTATTGGTATGGTTGAAATTGTTCAGACTTTTGAACACTTTTCACTCTGATTAGATGATTTATGAAATTATAGTTTTGACTTCATATCAGCATTTATTTCCATATATGGTTAGTATGTTGTTCTATAGGTTGAATTAGGCGTGCTAGACTGTTATTTGAGCCTGGTTCAGGTATTTAGCTTGAGTTACGGTTTGGGCTGATCGACTTGACCCTATTTCAGGTGAGGGTCATTTCGGTTGGTATCAAATGATAGTAGAGCCAGTAGCTGTGTATAGAGTGGTTGACTGTCAGAGAGCCGATTCAATGTACAAGAAATACAGGATACTTGAAAAAACAATGATGATATGGATTAGAGACTTTTAGCTGATGGAGCATTGAGGTTTCGGGACAGATTATGGATACCATCTCATATACAGTTGAGAGATGACTTACTCTGAAAGGCGTACAACTCTTGATTCATCCTTCATCCCGGGGGTAATAAGATGTATCAAGACATAAGGATGATCTATTTGTGGCCAGGGATGAAGGTGGACATCGCTACCTACATCCGAGAATTGTGAAATTTGTCGGCAAAGTAAAAGGACCATCGGAAGCCAGGGGGATTGTTGCATCCATTACCTATTCCGCGCGTGGAAGTGGGAACACATAGTTATGGATTTTATTTCGGGGCTACCGGCAACTCAGAAGGTTCGTGATGCCGTTTGAGTGGTCGTGGATCGTTTGACTAAGTCCGCCCACTTCGACCCTATTTCCATGGAGTATTCGGCATACAGGTTGGGGGGGCATATACGTAGACGAGATAGTTAGATTACATAGAGTCCCGGTGTCTATTGTGTTGGATCGTGATCCGAGGTTTACCTCTCAGTTTTGGAGTGGGTTTTAGCACTAAATGGGGATTTAGCTCAATCTCTGTCCGGCCTTTCACCATCAGAAAGATGGCAAATCGAGAGATTGATTCAGATACTTGAGGATATGCTCAAATCTTGTGTGCTGGATTTCTGTGGGAGTTGGGAGAAGTATATTCTGTTATGCGAGTTTACGTACAACAACGGTTTTCAAACGAGTATTGGTATGGCACCGTTCGAGGCACTTTATGGGAGATTGTGTAGATCTCCAGTTTGTTGGACCGAGGTCGGAGATGCCGTTTTGATCGACCTAAAACTTGTGCATGACCAAACTGAGAGGATAAAGTTGATTATGTAACGATTGGAGACCGCCCAGAGCAGCCAGAAGAAGTATGCTGACAAGGACCATCGAAAGGTTGTATTCAAAGAGGAGAATTTGTACTACTGAAAGCGTCACCAATGAAAGGGCATTACCGATTCGGATTGAAAGGAGAGTTATCTCCTAAGTTCATCATGCTATTTGAGATCAAGAACGAATAGGCCCGGTAGCATATCGCCTCGAGTTACCACCACAACTAGCTAGAGTCCAAAATGTCTTCCATGTTTCTATGTTGAGGAAGACACATAACAAACATGCACCAACGATCGATTGGGGACAAGTTGATTTGATGAAATATGTGTCTTACGACGAGCAACCTATTTAGATCGTGGATAGGAAAGTGCATAAGCTTCAGAAGAAAGAAATTTTGTTGGTTCAAGTTTAGTGGCAATTCCATGGAGAGCAGGAGTTGACTTGGGAGCAAGAGGACTATATGATGGAGAACTTTTAATTTCTCTTCGAGCCATAAGGTGTGACTTTATTTTACTTTTAAGGACGAATGTTCTTTAAAATTAGAGATGTTGAATAAACTTGCCCTAAGGGCAATTTAGTAAATTTTCAAACCCTAAACTAATGTAGCCCTAATATAAATTAAATTTGAAACCAAAGCCTACTTTTTCTTTGAAACTTTAACTACGGGAGGAAAAAGGGAGATCGAAGTCTAACTCCAGGAGAACACAAATCGAAGGTACACGCATCTCCCATATCCTTTTAATCATGTTTTAAATTAAAAATCAAACTTGAAAATTTACAAAAATGGTGGTTTGTAGCGTTGATGAGGCGACCGACGGCCCTAGCGGCAGGCGGCGGCTTCGTCATCGCCATCGGCGATGGCCTCACCTGCGCCGCCGGGAAAGTGGGGGCACCACCAGGCTGCCCCCACCTTTGATGCGATAGAGAAGGGGAAGGTAGTGTCGTGACCACCCCCACCCCTCCACGAGCATATCAGCCATGAACGACCGACGTTGGGCACCCTCCCTTGTCGATGGATGTAATGAACGTAAAATCTAACTCGTGTCATGTGTCATTTTAGGGTCGTACGTGGAACTCACTTGTCGTGATATGTATGTCCAAATCTCGAGAGTCGACACTGAGGTATGCTATTTTTGTTTGATGCTTGTATTATGTATTATACATGATTGAACAATTTAAGCTAATTAATCTCGAAAATGAGTGGGTAAGGTACACGCAGGACATATCGGTGTCGAGATGAGTGGAGACGTACCTTGAGTTGCGTGTCGATGTAGGACCGATGTAGCGACTTATGGGGTAAGTTGAATGTGACTTAATGTTGGTTTTGTAAGTAGTTGGTCACATTTGAATAAACATTAATGTGCCTAAGTTAGAGAAATAAATTAATAAGCACATGATGTGCATCGCGATATGTATACCAATCAAAAGGTCAATGGAGTCAAATTGCGGTGTCATTTAACCGTGACTTAGGAAATTATTGAATGAAAGTGTACCATAAGATATGTCTCGAGATACGTGTGCACAAAAGATCAAGGGCCAAGGTTCAATCTTTATCTATACATATATAAGTCAACATATTAATCTTCTCATCATCATAATCGGTTAGGCAAGGAAGAAGAGAGAAAAGAGAGGTTGCTGGAGTGATCAAGGAGAAGAAGAGGTGAGCAATTTAGTGAAGGTTGGTGAAGAAGAAGAAGATCATCAAGTAAGGTAACTTCTCCACTTCATTTACATAGCTAATTTTGTGGATTCATGGGATTTGATGTTGTAGTGGCTGTTTTTACGTTGGGGTTGATGTTAGGGACCTTTAGTAGGATGTATGAGGGGTCCAAAGGCATTAACAAGGCCTATGTGTAGAGGAAACCCCGAATTCGAAATGCAAAATCTGCTGCACATAGCGTGCTAGGTAGATAATCTAGCACGCTAATATTAATTAGCGCGCTAGATATCAGAAGTAGTGCGCTAATGTTGAGATTAGCGCGCTAGAGGTTTAAGGTAGCGCGTTAAAGTTGGAAATTAGCACGCTAATGTCAGAATTAGCGCGCTAATTACCTTGGCAGTACAAAAAAATGACATTTGCAAAAGTTCCTTAAACACTCTAAATCGGAGTAATACCCCAAGTAAAGGTTCCAACACACTCAAAAGCCTATAATATGATGTCAGGAACCTAAGGAGGAGCTACGGGGATTCAAAAACGCGTTTCGGAGTGTCAGGAGAATTGGATAGACTAGGAAGAAGCTTGTGGATTGAGGTAAGTAATATAGCTAGGAAATGCACAGTATTTCATTTTAAGCTATTGAATATTGTTGTTCATTGCTTTGTTATCTATCCTTGGAATTTCATTCTAATTGAGTTGTCCGAGGGCAAGTGAGTAAACGGTGATCCTTGGAAAGAGTGGCTGGATGAGGTAACATACCAGAGTTATGACCTCGGGATGCACTGCACTGGATACTAATTTTGACGGGGTGTGAGTTCTTAGCGTGGCTATTCCACAAAGTCTCACTATCTTGTGGGTTTATGACTTGTGAGTGTACCAAGTCCTAGAACCCGAGTCTTGATGTTTTGCTAAGACTCGACGACCTATTGGTCTGGACTACTTGCGCCTCTCTGTTTGCATCCCTGGAAACTCATGTATCAATTGCTTTTGATTTATTTACAGTCTTTTATTTATTCATGCTTATTTATACCTTTCTTTCTATCTGCATGAATATAGACTGATTTATTTATTTTGAAATGTTGTTTAGTATCCTACTGACATTAGTTACCTGAGCTCATTATTCTCATGTTTAAGTGAGTGCAGATCCGCAATCGAGTAAGGGGAAGGGGCCAATACTAGGAGATTTACTCTGAGGACTTTGGAGGGGCCTTCATTCTCACATTTTTTTTGTAGGTTTTTGTATTACTTATGTATATTGTTTTTGTCACATGGGGTATATGGGTTTTGTGAGATACATTAGGACATGATGTTGTATTATGCAGGGGTTTCCACACTCTAGGTTGTCCTGACTGATTTGTGTAGAGTTGTTTAGATTTATTTATAGTTGAAATAGCTTTCACATAAACTTTGATAACTTACAAATTTTAATAACTCACTAAAAATGTAAAATTTTGTTGCCTTGTAATGATAAATGGTTAGAAAGGCTGATTAGGCTTGCGTTAACGTCGCGAGGATTAACTCGGGGTCCACGTAAGTCTAGGCCGGGTAGGGCCCAGTTTAGGTTGTGGAACTGGGGCCGTCACAATTGGTATCAAAGCCCACGCTTTTATTCTTAACTCAAGAACAACCCACAACCAACATAAGACACAAATCAATAATAGAGTTAGGATAAAGTTGGAACTTAAAGTGGAACCTTATGATCTTGAATTAAGTCTCAGTTGGGAAGTTAGGAGAGTTGGGGAAATTAAAATTTGACTATATGAGCTATTTAATGTGTTGTATATTATTACTATCGATAGCTACATCATGATTGAGAAATCACATTCTTTGCAGTTTGCGATGGCCGATCAGCCCGAGATCATCGATACCGATCCGAGTGACGCTCATGAGAGGTTGAATGAGATGTCACGGCTGGTCACCGCACATGATTAGTAACTTCAGGAGATTCTTCGATTATTAAGGGCACAAGCTACAGAATCGCCTTCTACATCTACAATGTTGACTGCAAAGCACCCGACCACACGGGCGGGAGTGCGCGCGATAATACATGCCACTATTACAACTCCTACAACGCCGACCGGACTTGGGACCGGTGAGGGAGTACGAGTTCGAGTTGAGATAGTACCATATTCTCCTTATACACTTGCGGATGATACGGTGAGCACACCGACCGAGGGGGAGCACTCGAGCGAATACCGAGGCGAGCGATCTCGCGAGTTTCGAGACATCACCCAAAGAAGTTTTACGAGGGTATGGATCTCGGAGTAGCCGAGAAATTTATGAGGAGTCACGAGAAGATTCATGATGTCTTGGCTACACCGAGAGAATTGAGGCCGAGCATTTCATCAGCTTCGTTGTTCGGAGAGGTTGATGTTTGCTGGCGTAGCATGTTGGCTACGAAGGGGAAGCCCAAGGAATGGGTTGAGTTCACGAAAAGATTCAATTAGAAGTATTTCCCTCATTCGATCAGGAACATGAAGAGGACCGAGTTTCAAAACATCCGACAGGCTGTCGACGAGACAGTGATGCAGTATATGGGTCGATACTTACGGTTGATGGACTATATCGGAGGCATACCCGATACGAGATCGACTAGGCCTACTACTTCATGCATAGCTTTGTTGAGTGAGATCGGGTATATGGTGGTGACCACGGCTCTAGGAACTTTAGAGGAGGCTTATGATAGAAGTATGGTCAGTGAGACATTTCTGAGCATGTTCACTAGTACAGTAGTCGTGGCTCCACCACCATCACCATCAGATGTTAAACCGGGTGGTGACGGGAGGAGGAAAAGACCTAGACAATGGAGGACGAGAGATCGAGCTCGAGTGTGGGATATGTTGCATCTTAACCTATTACATAGCGTATTGCGCCAATACCATCTGCTCCAGTACGGAGTTATATCAGCAGACCACAACTGCCGGCACCGTCAGGTTCTTAGGGACAGTAGTATCAAAGGGCTGAGGGCAGTGGCAGTGGTAGTGGCTGGGGAAGAGGTAGTGGTTGAAGGCATGGGTATGGACGGGGACATAGTGTTCCATTTAGATCAGGATCTCAGAGTATGTGTTGGGAGTATGGACAACCAGATCATTTCGTCAGTTCGTGTCCACAATTGAGCAGATGGCAGCCACAACAGAGCCATGAACAGGTTCATGCTGTTGTCGCGCCAGATCCGGATGCTACCCATAAACTGATTGAGGGTATGCTTTATATTTACAGTCATTTTATGTATAACATGCTAGATTCTGTTTCTAAAATATCTTTTATTTCTGGTCGCATGGTAGATGAGTTGGGTTTGAAACCCATTAGACTAGAGAGACCCTTGATCCTTAGCACGGTTGCTGGGGACAAGATATACTCGAACTTGTTATGTGTTGATTGTTCGGTAGAGATAGAGGGTCATGTTTTGCCAACAGATCTGAGAGTGTTGGAGTTCCTTGATTTTGACGCATTGTTGGGCATGGATTGGTTAAGTGCTCATCATGCACAAATCCATTGTTTCAACAAGAAAGTTACGTTTCAGATTCTCGGATATCTCGAGTTCAATTTTCAGGGAACTTCGATTTGTTTACCTATTACTATAGGCAAGGTAGATTCTAGCGTAGAAGTCGAGACATTCGCTAGTGTTTTGAGTACAACGAAGAGGGTCGAAACTAGGTTGGAGAAGGTACCTATTGTGTGTGAGTTCCCAAATGTTTTTCCTTTAGAGTTACCAGGATTACTACCGCCTAGGGAGATTGACTTCATCATTGATTTGGTTCCGAGGACCAAACCTATATCTATTCCGCCGTACCGGATGGCTCCGAATGAGTTAAAGGAACTGAGAAGATAGCTTGATGAGTTGTTGGATTTGGGGTTCATTCACCCAAGCATGTCACCTTGGAGCGCGCCAGTCTTGTTTGTTAAGAAGAAAGATGGCAACCTAAGATTATGCATTAATTACAGAGAGCTCAACAGGGTGACAGTGAAGAACAAGTATCCACTTCCTCGCATTGACGAATTATTTGACCAGCTGATGGGAGCACAATGGTTCTCAAAGATTGATTTGAGATCTGGGTACCATCAGTTGAGGATTAGAGCAGATGACAGGGAGAAGACTGCTTTTCGCACTCGATATGGGCATAATCGCTTCTGATCATGCCTTTTGGGTGACTAACGCCCCAACGATGTTCATGGATCTCATGCATCGAGTGTTGAGAGAGTACTTGGATAGGTTCTTCATTGTATTCATCGACGACATCCTTAACTACTCCGGGACTCATGATGATCACGAGGAGCACCTAAAGATGATTTTGCAGACTTTGAGGATGCACAGGCGTATGTAAAATTCAGTAAGTGTGAACTTTGGCTTACTGTGTCGAATTTCTTGGGCACATCGTCGGAGCTAGTGGAGTGTCAATGGACCCCGCTTAGGTCAGAGCTGTGATAGATTGACCTACAACGCGGTCAGTGATAGATGTATGCAACTTCTTAGGGTTGGCAGGCTATTACAGGCGTTTTGTTCAAAATTTCTCGAAGATTGCTGCACCAATGACGTAATTGACAAAAAAAGATATGAGTTTTCAGTAGAACGACAGCTGTGAGCAAGCCTTCATGACTTTGAAGGAAATATTAACTACCCTATCGGTTTTGGTACTACTTGAGTCAGGGAAGGGTTTTAAGGTGAACATTGATGCTTCTAAGGTCGATTTAGGCTGTGGTTTGATGCACGACGGTAGAGTGATTGCCTACGTGTCCTGATAGCTGAAAGTTCACGAGAAGAACTGCCCTACACATGGCTTGTAGTTAGCGGCAGTGGTCTTTGCATTAAAAGTTTGGTGTTATTATCTCTAGGGAGAGAAGTTTGTGTTGTTTACTGACCACAAGAGTTTGAAGCACCTCTTCACTCAGAAAGAGTTGAACATGCGACAGAGGCGTTAGCTTGAGTTCCTCAAGGACTATGATTTCTCATTGGAATACCACTCGGGGAAGGCCAATGTTGTTGCAGACGCGTTGAGCCGCAGAAGGGCAGACTCAGAGGTTGTTACTTGCCGCATGACACACTAGTATGGTTTACTTGAGGTGGTCGAGTCGATATATTCTGTTGATATCTCGACCGGTACCAGAGTGTTGATTTGTTGGCAGATGAGGACTTAGACAATGTCGATTAAGAGTGTACTTGGGGGTCAGCAAGCAGATAAGCAGTACAAGAGGTTCTTAGAATTTGCTCAGAGTCCGTATCATCCAGATTGGAGTTAGTTGACAGACTCATGCCTGAGATTTAGAGGTCGACTGCGGATTTCATCAGTGGCTGCGTTGCAGGATAAGATACTTGATGAGGCTCACCGCTCACATTTTACAGTTCATCCGGGTCGGACCAAGATGTATGATGATGTGCGTCATCTTTTCTGGTGGCCGAGGATGAAGACCGATGTTTCTGATTACGTTCGAGCGTGTGAGGTATGCCAGCGAGTTAAGGCTGAGCATTGGAGGCCTAGTGGGTTATTATAACCACTTCCCATTCCTCGGTGGAAGTGGGGGCATATTGCAATGGATTTTGTCAATTGACTACCTCGATTTCAGCGCGGACATGATAGTATCTGGGTGATTGTGGACAGATCGACGAAGTCTGCACACTTCTTACCGATCTCTACCACACATCGGGTTGATAGGTTGGCGAGTTTGTACGAACGAGAGATTATTCGACTACATGGCGTTATGTTATCGATTGTGTTTGACAGAGGGCCACGATTTACATCTCAGATTTGGCGGAGCATGCAGACACATTTCGACATGCGGTTGGACCTCAGTACAACCTATCATCCACTGACTGACGGACAGTCGGAAAGACTGATTCAGATTCTCGAGGATATGTTGAGGATGTGTGTGTTAGAGTACGAAGAATCATGGGAAGAATATCTTCATTTATGTGAGTTTGCTTACAATAACAGTTATTAGGCCAGTATTAGTATGGCACTGTTTTAGGCACTCTACGACAGACCATGCATATCTCCATCTTGATGGGCAGAGCCTGAGGATGTGGCAGTTATAGGGCCTGAGATTGTGGTGGATCACACAGAGAAGATATAACTGATCAGATTGAAGCTGAAGGGTGCGCATGAGAGGCGTAAAAAATATTATTACATGTATCACGATAAGTTAGAGTATGATGTCGAAAACTATGTGTATCTGAAAGTTTCTCCGATGAAGAGTCATAAGAGGTTTGGGATTAAAGGAAAGCTTGCACCGAGGTTCATTGGTCCATTCAGAATGAAGAAACGAATAGGCAAGGTTGCGTACAAGCTGGAGTTGCCACCTTAGTTATCTGGGATTCACCTTGTGTTTCATGTTTAAATGCTTCGACTAGATAGGTCGAAAGAGGGCGGATGGCCGATAGTGGTTTTGAGTCGAGATAGAATGTGGGGAGGACATTATTTATGACGAAAGACTATTCATATTCGGACCGTAAAGTGAAGATTCGAGGAACAAAGAGATCCCATCGGTTTGCCAAATAACGGATCACGGAGATGAGGAGGCGACATGGGAGCTCGAGTCATACATGCACGATTATTTTCCCTATCTCTTCGAGTTTCGGTAAGTTCTTCCCTTGTAAATTGCTTCAATTTCGAGGACGAAATTCTAATTAGTTGGGAATCTTTAACGACCCTAAAATCTAACTCGTGTCACATCTCATTTCGGGGTCGTATGTGGGACCTACTTGTCATGATATGTATGTCCAAATTTCAAAAGTCGACGCCTAAAGTATGCTATTTTTGTTTGATGCTTGTACTATGTATTATACATGATCGAACAATTTAAACTAGTTAATTTCGAAAATGTGCGGGTAGGGTACACATAGGGCATATCGGTGTCGAGACGAGTGGAGACGTACCTCGAGTTGCGTGTCGACCTGGGACCGAGGTAGTGACTTATGGGGTAAGTTTAATGTGAATTAATGTTGGTTTTGTAAGTGGCTTTAATGTGGTCACATTTGAATAAACATTAATGTGTCTAAGTTAGAGAAATAAATTAATAAGCACATGATGTGCATCGCGATACGTATCAACCAATCAAGAGGTCAATGGAGTCAACTTGTGGTGTCATTTAACCATGACTTAAGAAATTATTGAATGAAAGTGGACCACAAAATATGTCTCGAGATACGTATGCACAAAAGATCAAGGGCCAGGTTCAATCTTTATCCATACATATATAAGTCAACATATTGATCTTCTCATCATCATAATTGGTTAGGCAAGGAAGACGAGAGAAAAGAGAGAGTCTTTGGAGTGATCAAAGAGGAGAGGTGAGCAATTAAGTGAAAGTTGGTGAAGAAGAAGAAGATTATCAAGCTAGGTAACTTCTCCACTTCATTTACATAGCCAATTTTGTGGATTCATGGAATTTGATGTTGTAGTGGTTGTTTTTACGTTGGGGTTGATGTCAAGGACCTCTAGTAGGGTGTATGAGGGGTCCAAAGGCATTAACAAGGCCTATGTATAGAGGAAACCCAGAATTCGAAATGCAGATTTCTGGGTTCCTCTGCACATAGCGCTAGGTAGATAATTTAGCACGCTAATGTCTAGAACTAGCGCGCTAGAGGTTTAAGGTAGCGCGCTAAAGTTGGAAATTAGCACGCTAATGTCAGAATTAGCGCGCTAATCACCCTGGCAGTACAAAAATTTGAAATGTTCAAAAGTTCCTTAAACACTCTAAATCGGAGTAATACCCCAAGTAAAGGTTCCAACACACTCAAAAACCTATAATATGATGTCAGGAACCTAAGGAAGAGCTATGGAGATTCAAAAACGCGTTTCGAAGTGTCAGGAGAATCGGATAGACTAGGAAGAAGCTTGTGGATTGAGGTAAATAAACCAAATTTAGGAAATGCACAATATTTCATTTTAAGCTATTGAATATTGTTGTTCATTGCTTTGTTATCTATCCTTGGAATTCTAATTGAGTTGTCCAGGGGCAAATGAGTCAACGGTGATCCTTGGAAGGAGTGGTCGGTTGAGGTAACATACCGAGTCATGACCTCGGGATGCACTTGCCTTTGGATACGATTTTGACGGGGTGTGAGTTCTTAGCGTGGTGTTCCAGGGGAAGTCTCACTATCTTGTAGGTTTAGGGCTTGTGAGTGTACCAAGTCAAAGAACCCGAGTCTTGATGTTTTGCCAAGACTCAACGACCTATTGATCGGGACTACTTGCGCCTCTCTGTTTGCATCCCTGGAAACTCATGTATCGATTGCTTTTGATTTATTTACTGTATTTTATTTATTCATGCTTCTTTATACCTTTATTTCTATCTACATGAATATAGACTGATTTATTTATTTTGAAATGATGTTTAGTATCCTACTGGCGTTACCTACCTGGGCTCGTTATTCTCATGTTTAACTAAGTGCATATCCGCAATCGAGTAAGAGGAAGGGGCTAGTACTAGGAGATATACTGTGAGGACTTTGGAGCGGCCTTCCCTCTCACATTTTTTGTATGTTTTTGTATTACTTATGTATATTGTTTTTGTCACATGAGGTATATGGGTTTGTGAGATACATTAGGACATGTAGTTGTACATGTTGACTGTGTTATGCAAGGGTTTCCACACTCTAGGTTGTCTAGACTGATTTGTGTAGAGTCGTTTAGATTTGTTTAAGTTAAAATAGCTTCTGCATAAACTTTGATAACTTACAAATTTGAATAACTCACTAAAAATGTAAAATTTCGCTGCATTGTAATGATAAATGGTTAGAAAGGCTGACTATGCCTGCATTGACGTCGTGAGGATTGACTCGGGTCAACGTAAGTCTAGGCCGGGCTGGGCCCAGTTTAAGGTGTGGAACTGGGGCCGTCACAATGGAGAACTAGGGGCGTTTGGCCCCCTGGTTTGAAAACCAAGGGCCAAACACCCCTGGTTGACCGGTCAACTCTAAATAAAATAAAAGTAATAATAATAAAATAAACAAAATAAAAAAATAAATATGAAAATAAATAAAATAAAAAATAAAAATATAAAACAAAATAAAAGCAAAGTAATTGCTTTCGAACGGGGCGCTAACACGTCTCCGAGGGAGACCGATCGGGTCCCACCCCTCGACCCTCGCATCAGGCGACGAGGGACCCGCGGGACCCACGCTAGTGGATCCCAACGACCAATTAATGGAAGATTTAATTAATTTAAATTAAAGCATTTATTCGTGAGATGTATTATGGTCGTATAGTGTCGCACGAAGGTTCGCATTGGGCCCCGAGCGTTCCAATAGGTGTTATACGCGTCGTTGCGAGTCGAGGTAAGTGGGGAGCTCCACTCATCTATTAAATATGGCTTGCTATTAGTATAATTAGAATTCAAGATCTTGATAAAATGACTTGGGATACCTTGGTTGACTTCATGTAAAGCTTTTTGGGGAGCTATACTCATATGGTGGAATCAAGTCACCTTACATGTTTAAGGCCTTCTTGGGGAGCCGTAGTAATACAATGGAACCAAGTCACCCATTTCTGCAAGGGCCTCTTGGGGAGTCGTGGATGCACAATGGAACCAAGTCACCCGGGCCTCTTAAGGAGCCGTGGACACACGGTGGAATCAAGTCACTTTCTTGAAGTCTCCTTGCTTTGTGAGAATTTGCATGAATCTATTATATATTTATTTGATTTTTCAGAACAATAAATTTGGGTTGTAACTTTAGGTAGATTAGTTGGGGTAGTTTGGTACCCTCCTTATCTATTTTGGATTATTATGGAAGTCTTAGGGCATATTGGGATGGTTGAAATTGTTCGTTTTGAACCTAGCAATGATGAGATTATAGTTTTGATTCATGAGGGCTTGGTTGGTTCCATCGAGTGCGGTCATGGGTGAACATGTGAAAATGGTGCATAGCGGAAAGGAGGTTACGCCTTGGCACGAGCGCCTTGGCACGCCTTGGCACGATCGAGCACGCGGGGCGCAAGGCACGGACCACTGGCGAGCGCGCGCATGGACGCTTGCGGACGGGTGCGCGCATGACCGAGCGCGTGTGGGCGCGTCGCGTGGGCGAACGCGTGAGGACCAGCATGCGGGACGAGCGCACGGGACGAGCGCGCGAACGCGAGCATTTCCACTTGCACGGCGCCTTGGCACGCCTTGGCACTACGCCTTGGCAAACCTTGCACGAGCGGGCCAAACCTTGGCACATCTTGGCAAGTGCAGGCACGAGCACGGCACGGGCCGGACTTAAGTGAATTCCTTGGCACGAGCTTGGCACGAGACTAAAGTTGACAAACCTTGACTTGGGCGTTGACCCAGTCAAAGTACGCTTGGTCGAAAATTTGATGTTTCCTATTGGAGGTGAGCAAACGGCTTAACATCTACTATAAGGAGAGGTGTGCTCTCTCCTTGGGGTGGCATGGGCGGACTAGCGGGGACCTCGAACATGCCTTGGGCGCAATGCCAAGGCACGACCCGTGGGCGGACCATGGCGTCGGCCACCACCCGGCCGGTGGGACTCGCGGAGCCCCGGCTAGCACGGCGACGCGCACAGGCACGGACGAGGCACGTCTAGACGAGTCCCTGTCCGTAGAGATCATGGCCACGTCCCTTGTGGCGTGGCTAGACCCGATCAGCGGTTCCCAGCGGTTATATAACTACCTTGGTCATGGGTTGGAGCCATGACCAAGGCACGTCCAAGGAAGGTGAAAACCGGGAGCATGTGTGTTGACCCGGTGATGGAGGCGGTTGTGGAACGTTGTGGCAACAAGGAGAGCAAGGCGGTTGGGTAGCCGTCTCGACCACCGGGAGTGGCGTTTTACCAGGTCTATGGATCATGTACGTTGGACGGGTGTCCTAGTTGGTTGTGTAACTACCTAATGGCTGGTCTATAAAGCCAAGGACTACGAGCTTGGGAGGCACGAGCTCCACGGTTGTATTCCCAATTCGTGAGCTAGTAAAACGTTCCTTGTTGCTTATTTGCTTGCTTTGTCCCTTTGAATTGAGTATTGGTGTCTTTGTCTTAAGGTGGTCCTTAGGCACCACGAGTTCGATTGAGTGAGAGAAAAATTTCTTAGTGAAAATCCCTCTTTCATTGCCCCTGTGACAATTGGTATCGAGCTTCGTTTGGAGACGATGGCGACCGAGCGACAAGCGATCTAGTGAGAGGGTGTCTCACTTGAGCAAATGATGGCAAGGATGTCCTTCGGTGGAAACGGCGAGTCTTCAACCACGTCGGAGCGTATTGAAGCTTTGGAAATGTTGGTGGCGTCGTTGGTGACTAGGGGAGAGTCACGAAAGCCATGATCGCGATGTGGGAAGAAGATTTGCGGAGCTTGGAAGCGATGTGCGGTCGGTGGGCGAACTCACTCAAACGGCCTCGTCGAGATGGCGTGGAGGTGAACTTGCTCAAGCGAGCTATGGGCGGATCACCTCGGAGGTTGGTGTTGCGGTGAAATCCGAACCAAGGTGCCGAGAACCAAAGAAGTTCTCGAGGCAAGCGGAGCGCGAAGGAGCTCGAGAACTTCATTTGGGACATGGAGCAGTATTTTGCCACTGTGGGCACGGAGGAAAGTCACAAGGTCATCTTGACCTCTATGTATCTTGAGGGAGATGCAAAGCTTTGGTGGCGAACCAGAGTTGACAACGACGTAGCTGCTGGTCGACCAAAGATTGTGAAGTGGGAGGTGCTGAAACGGGAATTGAAGGATCAATTCCTACCCACGAATGCGGCATGGCAAGCGCGGGAGGCGTTGCGCCAATTGAAGCAGAAGGGAACGGTCAGAGAATACGTGAAGGAATTCTCTTCCTTCTTGCTTGACATTAAGAACATGTCAGGAGGACAAATTGTTCAATTTCACTTTGCGGGTTTGCAAGGATGGCGCGATCGGAGTTGCGAAGGCAAAGCGTGAAGGACTTGCGAGAATGCAATTGCGGTGGCGGATAGTCTTGTGGATTACAAGATTAGTGGTGCTTCTTTTGAATCGAAAGAAAAGAAGTACAAGGAGAAGGATCGAGCGGATAGATCCGAGAAGGAGGAGAGTCTTCTTGAAAGTTGATGCTAGTGCCAAAGCATCGAAAGGGGAAACGAGGTACATTTCATATGTGACGGTCCTCGCTTGGCAAAGGATTGCCCAAAAGGAGAAGCTAAATGCGATTGTAGCGGACGAACAAGAGGTTCGAATGAATCCGTTGCAACTCCTCAACACGGTCCGAGTGCAAAAGGCGGGGGGATCGATGGGGCGATGTTCGTGGAGGCTCAAGTCAACAACCGGACGGTGAAGGTGTTGATCGACTCGGGAGCCACACATTCGATGATATCGATAAACCTGGCTCGGAAGCTTGGTTTGAAGCTTGCGGAGAGTGCAAGCATGGTGAAGGCGATCAATTCGAACCAAAGAAGGCCGCGGGGGTAGCTTTGGACGTCGACATTCGGATTGATAGTTGGGATGGCAAGGTAAACTTGATTCTTTGTTCGTTGACGATTTTGAGATCATTGCGGGAAATGATTTCTTGGTGGCGGGAGAGTCGCCGTGATTCCATCACTTCATGGCTTGTTGATCATGGATGAGAAGAAGCCGTGCTTTGTTCCGAGCGATGCGAGGCGAGGGGCAAAGGCAATGCACCAAGGCTGGTGGCATTGCAAGTACGTGATCGAGATGGAGGTGTGTTGCTTCGGTGGGCGACGATCGGTGGACGACGGACGGAGTGTTCGATGAGGGCATCGAACAATTCGGCGGGGGATGTTTGTCACACCCCATAATGAGACCGAGTAAAGGTGGGGTGCAGGCGGCGGTAACCTAGCAAATGGCCAGAGTCATGAGGGCTTGGTTGGTTCCATCGAGTGCGATCGTGGGTGAACATGTGAAAATGGTGCATAGCGGAAAGGAGGTTACGCCTTGCACGGCGCCTTGGCACGCCTTGGCACGCCTTGGCACGATCGAGCACGCGGCCCAGGCGCAAGGCACGGACCTGGCGGCGCGCGCATGGACGCTGCGGACGGGTGCGCGCATGGCCAGCGCGTGTGGGCGCGTCGCGTGGGCGAACGCGTGAGGACCAGCATGCGGGACGAGCGCGCGGGACGCGCGCGAACGCGAGCATTTCCACGGCACGGCGCCTTGGCACGCCTTGGCACTACGCCTTGGCAAACCTTGCACGAGCGAGGCCAAACCTTGGCACATCTTGGCAAGTGCAGGCACGAGCACGGCACGGGCCGGACTTAAGTGAATTCCTTGGCACGAGCTTGGCACGAGACTAAAGTTGACAAACCTTGACTTGGGCGTTGACCCAGTCAAAGTACGCTTGGTCGAAAATTTGATGTTTCCTATTGGAGGCGAGCAAACGGCTTAACATCTACTATAAGGAGAGGTGTGCTCTCTCCTTGGGGTGGCATGGGCGGACTAGCGGGGACCTCGAACATGCCTTGGGCGCGATGCCAGGCACGACCCGTGGGCGGACCATGGCGTCGGCCACCCTTCGGCCGGTGGGACTCAGCGGAGCCCCGCTAGCACGGCGACAGCGCACAGGCACGGACGAGCACGTCTAGACGAGTCCCTGTCCGTAGAGATCATGGCCACGTCCGCTTGTGGCGTGGCTAGACCCGATCAGCGGTTCCCAGCGGTTATATAACTACGCTTGGTCGTGGGTTGGAGCCATGACCAAGGCACGTCCAAGGAAGGCCGAAAACCGGGAGCATGTGTGTTGACCCGGTGATGGAGCGGTTGTGGAACGTTGTGGCAACAAGGAGAGCAAGGCGGTTGGGTAGCAGTCTCGACCACCGGGGAGTGGCGTTTTACCGTGTCTATGGATCATGTACGTTGGACGGTGTCCTAGTTGGTTGTGTAACTACCTAATGGCTGGTCTATAAAGCCAAGGACTACGAGCTTGGGGAAGCACGAGCTCCACGGTTGTATTCCCAATTCGTGAGCTAGTAAAACGTTCCTTGTTGCTTATTTGCTTCTTTGTCCCTTTGAATTGAGTATTGGTGTCTTTGTCTTAAGGTGGTCTTAGGCACCACAGTTCGTTGAGGAGAGAAAAATTTAGGTGAAAATCCCTCTTTCATTGCCCCGTGACGAGATTGAGTGAGAGAAAAATTTCGGGCTTGAGTAACGAAAACCCCATCTTTCATATATGATCGAGGTAAGTGTGTGTGTGTGTGTGTGTGTGTGTGTGTATGTGTATGTGTGTGTTGTTTGTTGTTGTTGTTTTGTTGTAGGTTTTTGTGAGATTTGTTAATGGAGGTTAGTGCTTTAAGGAAGATGAACATGGTGGATGGGAGGCTCAGTCAGGAAAGAGACTACTTCCTAGCTGTCACCCTTGCCCAGACACCTTTGGGGTTGGAGCCAAACCCAACTCCAATGAAAAATCGAATTTAAAAAATAAATAAAAACAAGGGTTGTTTTCGTGAGGAAAAAGAAGATGGGGTTTGACCCCAGACAAGATCGAACTGGGTCCAGGTTTAGGGGTCAAACGCCAATTAAAAGAAAAGATGAGAAAAATGCTAGAAATTCATAAAAATTTAGAGAAAATAAGAAAAATTAAGAAAAAAATATATATTTGAGCCAAATAAATTGAAATTGTGTGTTTTTATGAAAAATAAAGATTTTGAGATTTTATTGAGAATTTTTATCAGGTATTTTTATCATAGGGTGTGTTTGATAGCAAAGAGAATGTTTAATGAGAAAAATTATTTTCTTCAACAAATCTTTTTAGAGAATTTTTTAAAGAAAATTTTCTCATTGTTAGTTGATTGCACGTGATAAAATTTTCCTTTTCAACTAATTAAGCAAAATGGGACCCACACTTTCTTCTCCAAAATCAAAATCATTCATTCCCTTAAAACCAATGAACCGGCTTCACCTCCATAACCATACAATGCATGCCTCAAACTTCACCCATGCAAACTTTGACTATACATCACCTCTAATCTATTTTCAATTTTAATAGCAACACCACTTTCAATTCTTATCAATGTCATGGAACCCTTGCATCCCAATATAAAAGGGCCCAAAACTCACCCGATTCACATGCCACACCAAACCCCAAATTTTCAAGATAAAACTCTTGGGAATGCCCACCAAGTGACCAAACATACATTCCAATCGATCGAGAAAAACACCACCCCTTTTCCATGGCTCTCATGAACTCGGATGACAACCCCTTAATAATGTAGTGTCCATTGACTTGTTTGGGCATGAACAACACAGATTTGATGGTTGAAACCTTGTCCTAGGTGTTGTCGGGTGGCTCGACGATAATGTTGTAAACGCAGACTAGGCCACGACGATGAAAGAAAGAAGTAGGAGTCGAAGATATAATTCACTCGAGCGTGAAATTGAGAGAAAATATCGATTTTCCAAGCCATCAAATGAGAAAAATAAATGAGGAAAATTAGGAGGTGTGATTTTTTTTCTCTAGGCAGTTACAATGCTATCAAACAATGGAAAAAATGGTTACACAAAAAGTAAATAATTTTCCATGATTTTTTCATTTTTTCGCTATCAAACACACTCTAATGCGTGCTACGATACCTGAAAATGTTCAAAATTTGGAAAATTATTTTAAAGCCTTGTGTAGATTAATTTTTTATTCTGAATCACAATTTATAGTTAAAATCGAGATCCGGACATCTGAAGAGTTGATTTGGAGGGATTTCGAGGTTCGGGTCGAGTAGGACCGATAAATATAAAAAAATTTAAAAAATTATATTTAAGCCTACACAACTTAATTTTCGATACCGAACAATAATTGAGTTAAAAATGAAGTCCGGGCATCAAAGAACTTATTTTGGAAGAATTTGAGAGGTTTCGGGACATGATTGAGTCAATTAAATTGCAAATAATTAGAAAAATTGTGAAGTTGTTGTGGTGGCTTATTAAATTTATAAATGAATTGTAGGACTGCAATTGGAGCCCCGTGTAAACTAGTTTACCGACTTAGAGTTCAAAGGTGTTGCGATATCGCGTTTGTAAGGTTAAGTAAGTCTCATAGTAACCTTTACATTGTATGATTATAATTTGTATAAATTGTATTGATCCTTGATATCGCATTTTTGTAGTATAAGGCGTTTCGAGTCTCTTTATAAGGTCTACTTGACTATATTATAGAGTATAACTATTTAGTGTCTAACTGACTATGTGCACAAGGTATATTAAGCTACCTGATTGTGTATTACAGGGTAGATCAAACTTATAGTGTCTACCTGACTGTGTACAGAGTAGAACTATATTATGCTTGAGAGACTAGAGTCACTGATACTCTGCATTATGTGATTATCATGAGATCACGTTGAACCAGATCATACTTTGATATACTTGATGAACGAGACTCGTTTGGTTATTCTCCTCGAGCATGAGTCCTTATTATTGTTTACTTACCACTTTCAGAGAACGTTATCTGATTATGGTCGGATAACAAAAACAGGATGGATTCACGATTGTATTTAAATTCCTTGGATTATATTCTTCGTTTATGCATTTGATTATTACAAGTGTACTGGATAGTGTGGGATTTACTTATCTGACATTATTGAATTTTTATAATTGGATAATGACAGGTTCTAGCAGCGACAAGGGAAAAAGAAAGCTTTGCGATTTGTATGTGACTTGCTTAGTTCTTTTCTCTCGTGTATGTATTATTTTTTAATATAATATATTGTATAAATGGAATTTTGATTTTGAGTATGATTATGATTTCTTTTGTGGGTTTGGAATGGTTTTTGGACGAATTGAGATAACTTTTGAATTGAGGTAATGATAGTTTAAAGTTTTTAAGACTTGATAAAGTTGGAATGAATATATAGTTTTGTTCATGTGATATATATTGTTATGGGTATATTGTGAGTCCTTCAGCATTTCCACCAAAGCTGAGCAGGTTTTGTTGAAGATTTTTTGAAGGCCAAGATTTTCAATGTAGGATTAGAAATAGAGGAGGTGATGTCGAAAAATTTTTACGAAATTTTTGAGGATAATGTAACCAATCTAAATAAACTAAGGATTATTAAATTCATTTAAATGAACTTTACTGATTTAATATTCGAGTTTAGAATCCTTTGTCGTTAATAAAGTTTCATTTGAAGTTTACAAGATCTAATTTTTAAATGTTTATTGATGAAGAGGTTAAGGTTGCTATATTATCAAGGGATTAAGGTAATCTAGGTCGGTCAGATGCCCTAATTAGGTGGGGTCTGACAATGTTGGTATCAGAGCCCATGTTTGGCTCAATTGAGGAAAAAACTTTAGTTGGGAAGCAAAGGGTGATTGAGAAATTAATTAGTTAGGAAGTAATGCGATGGAACAGGGTTAAAAAGTTTAAAAATTTATGAATTATGTTATATTTGTATTGTATGTATGTATTATCGCTAGATATGCGATAAGAAGTTTATTCTCCTTGTCCGTTTGATACTTAACTCGTAAGATTGGACGAGTAAGATTAGAAATGGATAATTAAAAGAGAGAATAAGATTGTGAAACGAAGTTGAGTGTAAATGGATGTGAAATGGACTTGTGAAGTATGAATTCACGAGAGGTGTTGTAAATAGTTCGATATTAGTATCACGATGAAAGTATCGTTATGAAACCAATAGGAAATTGGTTAAAAGGAAAGTCCAAATGATTCATGTATGTAAACACTGAACATAGATTTCTTGGAAATCGAGAATATCGAGCTATTACAATTTTTAAGTGCCCAGGAAAACATTAATATAGACTTAAATTAAGTCTCAAGTGATTAAGAATCATTTGGAAAACGTACATAATACTGAAATTGAGACTTTTGGGAAGCACAATATATGAATTATCTTAGGTTTTAGAATAAGGTTAGTACCAGTTGCATGGTTAATTCGAGAATGCATATTTTATAAAATATTGGTTTAATTCATAACCAATCGAAGGTTAGTTGCTTTTGAAAATATCGGGTAGCCCACCATCCAGCAATTTAATTAATTCAGTTGATCGATTAAGGCCGGGGAAGGCCGGCCTATATATGGTAGCAGATTAGCAATGTGTTTAATTAGGTAGATAAGTCTGTACAATTGTTTTCTATTAAATATCTTTGCATTTATGTGGCCCATGAACAGCTAGCGAGAAGTGGTTCGAAAATAAATACTATTGTACTGACATGATAGTTACAATATAATTTATATGTACCATGCTCTCCCACTAGTGCTTTCTTCTTTCTCTTGTTTTAATTTTATAATCCTTGGTAGGGATATGTGGTTTTCACAGCAGTTTGTGGCGTGGCATTGGGCATTAAGAAGATGGTTGTGTGGTACTATTGATGTGAATTAGCTTGGTGCCTCGCATAGTGCACGTGGGGCGTACTGCCATGGGGCGTTGGAATATGTCTTCGATCCTAGTATCAAAAATGGTGGCGATGAGGCCGAGGTATGTTTCAGCCATGGTCTTTCCTGATTGGATTTTTTTTTTTTTTTGAATATTATTTGTAAGACTCTTGAAATTTGGGCCCAACTTAACCACTTTCAACTCTTAAAGCCTCGATTTTAGTTGGGAGAAGTTAATCACTTATATATATATACACTTCATTTCAACCCCATGGACCGAAAGTCGCAGGCTCTGATAACGTGCAAAATTTCATTTCGAAGTTTCATTTAATCAATGTGCATGGGACTAACTTTCGGTCCACACATCTTCAATATTGTTGAACCATTCATTTGTATATATATATATGTATAGCATTCTTTGTAAATAGCATGGAGGATAAACACTCCTATAGTGTATTCAACTTTGTGATCAATAACCCAAGGATGGGTTGACGCAGTGACAGGGAGAGCGTTCGCTGATGAAGAATTCGGGTGCAAACCTTGCTGCTGGCGCCTTGCATCCTGGATACCCTCGATTCTCAAAAAAAAATAAAAATAAATAAAGAAAACAATTACTCACCCCTTGTGTCTTCTTGATGAAATCATCTTCATCTAAGGAGGATAAAGATTTCAAGCTTCCAGGTTAAACGACAAATAACAACTTAGACATTACTGTCACTACAATAAAATTATCTTTTTACAACACTTAATTATGTTGCTAAACAATATGTTATTAAAACTTATTAAATTTTAAAGTAACATATAACTTAATATTGTTTATGAAAAAAATAGTTAATGATTGAGTAAATATTATAAAACAAAAAGTTTATTAAATTTACAAATCATTACACATTAATTTCTTAATTATAGATACAAGGTTGTTAATTATAGATACAACGTTGTATTGCAAACTTTTTAGATGTTGTAATTAAAAACATTTTTTCATGTGGCGTTTAAGAGGTGGGCTAGTTTAGGTATTTTTAATTTTTTTTCTTACTAATCTTCTATATATGTAAAGGAATTGTTTTTGTAAGAAGATCTCACAATGTGACACGAGGCATACGAGAAGCTCCCACGGATTGACAGGTGACATGATGATGTTACAATTTCTATTTTGCTAGTTTAGGTAATTTTTATCACACGTGGCATATTTATACTAATCGTTGTCCCGCGCTTCGCGCCCGGAAGAAACCGAGTATTAGTATTTATTCAAAATACATTAATCTATAACTCAATGAAAATAACTTTGATGAGAAAAAGAAATTAAACACACGTAAATTTATTCACATTACAGTTGGACTTGATGACACGACGAATGAGGTGATGACGTGACGATTTAATTTTTATATTTAGTAATGTTTAATATGATTTTAAAAAAGGAAGGCAATGAGGTATTGAATAAGGCTACATATTGGGCATGCCACGTGGCTCGTCGAGAAGGCTTGAAAATGCCACGTGGCACACCCAAGATGTAGGCTATTTGTTCAAAATACATTAATCTATAACTCAATGAAAATAATTTTGATGAGAAAAGGAAAGTAAACACAAAGCGAATGGGATGTCACGTGTAAGACGTAACTTTATCCCCATTAGAGTTGAAGTTGATGACACGATGAATGAGGTGATGACGTGGCCATTTAATTTTTATATTTAGTAATGTTTAATAGGGTTTTAAAAAAGGAAGGTAATGAGGTATTGAATAAGCCTACATATTGGGCATGCCACGTGGCTCGTCGAGAAGGCTTGAAAACGCCACGTGGCACACCTAAGATGTAGGCTATATATATATATTAGAGTTGGAGTTGATGATGTGGCAAAAGAGTTGATGGTGTGGCGAATGGGATGCCACATGTAAGACGTAACTTTATTCCCGTTAAAGTTGGAGTTGATGACACGACGAATGAGGTGATGACATGGCGATTTAATTTTTATATTTAGTAATGTTTAATAGGGTTTTAAAAAAAGAAGGTAATGAGGTATTGAATAAGGCTACATATTGGGCATGCCACGTGGCTCGTCGAGAAGGCTTGAAAAGGCCACGTGGCACACCCAAGTTGTAGGCTTAATATATATAGATATAGATTATAGTTGGAGTTGATGACACGACGAATGAGGTGATGACGTGGCGATTTAATTTTTATATTTAGTAATGTTTCATAGGGTTTTAAAAAAGGAAGGTAATAAGGTATTGAATAAGGCTACATATTAGGCATGCCACGTGGCTCGTCGAGAAGACTTGAAAATGTCACATGGCACACCCAAAATGTAAGCTTAATATATATAGATTAAAGTTGGAGTTGATGATGTGGCGAAAGAGTTGATGGTGTGGCGAACGGGATGCCGCGTGTAAGACGTAACTTTATTCCCATCAGAGTTGGAGTTGATGACACGACGAATGAGGTGATGACGTGGCGATTTAATTTTTATATTTAGTAATGTTTAATAGGGTTTTAAAAAAGAAAGGTAACGAGGTATTAAATAAGGCTACATATTGGGCATGCCACGTGGCTCGTCGAGAAGGTTTGAAAATGTCACGTGGCACATCCAAGATGTAGGCTTAATATATATATATAGATTAGAATGACACGACGAATGAGGTAATGACGTGGCGATTTAATTTTTATATTTAGTAATGTTTCATATGGTTTTAAAAAAGGAAGGTAATGAGGTATTGAATAAGGCTACATATTGGGCATGCCACGTGGCTCGTTGAGAAGGCTTGAAAATGCCACATGGCACACCCAAGATGTAGGCTTAATATATATAGAATATAGATTAGAGTTGGAGTTGATGACACGACGAATGAGGTGATAACGTGGCTATTTAATTTTTGTATTTAGTAATGTTTAATAGGGTTTTAAAAAAGGAAGGTAATGAGGTATTGAATAAGGATGTATGTTAGGCATGCCACGTGGCTCATCAAGAAGGCTTGAAAATGCCACGTGGCACACCCAAAATATATGCTTAATATATATAAATATATAGATTGATGTTTCTATTTTTATTTTTTTCCTATTTTTTAAGTATATAATATACGTTATCTTAAAAAAAGTATATAATATACGTTTAATTCAGAGATTTATGGGCAATTATTTTCGTTGGTTCAGTTAGGTGTTGACACTTTTGTTTTTCAACAAATTTATTTTCATATAATATTTTGATAATTTGTCTTGTCGAGCGTGAAGCGCGGGATGCCGACTAGTCTATATATAAAAGAGTTCACAACAAGGTGTCTTAGGCTGTAGCCTTAGGCAACCTTGTATGTGGCTCCGTCCATGCTGCACAAATGGAGGAGCGTAGGCAGGTGGTTTCACAAGAAATCGAAACTATGGTCTAAGTGGGAGTTAACAAAGACCTCTAAATAGATCTCAACTGCATAGAGACTCGATGTTGTCATGCTAGAAGCAAATTCATGTGTCATATCTCAAACCTAAATCTATATAATTTTAAGGATAAAGATTGGTTAACCCACTTTGAATACCGAGATTGAGCACCTACCCACTCGGTACCTATGCGATCACGCCTCAAGGTGTATCGCATGAGCACTGATTGGATAAGTGCTCAATCTCGGTGCTTAAAGTGGGTCAATCTAGCATGCTCCTAATTCTAAGCAAGAGTTAGAAAGTTTTGATCTATTTGACCTACCCAATGAAGATCAAACAAACTGACTGCTTGAAACAAAATAGAAGAATCTTCAAAAATTTGTAGATTGAAATAATTGGGGAACCATTCGAATTATTGGGTCAATACTAATCTGCAATTTTTATTTTATTTTTATTTTTTATATTCATGGCTGGGTATCCATGCAAACCGACTATATATTCCTATGAGACCCTGAACATACCTCAGTGGCCCAGACAATCTTGACACAGCGGGAAATTGAATTTCAATTTGAGCAATGCCTATCAAATCTCAGTGCACCATATTAATCTCTTTTAATCTCAGTGCACTGATATAGTGCACTATATCAGTGCACTATATTGAGTCTCACAAAACTTCAGAAGAAGAAAACTTAAATAAATGCTTTCAAAAGTTTAAGAACAACTTAACCAAGAAAGGCTTTTAAGAGTTTAAGAACAATTTAACCAGTATAACCCACCAATTTCATACTTCCCTTGAAACCACTCATTGCTGTTTCCATGTCTACAGACTACAGAGAAAACAAAATCCTAGTTGAAATGTCTACTAACTAATATTTACACTAAAATGCTCCCCCTCTTGATTCCAAGAACCTAGTTGATTCGATGTGAACGCGACACCACGGTGTGACGAGTTTACATTAGTGACTCGACTACATGTGTGGGGAATAGAGGTTTCTTTCAGGGACGACGGGTTTTTCCCCTACTACACTGGTAGTGATTTTTTTTTACTTTGTTTTAGGGAAACACATTGTTTCTCGCCGTGTATTATTGGCTATAATAAAATAAAGTCTCGTTTATATCCAAAAAAAAAAAAAATAGCTGCCACCTCTTTCTTAGCTTCGATTCTTTTGACGAGCTCATTCACCATTGATTCTAAGATGTTGGCATGCTTCAGTAATGCTATTTAATTAATGATGAAACAAAATATCAGTAATTGTCTGAGCCCAAAAGAACAAAAACAAAATAGCTAGCCATCAACTCAATTACTAATGAGACTTGTGTTTGCCTCATTCCCAAATCCAACCAGGCAAGAAAGATTTTTGAGTTTAGACCAATTAGTCTCATAACATCTCTCTATTAAATCTAATCAAAGATCCTAAGGGACGTGAAGAATGTTTTGAACTCTACCATAGCTCAAGAAGAAGCGGCATTTGTGGGAGAACGTCAAATGCTTGATTTGGTGCTGATTGCTAGCGAATTTATCGAGGAATTAACCAAATAAAGAAGAATTCAGAAGTGGTTCTTATATTAGATTTTGAAAAAAAACATATGATAAAAGCGAGTTGGGAATTCCTGGATTTTGTTTTAAAGAAGAAAGGCTTTGGGTGCAAATGGATTCAAGATGTGTAAGATTGGTATCTTACTCTATTATTGTTAATGGAAGACCAAGGGAAATGAAAGCTCCAAGAAGATGAGAACGTCCATCCTTGTATTACATTGATTATTTTACAGTTACAATCATGATTACAAACACGAGCACACAACAATAACTGAAGACTAGTTACAAAATAATTGATTATTTATGTTCTCCAACACCAATTTATGACTCCATTAGGACACAATTCAGTTTGGTTACTACAACTAGGGCTGGCAAAAATACGGGAACGGACAAAAAGGGGACTGAACACCCATTTTGAAAATGATTAAATTTGGTGCCCAGTCCCGGTCCCGTTTTCAAAACGGACACTATTTTTTTGTCCAGTCCCGTATGTTTGTAAAACATACGGGACCCGTTTTGCCCGTTTTTTTTTTTTTTAAATATGATTAAATATTTTATTTATCAATTATCTTAAAAAAAAACCCCTCAACTACAACTACAAGTCTACAACTACAAGTCACCAATTACCAAAAAATAAATACATAATATCACAATTTTTTAATTTCCAATATAAACATCACAAAAGTTTTTTTAAAAAAAAGATATCACCTCAAATTCTCAATAATCCAAATTATCAAAGTATATCTTCACCTCATGCATCAACAACAACTACATAAAAAAGTTCATGACACAAACACTTAATAAATTAAGTGTAGTTCTTCAACTCATCCAACACAATTCCACATCCTTCTAATCCCAGACCGAGGAGAGTGAGAGGCGGAGCCGTGCGTGAGGCAGAGAGAGTGAGAGGCGGGCAGAGGCAGAGAGAGTGAGACTCGGGAGTGCAGAGACGACGGTCGGCGGAGAGAGTGAGAGGCGGACGGAGGCAGAGAGTGAGACTCGGGAGTGCAGAGACGACGGTCGGCAGAGAGAGTGAGACTCGGGAGTGCGAGACGACGGTCGGCAGAGAGAGGTCACGGCGGAGTGCGAAAGCGACGGTCGCGAGAGAGTGAGAGGCGGACGGAGACGAGAGAGAGTGAGACGAGGAAGGAAGAGCGACGCGACAGTCGGCGAGAGTGAGAGGCGGACGGAGACAGAGAGAGTGAGACGGGGAAGGGCAGAGACGACGGTCGGCAGAGAGAGTGAGGAAGAGAGAGTGAGAGGCGGACGGAGGCGCGCCGTGCGTGGCCGTGAAACGCGAGGCGGTGAGAGGCGTTAGGGTTTGTTTCAGAGACAGAGAGACAGATGAGTCGATGACGATGAGAATGAGAAAAGAGAAAATGAAATGATAAATCATCAAGTTAAAAACTTTAAATAGTGAAATTACTTATATGCCCTTCAAATTAATCACAAACGGGTACCCGTTTTTTTGAAATTTCTGCCCGAACCCGGTCCCGTATTTTTAAACGGACACAAAAAATTGTCCAGTCCCGTATGTTTGTCAAAAAAATATTGTCCGGTCCCGTTTAAAATGGGACCGGACAAAGCGGGCCAAACGGGACCGGGCATATTTTGCCAGCCCTAACTACAACTTAACACCAAATTACCCGGTGTTCGAGGTGCTCGATGTATCGAACCTTGACACGCATTTCGAGGTGCGTCATAGCTCGCCTATTCGATATGTTCGACTTAGCCTATAATTTTATTAATCATTTCCTTGACTAAATATGTGAACATTTTTTTTTTTGATAAATTGGAGGCAATACTCTTTTTTACACCAACCAAGGTTTGAACCCAAGCTCTCTTACTTCGAAATCCCATACCAAACCATTGGGCCACCCAAATGGTTAGACTAAATATGTGAACATTTTAAATGAATTGATCATGTTTCCCTAGTGTACCCATACTTCGCTTACCCGATTGCCCACATTGACACTCTATACGATGCGAGCACCCGTTACATAATCTCACTCGATATATCAATATTTTAGTACACAGATGTGATGCAATATGACAATTAACAATTCAAACACTGAATTATAACAACTATCACGCAAAAATAACTATTTTAGTCTCATAACATCTCTCTATTAAATCTAATCATGAAAGATCCTAAACCAACTTTTCTTTCACGAAGCAAGCTTCATAGACGAGAATGGCGTGAAAAAAGTTTTCTAGTCATTTCTAGCTAGCTGCCACACCGCCCGCAATTATCTGTGCATTGTGATCTTCTGGCTGAACGACGGCGCCGGTGAAAGCCCAGCGAAGTTTTTCCTGCTTTATCCTTAAGGCTCGACCTTCGTTTGGGCTACGGGGATGGAAAGCTGGTGAGCACGGTTAGGATGGAAACGGGCCGGCGGATGAGGCATAGGGCCGAGGGGGACGTGACGTTCAAGGGAGGGGGACTCTCACTCTCCTTTCACGCGGAGAGAAAGTTTTTTAAAGTGTTGAGAAGACTCCCATTGAAGCTCGCTCGACACAGAAACCTCCACTGCGTCGCTTTGCATTGTCGACTGAATTGATGCAGAAAATGCTCCAAGCTTGATGAATTGACGAAATTGTCGACCAGATCGGACTGACCCGGGTCCAGTTGGACCGGGTTCGTTCGACCCGGGCACACCCCAATAATAAAATAATAATTAAAATTAAATTAAACTGATTTTTTTAATAAAATATATTACAAAAAATAGATAAAGATTATGGAAAAATTTAGAAAATTCTCGAAAAATATGAAAAATTAGAAAAAAGCTGGAAAAATGAGTTCGAGGCTTTTTCGGACATTTGGCACCCCGGTATAATTCAAAGAGTGTGCTAAAAATCAAACTTTTTTGAACTAAAATTACAAATTTGTGGTCCCATAATATAAATTCACTTAATGTGACTCTAAAATAATTAAAATGGTATAAATGGACACCAAAGACTTAGGAGGCTATAGTCGGGTGTCGGTTGCGCATCTCGAGGCATGAGTGAGACGTTTTGAGGGCAATTTGCGATTGCTTGAGGTAAGTAAAACCAGGTATGAAATGCACGGTAGTTCATTTGAGCTTATATTTTATTGATATTATACTATGTCCATTTCTTGGAACTCCCACCCACTTAGGAGTGTCAAAGGGTCAAGTGAGTCATACGAGTGTCTCTGATTTTAGTGGTCACCGGCTTGCAACCGAGGCCATGACCTTGAGTTACTTGAATATTTGGTCGGAATGAGATGAGTTTTATCTGGGGCACCATTTATATCCCTCATTCGCGACGGTCTAGGTACAGCAGGCGACGCCTCATCCTAGGACCCGAGTCTGCTTAGCGTTGTCGCGACTCTTTGACCCCGACCCTGTGGCACCCGCACTCGGTGGTCTTGGACTACTTGGGCACCTCTCTATTGTTTTCTTTGACACTCATTCCTCGTTGTACTTTCATTTTTACAGTCTTATTATCATGCATTCCATATAGCTTTCTTTCTATCCGCATGATTTTTAGATTGCTTTATTTATTTTGAATTATTGTTTAGATCCTACTGGCTTTTACTTACTGGACTCGACATTCTTGTGTTTGACCAAGTGTAGATCCGCAGCCGAGCAAGGGCAAAACGCCGACACTTGGCGATCTACTCTAAGGATATCGGAGCGGCCCTCCTCCGCACACTTTTGTAGGTTTTTGGCTTTTTGTATTACTTATATATGTTTTCATCACACTTGGGATACTTGTTTGGGTTGAGAGATACACATGACTTGTATATCATTTTTGCTTAGTTATAACACTCGGAAGATATACATGAATATACATGTTTACAAGGTTCCACATTTAGGATGTTCGACTCTTTTACTTTATTCTGAGTTATTTAACGTATTAATTGGTTCTGCTAACTTGTAAAACTTTAAAAAAATACAAATAACTCAACTTAAAATTATGAATTTACTTATATGGATGGATCGGAAGGCTGACTAGGCCTGCGTTGACCTTGTGAGATTGGTTCGGAAGTCCACATTTGCTTAGATCGGACGGGGCTCAGTTTGTGGGAAACTCGGGTGGTCACAGTTGGTATCAGAGCCCAAGTTTTTACTTAAATCTCTTTATTAACCCACAACCAATATAAGACACAAATTAAAAATAGAGTTAGGACACGGTTGGAACTTAAAGTGGAACCTTATGATCCTGACTTAGAGTCTTAGTTGGGAAGTGAGACGAGTTGGGGAAATTAAAACTTGGATCCTATATATGCTAATTGTTGTATGTATTATACTATACGTACCGATAACTATACGTTGATTAGAGACTCGCTTGCTATCGCAGATCGCAATGGCAGATCAGCCTGGCTCGAGTGATGATAGCGGGGCAGCAGGTCCTCGATTCGCGAGTGTTGAGGAGGTACAGTCATTGACTCAGAGAGTCACATCTCATGATCAGTGATTAGACGAGATCCTTATGATACGTAGGGCACAGATCACAGCTACACCAGCACCATCTTCGTCGACAGTGCCCACTGTTCAGGAGAGGAGTGCGCCTACCGTAGAGGCCACTCCAGCGGCTCTCGTCGTACCGACGCCATCCTTTATAGCTGAGATATTACCGGTTCAGACTGAGACGGTATTGCCTGCACCGGCGGAGACCATGCCGACTACGCCCATAGAGATGAGCACTGGGGCGACAGCTGAGGTGAGACAGTTACGAGAGTTCCAGAGACATAGACCAGCTGAGTTCTATGGGGGCACAAATCTCAAGGCGACAGAGAAATTTATGAAGATCCACGAGAAGATACATGACATCCTAGCCACACCGGAGCATATGAGATCGAGTATATCGTCAGGGCTGATGTTTGGAGAGGTCGGTGCGTGGTGGCGCAGTATGGTGGCTACCCAGGGTAAGCCCAAGGATTGGATAAAATTCAAGAGGCGATTTAATCAGAAGTAATTTCCGCATTCGGTCCTGAAGCAGAAGAGAGCTGAGTTTATGAGCATTCGACAGTACACTGGGGAGTTGGTAATGTAATAAATGGGCAGGTATATGCTGTTGTTGGATTATGCTAGAGAGATAGCTGACACAGACGCCGACCAGGCACACTATTTCATTGAGGGTCTGTTGAGGGATATCGAAGGCACCGTGGTGACTACGGAGCCAGGGAGTTTACGGGCGGCATATGAGAGGAGCCTGGCCAGAAAGGCATACCTGAGCACACACCCCGATGAGGTCATCCCAGCACCAGTACTAGCACAGTCGAATTATAGGTCAGGTGGTGACAGAAGGAGGAAGAGACACCGACCGTTCAGGTCGAGAGATACATGCATAGAGTATATGATCCGTGGCGCCACCATCCCATCCAGCGCACACTGCGCCAGTACCATCTGTTTCGGCACGGAGTTATGCTAGTACACCACAGCAGCCAGCACAGTGCGGACTGAGGGTAGAGGTAGAGGCGGTGGTTAGGGGCAGAGGTACGGACATGGTCAGGGACAGAGATATGACCAGGGACAGGGACAGAGGTCCAGTTAGGCGTAGGGATCTTAATAAATATTAAAGCTCATCGTTGAGTCAGCCTAGATAAGGCACAAAGGTTGTTGAGTTGAGATACACTTCTAAATCTTGTTGAGTCTGTCTAGATAAGGCACAAAGGTTGTTGAGTTTAGAGACACTTCTAAATCAATAAGGATATAGAGGAAGTCCTAGGGGAGTTGGGATTTGAGATATGTTATTATCTCAAATCATAGATATGTTCTTATCACACACTAATGAATAGGGAGCCGTCTCAAGGCATATGAGGTATGTACAAAACTCGGAAAAAAAAAAAATTCGGTCTCCCTTCGAGATTTTACTGACTTGAGTGTCGAAGTGTTTTTCTGCTCGATCGGAAGTGTTATTTCAAACTTATTTGTTGTTGTTAACGTTCCACAAGATGCAACTACCAAAGGATCTACAAGCCAGAAACAATGTCAAATGAGTGCTAATTTGCTTCCCCTAATATTTTTAACAAAACAATTTGGTACCTGCATTTATGGATCTGAATTAAATAAGAAGAAATGCTAGCTAGAATGATAACACTATGTCACAACATTTAATGGCGTGTGAGCCCCACATCAAAATCCCATAAACTGACACATCCAACACCCCATTTTGATGTTAGGCCCACACACCACATCAGCTGTTGTGCAATGTGTTGTGACATAATGTTGTCATTCTAGCATTAAGTAAAGTATCTGAGTTCTTCTAGTAACTAAAAAGTATATCATGCCTAAATATATCTAATAGAGGTTCACAATTGATAAGGTTAAATATTTATTGTCATTATTTGTTCAAACAATACTCTAGTATGAAAAAGAATATGATTTAAACCTTGTGGGCTTATGCTGGAAGACTTGATCTGTACCTACAGACAGTACACGTTTCATAATTTTACTCAATATTCTTTAACATATTCACTTACAGCTGGAGAAGATATTCTTGTCAACCCACACATATACATCTAGTTAGGAGAATATTTTTGATTGCCAACTCACAAGATAATCAAGGCATGTTTCATTTGATCAACGGAGAAAGAGAAAAACAATATATTTGCCACCTCATTTGATTGAAGACATACAAGGAAGCTTTTACAAGAAAGTTATCGTATGATCTCTTTATATATTGATGTAATCACAGTAGAAAATTTATCTCCCATCCCGGAATTTTAGATATCACTTTGTGAGACAAAAGCTTTCGAGAGATTGTTCTTTTTTTTATTTACGCACACTAGGCTAGGGACTTAGCCTATTCACCAAGGGGATCTCAGGCACTCAGGGGACTTGGGTATTGTGTAGGATCGGTTGTAAGGGGAGTGGGTAGTGTAGGAAAGTTTGGTAAAGGATTCACTATCTAGATGTGGGGTCACTAGTTAGGAACATTGCATAAATATGTACATCATTTTCTCTCAATGGATTCTACACATGGGCGTGGCCCCGCAGACATAAGACGGGAGGTCTAAACGGCGATAACAATTTTGTGTGTTCGTTTATTTATTTATTTATTTATTGCTTGCTTTGTTGTTGTTTTTCATGATTGCAGTGAATTGAGTGTTTACAAGTGGTATCAGAGCCAACACCTAGGCTCCTTGTTGTGTCAAGAAAGGTGAGATCTTGAGAAGATAAATGTCTCAAGTATTGCAATCAAATCAGCCTAAAAGAGCATCTACAACAAAACCACCATTGCTCACCAATACAAATTATATGCACTGGAATTCAAGAATGAAAGCATTCAATTTATCACTTGATGTGAAGGCGTGGAGAGCAAAAGAAAATGGATATTCTATCCCTTTTCTTAATGACGCGCCAAAGAATACCGACATTTGAATAGAGGCCAAGGAGAGATTACTTCTTACTAATGCAAAAGCGTTGAATGTGATATTCAATGCGGTAAATCATGATCATCTCAACCTAATTTCTTCATGCGAAGAAGCTAAAACCGCTTAGAAGATCCTTCAAGATATTTTCGAAGGAAACGATGATGTCGAAAGTGAAAGTGGACATCGCAGCAATTATGTTTCTTTGGCTGGTGCAGTATTCGAAGAATCCAGTGATTCCTCTGTTGTACCTGCAACGTCTTTTGTACCAACAACTGTGGTTGTAGCCATAACGCTTGTTGTACCTACAACACTTGTTGTATCCACAGACTCCAATACATCAGATCAGGTAAGTTCTTCAACTTATGATTTAGATTCAAATTCTACTAATTCTGTTGATAACGCAGATTTGAAAGACACGTATGCAGAGATCTATATGAAATGGTCAGAAACAGTTGACAAAAATATCATAATGTCAAGAGAAATCACAACCTTGCAACACCAACTTAATGCCAAAGAGAAGTAGTTGTTAGAAGTCAAAAAGGCCTTTAAACTTTCCGAATCAACTCTTAAACCATTGAATAAGGGAAAAACGACGCTTAATGACATCTTGAAAATGGGGAAAGACTCTTGTGACCACAAGGTTCTTGGCTATACAAGTAAAGGGTCAACTTCATAGAAACGTGAATCAATTCCATTTGTTAATGGAAATGAAGTCGTCGCTACCGTTGAAAATGAAGTTGCTCAACCGCGTTTCAGGCCAACGTGTTTTTATTGTGACATCAAGGGTCATATCCGACCTTGATGCTACAAAATGTATCGAGATCTAGCTAGGCGACAAAGAGCCGTCACCAGCAAGCATGATAGGTCCCGCGATGCAGCTAGACATGTTCCAAAAGAGAAGCAAAAATGGGTACCCATAAAGAGCTTGCAATGCAATGTAGCTCACATGAATGATGTAAGTGGTCTGCCCCAATTTCAATGCATACAAATGTTCCATTGAGTCTGTGCTTATCTTCGTCCATACATTAAGACAACACCATATGGACTACGGTCAGGTATAACGCTAAATCATAGTTATTTCCTTTTTTTGCAATTTGTTTTGTTTTGTTTTATAACAACAGGGAACAAGTTGGATAGGTCGACGACAAGTGGAGATGTTGAACTTACTTAAAATGCTATTGTTTTTGTACCTACAGACGACTCTATACTCACAGAGACCACTCACTGCACCTCTGAAGCATCTGTTGGACGTAATGATGAATTCATGGGGAGTGAGTGTAAGTATAAAAGTTTCTATGCATCATTTCACACATATTGCTTTGACACAACTCTTTTATATTATATATATTTCCGATGTGCTTACTACTGCGATATGATAGTTAATTATTTTCCTCGTTTCGAGTTTTGATAATTTATGTCCCGAATAGGGAGACAATACAAGGACAAAGGGGGAGTTCTTTTAGTTAATATATGATACCTCCCTTGAGTTACTTTCTCTTACCCTTGTTTTTTTATTTTGTCATAAAGGGGGAGAATGGCTCCAATATAGAGGGAGCTTATTATGACTTGTACTATTTCAGTTCAATTTCTTTGTTTCTACAAATTGTTTTAGTTTTTAAGTCTGAATATTTAGTCATGCTATAACTTGAATTCAACTCTTAACTTTTACCTTACAGGACTTTGCTCTATTGCTAACACATGCCTTAATTCTCAACATATTCATTTACAGCTAGACAAGATATCTTTGCCAACCCACACACATATGTCCAGCTAGGAGAATATATTCGATTGCCAACTCGCAAGATAATCAAGGCATGTTTCCTTTGATCAACGGAGAAAGAAGGAAACAATATATTTGTCACCTCATTTGATTGAAGACATACAAGGAAGCTTCTACAAGAAATTCATTGTTTGATCTCTTTATATATCGATGTAATCACAATAGAAAATTTATCTCCCATGCTGGAATTTTCGATATCATTGTGAGACAAGAGCTTTCGAGAGATTGTTCTTTTTTTTATTTACACACACTAGATTAAGGGGATTTAGCTGATTCACCGAGGAGATCTTGGGCACCATGGGGACTTGAGTATTGTGTAGGATCAGTTAAGTTGTAAGGGGAGTGGGTAGTGTAGCAAAGTTTGGTGAGGGATTCACTAATTAGATGAGGGGTCACTAGTTAGGAACTTTGCATAAATCTGTACATCACTTTCTCTTAGCGGATTCTACACTTGGGCGTGGCCCTGCAATCGACGTAGGACGGGAGGTCCGAACTTCGATTACAATTTTGTGTGTTCATTTATTTTATTTTATTTTATTTTTTGCTTGCTTTGTTGTTGTTTTTCATGATTGTAGTGAATTGAGCGTTTACAACAATTACTGTGATATGTTTTTCTTGATCAGATTACTATCTTTCAAAATGGTTGATCGAAAGACAGGAAATGAACTGAATTTAAAATTTTCTATTTTTAACCTTAATTGCAACCTTAATCACTCGAGAGCATAACCAATTAGGTGGCCCAATGGTTTGGTATGAAACTTGAAAGTAAGAGATCATGTGTTCATAACTTGGTGGGTGTAAAAGTTGATTAGGTGGCCCAATGGTGGCCAAACACGTATGTGTTTGGCCACCCATACATTCTTTCCCTGTAATAAAATACAACACATGCAAAAAATAGAAAAACGCAATTATAAGTTCAAGCCTAATTAATGACACAACTAAATCAATTAAGACAAACAAATACGAAAAATTATATAATTGAAGTATATACCTTGTCAAACCAAGTTCTTTCATCGCAACTTTTTCATATTCATTTGTTGCTTTGCGAGAATGAAGTTGCTCCAAAATTATATGGGATCCTTCCTTTCTTTATGTAAAACTAAAAAAGATAGAATTATAAAATCCAATTCTCATTTGCATGACAATAATAAATAAATAAATAAATAAAAGGATCTTCCAAAACTGAAACACGTACAGGTGACATGTATTTCCCCAAAAGGCTGGGTATCACCGCATTTATAAAATATATATATGCCTCCTACAATTTTGATGTTAATGTGAAGTCATTCTTTTTGTAAATAATCTCTTCGCCAACATCACATTCAAACAAGCACCTATACTCAAATTATAATGAACATAATCTAGCTTTGGCAGAAGTTAAACCTAGGGTTAATACAAATCAAACCAAACATAGGCCAGAAGTGTAAATAACATTCATCCTTTATTAGGAACCTCTAAATTTTTGTATGATAACGGTTTTGGTGATACAAGAAGGCTTTCAGCATTACCACCACCAATCACTTTTAATTGTGACATGTTAGGGAGCATTAAAAGAAAACTCATAATAAGAAAAGTTGCATAAAAAGGAAAACCCACATACGATCAAGGAATTGGAATCAGTTTAAGGTATATATTCACTACTTTGCTGAATTACAGGTTCGGATTTTTGGGTGGTGACATGCGTTGCTCTCCAGCATCCATATGCCGCGCGCTTTCTCAAAGTTAATTTGAAGATGGCAAGAAACCCAATTCTAACCTTTAATAAAGCATATATAATTCCACTGGCTTCAATAAACAAACAAATATTGTCTTGAAATTGTTCTCTGCAAGTATATTGAAACGTTAGTTATATATTATTCTCAGAAGCAAGAGCTAGGGTTTCTCTCCTTTCATTTAGAGAAACCCTAGCTAGTGTCGCCTAAGCTCTTTTAACAGTCGACCTCTAGATCCGCTGTTTTTTGGGGCTTTTCGGCGTTAGCGAGACTTGCTTCGGTGGCCTTAGACGTTGCCGGTGAGCCCCGTTTCCTTTTTTTTTTTTTTTTTTTTCTTTTCTTTTCCATCGAGTGTTTGGGGGAGCCGCGAATGTATTGGGAGTCGAGAGTGAGGGAGATGTGGACCAGGGAGGGGATGTTTTGGGCTGATTAGGTCTTTGGGGCCTCCGTTTGTGAAATTGACAGGGTTGGGAACGTTGAAGCGATTGTCGACTTTGCGAGAGGGTTCACCGTTGGATGAGGCATTCTATTGAGGTTGTATTTTCCCTTTTCTAATATTTTTTCTCTCGTACATTAGCAACGCATTAAAAAAAAAAAAAAAAAAAAAAAAAAAAAAAAACAAAAACAAAAAAGAGACCGAAAGAAAGTAGAAAAAGTAAAACGTATGCATGTTTTTTCCTTAATAAATAGAGGGCAAATTAATAAGCACTTACTTTCCCTTGAAGAATATGTAGGTTTTATAGAGGTTGACAAACTGTATTGCAGAGTTGATGTTTTGATTCATCTGGGAACAAATGCGTTCGAAATGCTGGCAACATATTGTATTTAAAAGCTGGAGAGCCTAATTAATGAGTGACAAACAATACGTAAAAGCATGAGAGCAGTTGATATATATTAATTGCAACAAAGAAAGAAAGAAAGGACATGTATGTTTTAAGCTGACCTTGAACGGCAATACATAACGTATGTTCATGTATCGATAGAAGCTATCCGTTTTGGTGAAGATGATAGGCTCCCTGACCCTGACTACCTTTCCATCTCTACCTATCCATGGATGGTTAGAAAAGTAAGAGTGACCATATTGTTTGAGCTTAAGGATATTCACAGGATTCCTTATGGACGATCCAACATGATATATGGCCTGAGAGAGTTGATTTGCATTCGCAACCATAGCCATGATGATAGTGTTCACCACCATGTCCCCTGGGATCTGTAAATTATTTTTTGTTCACTTAATATGTATTTTTTTTTTTTTTTTTGAGAAATTGGAGACGAGCTCCAGAAAGTTTGTATTAATTAATCACAGAGTCAAATTAATACACTATAGGGTTGGTTACCTCCATGCCATATACAACGAATGTTATACATTCACTAAATATTTCATGAGCGATATATATATGCTACCAAAAGAATGAAACGGAAAGAAAAACCTCACCAGATCAAGAGTGCACTTGCTATTTCCTAAGAAGCATCTTACTTTCCCCTTGCCATAACCAATGAACATATGATCGATAGTTCTGTATGTAATCAGAACATGCAAATATGAGCAAATTAATTAAGCTTAAAGGATATATACAAGCTAAATGCCTAAACATTAATTAGAAATCAAAAGGGCCAAGCATATACACATTTACTTTTTTTTTTTATATATATATAGGAACGAGACTTTATTTTATCAAGCCAAAAAAAAGTTTTCTACATGGTGAAAAACGATGTATTTCCTTAAAATAAAGAGCATATATGCATTTATTTCACAATATATATCCTATCTCTATTAGTGTATCAAAGAATTGGACATGCATACTGCTCGATCGGAAGTGCTATTTCAGATTTATTCGTTGCGGTTAACGTTCCACAAGATGCAAATACTACTAAATTAAAGGTTCTACAAGCCAGAAACAGCCTCAAGTGAGTGCTAGTTTGCTTCCCCATGGATCTGGATTAAATAAAGAGAAATGATAGAATGACAACACTATGTCACAACAAGCGATGTGGCGTGTGAGCCCTACATCAAAATCTCATAAAAAGACACATTCAATACCCCATTTTAATGTGGGGTCCACACGCCACATAAGTTGTTGTGCAATGCGTTGGGACGTAGTACTGTTGTCAATATTCTAACATTTCCCTTAAGGAAAGTATCTAGGTTCATCATGTAAACTAAAAAGTATATCATGCCTGAATATATCTAAAAGTGGTTCAGAATGATTGTGATATGTTTTTCTTGACCATATTACAATCTTTAAAAATGGTTGAAAGGGGGGAAATGAACTGAGTTTTAGTTTTTCTATATTTACCCTTAATTGCAACCTTAATCACTCGAGAGCATGAAAACCAATAGAAAAAATAGTATTAATGTGTATATACATGTAAAAGTACATGTGTGTTTATAATTTATTTTTTTTTAAAGGCAAAAATGTAAAAAATATAGAAGGTTGAATTCAGTATAAAACTGGTTGGCATTTAAATTAATCAATCCATTTTTAAAATAAAGCAATGTAACTTCACAACTATGCTTAAGAGAGGTAATAATATTGGACCATTGTCATAGAAAAAAGAGGAAAAAAGGACCTTAAAATTGTGATATGAGGACAGTTTTAGTTTATCGGGCTGCATCATACATGCATCCATATGTGATGACTAGCAACTAGCAATTAAGTACGCATAAATTGACATACACTAATGTTGATTTACCTAATTCCGTCAACCCAACCAGGGAATGGTTCTTTGTAAGTGCTTGGTAATAATTGTAGGTCGTATTATAGCGACTGGGATGTTTTCTTTGTTGTCCCCAATTAACATTTCCCCCAACGCTTTCGTAAATACGTACGTGTTTGGCCACCCATACATTCTTGCCCTGTAATAAAATACAACACATGCAAAAAATAGAAAAACGGATTCATAAGTTTAAGCCTAATTAATGACACAACTAAATCAATCAATTGGAATATATACCTTGTCAAACCAAGTTCTTTCATCGCAACTTTTTCATCTTCATTTGTTGCTTTGCGAGAGCGAAGTTGCTCCAAAGTTTCATTTGCAAGGTCTATCTCTTGTTTGATGTCCAAGTCTGGCTTCCGTTTAGTGTTTCCCCAACCCGAAAAGGCTTCTCTTCCACAAGTCCACACTTCTCCCCGCACACGTACGCTATTCCAAGAAAAAATAAAAAATAAAAAATTAATGGCACACGTGTGGCATGTAATTAATCACATGTAACATGTTAATTGCTCGACCCAATTAATTTCCATCTCCAAACCAAGAAAAAAGATTAATTTCCATCTAGTTGATAATTATTTAATACTCACCTGTACCAACCAACACGGCCAGATCCAAAAATTTATGTTCCACTGAGCTAGATTGTATAACTAAGATATGTATTGGTCATAATCTATTTTAGATTAAGACATGACCAAAAAGAGAGATATCCCTAAATTAACTAATATTTAAAATCTCACTTTTTATTACATATATATACATTATTATTATATGTATACTTAAAAAGAACACACACATAAATTGTCATAGACAAATAGACAGAATGTTATTCATGATGTCTATTTTTTTTTTTTTCAAATACCATACTTATATATCAGGGAAAAGTCAAGAGGGTAGTGTGTCTATCCGGATACAATTACTCATGTGGATCATGGTATAGTCTGCGCGAGCATGAGTTTGGAGATTAAAGTTTCATTGGAAATAACTAGACCTGATCATCAAGCGAGCTTGGCGGGCCACTAGGCGTGCTTTTTTTTGAAAGCCTTATCGAGGCCCCGCCCAAGCCCACTTCTAAAATTGCGAGCCCAAGCTCGTCCTTGAGTCGAGCTTAGGCGGACTTAAATGGGTCTTTAAAAAAAGTATTAACAAAATAAAAAAATGTTTTGAAAATTGATTAGTGAACCAAAACATATTATAATAAATATATAAATATGCAATTAAATGGCAAGAACAAATGATTAGCACATTGGTTATGACTTTAGTGTAACATTTGGGCAACCAAGGTTCAAACTTGCTTCTTCAATTTTTAAAAATATATATACATATTTCTACATTTTGGACACAAGTCTACACTAAGTAGGCGGGCGGGCTTGGTTGATAAGTGCAAATCCAAGCCCGACCCATAAACTAGCGAGCCTTCATGGGCTTGGGCTTGGGTCGGGACGGGCCCTATTGAGGTTTTCAAGGCCCAAGCTCGACTCATGTTGACCGGGCCCAGGCCGGGCTGGGCGGGTACCAGCCCAGTTCATGAAATGGTTGATAATTGATTTCTTTCTTTAGTAGAGTTATCTTTTGCGTTTCAAGTTCTCTCTATCAATGTGAGTTTTGTTTTGTTGTTTCGTTTATTTATTCATTGTTGTAGCTAGATTTTTTGTTTATAGATTTCTTTGTTTAGCTAGGGTTATTAGATTTACATGCATGATTCAAGGTTCTTTGATCGTTGATGATGAGAATTGTAATTATTTTTTGTTTATTTATTGTAATATTATGGTTACATGCATATCCTTAATAGCTAGCTGGTTTTATAAGATAATTGTTACTGTCGTGGAATAGTTATCTCAAATTAATTTGTTGATAACGTGGTTATCTTGATGTCTTGATTGTTATCCTTAATAGCTAGTTTAATCAGATAAGTGTTACTGTTGTAAATTAGTTATCTCAAATTGGTTTATAATGTAATATTGAGATCATGTGATTATATCTTGACCTCTTGATTGTAATAAGTTCGTGATTATATCTTGATCTCTTGATTGTAATAAGTTGACCTTTAAGAATGAAATTTAACACTGATTTGTTATTGCTATGCTCATGTTCAATTTGGACAATCCATTGAAAGTTCTTGTTATCTTGTTATTCAATTTGGACACTTCGCCAATTAGTTGAACAATGTATCTATGTTGAGTTTCAACTCTAATTTTTTAATAAATAGCCTACATCTCAAGTTGCTTAAGAAGAGTATTCATAGTCTTCAATTTCACTAAAATTAGATATGATGTTGTTTTAATTTGTGTTGAAATATGTTAGTTGCTTGTCGAATAATGTTGATGTTTCTTTTAATTTTCAAGATTTGGATGGGATATACTCCGTTAGCTAAAGAACAGTGCCTATCTATGTACCTGAAAAGAATGCTATCGAGTGTTTTGTACACATTATATGTATGCAAATTTGTGTAGCTTGTGTAGTTGTTTGTCGATTTGTTGAATAATGTTGATCTACTACTTTATAATATAGTAGTAATTATGAAATGTTAATATCTGATTCTTTCGTAGACATTGTTTGTAAAATTTTGATATTATACAAATATCTTTCCAATTAAAGTAATATTTGTAGCTTTTTAATTCTTTTAGGAGATTTTATTGCACGTTATTTTTTACTATTTACTGCTTTAGTTTTTTTTAAAAATTTTACTATTTAAATATTAGCGATAGCTCAGCGTTGTCGCTAATTTGTTGCTAGGCGTCTGTCTTGTTGGACACTAAGATCGGCGATAGGCCAAAGTATGTTGCTTGAACAACAACAGACTTGCGACATGAGTTTCACATCTATCTTGATTGGATTTCAGTCAGCAACATACGTGTTTTTGTTGCTATTCAGTGACAAAAATTTGTCATAATTCTGTCGCTTGAACAACAACATAATACAAAATCTGTCGTTGAGGTGCACCAGCGACAAAGACTTTAGCAACAACCTTTATCTGTTGCTGATTTGTTGCAGAGTCGTTTAGCAACAAAATTGTACCAATTCAAAGATCGAGACTAGTTTGTTGCTGATCAATTGGTTTTTCTTGTAGTGTTCGTAGATTAGACAATGCCGAAGAGCATAGAAAATAGCTTTTGCTTCAGCCACCGAAGCATATAACGTTTGTCCAATTCACATAGCACCGGCAAATAAATTAAGTAGAACCATTTGAAAGATGCAAGATCCACCCAATGCTACCTATTTCCGTGATTGAGTTCCATGCGACATCGGTGAATAGAGTTGTAACGACCCAAAAAATTAAAATCTTAATTACACATTAATTTGAAGTTTTGACCTTTGATTTAATCCTACGTAAAATACTAGGTCAAATATCGAGTGTTGAGACAGAAGTGTAGTAATGCAACACCTTAAAATAGCTATATAGATGGAAAACTATATAGTAAGAATTAAATTAATGCAAATCTATAATTTATAAAGCCAAGATTATAATTAAATTCATTAGAATGCCAAAGTTATGAGAAAGAGGTTAATTAACTAAGTAAATTAGCCTAAGTTCATAAACTAGACTATCCTAAGTAAATAAAGTGATAATAAAGACTAAAAATAGTTAATTATGGTTAAATTATAGAATGGAATTATTTTAGTCTATAATGATCTTATAACTCAACTGCTAAAGTGAAAAATGTTGGCTAAGTCTATGAAATTAATGAAAGGGTATAATAGATATTTCACATCTTGAAATCTAGAAATTTATAAATTTATTTATGAGGTGTCACTGTATGGGTGGGGTTAGAAGAGATAAAGTTAAACATTTTGATTTTACAAAATTGTTTGGAAAAATCATGTGGTGGTGGAGAGCTTAGAGTGTGTCTTAAAGTGTGTATCATATGTGTTGCTTTTGGTAGAAGAGACTTAAATTTAGTATAAAGAGAGTCTCCACCTCTTTCTTGTTGATCATAATCAAGTGAGAAAAGTAAGTGTGGAGAGTAGGAGAGAAAAAAAAAGAGAAACCATGGATATTTGAGAGAAGATTCTTGAGAGTTTTAAAGTGGGTTTGATAGATCGGCACACGGGGGACATAGATTCACTAATTTGGAGCAAGTTGGAGCAAGATTTGGGATTCAAGAGTAGCTTTAGGTGAGTCATCAACCCCAACTTCACTAATTTTGATTTTATAGGATTTTTGGTGTTCAATCTCTATTTAGTCTTTCTTTTATGATGGATTGTGGTCAAATTAGCTACTTGAAATCGTGTTATTGTTAGATGTTGTTGGGGGTGCTATGTCCCAATTTATGGGCATTTGAAATTACTTTAATAGGTAGATTTTATTGAAGAATCATTGCATTTTGAAGCCTTTTGGTGGTGGAACAACTCCATGTAGAAGCTTTGAAGTACTTTTGCAAGTTTCTACCTTAATCACTTTAATTGTGTGGAAAATTATGAAATTATGTCATTGTTGGGTGGTTTAAATTATGGATTTGCATTGGATCTTATGTATGCTAAATAATCTATAGTCACTATGACTTGTATAGTTCAATCATCTAAAAGTGTGAGACTCTCTTATTAATGGTGGATGTTTTAATGTAGAACATTTGACACTAAATGTATAATTGCCATTGTTTGAGTTATTTATAAATCAAATGACAAAGTCATTTAAACAAGTTCTTTGGGTATTAAATGAGATCTTAGTAACATTATAATAAGAGTTGGAGTTGAGGCACTCTAAGAACTGAACACACTAATAGTTAATATGGTCATATGTCAAGAAATAAGTATAGTTAAGCTTTAAATTTTAGGGAATTCATTTGGAGTTTAGATTTTAAATTATTTTGAGGCAAATTGATCAATTTTGGTTAGAAATAAATTTCTTTGATGGTACACATGTGTACACAATGGTTTGTAACTTTAAATTAAATAAGTCTAATTCATTTTAAAATAAGTTTAACGGCGATAACTTAATTCATATGATTTTCATTGAAAATATATTATCCTACAAAAAGAAACTTAAGTGATAAGAGATTTGTTTGAGAACCTAATTGAGTTGATTGTCTTGTGTGGGTGAGATAAGAACCCCGACTTGATTTTAAGTTAGGATTTGTTCAAGAATTTCATCATTGAGTGTCATCACGTCGTGTCCCAAAACTAATGTAACACACATGTACTACTTGTTAATTGAACTGAAGAGTTGATGTACTTCACAGATTTGAGAACCTCAGTTGAGGCGAGGAATTAGCGAATTATTTTGTAAGTAAACCGGTATGAGCATTATCGTAGTTCTCTTACGCTTCTTGAATTTAATTTCTTTAATTGTGCCTATTTATGAAATTCCACTCCTAGTTAGAGTGTATGAGGGCTAAGTGAGTCGAAAAGGTAATCTCCCCGGGTATAACGACCGATTCGCAACCGGAACCATACCCCGAGTTACTAGATTTGGGTCGTAGACGGGATGGGAGGTATTCGGGGAGCCGTTAATACCCCTACGTTCACGACAATTTTGAATATGTTGGCACCGCTGCGATTCTAGGAAGTTGAGCTTGTGGCGGTATAGTCGCAACTCGATGGATTTGAGACCACTTTGTTTCTCTTTTTTTGTTTGCATGACACTCTCCTTTCATTGCTTTTATTTCCAATCTATTTATCATGCACTTAATTTGTTTTCTTGCTTTTTTATATTCCTACATGATTTATCAACTATTTATTTAATTCTTAAAGTACTTGTTAAGATTCATTTGGATTTACTCACCGGAATTGTTTCCTTTCGCGGTGACAATTGCATGCCCTCGTCTAGCAAGGGGAAATAGTCAGTGATTGGCGACTACCTCTGAGGGCTCTCGAAGCGGCTTACACTTTTGTGATACTGTGGGTTTTGTGTTATATATACATTTTGATGTTTTTATAAAACTCTGGGATATTGGGATTGAGCGACACTTTGATACATGTATATGCTCATTTTACCACCATATGTATACATGGTATATATTACAGGATTCCACAGATAGATTGTCCCATTTTACGTGTTTTAGAGTTATTTAAATTGCTTCATTTATTTTCATTCCGCTGCTTACTAATTTAAATCTTGCAAAATTAATAACTCAATATTAAAACACCAAACTAACGATAAAATGGTATAAAAAGGATGATTGGGCTTGCATTGACCTTACGGGGGTTGGCGAGGGTCCACGTAAGTTTAGGCGAGAATGCGGGACCCAGTTTGTGGGAATTGAGATCGTCACAAGAGTGATTTCTAAGAAATTACCATTCTAAGTGCTAAAAGGTTGAGGTTGTCAAAGAAGGGAGTTAGGAGCATTGGATTTCAAGAAAAGACAAATATGGATGACAATTCATGATAAAAGGGTGAGAGTAATATGATCTTTAAAGATTTTGGAGTTCTATTTTTCCACAATTGCCATATACCAAAAACTAGCCATTGGATGATAGGCGGGGGTCTCGGTGAACCCTAATTGATGCCAGGGATAGAAATCCAAATATCTTTCAATGGATCATCAAGTGAGACACTCGGACGAAAAAAAGCAATGGGGGAGGCAAACCAGAATTGAATGGTCTGAGATTGAAAGAGAATATGAGGGATGGGTTCGAAATAGGCTTTACATGAGATGCATTCCGGTGAGTGGATAAGACGTTTTTTTCATAGTGATTAGTCGGTGGGATGAACTCCATGAAAGCCTTTCCAAATAAAGAGATGCAAATTTCTAGGCAATGGGAGTTTCCAGATTGAATCCCAGAAAGAATCATTTGGAGCAGTAGAAGAGGAAGGACGTAGATCCGATCAAATTCTTCCTTCATGAACCGAGTCTCTGGCTAAGCAATAAGCTGATTAGACAGAGAAAGAACCACAATTAGTATAATGCCAAATAGTTTTATTCGGGCATTCTAAGGAAGTGAAGGGGTTGCTAGAATGAACCGAATTTCATCAGGTGCGAAAATTTGTGTTAGTAGAGGTTCATTCCATTGATGAGATATTGGATTGATAAGATCATTGACAAGTTATATGGTGGATTTAGGAATGAGGGGTGAGGTCGGGACCATATAGTAATTAAGGATAGTCGTGCTACCCATGGGTTGTCCTAAATAGGAGTTGAAAATCCATCGCCAATTCGTTTACGAAGTTCTTGTTGGACTAATTGTCATCCTTCCAAAATACTTCTCCAAATCCATGATGGTCCCTAGAGGTGCATCCGGGAAGTTTATATTTGGGTGATATTTAAATTTTAGAAATGAAGCTACCACTGAATTTGGATTCATAAGTAGACGCCATCTTTGTTTTGCAAGCAAACTGAGGTTAAAGAGATGAGATTAGGAAATCCCAATCCTCCAGCTTTTTTGGGTTTGAAAAAAAAAACCAAGGACACCAGTGAATACCTCTCGGATTTACGAGGTGAGCTCCACCAAAATCGAGCAATTATAGCTTCAAATTGACAAATGAACTTTAAAGGCATTTTAAAGCACATCATTTGATAGATGGGAAGTGCTTGTGCTACGATTTTGACCATGATTTCCATTCCGGTTGGGGACAGGAAGTGTTCTTTCTATGAAAGCAAACGCTTTTGAAGATGATCCAACAGTGATCATTTGGAGCATTGCGATTTGGCACCCAGATAAGTTGAATTGAACCCCAAGTATTTCCCAATATCGAGAGGCGGTTGGGATACCAAGTTGAGCTTCAATTGTGCTATAGATTTCCTTCCGAGTATCTTTCTTTGAAACACATAACTAATTTAGAATGATTACTTAATTGTCCAAATATAAATGCATAAGTATCCAAATGCCCTAAAGATTTCGAATATCTGTAATGTGGCTTTACAAAAAAAGGGAATCATCGACAAATAGGAGATGAGACATTGATGGAGCAACTGGGAGTCGATCGAAATCCTTGGAAAAGTCCATCATGTTCGACTTTGATGAAGAAGGAAAGATAAAGCCTCGGTCCCAAAACGTAAATTAATGGTGATAAAGCGTCACCTTGACGAATACCTCTAGATGGAGTAATGGTAGGCGATGGGAAACCATTAATCAAGACTTTATAGGAGAGTAGAAATGCAAAGAATGGATCCAAGAAATTCACTTGGTTGAAAAACCAAAGCAAGACAACAAGTGAAGCAAAAAAAGCCATTCCAGACGATCATAAGCTTTGACGATATCTAATATAAGGGAAACCTCTTTGGATCTTCTCTGTTTGTTTTTGCATACGGTGCGAGGATGTCATGAGCAAGGACAATGTTATCGATGAATTTGCCGATCAGTGATGAAAACATTTTCTTTGGGGACCAGCAAGGAGATGAAGAAGTTTTTTCAGATCGATTAGCTAAGACTTTAGCAAGAATTTTATAAGATGGGTTGCCTGAGACTAATTGGTCTATCGATAACATATAAGGGGCTTTGGTCTTAGGGATGAGGGTGATCAAGGCATGGTTCAAATTTGAAATAAAAGAGGACGTGACATGAAAGAGGTTCATCATTCTCATTATATCATTTTTCAACATATCTCATTGGGATTGAAAGAAGGCATTAGTGAAGCCATTAGGGCCACGACATTTTGGGGGTGCATTGAGAATAAAGCATGATATACTTCTTCTTCAGTAAAGGGAGAATCTAGCATAACAATATTATTTTGGGATATATGAGGTCGAAAGGAATGCGGACTGAAAAAGTTTGAAGTGGAATGAGAAGATGTGAACACAATTGAAAAGTAGTCTTCTGCATGATGTCTATTGAATCATGCTTGTATCTATATATTTATTTTGTTTGCCATGTTTCATTAAAAAAAAAAAATTGTTTGCTATGAGTGTTCAGACCTTTTTCAACCTTAATCCAAATGGGAATTAGCGGAGCGTCCAACCCCATAATCCGAGAGAAACTAAAGAAATATATGATGTAACCAAGAATCAAACCCCATGACGCTACTTAGTCAAAGTTGTGATGCTCCTTCCTTGACCACTACACTACACCCCTTCAAAGAGTGCATATATGCTTATCATAAATTGTCTAATTAAATGACACTAAGCGACAACAATATATTTAACAATTTTTTTTTATGAGAAATAACTTTGCCCCACCGGGAATCGAATAACTCATGACCTCCTCTTACTTCCAAATCCTACACCAAACCTAGTATATATGCCTATCTTAAAATTGTCTAAATTTATGTATCAAAATTATGTCTTATTGTACCCATAGCTTAGAGATTGAAGAAAGTAGATTTATTTTAGAACTAGAATAATAATTTTAAGAGAGATATTATTTGGTAACCTTGCAATATGCTTTGAAATATGTGTGCACACATATCAAAATACACCACATAGCTTTCAAAAAAATGAAACTTTTAATTTGTTAAAATATCATTGCCTTGGGGTGGACTAGCTGATGTAAAAAAAAAAATGGGGGCTAGCCTTTGTATTCAGTTTTTTTGTAATATAGTAAGGTCCAATCGCAAGGTGAGAAGAGTTATGTATAGGCTTTAGTATAAAAGTGAGGTTTACTCCAAAATGTGAAGGCAAGATAGAATGTCTACTCATCTCGCGCGTATAATATATAATTATATACATAAGCCTTAATATATATTGTATTCCAACTAGTCAATGTGGGACTATACCAACATCTCCAACATGTTCTACTGTGTTTTTTTTTTTTTTCAATTAAATTAATCATATTTAACCAAGTGGGTGGCTCACTGATTTGGCATGAGGTCATAATGTAGGTAAGATGTGTTTTTTCTTATCAAAAGAAAATAATTAATAATTCTCACCAGTCGAGACATGCAGAACAATATCTGGTCTCGCACACTTCTTTGCAAAATCAAGAACATGCTTGGCTCCCAATGTGTTGATAGACAACGCTACATTATATCTGTACATCACAATTGATATAAAGGTCAATCGAATCAAGGAATGTGGGTTATATATATAATGTTTGTGCGCATGCATGCAAATCGATGCGTATATGAAGCGGTGCATGCCGTTTGTATATTATGGTTAGGTGTTAAATTATAATTTTTGGATAATGTGTTACATTATGATGTAATGTTATGAGGAATAGGCTTGGGAGGCCTGGTGGGAGGCTTTTGGTGGGGGTTTGTGGATTAAATTGATGAGGGATTTGAGGAAGAAGGTGACGCAGAGAGTGGATATGAAGTGGAAGAAGGGTACGTTCTAGCCTTACTTGTGTGTCCTTGTGTTGTAGTGGGTCAAAGGGATAATGAAACAAATTTTATCGTGGGTGGGGTTGGGGACGTCGATGTAGTCGTCGGAGGCTATTGGGCTTCGTGGGTTCAAGGCAAGTGTCGGGTTTAAGGTTCAGCAGGTGGTATCTCTTTTGGTTTGGAATATAGCTAGGGCTAATTGTGTTGGATGAGGCATTCGGTTGTAATTTCTTTTTCTTTTTTAGGGTTTGTACATAAACTTTTCAATTTAATGGAGTATCGCCTCCTTTTCATAAAAAAAAAAAAAAAAAAAAAAAATGATGTAACACCCCAAATGCACAACAAATTAAGTGACATTAACAGAAGCTTAAAGTGCACTTCGCTCTTTTTTGATAAGAAAGAAATCAATTAACTTACCTCGCTTAGGCTAACATGAATTCAATTAATTTAACAACTTATTTTTACCACATTTCTCCACTTTTATTGTGATTTAATATCATTGACTTATTTTTTATTTGAAAATTCTTATAACTACGTGTCATAATAAGTACTATCAATGAACTTAAGTCTAGCTATGTCTAATTATCAACATATATTATTTAATTTTCGGTACCTCATGCAATATAATTACTTATTATATAGTTCATTGTCTTATGCAATATAATTACTTATTATATAGTTCATTGTCTTATGCAAAATAATTAGTTATTTATTGCTCTAACTACGATAAATAGTACTAATTCAAAGAAAGGATAATAAACCGACAAAAGTATTAATAACGATGACTATACATACCAAATTCCTTTATGAGAGTAACATGTACCTCACAATCTAGATATATGGCAGCTTCAGTTTTTAAAAGAGTTTTATGGCTTGCAACTTCGCATCAATTGAATTAACCTAATTCTACTGATCATTGGATATCCTACCAATTCATAAGATGATGAAGAAGAAAAAAGCCAACGTACAATCAAAAACATAAAGAAGAAAAAAGAAGAGACAATGTAGAAATCATAAAAGGAGCATCGTGGCATGCAATTTAAGTTGAAGACAATAGTCGCATTACAAAATAGCGGAACGATTAGAGTATGCATATATCACACGTTAGAATTAAAAGATCCAAAACCTATCTTAAATTAGTTAAAGTTAAAATATACATTTTTTGACGTTAATATGGGCTTGAACTCCCGATCTCTTACTCAAATAACATCATCTCAAACCAGTGATTCATCTACTTGATTGGTTACTTTTAATAATAATAATAATAATAATAATAATAATAATAATAATCATGATAATAATAATAATAATAATAATAATAATAATAATAATTAAAAAAAACCTCTTTATTCCTTAGCCACTTGAAATTCTAAAATTGCCCTTTATATTTTCCGTCTCCATTTTGTATTCGATCGTGTCAATTTCCTTTTTTTCTTTTTTGATTTTCTTTCCTAATTTTTTATCTTAACTAGTCGGCATCCGCGCTCAGCGTGAAATGCAAGACTAAGTATCAAAATATTATATAAATAAAAGTTGAAAAAAAAAACGTAAAAAGAATTATTATGTAATCTTTGATACTGAACTCAAAGTCGCTCCCTTTATGTTCCTCGACAATTAATAAAAAAATACTTGCAAATACTATGCATATTTTTAAATCTACACAAAACATTTAATATTTACAATATATATTACATAGAAATAGCGGGTTTGAACACATGACCACTTACTCCTAAATCTAATATCATACCATTGGGTCATCCAACCAATTATGATATCATCATGGCACATGTCACGTTGAAACAATTCCCACAGAAACAATTCCGAAAAATAAAAAATAAAAACCAAAAATCCTATTTGTATAACAATTAAAACATAACCTAAATAATATGTATAGTTTAATTTATTCTTAAATAATCTAATATATCATGTACGTAGTATGTAGTGTCTAATAAATAGAGAATTTTGAAAAAAATTAAAAATTAAAAATCTTATTTGTATAACAATTAAAAACATAACCTAACAAAATTAGAAAATTAAAATTTTAAAACCAAAAATTCTATTTGTATAGCAATTCAAAAAATAACAAACATTAACCTTGCAGAAAAGTTAGTTATTGCAGCTAAGTTAACAACAACGGTAACTTCTCTCCACATCTCTTCCATCATCTTTGAGTCAGCTATTCCCAAGTTCTCACGAGCAATATTTCCAGCCACTGGTATCATCCTTTCAAATAAGAAGGCCTCGAAACCCGTTCCATGCATCTCTCGAAGATTTTTAAACAACTCATTTCCAATCACCTACAATATTTCAATTTTTTTTTTTATTAAAAGGAGGCGAAACTCCATGAATAATCTATATGTAAAGTAACGATATTTCAGTTTAGACAAAAAGATTTTGTTATAAAGCAAGATTATATATATTAGAGAAGTTTTATGAGCTAGCTCTTGAGGGCTCCGAAGCTAGTCGTTAGAATAGGAAGCAACTGAACGAACCCCAGTTTTTACCGAGTTTACTCCGTTTACTCAACCTCAATTTTAAATTTTAATTGAAGAACGTACCCCTTTTTTTTTTTTTTTCTAAAATCCCAAAATACCATTGCTAAACGTCTATTTTTTGTTGAATATACCCTATTAGTCAAACATTACAGCCTGCATGTGGGTTTCAGACATGTAGGACCAATACCTCTTTAGATATTTCGGACATACAGAGCCGAGAGGTCTTGGTTGACTTCCATCGAGACCTCTAAAAGAGGTCTCAACCGGCTTCATCCAGCTCCTATCGAGACCTTTGAAGATGTCTCAGTCTCGATGGAAGGCGATTGAGACCTTTTCAAAGATCTTGGTTGGAGCGGCCTTGTGTGACCAAACCCCTCGAGTAGTGACAAGAACGAACAAAAAAAAATTTCAAAACTACAATACTTACATGAAAACGACCAAAAAATTTAGCGGGTTTGCTCGAAATCACTAGATATGCTTGATTTCATCCATATTTTTTGCCCAAAATGCAAGATTCAAATACCAAATCGAAGCCCTAAACTTAACACCACCACCACCAACAACAACAACAACAATAACACAAAAATCGACTAAAAAAAACAATAGAAAATCTAACAAAACCTAGAAATCGACATGAAAAAAAGGTGAGGAATGCACTCACGACGTCGAATCGATGTGGCTTTGCTTGGATTTTGTCGGAGGTAAGGAGCGATTCATGAGAGGGAGAGGGGTTAAGTGATTGGGGTGAGTAGGGTATGGAGTTAGCAAAAAACTCTTTTATATGGAGGACGAGTTAAATCATTTTACATTTTTCTTAAAAAAGTGGGGTACATTAAGCAAAAGCGGGGTCCATTCAAATCGCTCCCTTAGAATATTCAGCATTAGTAACAATTGTTTCTTCTGATGATTAATTTCTATGCATATATGTGCATGTGCATATATCCTTCTCAACATGCATAATGCATGGATTTATGTTTACAATTGTTGGGTTAGAACTTTTCATTATACATGTTTATTTTATTATATAGCTAGGTAGTTGTCTTCCTTCTTAAAACTAGTTTATGTTATTTTATAGCTAGGTAGTTGTCTTCCCTTCTTAAAAGTTTTAAGTGTTTCTTTCGTTAGAAATTTTGTATTTAATTAATTAGTGATCGATAGAAATTTTGTTCTTCATTATATGGTTCTAGCTAGCAAGGTATATGTTTATTGTTTGTATTCCGGATATTTGTTAAGAACACAATAACCGATTGTCATTCTATTCTATATACTTATAATTTTTAAAGCGAACTTTATGACAATTTGATGTTTTTTTTTCTATATATATATATGAGGGTATTGAGCGATAGCACTGATTATTTCCACAAGATTCTAGTGCAATTGGCCTAGCGTATATACCCAAGTGGCTCGGGCAATGACGCTTGTGGGAATATTGAACTGAGACCGTGCACCTAACCCACACAATCTCAAGCTCACTCTAACTTACAGTTGGGCCAACCCGTCCGGTTCGGTTTGATTATCTTTTAAACAATTAGAATTAGTAAATAATGTACTTTTATATTGGAGTAATTAGCTATATGTTTGGTTTTGTTACGTCGAATGCAATGTTGAGCTAGCCTTCAATGATTAATGAAAAAAAAAATTACTTCAAAAAAAAAAAACCAAGACGATTAAAATAACCTCAAGAAATAATTAAACTCGGAGCTTTTGAAAAAAAAGTAATTACTTTTTAGTCTAAAGGAAAAACATATTACTAAAAGTTACATCGTGCTATGCATGCTTGAACCCACTCACTACGCTCGCGGGAACTTAATTATGAACTTAATTAATCTAATAATATATTTTCATATTCCAAGAATTATACTACTTTATTTTATTATGACTTTATTAACAACTAATTGTAAATTCAATTGACGATTGAAAAATTGATTATTTGTGATTAATTAAAAGGGAAGATGATGACTTTCAGTTTAACAAAACATACAACCACATGTAGTATTACTTATTTATTCCAAGGGGGAAAATGGTTGCATTAAATTTCAAACCATGAAATATTACAATTCTCATCCTATGAAGCACAACACTGAATCCGATCCTTTCATATCATATCCCATCACACTCGTCTATTTAATAGGCAATCCCGTATTTAATAGGTATTTGGTTAAGTTAAAGTTGTTACATGTGATTAAAAAGATAATTAAAAGGTAAAAAAAAGATAATTAAGGAGTGATGGATCAAAGAACAATTGAATCTCGGAACAGGAGTGAAAAAAACGTGTATCGATTGATGAGATAAAAAACGTGTATTGTATTGGAGTGATCGAGCTAGCGTATTTTATTGAGGTGTTGAGCTTGATTTGGAGATAAAAAAAAGGAAAGATGAGGAAACGGATTGATGAGAAGAGGAGTTGTAGCTTGATTTGGAGATAAAAAAAAATGAAAGATCAGGAAACACAACATATGTATGGGAAAAAATGTAATTTGGCTTACGACTAAAAAATTTGTGATTGGTGCTTTTATATATATATATATATATATATATATATATATATATATATATATATATATTACTATACAGATACTACACTAATAAAGAAAACTAGCTTCTATATATATGAAGCGAAGAACGACATGGTTACCTCGTCTCTAAGCCGCTGCATAGCTGTTTGAGAATCTGCAGCTCTTATTAACAAATAAAGTCTCTTTACTTCAGGTTGAACTCTCAGTACTTTCTCTACAAATACTACATCATCATCATCATATGTACATGCATGTTAGTATATATTTGTTCATGGAGAGACGTTGATAATTAAAATTGGAGTGGAGCACTACAGAGAAAGATATATTGATGACCTCCACAAATGGAGAAAGTAAATTACTATATGATGAAGTCCAAGAATTAGCTTGCAAATTCTTGATAGGATAATGAATCTTGATAGGATAATGATGAAGTCCAAGAATTAGTTGCAAATTCTTGGAAAAATAGGAAAAGATATGACTTCGCATGATCGGGGTATGGGTTTATTGGAAACGACGTGGAGATCACAACTCACAGCTTTGCTGTGACTACGACGTTTTCGGCCAAATTCCATCGTTTAAGCCCTCCGAAACGGCAATTTTGCTATTTTTGGAAACTTTTGTTTCGCTTATAACTTTCATTAGGAATTTCCGTTTTTATTGCCGTTTGCGGCGTTTGTTTCTATTTTTCGTCTAGTTTTCAGTTTAGGGCTTTTTAGACTTTTTACTATTTTTGGCAATTTTAGGGTTTCGCTATTTAAGCGATCTATTTGGTGTAATTCGTAGTTTTGGTTGAAATAAAAGAATTTTTGAACTTTGGCTTAAGTTCTGACCTAGATCGAGTTGTTCGTGGATTCGTTCAACTGGTTTAGAAGATCTCCGCGTCGGCAAATGATGAAGTCCAAGAATTAGCTTGCAAATTCTTGATAGGATAATGAATCTTGATAGGATAATGATGAAGTCCAAGAATTAGTTGCAAATTCTTGGAAAAATAGGAAAAGATATGACTCGCAACGATCCGGGGTATGGGTTTATTGGAAACGACGTGGAGATCACAACTCACAGCTTTTGCTGTGACTACGACGTTTTTCGGCCAAATTCCATCGTTTCGCCCTCAGAAACGGCAATTTTGCTATTTTTGGAAACTTTTGTTTAAACTTATAACTTTCATTAGGAATTTCCGTTTTTATTGCCGTTTGCGGCGTTTGTTTCTATTTTTCGTCTAGTTTTCAGTTTAGGGCTTTTTAGACTTTTTACTATTTTTGGCAATTTTAGGGTTTCGCTATTTAAGCGATCTATTTGGTGTAATTCGTAGTTTTGGTTGAAATAAAAGAATTTTTGAACTTTGGCTTAAGTTCGACCTAGATCGAGTTGTTCGTGGATTCGTTCAAGCTGGTTTAGAAGATCTCATTGCGTCGGTTGGTATCGAGCACAGGCTTCGGCGTGATTGGAGAAATCATGCCGCCAGAAGAGGAACCGACGAGCGTATCGAGGAGGTGTATGACCGTGACAATCGAATCGACAAATTGGCCAAATAATTGACCAACGCATGGTCGCGGTGGTAGAACAATGCTTGCCAAAATCGATCGGTTGTTGGATCGGCATATGGATCGTATCCTCCCATTCGAGAGGACGGATTCGCCAGGTTCTGCGAGGAGATGGAGGGACTCCCATCACGGATCGAGAAAGTTCGTGCGTTGGGGTTCGATGACTTGCGCGGACCTTCAGGTCATAGTAAACGGTGGTGGTTACCGGTTATCTTCGGAGGAGTCCATCGGGGGTCGCGTCGTCTCGTGCCTTGGAAGAGGAGCGCGAGAAGAGAGAGTGGTTTTAGGCCCTCCGCGTTACGGGGAGGCGACGGGAAGTATTATGCCGTGGCGGCGTGCAACCAAAGAGTCTTTCGACGAGAGGGCGGAGAGGAGGGCACGGTTCGGAGCAAGGACGCCAACATGATGTGATTGTTCGACGCCGGTTCACGAGTTCGATGATTCGGGTTCGAAGGCGACGCCAGGAAGAGATTGGTGAAGAAGAGTGGGGACGAGAGAGAGGACGCCTGATTTTGGGATTGAAGATGAAAAACCAGCGTTCATGAGAGATGAGTTTGCGAAGAGCGAGCCATCGTCGTCGAAAGTGGAAGAGGGTCGAAGGAAGATGGGTTTAGAAAGAAAGAGAAGAAATTGAAGGGGATAAGAAGTTTGATAAGGGAGGAAGATGAGCTCGAAGGGTGGGAGCTTGTCGGCGATTTATCTGGCGCGATCGCGAGATGAAGGAGTTCTGGGATACGGTTGCGGGCGGATTACGAGGATGACCAAGAAGGTGTTAGGACTATGGATGACGATAACTTCATAGATGATATCTTGGAGTGGATCCGGTGGCCGTCTGGCGGTGACAACGAAGGCTTTATTGGGGATGCGCCACGACTGCTTGAGAAGGGCCACGAAACTAGAGAGTCTCTTGATATTTTGCTTGGCAAAGCGATCTCTTACAATCATGGTGAGGTTCTTTAGGTGAGGGTGCCAAAGAAAGTGGCTCGCGAGTGAGGTTGACACTTCTGCTAGAAGCGATCCTTGGCAGCGTATCTTTGCCATTACAAATTGAGAGGAGATTTTGTTTGCGCAATTCAAACCGAATCAAGGCATGGTAACAAGAAGGAATCTAATATCTTGATGGCAAAATGAAAGACTTTGTTCGTGGGCCGCAAGAGATTCACCAATTTATCAAGTTAACTCGCAGAAAGGTCTGTGACAAGTACAAGGATTGATCAGGTGTGAAAATTAATGTCAAGCATCTTGTTCCCGAGTATGGGGATACGTTCGATGATGACAATTCGAGGGCGAATTGTGTCCACCCTGGGAGAATGATGAAGTCCAAGAATTAGCTTGCAAATTCTTGATAGGATAATGAATCTTGATAGGATAATGATGAAGTCCAAGAATTAGTTGCAAATTCTTGGAAAAATAGGAAAAGATATGACTCGCAACGATCCGGGGGTATGGGTTTATTGGAAACGACGTGGAGATCACAACTCACAGCTTTGCTGTGACTACGACGTTTTTCGGCCAAATTCCATCGTTTAAGCCCTCAAACGGCAATTTTGCTATTTTTGGAAACTTTTGTTTCGCTTATAACTTTCATTAGGAATTTCGTTTTTATTGCCGTTTGCGGCGTTTGTTTCTATTTTTCGTCTAGTTTTCAGTTTAGGGCTTTTTAGACTTTTTACTATTTTTGGCAATTTTAGGGTTTCGCTATTTAAGCGATCTATTTGGTGTAATTCGTAGTTTTGGTTGAAATAAAAGAATTTTTGAACTTTGGCTTAAGTTCGACCTAGATCGAGTTGTTAGTGGATTCGTTCAACCTGGTTTAGAAGATCTCAAATCACGTCACTATATATATATATATTTATGTATATAGTTGCACATGTACATTTTCCAAGAAAACCAGTTGAACCCGTGATAAGAATGCTCCTTTTCTTCAAAAACTCCAAAATGATGTCCAACTGATCCATTGAATTCAAAAGATCGATAAAATAGATATAGCTTTGTGGATTTATATATAGATGTGAATTGAATGGGAAGTACTGGCACAATGGAAAATTAGGTGACTCGAAAATTTGGTATGGGTTTTAGAGGAAAAGGTCATGGGTTCGAACCTCAGTGTATGGAGACAAGTTGTTTCTTTTTTATAAAAAAATAGAAAAAAAAGAAAATTATTTTTGTAACCTACTTTGGACACCACTTATCTATGTAATACACCTCGAAGAATGTGAATGTATATCTCGAGGTGTTACGCATACACCTCGAAATGTATCGCATGGATGAACATTCACTTGAGCTCACTAAGTACTTAAAATGAGTGTTTAAAGTGAGTTACTCTAACATCTTCTACAATCGTGTTACGTATCCACCTTGTGATGCATCATAATAAGCTTGTACTCCGATCGTACGTGAATTAATACAGACCGTTCGTACCTCGGTGTGCCTTTTGTTGGGTAGTGGGGTATCATTCTAGCCAAAGCCAAACGATTAGCTTCATAAATGTTTGTACGGCTCCTTCAAAGTAATATCTTTCATTAATACATGCACAACGTCGTACAAATGCATCCACTTGCCATGATGACATGAGTAATGGAGATCGTGTGGAACGATTGGTACACGTGAATTTGGAGGTGGTTAATTTAGAAACAATATCCGTAAATCCACGGGCCGTGCCAATGTGTGCTTGCCGACCCAACATAAAACAACAGTTGTCTGGACTCAACTTAATTAACTTGATCTCGTTAAAAAATTGATAATTGTAGCTTTTATCACCAAGTAATACTATTTAGATTCATGCATGAGTTTGGACTCAACTTTTTTTTTTCCAACTTTAAACTAAATTACCCTCATCCCTAACACACGCATCAATCACCCTTCCTTCACAACCCATCGCCACCGGCAACCACGCCCACTTGTCACTCGCCAGCCCATCGGTCATTGTCGCCCATCTGTCGATCCTTTCTCGCCACCATAAAGGGTCATCGTCATCACCACATCCACTTCCTCCATTATCGCCGCTATCATCTCTACCTTCACCCCCTCCACCCTCCCTTCCTCCATAGCCCCTCTCACCACCCGTCGCCACCTCCACCCATTACTTCCGCCGATGTTGCCATTGTCACCCCTAGGGGTGGGCAAATTGCGGTTTTGTGGAGAAAATCATCAAATTGCCACCAATTCGAGGGTTCACGATTTGGATGTTTTGTAAACCACCACCAAACCGCGAACTCTCAAAACCGCGACCAAACCGACCACAGTTTGGTCGGTTTGATTTCGCGATTTTCGTATGAAAGTCCATACATGTCCATCAAAAAAACATATGTCCATACATTAGCACCCACCAAAAACACAATGAAAAACATGAGCTCAATCAAAATTATGAGTCTAAATTCATTTCAAAACTTAAAACAACATGAAAAGGCTTCAACTCTATTCTATTTCATTTCAACTTTGGAGTGGTTTTGTGGTTTGGTGAACCGCAGTTTTTTGTAAATGAAAACCACCACCAAATCGCGAATTCGCGGTTTTCAAGTTTTTAAAATCGCCCCAAACCGCTAGTTTAAAAACTTGACCGACTATGCGGTTTGGATGGTTTCGAGCGCTTTTGCGGATGCCACTACTTGTGATGGCCCCACTCCACAATCCTAAATTGGGCCCCACCCGACCTAGACTTACGTGGACGCCTTGAGCAGTCTCGTCTTGAGTCACGCAAGCCTAGTCAGCCTTCCTTTATCATTTCAAGCAATTAAAGTTGAGTTAATCAATTAGTGAGTTATCATAGTTATAGCGGAAGCAATTAAACCTCAAACTAACTGAAAAACCTCAAAGGCACAAGTTAAGACAACCTAGTATGTGGAAACCCCGAATATGTACATTATCAATGAACATTTAGAGGAGACTAAACACAAGATATACATGCCCAAAATCTCTCAAAACCCAACTCCCAGTGTTTGAAAACAAGTATATCTAATAATACAAAACAATCACCTATGTCATACAAGTGGTAGGAACTGCTCCGGTATCCTCAAATAATATCTTCTAGCTGTGAAGCCTTCCCCTTGCTGGACTATGGATCTGCACTCCGTCAAACACAAGAATGATGAGCCCAGGAAAGTAACACCAAGCATGACATATATACAACATTTCGAAGAAAAGAACAGGGAACGCATGAATATAAAAGACAGTAAATAATTCAATCAATAAGTAAGTCCGAATACGAAAAATTGAATAGCCAGAGTCCCGACCAAAAGGTCGTTGAGTTGCGGCAAAAGCCAGCGAGACTCGGGTTCGGGACGAGACACACCTACCACCACAACCTTGCGACTATGAGATATCCACAGACCCGGATAAGTGCTCCCAACGTACACTCAATTAGGAGATATCAACGGCGTCCAGATAAGAGCTCATATCACAGATAAATAATAACTATGACTCACTTGCCAATGGACCACTCAACCAATAGAAATTTCAAAAGAAATGATGAACAGAGCAATAACAACAAATCTAAAGCTCAAGAAATAATTGTAAAATTTCCTAGCTGGTTTACTTACTTGTATCCAAGCTAATACGCACTCAAATAGGCTCTGACACGCCTCCAAATCTGTACCCAATACCCAACACTAGTAAATTATGCCCCTGATAATCATGTAGGCAAATTTATATTGTGTTAGAGCCTATTTGAGAACTTTTAAATTTTCAACTCCCAAAAGTGTTTAAATTAGGAAAATCTTAGTGGTGGCACACTTTTGGAAGAAATTTTTCGGTGCAAAAACTTCCAACAACGTCAAAACCAACTTTTCTATAATTTCCTTAACCTTTCCTATTTTTTTTTCCAATTTTTCCTGAATTTTTTTGAATTTTCCTGTGTTTTTATTTAATTTTCTTCCTATTTTTTTGTCTGTTTTTTTTTTTTTTTTTAATTTTGGGCCCTTTTGGGACCCTTCCTTTTTCCTGAACCGGGCCGACTGAACCGGCCCGACCCAGGGCCTGCCCCTCCATTCTTCATCTATTTCGACCGAAAGAGAGGAAATGCACAGTTTTTTTTTTTTTTTTTCTTCTTCTTCAACTTCAATGCACACAAACGAGATGTACAATCAAACTCTAAACCCAACATTTACTCACCCAAAATCAACAACAACAACATTAAATTCAAGAATTTGAAATGACCAAATTGTTCAAATGATGTTAATGGAGATGAAGATGTACCTAGCTTGATGTTCTTGCAAGTGTGATCACTACTACTTCTCCACCCTCACTGATTGCTCTTCTCTCTTCTCCAACAGCTCAACAATCTCTCTTCTTTCTCTCTTCCTTCCTTGCCAAAACGTTGTGAGTGAGTGAGAGTTATGAGTTTTATGTATTGGATAAAGATTGAACTATGACCACACATCCATTTGTGCACACGTATCTCGAGGCATGTCTAAGGGACCACCTTCATTCAATTATTAACCAAGTCATGCACAAATGACTCACAATTAAACTCCATTGACCTCTTGATTTGTCAATCCACGTCTCGAGACACATCATGTGGCCATTTTAATTTTTCACTAACTATAGTCACATTAATGTTTACATTTAATGTGACCACATTAACCACTTATTAAACCAACATAAATTCAACATTAGTCCAAAATAATTCAGCTTACTCCATATGCCGCTACTTTAGTCCCACGTCAACACGCGACTCGACGTACGCCTCCGTTGGTCTCAACACCGTTATGCCCCGCGTGTACCTTACCCGCACATTACCAAATTTCATTAAGTTACCTTGTTCAACCTTTGGTATAATAATTAATACATGAGATTTGGTATCAAACAAAAATAACATACCTCGGTGTCGACTCCCGAGATTTGGACATATGTATCACGACAAGTGGGTCCCACGTACAACCCTGAAAATGATACGTGGCACGAGGTAGATTTTTAGGATCGTTATAGTATTCCCAACTAATTAGAATTTCATCTTCAAAATTGAAAAATTATAAAGGAAGGACTTACTGAAATTCAGAAGAGATAAGGAAAGTACTCGTGCAAGTACGACTCGAGCTCCCACGCCAGCTCCTCATTTCCGTGATGCTGTCATTTGACGAAGACTGATGGGATCTCTTTGTTCCTCAAAATCTTCACCTTACGGTCTAGAATCTGAATAGGCTGCTCGTCATAAGTAATGTCCTCCCTCAACTCTATCTGGCTCAAATCCACTGTCGGCCGTCTGCCCTCTCTTGACCTATCCAGTTGAAGCATAGAAACATGAAATATAGGGTGGATCTTAGACAACGGAGGTGGCAACTCCAACTCGTACGCAACCTTTCATATTCGCTTCTTCACCCTGAATGGACTAATGAACCTCGGCGCAAGCTTTTCTTTAATCTCAAACCTCTTGTGACACTTTATCGGAGAAACTTTCAGATGCACATAGTTTCCGACATCATACGCTAACTCACCGTGATACATGTCATAATATTTTTTCTGCCTCTCGTGCATACCTTTCAGTCTCAATCTAATCAGTCGTATATTCTCTGTGTGATCCACTACAATCTCAGGCCCAATCACTACCACATCATCGGGCTCCGCCCAACAAGATGGAGATCTGCACGTTCTGCCGTAGAGTGCCTCAAACGGTGCCATACTAATACTGGCCTGATAACTCTTATTGTAGGCGAACTCACACAAATGAAGATATTCTTCCCATGATCCACCGTACTCTAACATACACATCCTCGGCATATCCTGGAGAATCGAATCGATCTCTTTGACTATCAGTCGATCTGTGGATGATAAGTCATCTCTTGAGATCCAAACGCGTACCAAATCGTGCTGCATGCTCGCCAAATCTGAGATGTAAGCGTGGCCCTCTGTCGGACACACATCGATAACGAACACCATGTAATCGCACGATCTCGCGCATCGTACAAACTCGCCAACCTATCAACCCGATGTGTGGTAGAGATTGGTAAAAAATGCGCGGACTTCGTTAATCTATCTACTATCACCCAGATATTGTCATGTCCGCGTTAAGATCGAGGTAGCCCACTGACGAAATCCATGGCAATATGCTCCGTTTCCATCGAGGAATAGGAAGTGGTTGTAATAACCCATGGGAGGTCTTCGATGCTCATCCTTAACTCGCTGGCATAACTCACACACTCTAACATAATCAGAAACATCGATCTTCATCCCCGACCACCAGATAAGACGACGCACATCAACATACATCTTGGTCCGACCTGGATGAACTGTAAAACGTGAGCGGTGAGCCTCATCAAGTATCTCATTACGTAACTCAGCCACTGATGGAATCCATAGTCGACCTCTAAACCTCGAGGCACGAGTCTATCGATCGACTCAATCTGAATGATCCACTGCAGTGCACGCTCATCACGTCGTCTGTTGCCTCAAGTACCTCTTTATCGATAATGTCTAAGTCCTCATCTCGCCACAAATCAACACTGCAGTGCTTGGTCGGAATATCAACGTGAGAATACATCAACTCGACCACCTCGAGTAAACCATACTCGTGTGTCATGTGGCAAGTAATACTCTCCGAGTCTTCCCTCTGCGGCTCAACGCGTCCCAACAACATTGGCTTTCCCAGGATGATACTCCAAAGAGAAATCATAATCCTTGAGGAACTCGAACCAACGCCTCTGTCTCATATTCGAGATCCTTCTAAGTAAACCGGTACCTCAAACTCTTGTGGTCGGTGAACAACGAAACTTCTCTCCATAGAGAAAATGACGCCAAATATTCAACGCAAAAACCACTTTATGCTAGCTCCAAGTCATGTGTAGGGTAGTTCTTCTCATGAATCTTTAGTCAGTTTCGGGAAGCGTAGCAATCAATCAATCTATCGTCTGCATCAATACACAAATTCCCTAGACCGACCTTAGAAGCATCGGTGTTCACCTCAAAACCCTTTCCGTACTCGAGATAATACCGAAGCTATCAATGCGGTAGTCAATCATTCCTTCAAAATCTGAAGGCTTGTTCATAACTATCATTCCACCTTTGAAAATTTATATATTTCTTTGTCAATTGCGTCATTGGTGTCGCAATTTTGAAAATCTTGAACAAAACGTTGGTAATAGCATGCAACCCCAAGAAGCTGCGGATCTCTATCATTGTCCCAGCGATGTCGGCCAATCTATCAAAGCTCGACCTTAGCGGGGTCTACGACACTTCGGCCGGCTCCAAAGATGTGTCCAAGAAATCCGACCTCTGTAGCCAAACTCACACTTACTAAATTTTGCATATAGTGTGTGAGCCCTCAAAATCTGCAAAATTATCTGAGGTGCTCCCCATGATCCTCACGGTCTTAGAGTAGATAAGGATGTCGTCGATGAACACAATGACGAACCTATCCAAATACTTCCTCGACACTCAATGCATGAGATCCATGAACATCGTTGGGGCGTTAGTCGACCCAAGGCATGATTTGTGAACCGGTAATGCTCGTATCGAGTGCGAAATGCGATATTCTCTCTATCCTCTGCTCTAATCCTCGGTGATGGTACCCATATCTCAAATCAATCTTTGAGAACCACCATACTCTGTCGGTGGTCGAACAAATCATCAATGCGAGGAAATGGATACTTGTTCTTCACTTGTCACTTTGTTGAGGCATTTGTCTATAATCAATCCATAATCTCGAGTTTGTCATTTTTCTTCTTAACAAACAAGGCGGCGCGCCCAGGAGACATGCTCGGGTGGATGAATCCTAATTCCAAAACTCATCAAGTCGTCCTCTCGGCTCATCTAGCTCTTTCGGAGCCATCCCAGTCTGACGAAATATATATAGGTTTGATCCTCGGGACCAAATCAATGATGAAGTCAATCTCCCTAGGGGCGGGGTAATCTGGTAGCTCTGCTGGAAAAATGTCAGGAAACTCGCATACCACTGGTACCTCCTCCAACTGATTCACAACCCGTTCTGTCGTACTCAATACACTAGTGAACATCTCGACATCTACACTAGTGGCGACTCTACCTCTGGTAATAAGAAAACTAGGCGAAGTCCCCTGGAAACTAAACTCTGGATGCCCTAAAAGATGAAATGTGACTTTCTTACTGAAGCAATGGATCTGTGCATGATAAGCACCTAACCAATCCATGCTCGGCAATGCATCAAACTCGATGAATTCTAACACTCTCAGGTCCGGTGGCATGATATGACCCTCTATCTCAATCGAACAATCAACACACAATAAGTTCGGGTAGACCTTGCCCCTAGCGGCGATCTTGGATCAAGGGTCTCTCTAGTCTAGTAGGTTTCAAACCCCACTCATCAACCATACGACTTGAAATAAAAGAAACGATAGAACTAAATTAAACATAGCATGCATGAATCTACTGCAAATATAAACCGTACCCTTAATCAGATTACGGTTGGCAGTCGGATCTGGAATGACAACTGCGTGAACCTGCTCCCGGCTCTGCTGCGGCTGCCCTCGGCCCAGTCGTGGACACGCACTGATGAAATGACCTAACTGTCCACATTCCCAACAACCCCTCTGCGATCGTGATCTAGGCGAACCACGTTGTCCCTGTCTTTGTCCACTGTGCCTGACTAGGCCTATGTCCCTGTCTCTGCACCTGACTAGAACTCTGACCACTTTCTCACGGCCTTGCCTATCCCATCGATCCTCGATAATACTGATGTTGAGGACCTGATGGTGCTGGCTGCAGTGGTGAACTAGCGTAGCTCTTCGTTGGACTCACGACACTTTGGCGTAGTATGCCTTTGCATAAGGCGGAGATGCAACGGATCCCACGCTACGAGCTCGATCTTTCTGCCTCGATATTTGAAATATTTTCCTCCTCCGATCACCTTTAGAACCTCCCATTTGTGACGGTGTCGATGATGCAAGCGGTACTCCAACGCGTGTGCTCCCAAAGCTCTCGCTAGCCATAACCCTCTCATGGGCCTCTGTAATGTGCTCGGAGTCGTCGTTACTACAACAGAACCAATAGAGTCCTATAGACCGTGGACAAAGTAGTAAGTCTGGTCCGCGTCAGTGTCGGATGCATTCCTAGCATACTCTATCAAGCGTAAATATCGGTCCATAGGCGCATAAGCCGACTCCCAGGTCCTTTGTCGAATGGTTTGAAACTCGGTCCTCTTGGGTTATAAACTAGTAGGAATGTACTTCTTGTTAAACCTCTCCTTGAACTCATTGATCCTTGGGCTTCCCCTTCGACGCCACCATAGTGCGCCACTAGACATCGGCCTCGCCAGACAGTGAAGATGATATACTCGGCCGCATATGAGTGGTGTGGCCGGTACATCATGTATCTTCTCATGGCTCCTCATATATCTCTCTGCGACTGAAGGTTAGTACCCCAGTGGAACTTCTCGAATGATGCCTCTGAAACTTACGAGCACACTGCTCGCCTCATTGTAGACTTAACACCGTTATTAGTCGGCGTGCTCGGTGTATCCTCAGCGGTGTCTCGGGTGTAGGAGGTATTATCTCGGTCTAAACATGTGCCTCCTCGGCCAGCTGCGGTTTTGCCTGGCGAAGGTCTTGCCGGGTGGGTCATGGATCGTAGGATCACTCCCGGTCTAAGTGCTTGGCTGCGACGTGGAAGGTGATCTTGTCACTGAGCCCTCGGCGGATCGGAGAATCTCTGAAGGCTGCGAGATCGTAAGATGTAATCATCTGCGAAATGCCTTCTAATCTCCTTTGTACGTCCCTCGTACCACTATCGCTAATCGGCATCGGTGATCGGCTATCGCTAAGCGAAAAGAAAGCGATTTTCACGATCGAACATAGCTATCGATAGTTAATGGTACAAAAATCAAATAGCTCGTAGTCCATTTGTAAATTTCACCAACTCTCCTCACTTCCCAACTAAAACTTAGGTTAGGATCATAGGGTTCCACTCTAAGTTCAACCATTCCTAACTTGTCTTGGTTTGTGTCTTAATGGATTGTGATTTAAATCAAGAGTCGAGTATTTAAAACTTTCGCTTTGAAACCAAGCCGTAACGACCCCGACTCCACAATCCTAAAGCTAGGCCCCGCCCGAGCCAGGACTTACGTGGACCCAGCAGTCTCGCCGAGTCACGCAAGCCTAGTCAGCATTCCTTATCATTTCAAGCAATTAAAGTTGAGTTAATCAATTAATGAGTTATCATAGTTATAGCGGAAGCAATTAAACCTCAAAGACACAAGTTAAGACAACTTAGAGTGTGGAAACCCCAAATATGTACATCATCAATGAATATTCAGAGGAGAGTAAACGCAAGATATACATGCCCAAAATCTCTCAAAAACCCAACTCTCAGTGTTTTAAAACAAGTATATCTAATAATACAAAAGAATCACATATGTCATACAAGTGGTAGGAACTGTTCCGGTATCCTCAAATAATATCTCCTAGCTGTGGAGCCTTCCCACTATTTGGATTTGTGGACACGCAATCACAGTCAAACACAAGAGTGACGAGCCCAGGTAAGTAACGCCAAACAGGACATATATACCGCATTTCGAAGAAAAGAACAGGGAACACATGAATATAAAAGACAGTAAATAATTCAATTGATAAGTGAGGGTCCGGAATACGAAAATTGAATAGCAAGGAGTCCCGACCAAAAGGTCGTTGAGTCACGACAAAAGCCCAGCAGACTCAAGTTCAGGACGAGACACGCCTACCCGGCCACAACCACTTGCGACTATGAGATATCCACAGACCCGGATAAGTGCTCCCAACGTACAATCAATTGGGAAATATCAACGGCGTCTAGATAAGAGCTCATATCACAGATAAATAATAACCATGACTCACTTGCCAATGGACCACTCAACCAACAGAAATTTCAAAAGAAATGATGAACATAGCAATAACAACAAATTTAAAGCTCAAGAAATAACTGTAAAGTTTCCTAGCTGGTTTACTTACCTGTATCCAAGCTAATACGCACTCAAATCGACTTTGACATGCCTCCAAATCCGTACCTAATACCCGACACTAGTAAATTATGCCCCTTATAATCATATGGGCAAATTTATATTGTAATAGAGCCTATTTGAGAACTTTTAAATTTTTAACTCCCAAAAGTGTTTACATTAGAAAAATCTTAGTGGTGACACACTTTTCGAGGAAACTTCTCGGTGCAAAAACTTCCAACAACATCAAAACCAACTTTTCTATAATTTCCTTAACCCTTCCTATTTTTTTCCAATTTCTCCCGAATTGTTTTGAATTTTCTTGTGTTTTTATTTAGTTTTTTTTCCTATTTTTTTTTTCTGTATGTTTTTTTGTTTTTTTGTTTTTTAATTTAGGGCCCTTTTGGGCCCATTTTCCTTTTTCTGAACCGGTAGAAATGAACCTGCCGACCAGGGCTTACGCCTCCATTCTTCCTATCTTTCGTAGAAAGAGAGGAAATGCACGAAGGCGTTTACCGCCTTGATGTTTCTTTCTTTCTTTTTCCTTTTCTTTTATTTTTCTTCAACTTCAATGCACACAAATGAGATGTACAATCAAACTTTAAACCCAACATTTACTCATCCAAAATCAACAACAACAACAACAACATCAAATTCAAGAATTTGAAATGACCAAATTGTTCAAATGATGTTAATGGAGATGGAAAGGTACCTAGCTTGATGTTCTTGCAAGTGTGATCACCACTACTTCTCCACCTCACTTGATTGCTCTTCTCTTTGCTCCAACAGCCCGACAATCTCTTTTCTTTCTCTCCTCCTTCCTTGCCAAAACGTTGTGAGTGAGTGAGAGTTATGAGTTTTATGTATTGGATAAAGAATGAACCATGACCACACATCCATTTGTGCAAACGTATCGTGAGGCATGTCTAAGGGACCACCTTCACTCAATTATTAACCAAGTCATGCACAAATGACTCACAAGTTAACTCCATTGACCTCTTGATTTGTCAATGCCCCTCTCGAGACACATCATGTAGCCATTTTAATTTTTCACTAACTATAGTCACATTAATGTTTACATTTAATGTTACCACATTAGCCACTTATTAAACCAACATAAATTCAACATTAGTCCTAAATAATTCAGCTTATTCCATATGGCGCTACTTTGGTCCCACGTTGACACGCGACTCGAGGTACGCCTCCACTTGTCTCGACACCGTTATGCCCCGCGTGTACCTACCCGCACATTACCAAATTTCATTAAGTTACCTTGTTCAACCTTTGGTATAATAATTAATACAAGCATCAAACAAAATAATATACCTCGGTGTCGACTCACGAGATTTGGACATGTGTATCACGACAAGTGGGTCCCACGTACGACCCTGAAATGACACGTGACACGAGGTAGATTTTTAGGATCGTTACAACTACACCCCTAATCACAACCCCCACCCTCATTCGCCCCTTTTTCTCTTTCCTTCTCCAGATTTTGTCAGACTCGGTTAGACCAAGTTCGACTAGATTCGGAGAGGAAAGGAGGGAGTGAGAGTTATCGGTGATGGTAATAGAGGAGGAGAGGTTGGTGGTGGGGGTGTGATGAGGATGGGGGGAGGTGGTGAGGGAAGGTGGCACTGAAAAAACGACGATGGAGTGCAGCGGTGACCGGTGGGGCGACAAAGTGCGGCGGTGACTGGTGGGGCGGTGGGGTTTGGCAGCGACCGATGGTGGCAGTGGTTATGAAGGAGGGAGATGGTATGTGTTAGGGATCGGATGAGGGTAGTTTGGATATTTTTTATGTGTGAATTTCAAGTAAACGCAATAATTTATGAAAAATTAGAAAATATTCCTTATGAGTGTGACATCTGAGAATTTTATAAACTTGATTAGGCGGCTAATTAATTATTTTCATATGTTATTTGAGATTTAGGTATCCGAGGTGGGACCCACATGTTATGGATCGGAGATCATAAAATTTAATATTATTTTTATGTGTTGTGTGCATATTTGATGTATTATACTCTATTTCGATGCGAAATATGGTCAAGTGGAGTGTATACGCGGTGTCTGTGAGTTTTGGTGCGCGTTAGAAAATTTTCTCCTATTTTGATAATTTCGGGGTATTATCTCGAGATATGTATTGAAATGAGTGCAGAAATAGTTCAAATGTTTACTTAAACTATCGTTTCGAGTTTCTCAAAAAATAATTGTAATAAAATTTAAAAATTGAATTCCTATATTTAAACGAGCTTAACGAGTAGACGTGGACCTCACACCTTGATTTACGTGCGAGACAAGTTGTTTGGGAGTTTTGGAGTGCTTTGGTAAATTCTTTAACTTTTAACAAAATTAGGGTATTTTTCGGGGATTTATTTGAACGTAAATTGAAAAAATAACCACAAAATTAAATAAAATAATAAATAAATTAGTGGGCGCCTAGTGACACGAAGAGTCGAGGTGACACGCGTGGGATGTACAATAGTGTGTACGTGCGAGGATGGTGGTTAGCGCGCGTGGCGAATTTATAGCCGCGAAAATAAATAAGTGTATATATATTTTGTGACAACCCAAAATCCAATAAACACCTTAGGGGCAATTTAGTAAATTATCAAACTCTAAACTAATGTAGCCCTAATATAAATTAAATTTGAAACCCTAGCCTCCTTTTAGTTTGAAACTTTAACTACGGGGGGAAAAAAGGGAGATCGAGGTCTAACTCCGGAGAACACAAATCAAAGGTACTTGTATCTCCCACATCCTTTTAATCACGTTTTAAATTAAAATCAAACTTAAAAATTTACAAAAATGGCGGGTTGTAGCGTCGATGAGGCAACCGACGACGACCTAGCACGGCCGACGGTGGCTTCGTTGTCGCCATCGAAGGCGCGACGCGCCACCAGGCCCCCCCGCGCTGAAACGATGGAGAGGGGGAAGGGGGTGGTGTCGTGACCACCCGCACCCCACGGCACGCCGCGCACGACCGGCAATGGCTGGGCCCCCTCCTTGACGACCGGGGATGGGGATCCTCCCCTCCTTGGTTGATGGAGAACTAAGGGCCAAACACCACTTGGTTGATCGGTCAACTCTAAATAAAAAAATAAAAAATATAAAAATAAATAAATATAAAAATATATATATATATATATATATATATATATATATATATATATATAAACAAAATAAAAACAAAGTAATTGCTTTCGAACGAGGCGCTATTAAATCTCAGGGGAGGCCGATCGAGTTCCACATCTCGACCCCCGCATCGGGCAACGGGGGACCATGGGACCCATACTAGTGGATCCCAACGATCAATAAATGGAAGATTTAATTAATTTAAACTAAAGCATTTATTGATGAGATATATTATGGTTGTATAGTGTCGCACGCATGTTATCATTGGGCCCAGAGTGTACCAGGGAGTTTTTATAGGCGTCGGCTATGAGTCGAGGTAAGTAGGGAGCTCAGCCCATCTATTAAATATGGCTTGCTATTAGTATAATCATAATTCATGATTTTGATAAAATGACTTGGGATAGGTTCATTACCTACCTTGGTTGACTTCATGTAAGGCCTCTTGGGGAGCCATACTCATATGGTAGAACCAAGTCATCTTACATGTTTAAGGGCCTCTTGGGGAGCCGCGATGTATCTGATGGAACCAAGTCACCCATTTATGCAAGGGCCTCTTGGGGAGTCGTGGATGCGGGATGGAGCCAAGTCACCGGGCCTCTTGAGGAGCCGTGGACTCACGAGTGGAATCAAGTCACCCACGCATATTTATTATATTATGATGATTGGTCAACAAGGGAGGTAGTGACAAATGAGACAACGAACTTGCATTTATATCTATTACATTTTATGTATATCTCTTGGAACTCCTTTGCATGCAAAAGTAGATTTTCTTATATTTTACAATCATTGAAACTCCTTATATCTACTTAAGTCATTTTATGATTATGATATGCTTATTTTATATGGAAATTGATGTCATCCTACGAGATTTCAAGGTCATCTTGATTTAAAATGCATGCTAGCTTTATTTTACTTTATAGGTATTACTTGCATGTTTAATATTTGAGCGTAGTTCTTCTCTTATTGGGCTCCGTTGGTTCTTTAGCTCACCCCACTTACAATACAGGTCCATCTACGAGTGCGATCGATCGTGGCAAGGGAAGGCTATTTCTTGAAGTCTCCTTGCTTTGTGAGAATTTGCATGAATCTATTATATATTTATTTGATTTTTAGAACAATATATTTGGGTTGTAACTTTAGGTAGATTATTTGGGATAGTTTGGAACCCTTTTTATCTATTTTGGATTATTATGGAAGTCTTAGGGTTGTTTTGGAAAACTTATTGGTATGGTTGAAATTGTTCAGACTTTTGAACACTTTTCACTCTGATTAGATGATTTATGAAATTATAGTTTTGACTTCATATCAGCATTTATTTCCATATATGGTTAGTATGTTGTTCTATAGGTTGGAATTAGGCGTGCTAGACTGTTATTTGAGCTTCGATTCGGGTATTTAGCTTGAGTAACGGTTTGGGGTGAGCGACTTGACCTATTTCGAGGTGAGGGTCATTTCGGTTGGTATCAAATGAGAGTAGAGCCGATGGTGTATAGAGTGGTTGGTATCGTCGAGAGCCGATTCATTCAATGTACAAGAAATACAGGATACTTGAAAAAACAATGATGATATGGATTAGAGACTTTTAGCTGATGGAGCATTGAGGTTTCGGGACAGATTATGGATACCATCTCATATACAGTTGAGAGATGACTTACTCTGAAAGGCGTACAACTCTTGATTCATCCTTCATCCCGGGGGTAATAAGATGTATCAAGACATAAGGATGATCTATTGGTGGCCAGGGATGAAGGTGGACATCGCTACCTACATCCAGAATTGTGAAATTTGTCAGCAAGTAAAAGCAGACCATCGGAAGCCGGGGGATTGTTGCATCCATTACCTATTCCGCAGTGGAAGTGGGAACACATAGTTATGGATTTTATTTCGGGGCTACCGGCGACTCAGAAGGTTCGTGATGCGGTTTGGGTGGTCGTGGATCGTTTGACTAAGTCAGCCCACTTCGACCCTATTTCCATGGAGTATTCGGCATACAGGTTGGGGGGGCATATACGTAGACGAGATCGTTAGATTACATAGAGTCCCGGTGTCTATTGTGTTGGATCGTGATCCGAGGTTTACCTCTCAGTTTTGGAGTGGGTTTTAGCACTAAATGGGGATTCAAACTCAATCTCTGTCAGGCCTTTCACCATCGAAATGATGGCAAATCGAAGATTGATTCGAGATACTTGAGGATATGCTCAAATCTTGTGTGCTGGATTTCTGTGGGAGTTGGGAGAAGTATATTCCGTTATACGAGTTTACGTACAACAACGGTTTTCAAACGAGTATTGGTATGGCACCGTTCGAGGCACTTTATGGGAGATTGTGTAGATCTCCAGTTTGTTGGACCGAGGTCGGAGATGCCGTTTTGATCGACCTAAAACTTGTGCATGACCAAACTGAGAGGATAAAGTTGATTATGTAACGATTGGAGACCGCCGGAACGACGGAAGAAGTATCTTGACAAGGACCATCGAAAGGTTGTATTCAAAGAAGGAGAATTTGTACTCTTGAAAGCGTCACCAATGAAAGGGCATTACCGATTCGGATTGAAAGGAGAGTTATCTCCTAAGTTCATCATGCTATTTGAGATCAAGAACGAATAGGCCGTAGCATATCGCCTCGAGTTACCACCACAACTAGCTAGAGTCCAAAATGTCTTCCATGTTTCTATGTTGAGGAAGACACATAACAAACATGCACCAACGATCGATTGGGGACAAGTTGATTTGATGAAATATGTGTCTTACGACAAGCAACCTATTTAGATCGTGGATAGGAAAGTGCATAAGCTTCAGAAGAAAGAAATTTCGTTGGTTCAAGTTTAGTGGCAATTCCATGGAGAGCAGGAGTTGACTTGGGAGCAAGAGGACTATATGATGGAGAACTTTTCATTTCTCTTCGAACCATAAGGTATGACTTTATTTTACTTTTAAGGACGAAAGTTCTTTAAAATTAGAGATGTTGTGACGACCCAAAATCCAATAAACCTGCCCTAAGGGCAATTTAGTAAATTTTCAAACCCTAAACTAATGTAGCCCTAATATAAATTAAATTTGAAACCAAAGCCTACTTTTTCTTTGAAACTTTAACTACGGGAGGAAAAAGGGAGATCGAAGTCTAACTCCAGGAGAACACAAATCGAAGGTACACGCATCTCCCATATCCTTTTAATCATGTTTTAAATTAAAAATCAAACTTGAAAATTTACAAAAATGGTGGTTTGTAGCGTTGATGAGGCGACGAAAGCTGCCACTAGCGGCGAGCGGCGGCTTGCTTCGTCATCGCCATCGGCGATGATGGCCTCACTCTTGCATGCGTAGGAAAGTGGGGGCACCACCATGCTGCCCCCCGCTTTGATGCGATAGAGAAGGGAAGGTAGTGTCGTGACCACCCCCCCCCTCCACGAGCATATCGGCCATGAACGACCGACGTTGGGCACCTCTCCTTGTCGATGGATGTAATGACCGTAAAATCTAACTCGTGTCACGTGTCATTTTAGGGTCGTACGTGGGACTCACTTGTCGTGATATGTATGTCCAAATCTCGAGAGTCGACAACTTTGAGGTATGCTATTTTTATTTGATGCTTGTATTATGTATTATACATGATTGAACAATTTAAGCTAATTAATCTCGAAAATGAGTGGGTAAGGTACACACAGGACATATCGGTGTCGAGATGAGTGGAGACGTACCTCGAGTTGCGTGTCGATGTAGGACCGATGTAGCGACTTATGAGGTAAGTTGAATGTGACTTAATGTTGGTTTTGTAAGTAGTTGGTCACATTTGAATAAACATTAATGTGCCTAAGTTAGATAAATAAATTAATAAGCATATGATCTGCATCGCGATATGTATACCAATCAAAAGGTCAATGGAGTCAAATTGCGGTGTCATTTAACCGTGACTTAGGAAATTATTGAATGAAAGTGTACCATAAGATATGTCTCGAGATACGTGTGCACAAAAGATCAAGGGCCAAGGTTCAATCTTTATCTATACATATATAAGTCAACATATTAATCTTCTCATCATCATAATCGGTTAGGCAAGGAAGAAGAGAGAAAAGAGAGGTTCTTTGGAGTGATCAAGGAGAAGAAGAGGTGAGCAATTTAGTGAAGGTTGGTGAAGAAGAAGAAGATCATCAAGTAAGGTAACTTCTCCACTTCATTTACATAGCTAATTTTGTGGATTCATGGGATTTGATGTTGTAGTGGTTGTTTTACGTTGGGGTTGATGTTAGGGACCTTTAGTAGGATGTATGAGGGGTCCAAAGGCATTAACAAGGCCTATGTGTAGAGGAAACCCCGAATTCGAAATGCAAAATTCTGGGTTCTGCTGCACATAGCGTGCTAGGTAGATAATCTAGCACGCTAATATTAATTAGCGCGCTAGATATCAGAAGTAGCGCGCTAATGTTGAGATTAGCGCGCTAGAGGTTTAAGGTAGCGCGTTAAAGTTGGAAATTAGCACGCTAATGTCAGAATTAGCGCGCTAATTACCTTGGCAGTACAAAAAAATGACATTTGCAAAAGTTCCTTAAACACTCTAAATCGGAGTAATACCCCAAGTAAAGGTTCCAACACACTCAAAAGCCTATAATATGATGTCAGGAACCTAAGGAGGAGCTACGGGGATTCAAAAACGCGTTTCGGAGTGTCAGGAGAATTGGATAGACTAGGAAGAAGCTTGTTGATTGAGGTAAGTAATATAGCTAGGAAATGCACAGTATTTCATTTTAAGCTATTGAATATTGTTGTTCATTGCTTTGTTATCTATCCTTGGAATTTCATTCTAATTGAGTTGTCCGAGGCAAGTGAGTGAGTAAACGGTGATCCTTGGAAAGAGTGGGCATGGTGAGGTAACATACCGAGTTATGACCTCGGGATGCCTTTGCTTTGGATACTAATTTTGACGGGGTGCGAGTTCTTAGCGTGGCTATTCCACGAAGTCTCACTATCTCGTGGGTTTATGACTTGTGAGTGTACCAAGTCCTAGAACCCGAGTCTTGATGTTTTGCTAAGACTCGACGACCTATTGGTCTGGACTACTTGCGCCTCTCTGTTTGCATCCCTGGAAACTCATGTATCAATTGCTTTTGATTTATTTACAGTCTTTTATTTATTCATGCTTATTTATACCTTTCTTTCTATCTGCATGAATATAGACTGATTTATTTATTTTGAAATGTTGTTTAGTATCCTACTGACATTAGTTACCTGAGCTCATTATTCTCATGTTTAAGTGAGTGCGAGATCCTTAATCGAGTAAGGGAAGGGGCCGATACTAGGAGATTTACTCTGAGGACTTTGGAGGGGCCTTCATTCTCACATTTTTTTTGTAGGTTTTTGTATTACTTATGTATATTGTTTTTGTCACATGGGGTATATGGGTTTTGTGAGATACATTAGGACATGATGTTGTATTATGCGGGGTTTCCACACTCTACAGGTTGTCTGACCGATTTGTGTAGAGTTGTTTAGATTTATTTATAGTTGAAATAGCTTTCACATAAACTTTGATAACTTACAAATTTTAATAACTCACTAAAAATGTAAAATTTTGTTGCCTTGTAATGATAAATGGTTAGAAAGGCTGATTAGGCTTGCGTTAACGTCGCGAGGATCAACTCGGGGTCCACGTAAGTCTAGTGCGGGTAGGGCCCAGATTTAGGTTGTGGAGCTAGGGCCGTCACAATTGGTATCAAAGCCACGCTTTTATTCTTAACTCAAGAACAACCCACAACCAACATAAGACACAAATCAATAATAGAGTTAGGATAAAGTTGGAACTTAAAGTGGAACCTTATGATCTTGAATTAAGTCTCAGTTGGGAAGTTAGGAGAGTTGGGGAAATTAAAATTTGACTATATGAGCTATTTAATGTGTTGTATATTATTACTATCGATAGCTACATCATGATTGAGAAATCACATTCTTTGCAGTTTGCGATGGCCGATCAGCCCGAGATCATCGATACCGATCTGAGTGACGCTCATGAGAGGTTGAATGAGATGTCACGGCTGGTCACCGCACATGATTAGTAACTTCAGGAGATTCTTCGATTATTAAGGGCACAAGCTACGAATCGCCTTCTACATCTACAGCTGCAGCACCAACCACACGGGGCGGGAGTGCGCCGATAATACATGCCACTATTACAACTCCTACAACGCCGACCAGACTTGGGGACTGGTGAGGGGTACGGAGTTCGGAGTTGAGATAGTACCATATTCTCCTTATACACTTGCTGGATGATACGGTGAGCACACCGATCGAGGGAGCACTCGGCGGCAGTGAGCGAAGCGATCTCGCGAGTTTCGAGACATCACCCAAAGAAGTTTTACGAGGGTATGGATCTCGGAGTAGCCAGAAATTTATGAGGAGTCACGAGAAGATTCATGATGTCTTGGCTACACCCCGAGAGAATTTGAGGCCGAGCATTTCATCAGCTTCGTTGTTCGGAGAGGTTGATGTTTGGTGGCGTAGCATGTTGGCTACGAAGGGGAAGCCCAAGGAATGGGTTGAGTTCAAGAAAAGATTCAATTAGAAGTATTTCCCTCATTCGATCAGGAACATGAAGAGGACCGAGTTTCAGAACATCCGACAGTACAGTCGACGACACGATGATGCGATATATGGGTCGATACTTACGGTTGATGGACTATATCGGAGGCATACACGATCGTACGCCGACTAGGCCTACTTCTTCATGCATAGCTTTGTTGAGTGAGATCGGGTATATGGTGGTGACCACAGGCTCTAGGAACTTTAGAGGAGGCTTATGATAGAAGTATGGTCGGTGAGACATTTTTGAGCATGTTCACTAGTACGATGTCGTGGCTCCACCACCATCACCATCGAGATGTTAAACCGGGTGGTGACGGGAGGAGGAAAAGACCTAGACAATGGAGGACGAGAGATCGAGCTCGAGTGTGGGATATGTTGCATCTTAACCTATTACATAGCGTATTGCGCCAATACCATCCGCTCCAAGATGCGGAGTTATATCGCCAGACCACAATCGCTACGCAAGCACGTCAGTTCTTAGGGACGATAGTATCAAAGGGCAGAAGAGAGGCATGGCGAGGTGTAGTGGCAGGGAAGAGGTAGTGGTTGAAGGCATGGGTATGGACGGGGACATAGTGTTCCATTTAGATCGGGATCTCGAGTATGTGTTGGGAGTATGGACAACCGAGATCATTTCGTCGGTTCGTGTCCACAATTGAGCGAGATGGCGCCACAACAGAGCCATGAACAGGTTCATCTTTGTTGTCGCGCTTGATCCGGATGCTACCCATAAACCGATTGAGGGTATGCTTTATATTTACATCATTTTATGTATAACATGCTTAGATTACGTTTCTAAAATATCTTTTATTTCGGTCGCATGGTAGATGAGTTGGGTTTGAAGCCCATTAGACTAGAGTCCTTAGCACGGTTGTTGGGGACAAGATATACTCGAACTTGTTATGTGTTGATTGTTCGGTAGAGATAGAGGGTCATGTTTTGCCAACAGATCTGAGAGTGTTGGAGTTCCTTGATTTTGACGCATTGTTGGGCATGGATTGGTTAAGTGCTCATCATGCACAAATCCATTGTTTCAGCAAGAAAGTTACGTTTCAGATTCTCGGATATCTCGAGTTCAATTTTCAGGGAACTTCGATTTGTTTACCTATTACTATAGGCAAGGTAGATTCTAGCGTAGAAGTCGAGACATTCGCTAGTGTTTTGAGTACAACGAAGAGGGTCGAAACTAGGTTGGAGAAGGTACCTATTGTGTGTGAGTTCCTAAATGTTTTTCCTGTAGAGTTACCAGGATTACTACCGCTTTAGGAGATTGACTTCATCATTGATTTGGTTAGAGGACCAAACCTATATCTATTCAGCCGTCTGGGATGGCTCCGAATGAGTTAAAGGAACTGAGAAGATAGCTTGATGAGTTGTTGGATTTGGGGTTCATTCACCCAAGCATGTCACCCTGGAGCGCGCCAGTCTTGTTTGTTAAGAAGAAAGATGGCAACCTAAGATTATGCATTAATTACAGAGAGCTCAACAGGGTGACAGTGAAGAACAAGTATCCACTTCCTCGCATTGACGAATTATTTGACCAGCTGATGGGAGCACAATGGTTCTCAAAGATTGATTTGAGATCTGGGTACCATCAGTTGAGGATTAGAGCAGAGGACAGGGAGAAGGCGCTTTTACTCGATATGGGCATAATCAGTTCTGATCATGCCTTTTAGGTGACTAACGCCCAACGATGTTCATGGATCTCATGCATCGAGTGTTGAGAGAGTACTTGGATAGGTTCTTCATTGTATTCATCGACGACATCCTTAACTACTCCGGGACTCATGATGATCACGAGGAGCACTTTAAAGATGATTTTGCGGACTTTGAGGATGCAAAGGTGTATGTAAAATTCGATGTAAGTGTGAACTTTGGCTTCTTGTGTCGAATTTCTTGGGCACATCGTCGGAGCTAGTGGAGTGTCAATGGACCCCGCTTTAGGTCGTTTGTGATAGATTGACCTACAACGCGTCGATGATGGATGTATGCAACTTCTTAGGGTTGGCAGGCTATTACAGGCGTTTTGTTCAAAATTTCTCGAAGATTGCTGCACCAATGACGTAATTGACAAAAAAAGATATGAGTTTTCAGTAGAACGACAACTGTGAGCAAGCCTTCATGACTTTGAAGGAAATATTAACTACCCTATCGGTTTTGGTACTACTTGAGTCAGGGAAGGGTTTTAAGGTGAACATTGATGCACGACGGTAGAGTGATTGCCTACGTGTCCTGACAGCTGAAAGTTCACGAGAAGAACGGCCCTACACATGGCTTGTAGTTAGCGGCAGTGGTCTTTGCATTAAAAGTTTGGTGTTATTATCTCTAGGGAGAGAAGTTTGTGTTGTTTACTGACCACAAGAGTTTGAAGCACCTCTTCACTCAGAAAGAGTTGAACATGCGACAGAGGCGTTAGCTTGAGTTCCTCAAGGACTATGATTTCTCATTGGAATACCACCCGGGGAAGGCCAATGTTGTTGCAGACGCGTTGAGCCGCAGAAGGGCAGACTCAGAGGTTGTTACTTGCCGCATGACACACTAGTATGGTTTACTTGAGGTGGTCGAGTCGATATATTCTGTTGATATCTCGACCGGTACTGAGTGTTGATTTGTTGGCGAGATGAGGACTTAGACAATGTCGATTAAGAGTGTACTTGGGGTCAAGAAGCGGCAGATAAAGCGATACGAGGTTCTTAGAATTTGCTCGAGTCCGTATCATCCAGATTGGAGTTAGTTGACGACTCATGCACGAGATTTAGAGGTCGACTGCGGATTTCATCAGTGGCTGCGTTGCAGGATAAGATACTTGATGAGGCTCACCGCTCACATTTTACGAGTTCATCCGGGTTGGACCAAGATGTATGATGATGTGCGTCATCTTTTCTCGTGTCCGAGGATGAAGACACGATGTTTCGATTACGTTCGAGCGTGTGAGGTATGCCCGACGAGTTAAGGCTGAGAGCATTGGAGGCCTAGTGGGTTATTATAACCACTTCCCATTCCTCGGTGGAAGTGGGGGCATATTGCAATGGATTTTGTCAATTGACTACCTCGATTTCGAGCGCGGACATGATAGTATCACGGGTGATTGTGGACGGATCGACGAAGTCTGCACACTTCTTACCGATCTCTACCACACATCGGGTTGATAGGTTGGCGAGTTTGTACGAACGAGAGATTATTCGACTACATGGCGTTATGTTATCGATTGTGTTTGACAGAGGGCCACAATTTACATCTCAGATTTGGCGGAGCATGCAGACACAGTTCGACATGCGGTTGGACCTCAGTACAACCTATCATCCATCGATTGACGATTTACGATCGGAAAGACTAATTCGATTCTCGAGGATATGTTGAGGATGTGTCTGTTAGAGTACGAAGAATCATGGGAAGAATATCTTCATTTATGTGAGTTTGCTTACAATAACGGTTATTAGGCCAGGTATTAGTATGGCACCGTTTTAGGCACTCTACGACGCAGACCATGCATATCTCCATCTTAATGGGCGAGCACGAGGATGTGGCGATTATAGGGCTGAGATTGTGGTGGATCACACAGAGAAGATATGATGATCGAGATTGAAGTGAAGGGTACGCATGAGAGAGCGAAAAAATATTATTACATGTATCACGATAAGTTAGAGTATGATGTCGAAAACTATGTGTATCTGAAAGTTTCTCCGATGAAGAGTCATAAGAGGTTTGGGATTAAAGGAAAGCTTGCACCGAGGTTCATTGGTCCATTCAGAATGAAGAAACGAATAGGCAAGGTTGCGTACAAGCTGGAGTTGCCACCTTAGTTATCTGGGATTCACCTTGTGTTTCATGTTTAAATGCTTCGACTAGATAGGTCGAAAGAGGGCGGATGGCCGATAGTGGTTTTGAGTCAGATAGAATGTGGGGAGGACATTATTTATGACGAGCAACCTATTCATATTCTGGACCGTAAAGTGAAGATTCTGAGGAACAAAGAGATCCCATCAGTTTTGCCAAATGACAGCATCACGGAGATGAGGAGCTGACATGGGAGCTCGAGTCATACATGCACGATTACTTTCCCTATCTCTTCTGAGTTTCGGTAAGTTCTTCCCTTGTAAATTGCTTCAATTTCGAGGACGAAATTCTAATTAGTTGGGAATACTGTAACGACCCTAAAATCTAACTCGTGTCACATCTCATTTCAGGGTCGTATGTGGGACCTACTTGTCATGATATGTATGTCCAAATTTCAAAAGTCGACGCCGAAGTATGCTATTTTTGTTTGATGCTTGTACTATGTATTATACATGATCGAACAATTTAAACTAGTTAATTTCGAAAATGTGCGGGTAGGGTACACGTAGGGCATATCGGTGTCGAGACGAGTGGAGACGTACCTCGAGTTGCGTGTCGACCTAGGACCGAGGTAGTGACTTATGGGGTAAGTTTAATGTGAATTAATGTTGGTTTTGTAAGTGGCTTTAATGTGGTCACATTTGAATAAACATTAATGTGTCTAAGTTAGAGAAATAAATTAATAAGCACATGATGTGCATCGCGATACGTATCAACCAATCAAGAGGTCAATGGAGTCAACTTGTGGTGTCATTTAACCATGACTTAAGAAATTATTGAATGAAAGATCAACATATTATAATTAAGAAATTATTGGACCACAAAATATGTCTCGAGATACGTATGCACAAAAGATCAAGGGCCAAGGTTCAATCTTTATCCATACATATATAAGTCAACATATTGATCTTCTCATCATCATAATTGGTTAGGCAAGGAAGACGAGAGAAAAGAGAGGGTGCTGGAGTGATCAAAGAGGAGAGGTGAGCAATTAAGTGAAAGTTGGTGAAGAAGAAGAAGATTATCAAGCTAGGTAACTTCTCCACTTCATTTACATAGCCAATTTTGTGGATTCATGGAATTTGATGTTGTAGTGGCTGTTTTTACGTTGGGGTTGATGTCAAGGACCTCTAGTAGGGTGTATGAGGGGTCCAAAGGAATTAACAAGGCCTATGTATAGAGGAAACCCAGAATTCGAAATGCGACTCTGGGTTCCTCTCTGTGTATAGCGCTAGGTAGATAATTTAGCGCGCTAATGTCTAGAACTAGCGCGCTAGAGGTTTAAGGTAGCGCGCTAAAGTTGGAAATTAGCACGCTAATGTCAGAATTAGCGCGCTAATCACCCTAGCAGTACAAAAATTTGAAATGTTCAAAAGTTCCTTAAACACTCTAAATCGGAGTAATACCCCAAGTAAAGGTTCCAACACACTCAAAAACCTATAATATGATGTCAGGAACCTAAGGAAAAGCTATGGAGATTCAAAAACGCGTTTCGAAGTGTCAGGAGAATCGGATAGACTAGGAAGAAGCTTGTGGATTGAGGTAAATAAACCAGCTAGGAAATGCACAATATTTCATTTTAAGCTATTGAATATTGTTGTTCATTGCTTTGTTATCTATCCTTGGAATTCTAATTGAGTTGTCCGAGGCAAATGAGTCAACTGGTGATCCTTGGAAGGAGTGGTGGTGGTTGAGGTAACATACCGAGTCATGACCTCGGGATGCACGGCACTTGGATACTTGATTTTGACGGGGTGTGAGTTCTTAGCGTGGTTTGTTCAGGAAGTCTCACTATCTTGTAGGTTTAGGGCTTGTGAGTGTACCAAGTCAAAGAACCCGAGTCTTGATGTTTTGCCAAGACTCAGCGACCTATTGATCGGGACTACTTGCGCTTTCTCGTTTGCATCCCCAGGAAACTCATGTATCGATTGCTTTTGATTTATTTATTGTATTTTATTTATTCATGCTTCTTTATACCTTTATTTCTATCTACATGAATATAGGTCGATTTATTTATTTTGAAATGATGTTTAGTATCCTATCGGCGTTACCTACTGGGCTCGTTATTCTCATGTTTAACTAAGTGCATATCATGCAATCGAGTAAGAGGAAGGGGCTAGTACTAGGAGATATACTATGAGGACTTTGGAGCGGCCTTCCTCTCGCATTTTTTGTATGTTTTTGTATTACTTATGTATATTGTTTTTGTCACATGAGGTATATGGGTTTGTGAGATACATTAGGACATGTAGTTGTACATGTTGACTGTGTTATGCAAGGGTTTCCACACTCTAGGTTGTCTAGACTGATTTGTGTAGAGTCGTTTAGATTTGTTTAAGTTAAAATAGCTTCTGCATAAACTTTGATAACTTACAAATTTGAATAACTCACTAAAAATGTAAAATTTCGCTGCCTTGTAATGATAAATGGTTAGAAAGGCTGACTAGGCCTGCATTGACGTCCTGAGGATTGACTCGGGTCAACGTAAGTCTAGGCGGCCGGGGCCCAGTTTAAGGTGTGGAACTGGGGCCGTCACAATGGAGAACTAGGGCGTTTGGCCCCTGGTTTGAAAACCAAGGGCCAACACCCCTGGTTGACCGGTCAACTCTAAATAAAATAAAAGTAATAATAATAAAATAAACAAAATAAAAAAATAAATATGAAAATAAATAAAATAAAAAATAAAAATATAAAACAAAATAAAAGCAAAGTAATTGCTTTCGAACGGAGCGCTAACACGTCTCCGGGGAGACCGATCGGGTCCCACCCCTCGACCTCGCATCGGGCGACGAGGGACCCGCGGGACCACGCTAGTGGATCCCAACGACCAATTAATGGAAGATTTAATTAATTTAAATTAAAGCATTTATTCGTGAGATGTATTATGGTCGTATAGTGTCGCACGAAGGTTCGCATTGGGCCCCGAGAGCGTTCCCAATAGGTGTTATACGCGTCGTCATTGCAGTCGAGGTAAGTGGGGAGCTCCACTCATCTATTAAATATGGCTTGCTATTAGTATAATTAGAATTCAAGATCTTGATAAAATGACTTGGGATACCTTGGTTGACTTCATGTAAAGCTTTTTGGGGAGCTATACTCATATGGTGGAATCAAGTCACCTTACATGTTTAAGGCCTTCTTGGGGAGCCGTAGTAATACAATGGAACCAAGTCACCCATTTCTGCAAGGGCCTCTTGGGGAGTCGTGGATGCACAATGGAACCAAGTCACCCGGGCCTCTTAAGGAGCCGTGGACACACGGTGGAATCAAGTCACCCATGCATATTTATATATTATGATGATTGGTCAACAAGGGGAAGTAGTGACAAATGAGACAACGAGCTTGCATTTATATCTATTACATTCTATGTATCTCTCTTGGAACCCCTTTGCATGCAAAAGTAGATTTTCTTATGTTTTACAATCCTTGAAACTCATTATATCTACTTAAGTTGTTCTATGATTATGATATGCTTATTTTATATGAAAATTGATGCCATGCTACAGATTTCAATGTCATCCTGATTTTAAATGCATGCTAGCTTTATTTTGCTTTATAGATATTACTTGCATGTTTAATATTTGAGTGTAGTTCTTCTCTTATTGGGCTCCGTTGGTTCTTTAGCTCACCCCGCTTACAATACAGGTCCATCTACGAGTGCGATCGATCGTGGCAATGGGAAGGTCGTTTCTTGAAGTCTCCTTGCTTTGTGAGAATTTGCATGAATCTATTATATATTTATTTGATTTTTCAGAACAATAAATTTGGGTTGTAACTTTAGGTAGATTAGTTGGGGTAGTTTGGTACCCTCCTTATCTATTTTGGATTATTATGGAAGTCTTAGGGTTGTTTTGGAAACATATTGGGATGGTTGAAATTGTTCAGACTTTTGAACACTTTTCACTCTGATTAGATGATTTATGAGATTATAGTTTTGATTTCATATCCGCATTTATTTCCCTATATGGTTAGTATGTTGTTCCGCAGGTTGAATTAAGAGTGTCAGACTGTTATTTGAGTCTGGTTCAGGTATCGGGCTTGAGTAACGGTTTGGGTCGGGCGACCCTATTTCATGTGAGGGTCGTTTCATATATGTATATATAATATAGTTTATATATAAATATATAAATTAATCATATAGTTTGAATTAAATAAGTGTATACATTGGATTCGCCTCGAGATATGCGTAGCATGATCATCGAGGATCAGTTGAAATGGTTGGACGATTTATGGCTGATGCTGAGGTGTTACATGCCTCGAGATGCATCGAGATGTGTGCTATCAAATCTTGAGGAAGATCAACATATAGCATATGAATACTTAAATCTTTAGATTTGCCTCGAGATTCGTGCGATACGAATCTCGAGAAAATCTTATATTTATCCAAACAAGACACACCGCCTAATTCAACTTTGCTTTGGAACAAAGATTGACCTCGAAATATGTAGTACGTATCTCTAAGAATATCAAATTTATAATGACCATTAGACTTGTCTCAAGATTCGTGCTATGCGAATCTCGTGAAAATCTTAACTTTTTAATTTGCAAATAGAAGCTCATTCACATTTTTAGTTTCGTACGCACAGAGAGATCGAAATAATGAGGGAAAAAGGAGACCGGATGGGAGTGAGACCGAGGTAGGGAAAAAAAGACCGAGAGAAAGAGATCTTGAGATCGAGGTAAGTGTGTGTGTGTGTGTGTTGTGTGTGTGTGTGTGTATGTGTATGTGTGTGTTGTTTGTTGTTGTTGGGTTTTTGTTGTAGGTTTTTGTGAGATTTGTTAATGGAGGTTAGTGCTTTGAGGAAGATGAACATGGTGGATGGGAGGCTCAGTCCGAGGAAAGAGACTACTTCCTAGCTGTCTCCCTTGCCCAGACACCTTTGGGGTTGGAGCCAAACCCAACTCCAATGAAAAATCGAATTTAAAAAATAAATAAAAACAAGGGTTGTTTTCGTGAGGAAAAAGAAGATGGGGTTTGACCCCAGACAAGATCGAACTGGGTCCAGTTTAGGGGTCAAACGCCAATTAAAAAGAAAAGATGAGAAAAATGCTAGAAATTCATAAAAATTTAGAGAAAATAAGAAAAATTAAGAAAAAAATATATATTTGAGCCAAATAAATTGAAATTGTGTGTTTTTATGAAAAATAAAGATTTCGAGATTTTATTGAGAATTTTTATCAGGTATTTTTATCATAGGGTGTGTTTGATAGCAAAGAGAATGTTTAATGAGAAAAATTATTTTCTTCAACAAATCTTTTTAGAGAATTTTTTAAAGAAAATTTTCTCATTGTTAGTTGATTGCACGTGATAAAATTTTCCTTTTCAACTAATTAAGCAAAATGGGACCCACACTTTCTTCTCCAAAATCAAAATCATTCATTCCCTTAAAACCAATGAACCGGCTTCACCTCCATAACCATACAATGCATGCCTCAAACTTCACCCATGCAAACTTTGACTATACATCACCTCTAATCTATTTTCAATTTTAATAGCAACACCACTTTCAATTCTTATCAATGTCATGGAACCCTTGCATCCCAATATAAAAGGGCCCAAAACTCACCCGATTCACATGCCACACCAAACCCCAAATTTTCAAGATAAAACTCTTGGGGAATGCCCACCAAGTGACCAAACATACATTCCAATCAGTCGAGAAAAACACCAGCCCCTTTTCCATGGCTCTCATGAACTCGGATGACAACCCCTTAATAATGTAGTGTCCATTGACTTGTTTGGGCATGAACAACACAGATTTGATGGTTGAAACCTTGTCCTAGGTGTTGTCAGGTGGCTCGACGATAATGTTGTAAGCAGACTAGGCCACGACGACTGAAAGAAAGAAGTAGGAGTCGAAGATATAATTCACTCGAGCGTGAAATTGAGAGAAAATATCGATTTTCCAAGCCATCAAATGAGAAAAATAAATGAGGAAAATTAGGAGGTGTGATTTTTTTTCTCTAGGCAGTTACAATGCTATCAAACAATGGAAAAAATGGTTACACAAAAAAGTAAATAATTTTCCATGATTTTTTCATTTTCTTCGCTATCAAACACACTATAATGCGTGCTACGATACCTGAAAATGTTCAAAATTTGGAAAATTATTTTAAAGCCTCATGTGTAGATTAATTTTTTATTCTGAATCACAATTTATAGTTAAAATCGAGATCCGGACATCGAAGAGTTGATTTGGAGGATTTCGAGGTTCGGTTAGTAGGACCGATAAATATAAAAAAATTAAAAAAATTATATTTAAGCCTACACAACTTAATTTTCGATACTAGAACAATAATTGAGTTAAAAATGAAGTCCGGGGCATCAAAGAACTTATTTTGGAAGAATTTGAGAGGTTTCGGGACATGATTGAGTCAATTAAATTGCAAATAATTAGAAAAATTGTGAAGTTGTTGTGGTGGCTTATTAAATTTATAAATGAATTGTAGAATTTGCAATTGGAGCCCCGTGTAAACTAGTTTACCGACTTAGAGTTCAAAGGTGTTGCGATATCGCATTTGTAAGGTTAAGTAAGTCTCATAGTAACCTTTACATTGTATGATTATAATTTGTATAAATTGTATTGATCCTTGATATCGCATTTTTGTAGTACATACATACACGGGTTGGGAGGATAAGGCGTTTCGAGTCTCTTTATAAGGTCTACTTGACTATATTATAGAGTATAACTATTTAGTGTCTAACTGACTATGTGCACAAGGTATATTAAGCTACCTGATTGTGTATTACAGGGTAGATCAAACTTATATGGCCTGTTTGGTTCACATTTTAGTGAATCCTAACATATGGGATTAATTAGTGATGGGACTAACACATGGGTTTAGATAGTTTAGTCTCATTTGTGTATCTTGTTTGGTTGGGAGTATTAAGGTTGGGATTAAATGAGGTTGTACATGTACATTTACCAAAATACCCTTAAATAAATAACACCAAAAATCCCCCCATTTCACACATTTCTTCATTCGACTGGTCTTCATCTCTCTCGATCTCTCACGTTCTCTCTCGATCAACCTCTCACACTCTTATCCCTTTCTTCATCTTCTTCATCTCACGGTTTCACCATCTCCACCTCCACCACCTTTATTTTTTTCTTCGATTTCATCAAACCACTTCATCTCCTCATCTCTTCGTCTCCCTTCAATCCCACAAATCAAACCAACCTACCTAAATCCTTTTTCCTCAACCCGAACCATTAAAAACCAGGTCCCAACCACAAATTTACAAGAAAAAAAATTTAAAATTTCATTACCTTGCCTTCAACTTCGGACCACCATCACAACCTCTTCTTCAAACAAAACTATAAAGAGAGAGAGACTCGGGCGAGTGAGAGAGACGAGAGAGATAGCAACGAAAACCAGTGAGAAACGAAACGAAGAAGACGATGATGAAACAATGGGTTTAACTCGTTTCAATTCGATTGTTATATTGAGGGGTAAAGTGGTAATCTCCTCTTTCACTTACAATGGATTAGCTAATCCCACCAAAAATGGTGGTATTGTTTAATCCACTCTCATGCCTCTTAACTAATCCATCGGCCTAGTTAATCCTCCAACCAAACAATGGGATTAACTAGTCCAGTGTAGCTAATCCGGCTAATCCCACGAACCAAACAGCCATAATAGTGTCTACCTGATCATTTGTGTACGAGTAGAACTATATTATGCTTGGTAGATAATCAGTCACCGATACTGCACGCATTATGTGATTATCATGAGATCACGTTGAACCAGATCATACTTTGATATACTTGATGAACGAGACTCGTTTGGTTATTCTCCTCGAGCATGAGTCCTTATTATTGTTTACTTACCACTTTCGAGAACGTTATCTCGATTATGGTCTCGATAACAAAAACAGATGGATTCACGATTGTATTTTAAATTCCTTGGATTATATTCTTCGTTTATGCATTTGATTATTACAAGTGTACTTGGATAGTGTGGGATTTACTTATCCTGACATTATTGAATTTTTATAATTGGATAATGACAAAGTTCTAAGAAATGACAAAGGAAAAAGAAAGCTTTATGATCAGTATGTGACTTGCTTAGTTCTTTTCTCTCTGTATGTATTATTTTTTTAATATAATATATTGTATAAATGGAATTTTGATTTTGAGTATGATTATGATTTCTTTTGTGGCTGGAATGGTTTTTGGACGAATTGAGATAACTTTTGAATTGAGGTAATGATAGTTTAAAGTTTTTAAGACTTCAGATAAGGTTGGAATGAATATATAGTTTTGTTCATGTGATATATATTGTTATGGGTATATTGTGAGTCCTTGACATTTCCACCAAAGTGACGAGCAGTGTTTTGTTGAAGATTTTTTAAGGCCAAGATTTTCAATGTAGGATTAGAAATAGAGGAGGTGATGTCGAAAAATTTTTACGAAATTTTTGAGGATAATGTAACCAATCTAAATAAACTAAGGATTATTAAATTCATTTAAATGAACTTTACAGTTTAATATTCAGTTTAGAATCCTTTGTCGTTAATAAAGTTTCATTTGAAGTTTACAAGATCTAATTTTTAAATGTTTATTGATGAAGAGGTTAAGGTTGCTATATTATCAAGGGATTAAGGTAATCTAGGTCGGTCAGATGCCCTAATTAGGTGGGGTCTGACAATGTTGGTATCAGAGCCCATGTTTGGCTCAATTGAGGAAAAAAACTTTAGTTGGGAAGCAAAGGGTGATTGAGAAATTAATTAGTTAGGAAGTAATGCGATGGAACAGGGTTAAAAAGTTTAAAAATTTATGAATTATGTTATATTTGTATTGTATGTATGTATTATCGCTAGATATGCGATAAGAAGTTTATTCTCCTTGTCCGTTTGATACTTAACTCGTAAGATTGGACGAGTAAGATTAGAAATGGATAATTAAAAGAGAGAATAAGATTGTGAAACGAAGTTGAGTGTAAATGGATGTGAAATGGACTTGTGAAGTATGAATTCACGAGAGGTGTTGTAAATAGTTCGATATTAGTATCAGCGATGAAAGTATCGCTTATGAAACCAATAGGAAATTGGTTAAAAGGAAAGTCCAAATGATTCATGTATGTAAACATTGAACATAGATTTCTTGGAAATCAAGAATATCGAGCTATTACAATTTTTAAGTGCCCAGGAAAACATTAAAATAGACTTAAATTAAGTCTCAAGTGATTAAGAATCATTTGGAAAACGTACATAATACGAAATTGAGACTTTTGGGAAGCACAATATATGAATTATCTTAGGTTTTAGAATAAGGTTAGTACCAGTTGCATGGTTAATTCGAGAATGCATATTTTATAAAATATTGGTTTAATTCATAACCAATCGAAGGTTAGTTGCTTTTGAAAATATCGGGTAGCCCACCATCCAGCAATTTAATTAATTCAGTTGATCGATTAAGGCCGGGAAGGCCGGCCTATATATAGTAGCAGATTAGCAATGTGTTTAATTAGGTAGATAAGTCTGTACAATTGTTTTCTATTAAATATCTTTGCATTTATGTGGCCCATGAACAGCTAGCGAGAAGTGGTTCGAAAATAAATACTATTGTACTGACATGATAGTTACAATATAATTTATATGTACCATGCTCTCCCACTAGTGCTTTCTTCTTTCTCTTGTTTTAATTTTATAATTCTTGGTAGGGATATGTGGTTTTCACAGCAGTTTGTGGCGTGGCATTGGGCATTAAGAAGATGGTTGTGTGGTACTATTGATGTGAATTAGCTTGGTGCCTCGCATAGTGCACGTGGGGCGTACTGCCATGGGGCGTTGGAATATGTCTTCGATCCTAGTATCAAAAATGGTGGCGATGAGGCCGAGGTATGTTTCAGCCATGGTCTTTCCTGATTGGATTTTTTTTTTTTGAATATTATTTGTAAGACTCTTCAGGCTGGGCCCAACTTAACCACTTTCAACTCTTAAAGCCTCGATTTTAGTTGGGAGAAGTTAATCACTTATATATATATACACTTCATTTCAACCCCATGGACCGAAAGTCGCAGGCTCTGATAACGTGCAAAATTTCATTTCGAAGTTTCATTTAATCAATGTGCATGGGACTAACTTTCGGTCCACACATCTTCAATATTGTTGAACCATTCATTTGTATATATATATATGTATAGCATTCTTTGTAAATAGCATGGAGGATAAACACTCCTATAGTGTATTCAACTTTGTGATCAATAACCCAAGGATGGGTTGACGCAGTGACAGGGAGAGCGTTCGCTGATGAAGAATTCCGAGTGCAAACCTTGCTGCTGGCGCCTTGCATCCTGGATACCCTCGATTCTCAAAAAAAAATAAAAATAAATAAAGAAAACAATTACTCACCCCTTGTGTCTTCTTGATGAAATCATCTTCATCTAAGGAGGATAAAGATTTCAAGCTTCCAGGTTAAACGACAAATAACAACTTAGACATTACTTTGTCACTACAATAAAATTATCTTTTTACAACACTTAATTATGTTGCTAAACAATATGTTATTAAAACTTATTAAATTTTAAAGTAACATATAACTTAATATTGTTTATGAAAAAAATAGTTAATGATTGAGTAAATATTATAAAACAAAAAAGTTTATTAAATTTACAAATCATTACACATTAATTTCTTAATTATAGATACAAGGTTGTTAATTATAGATACAACGTTGTATTGCAAACTTTTTAGATGTTGTAATTAAAAACATTTTTTCATGTGGCGTTTAAGAGGTGGGCTAGTTTAGGTATTTTTAATTTTTTTTCTTACTAATCTTCTATATATGTAAAGGAATTGTTTTTGTAAGAAGATCTCACAATGTGACACGAGGCATACGACACGTGACATGATGATGTTACAATTTCTATTTTGCTAGTTTAGGTAATTTTTATCACACGTGGCATATTTATACTAATCGTTGTCCCGCGCTTCGCGCCCGGAAGAAACCGAGTATTAGTATTTGTTCAAAATACATTAATCTATAACTCAATGAAAATAACTTTGATGAGAAAAAGAAATTAAACACACGTAAATTTATTCACATTACAGTTGGACTTGATGACACGACGAATGAGGTGATGACGTGACGATTTAATTTTTATATTTAGTAATGTTTAATATGATTTTAAAAAAGGAAGGCAATGAGGTATTGAATAAGGCTACATATTGGGCATGCCACGTGGCTCGTCGAGAAGGCTTGAAAATGCCACGTGGCACACCCAAGATGTAGGCTATTTGTTCAAAATACATTAATCTATAACTCAATGAAAATAATTTTGATGAGAAAAGGAAAGTAAACACAAAGCGAATGGGATGTCACGTGTAAGACGTAACTTTATCCCCATTAGAGTTGAAGTTGATGACACGATGAATGAGGTGATGACGTGGCCATTTAATTTTTATATTTAGTAATGTTTAATAGGGTTTTAAAAAAGGAAGGTAATGAGGTATTGAATAAGCCTACATATTGGGCATGCCACGTGGCTCGTCGAGAAGGCTTGAAAACGCCACGTGGCACACCTAAGATGTAGGCTTAATATATATATATATATATATATATATATATATATATATATATAGAGAGTTGGAGTTGATGATGTGGCAAAAGAGTTGATGGTGTGGCGAATGGGATGCCACATGTAAGACGTAACTTTATTCCCGTTAAAGTTGGAGTTGATGACACGACGAATGAGGTGATGACATGGATATTTAATTTTTATATTTAGTAATGTTTAATAGGGTTTTAAAAAAAGAAGGTAATGAGGTATTGAATAAGGCTACATATTGGGCATGCCACGTGGCTCGTCGAGAAGGCTTGAAAAGGCCACGTGGCACACCCAAGTTGTAGGCTTAATATATATAGATATAGATTATAGTTGGAGTTGATGACACGACGAATGAGGTGATGACGTGGCGATTTAATTTTTATATTTAGTAATGTTTCATAGGGTTTTAAAAAAGGAAGGTAATAAGGTATTGAATAAGGCTACATATTAGGCATGCCACGTGGCTCGTCGAGAAGACTTGAAAATGTCACATGGCACACCCAAAATGTAAGCTTAATATATATAGATTAAAGTTGGAGTTGATGATGTGGCGAAAGAGTTGATGGTGTGGCGAACGGGATGCCGCGTGTAAGACGTAACTTTATTCCCATCAGAGTTGGAGTTGATGACACGACGAATGAGGTGATGACGTGGATTTAATTTTTATATTTAGTAATGTTTAATAGGGTTTTAAAAAAGAAAGGTAACGAGGTATTAAATAAGGCTACATATTGGGCATGCCACGTGGCTCGTCGAGAAGGTTTGAAAATGTCACGTGGCACATCCAAGATGTAGGCTTAATATATATATATAGATTAGAATGACACGACGAATGAGGTAATGACGTGGCGATTTAATTTTTATATTTAGTAATGTTTCATATGGTTTTAAAAAAGGAAGGTAATGAGGTATTGAATAAGGCTACATATTGGGCATGCCACGTGGCTCGTTGAGAAGGCTTGAAAATGCCACATGGCACACCCAAGATGTAGGCTTAATATATATAGAATATAGATTAGAGTTGGAGTTGATGACACGACGAATGAGGTGATAACGTGGCTATTTAATTTTTGTATTTAGTAATGTTTAATAGGGTTTTAAAAAAGGAAGGTAATGAGGTATTGAATAAGGATGTATGTTAGGCATGCCACGTGGCTCATCAAGAAGGCTTGAAAATGCCACGTGGCACACCCAAAATATATGCTTAATATATATAAATATATAGATTGATGTTTCTATTTTTATTTTTTTCCTATTTTTAAGTATATAATATACGTTATCTTAAAAAAAGTATATAATATACGTTTAATTCGAGATTTATGGGCAATTATTTTCGTTGGTTCGGTTAGGTGTTGACACTTTTGTTTTTCAACAAATTTATTTTCATATAATATTTTGATAATTTGTCTTGTCGAGCGTGAAGTTTTGATCGCGGGATGACTGCTTGACTAGTCTATATATAAAAGAGTTCACAACAAGGTGTCTTGAGGTACCTCGTAGCCTTAGACAACCTTGTCTTAGGGTGTAGCATTGACTCTAAGATGTTGGCATGCTTCAGTAATGCTATTTAATTAATGATGAAACAAAATATCAGTAATTGTCTGAGCCCAAAAGAACAAAAACAAAATAGCTAGCCATCAACTCAATTACTAATGAGACTTGTGTTTGCCTCATTCCCAAATCCAACCAGGCAAGAAAGATTTTTGAGTTTAGACCAATTAGTCTCATAACATCTCTCTATTAAATCTAATCAAAGATCCTAGCCAAGGGACGTGAAGAATGTTTTGAACTCTACCATAGCTCAAGAAGAAGCGGCATTTGTGGGAGAACGTCAAATGCTTGATTTGGTGCTGATTGCTAGCGAATTTATCGAGGAATTAACCAAATAAAGAAGAATTCAGAAGGGGTTCTTATATTAGATTTTGAAAAAAACATATGATAAAAGCGAGTTGGGAATTCCTGGATTTTGTTTTAAAGAAGAAAGGCTTTGGGTGCAAATGGATTCAAGATGTGTAAGATTGGTATCTTACTCTATTATTGTTAATGGAAGACCAAGGGAAATGAAAGCTCCAAGAAGATGAGAACGTCCATCCTTGTATTACATTGATTATTTTACAGTTACAATCATGATTACAAACACGAGCACACAACAATAACTGAAGACTAGTTACAAAATAATTGATTATTTATGTTCTCCAACACCAATTTATGACTCCATTAGGACACAATTCAGTTTGGTTACTACAACTAGGGTCAAAAAAATACGGGAACGGACAAAAACGGGACTGGACACCCATTTTGAAAATGATTAAATTTGGTGCCCAGTCCCGGTCCCGTTTTCAAAACGGACACTATTTTTTTGTCCAAATTCCGTATGTTTGTAAAACATACGGACCCGTTTTTGCCCGTTTTTTTTTTTTTTAAATATGATTAAATATTTTATTTATCAATTATCTTAAAAAAAAACCCCTCAACTACAACTACAAGTCTACAACTACAAGTCACCAATTACCAAAAAATAAATACATAATATCACAATTTTTTAATTTCCAATATAAACATCACAAAAGTTTTTTTTAAAAAAGATATCACCTCAAATTCTCAATAATCCAAATTATCAAAGTATATCTTCACCTCATGCATCAACAACAACTACATAAAAAGTTCATGACACAAACACTTAATAAATTAAGTGTAGTTCTTCAACTCATCCAACACAATTCCACATCCTTCTAATCCCAGGCACCGAGGAGAGTGAGAGGCGGAGAGCCGTGCGTGAGCGCAGAGAGAGAGTGAGAGGCGGGCGAGCGAGAGAGTGAGACTCGGGAGTGAAGAGACGACGATCGGCGGAGAGAGTGAGAGGCGGACGGAGAGGCGAGAGAGTGAGACTCGGGAGTGCAGAGACGACGGCCGGAGAGAGAGTGAGACTCGAAGTGCGGAGACACTGGCAGTCGCGAGAGAGAGGTCGCAAGCGGGAGTGCAGAGGCGACAGTCGCGAGAGAGTGAGAGGCGGGACGGAGACAGAGAGAGTGAGACGAGGAAGAAACGAGCAGGCGACTCGCCTAAGCAGAGAGAGAGAGGCTGGAGCGGACGGAGAGAGAGAGTGAGACGGGAAGGCGAGAGACGACTCGGCCTAAGAGAGAGTGAGGAAGAGAGAGTGAGAGAGGCGGACGGAGGCGCGCGTGCGTGGCCGTGAAACGCGAGGCGGTGAGAGGCGTTAGGGTTTGTTTCGAGAGACAGAGAGACGATGAGTCGATGACGATGAGAATGAGAAAAGAGAAAATGAAATGATAAATCATCAAGTTAAAAACTTTAAATAGTGAAATTACTTATATGCCCTTCAAATTAATCACAAACGGCACCCGTTTTTTGAAATTTCACCCGAACCCGTCCCGTATTTTTAAACGGACACAAAAAATTGTCCAAATCCGTATGTTTGTCAAAAAAATATTGTCCTGGTCCCGTTTAAAATGGGACCGGACAAAGCGGCAAACGGGACCGGCATATTTTGCCACCTAACTACAACTTAACACCAAATTACCCGGTGTTCGAGGTGCTCGATGTATCGAACCTTGACACGCATTTCGAGGTGCGTCATAGCTCGCCTATTCGATATGTTCGACTTAGCCTATAATTTTATTAATCATTTCCTTGACTAAATATGTGAACATTTTTTTTTTTATAAATTGGAGGCAATACTCTTTTTTACACCAACCAAGGTTTGAACCCAAGCTCTCTTACTTCGAAATCCCATACCAAACCATTGGGCCACCCAAATGGTTAGACTAAATATGTGAACATTTTAAATGAATTGATCATGTTTCCCTAGTGTACCCATACTTCGCTTACCCGATTGCCCACATTGACACTCTATACGATGCGAGCACCCGTTACATAATCTCACTCGATATATCAATATTTTAGTACACAGATGTGATGCAATATGACAATTAACAATTCAAACACTGAATTATAACAACTATCACGCAAAAATAACTATTTTAGTCTCATAACATCTCTCTATTAAATCTAATCATGAAAGATCCTAAACCAACTTTTCTTTCACGAAGCAAGCTTCATAGACGAGAATGGCGTGAAAAAAGTTTTCTAGTCATTTCTAGCTAGCTGCCACACCGCCCGCAATTATCTGTGCATTGTGATCTTCTGGCTGAACGACGGGATCCTCCAAGCTTGGACCGGGTTCGTTCGACCCGGCACACCCCAATAATAAAATAATAATTAAAATTAAATTAAACTGATTTTTTTAATAAAATATATTACAAAAAATAGATAAAGATTATGGAAAAATTTAGAAAATTCTCGAAAAATATGAAAAATTAGAAAAAAGCTGGAAAAATGAGTTCGAGGCTTTTTCGGACATTTGGCACCCCGGTATAATTCAAAAAGTGTGCTAAAAATCAAACTTTTTTGAACTAAAATTACAAATTTGTGGTCCCATAATATAAATTCACTTAATGTGACTCTAAAATAATTAAAATGGTATAAATGGACACCAAAGACTTAGGAGGCTATAGTCGGGTGTCGGTTGCGCATCTCGAGGCATGAGTGAGACGTTTTGAGGGCAATTTGCGATTGCTTGAGGTAAGTAAAACCAGCTATGAAATGCACAGTAGTTCATTTGAGCTTATATTTTATTGATATTATACTATGTCCCTTTCTTGGAACTCCCACCCACTTAGGAGTGTCAAAGGGTCAAGTGAGTCATACGAGTGTCTCTGATTTTAGTGGTTACCGGCTTGCAACCGAGGCCATGACCTTGAGTTACTTGAATATTTGGTCGGAATGAGATGAGTTTTATCTGGGGCACCATTTATATCCCTCATTCGCGACGGTCTAGGTACAGCAGGCGACGCCTCATCCTAGGACCCGAGTCTGCTTAGCGTTGTCGCAACTCTTTGACCCCGACCCTGTGGCACCCGCACTCGGTGGTCTTGGACTACTTGGGCACCTCTCTATTGTTTTCTTTGACACTCATTTCTCGTTATACTTTCATTTTTACAGTCTTATTATCATGCATTCCATATAGCTTTCTTTCTATCCGCATGATTTTTAGATTGCTTTATTTATTTTGAATTATTGTTTAGATCCTACTGGCTTTTACTTACTGGACTCGACATTCTTGTGTTTGACCAAGTGTAGATCCGCAGCCGAGCAAGGGCAAGACGCCGACACTTGGCGATCTACTCTAAGGATATCGGAGCGGCCCTCCTCCGCACACTTTTGTAGGTTTTTGGCTTTTTGTATTACTTATATATGTTTTCATCACACTTGGGATACTTGTTTGGGTTGAGAGATACACATGACTTGTATATCATTTTTGCTTAGTTATAACACTTGACAGAAGATATACATGAATATACATGTTTACAAGGTTCCACATTTAGGATGTTCGACTCTTTTACTTTATTCTGAGTTATTTAACGTATTAATTGGTTCTGCTAACTTGTAAAACTTTTAAAAAAATACAAATAACTCAACTTAAAATTATGAATTTACTTATATGGATGGATCGGAAGGTTGACTAGGCCTGCGTTGACCTTGTGAGATTGGTTCGGAAGTCCACGTTTGCTTAGGCTTAGACGGGGCTCGGGCTGTGGGGAAACTCGGGTGGTCACAGTTGGTATCAAAGCCTAAGTTTTTACTTAAATCTCTTGATTAACCCACAACCAATATAAGACACAAATTAAAAATAGAGTTAGGACACGGTTGGAACTTAAAGTGGAACCTTATGATCCTGACTTAGAGTCTTAGTTGGGAAGTGAGACGAGTTGGGGAAATTAAAACTTGGATCCTATATATGCTAATTGTTGTATGTATTATACTATACGTACCGATAAATATACGTTGATTAGAGACTCGCTTGCTATCGCAGATCGCAATGGCGATCACCTGCTCGAGTGATGATAGTGGGGGCGACGGTCCTCGATTCGCGAGTGTTGAGGAGGTACGATCATTGACTCGAGAGAGTCACATCTCATGATCGGCGATTAGACGAGATCCTTATGATACGTAGGGCACGATCACGCTACACCAAACACCATCTTCGTCGACATTACCCACTATTCAAGAGAGGAGTGCGCCTACCGTAGAGGCCACTCAAGCGGCTCTCGTCGTACCGACGCCATCCTTTATAGCTGAGATAGTACCGGTTCAGACTGAGACGGTATTGCCTGCACCGGCGGAGACCATGCCGACTACGCCCATAGAGATGAGCACTGGGGCGACAGCTGAGGCGAGACAGTTACGAGAGTTCCAGAGACATAGACCAGCTGAGTTCTATGGGGGCACAAATCTCGAGGCGACAGAGAAATTTGTGAAGATCCACGAGAAGATACATGACATCCTAGCCACACCGGAGCATATGAGATCGAGTATATCGTCAGGGCTGATGTTTGGAGAGGCCGGTGCGTGGTGGCGCAGTATGGTGGCTACCCAGGGTAAGCCCAAGGATTGGATAAAATTCAAGAGGCGATTTAATCGAAGTAATTTCCGCATTCGGTCCTGAAGCAGAAGAGAGCTGAGTTTATGAGCATTCGACAGTACACTGGGGAGTTGGTAATGCAATAAATGGGCAGGTATATGCTGTTGTTGGATTATGCTAGAGGGATAGCTGACACAGACGCCGACCAGGCACACTATTTCATTGAGGGTCTGTTGAGGGATATCGAAGGCACCGTGGTGACTACGGAGCCAGGGAGTTTACGGCGGCATATGAGAGGAGCCTGGCCAGAAAGGCATACCTGAGCACACACCCGATGAGGTCATCCCAAAGACCAAGATTAGCACGGTCGAATTATAGGTCGTGGTGACGAAGGAGGAAGAGAAGAGACACCGACCGTTCAGGTTCGAGAGATACATGCATAGAGTATATGATCCGTGGCGCCACCATCCCATCCAGCGCACACTGCGCCAGTACCATCTGTTTCGGCACGGAGTTATGCTAGTACACCACGCAGCCAGCACAGTGCGGACTGAGGGTAGAGGTAGAGGCGGTGGTTAGGGGCAGAGGTACGGACATGGTCAGGGACAGAGATATGACCAGGGACAGGGACAGAGGTCCAGTTAGGCGTAGGGATCTTAATAAATATTACAGCTCATCGCTGAGTCAGCCTAGATAAGGCACAAAGGTTGTTGAGTTGAGATACACTTCTAAATCTTGCTAAGTCAGTCTAGATAAGGCACAAAGGTTGTTGAGTTTAGAGACACTTCTAAATCAATAAGGATATAGAGGAAGTCCTAGGGGAGTTGGGATTTGAGATATGTTATTATCTCAAATCAGAGATACGTTCTTATCACACACTAATGAATAGGGAGCCGTCTCAAGGCATATGAGGTATGTACAAAATTCGGAAAAAAAAAAAATTCGGTCTCCTTCGAGATTTTACTGACTTGAGTGTCGAAGTGTTTTACTGCTCGATCGGAAGTGTTATTTCAAACTTATTTGTTGTTGTTAACGTTCCACAAGATGCAACTACCAAAGGATCTACAAGCCAAAAACAATGTCAAATGAGTGCTAATTTGCTTCCCCTAATATTTTTAACAAAACAATTTGGTACCTGCATTTATGGATCTGAATTAAATAAAGAGAAATGCTAGCTAGAATGATAACACTATGTCACAACATTTAATGGCGTGTGAGCCCCACATCAAAATCCCATAAAATGACACATCCAACACCCCATTTTGATGTTAGGCCCACACACCACATCAGCAGTTGTGCAATGTGTTGTGACATAATGTTGTCATTCTAGCATTAAGTAAAGTATATGAGTTCTTCCAGTAACTTAAAAGTATATCATGCCTAAATATATCTAATAGAGGTTCACAATTGATAAGGTTAAATATTTATTGTCATTATTTGTTCAAACAATACTCTAGTATGAAAAAGAATATGATTTAAACCTTGTGGGTTTATGCTGGAAGACTTGATCTGTACCTACAGACGGTACACGTTTCATAATTTTACTCAATATTCTTTAACATATTCACTTACAGCTGGAGAAGATATTCTTGTCAACCCACACATATACATCTAGTTAGGAGAATATTTTTGATTGCCAACTCGCAAGATAATCAAGGCATGTTTCATTTGATCAACGGAGAAAGAGAAAAACAATATATTTGCCACCTCATTTGATTGAAGACATACAAGGAAGCTTTTACAAGAAAGTTATCGTATGATCTCTTTATATATTGATGTAATCACAGTAGAAAATTTATCTCCCATCCTGGAATTTTCGATATCACTGTGAGACAAAAGCTTTCGAGAGATTGTTCTTTTTTTATTTACGCACACTAGGCTAAGGGGACTTAGCCTATTCACCAAGGGGATCTCAGGCACTCAGGGGACTTGGGTATTGTGTAGGATCGGTTGTAAGGGGAGTGGGTAGTGTAGCAAAGTTTGGTGAAGGATTCACTATCTAGATGTGGGGTCACTAGTTAGGAACATTGCATAAATATGTACATCATTTTCTCTCAATGGATTCTACACTGGCGTGGCCCCGCAGACATAAGACGGGAGGTCTAAACTGCGATAACAATTTTGTGTGTTCGTTTATTTATTTATTTATTTATTGCTTGCTTTGTTGTTGTTTTTCATGATTGCAGTGAATTGAGTGTTTACAAGTGGTATCAGAGCCAACACCTAGGCTCCTTGTTGTGTCAAGAAAGGTGAGATCTTGACAAGATAAATGTCTCAAGTATTGCAATCAAATCAGCCTAAAAGAGCATCTACAACAAAACCACCATTGCTCACCAATACAAATTGTATGCACTGGAAATCAAGAATGAAAGCATTCAATTTATCACTTGATGTGAAGGCGTGGAGAGCAAAAGAAAATGGATATTCTATCCCTTTTCTTAATGACGCGCCAAAGAATATCGACATTTGAATAGAGCCCAAGGAGAGATTACTTCTTACTAATGCAAAAGCGTTGAATGTGATATTCAATGCGGTAAATCATGATCATCTCAAGCTAATTTCTTCATGCGAAGAAGCTAAAACCGCTTAGAAGATCCTTCAAGATATTTTCGAAGGAAACGATGATGTCGAAAGTGAAAGTGGACATCGCAGCAATTATGTTTCTTTGGCTGGTGCAGTATTCGAAGAATCCAAGTGATTCCTCTGTTGTACCTGCAACGTCTTCTGTACCAACAACTGTGGTTGTAGCCATAACGCTTGTTGTACCTACAACACTTGTTGTATCCACAGACTCCAATACATCAGATCAGGTAAGTTCTTCAACTTATGATTTAGATTCAAATTCTACTAATTCTGTTGATAACGCAGATTTGAAAGACACGTATGCAGAGATATATATGAAATTGTCAGAAACAGTTGACAAAAATATCATAATGTCAAGAGAAATCACAGCCTTGCAACACCAACTTAATGCCAAAGAGAAGGAGTTGTTAGAAGTCAAAAAGGCCTTTAAACTTTCCGAATCAACTCTTAAACCATTGAATAAGGGAAAAACGACGCTTAATGACATCTTGAAAATGGGGAAAGACTCTTGTGACCACAAGGTTCTTGGCTATACAAGTAAAGGGTCAACTTCATAGAAACGTGAATCAATTCCATTTGTTAATGGAAATGAAGTCGTCGCTACCGTTGAAAATGAAGTTGCTCAACCGCGTTTCAGGCCAACGTGTTTTTATTGTGACATCAAGGGTCATATCCGACCTTGATGCTACAAAATGTATCGAGATCTAGCTAGGCGACAAAGAGCCGTCACCAGCAAGCATGATAGGTCCCGCGATGCAGCTAGACATGTTCCAAAAGAGAAGCAAAAATGGGTACCCATAAAGAGCTTGCAATGCAATGTAGCTCACATGAATGATGTAAGTGGTCTGCCCCAATTTCAATGCATACAAATGTTCCATTGAGTCAGTGCTTATCTTCGTCCATACATTAAGACAACACCATATGGACTACGGTCAGGTATAACGCTAAATCATAGTTATTTCCTTTTTTTTGCAATTTGTTTTGTTTTGTTTTATAACAACAGGGAACAAGTTGGATAGGTCGACGACAAGTGGAGATGTTGAACTTACTTAAAATGCTACTGCTTTTGTACCTACAGACGACTCTATACTCACAGACCACTCTGTACCTACAGAAGCATCTGTTGGACGTAATGATGAATTCATGGGGAGTGAGTGTAAGTATAAAAGTTTCTATGCATCATTTCACACATATTGCTTTGATACAACTCTTTTATATTATATATATTTCCGATGTGCTTACTACTGATATGATAGTTAATTATTTTCCTCGTTTCGAGTTTTGATAATTTATGTCCCGAATAGGGAGACAATACAAGGACAAAGGGGGAGTTCTTTTAGTTAATATATGATACCTCCCTTGAGTTACTTTCTCTTACCCTTGTTTTTTTATTTTGTCATAAAGGGGGAGAATAGCTCCAATATAGAGGGAGCTTATTATGACTTGTACTATTTCAGTTCAATTTCTTTGTTTCTACAAATTGTTTTAGTTTTTTTAAGTCTGAATATTTAGTCATGCTATAACTTGAATTCAACTCTTAACTTTTACCTTACAGGACTTTGCTCTATTGCTAACACATGCCTTAATTCTCAACATATTCATTTACAACTAGACAAGATATCCTTGCCAACCCACACATATATGTCCAGCTAGGAGAATATATTTGATTGCCAACTCGCAAGATAATCAAGGCATGTTTCCTTTGATCAACGGAGAAAGAAGGAAACAATATATTTGTCACCTCATTTGATTGAAGACATACAAGGAAGCTTCTACAAGAAATTCATTGTTTGATCTCTTTATATATTGATGTAATCACAGTAGAAAATTTATCTCCCATGCTGGAATTTTCGATATCATTGTGAGACAAGAGCTTTCGAGAGATTGTTCTTTTTTTTATTTACACACACTAGACTAAGGGGATTTAGCCGATTCACCGAGGAGATCTTGGGCACCATGGGGACTTGAGTATTGTGTAGGATCAGTTAAGTTGTAAGGGGAGTGGGTAGTGTAGCAAAGTTTGGTGAGGGATTCACTAATTAGATGAGGGGTCACTAGTTAGGAACTTTGCATAAATCTGTACATCACTTTCTCTTAGCGGATTCTACACTTGGGCGTGGCCCCGCAATCGACGTAGGACGGGAGGTCCGAACTTCGATAACAATTTTGTGTGTTCATTTATTTTATTTTATTTTATTTTTTGCTTGCTTTGTTGTTGTTTTTCATGATTGTAGTGAATTGAGCGTTTACAACAATTACTGTGATATGTTTTTCTTGATCAGATTACTATCTTTCAAAATGGTTGATCGAAAGACAGGAAATGAACTGAATTTAAAATTTTCTATTTTTAACCTTAATTGCAACCTTAATCACTCGAGAGCATAACCAATTAGGTGGCCCAATGGTTTGGTATGAAACTTGAAAGTAAGAGATCATGTGTTCATAACTTGGTGGGTGTAAAAGTTGTTTCTTTCTATAAAAAAAAATCACTCGAGAGCATGAAAAACCAATAGAAAAGAGTAATGTGTACATACATGGAACAGTACATGTGTGTTTATATTTTTTTTAAAGCCAAAAATACAAAAACGAAATATAGAAGGTTGAATTCAGTAAAACTGATTGGCATTCAAATGATCAAGCCATTTTTAACAATAAACTGATTGGCAATAAGAGATGTTATTGTCACACAAAAAAAAGGGGGAAAAGGACCTTAATTCCGTCAACCCAACCAGGGAATGGTTCTTTGTAAGTGTTGGTAATAATTGTAGGTCGTATTATAGCGATTGGGATGTTTCCTTTGTTGTCCGCAATCAACATTTCCCCCAATGCTTTAGTAAACACATACGTGTTTGGCCACCCATACATTCTTGCCCCGTAATAAAATACAACACATGCAAAAAATAGAAAAACGCAATTATAAGTTCAAGCCTAATTAATGACACAACTAAATCAATTAAGACAAACAAATACGAAAAATTATATAATTGGAGTATATACCTTGTCAAACCAAGTTCTTTCATCGCAACTTTTTCATTTCATATTCATTTGTGCTTTGCGAGAATGAAGTTGCTCCAAAATTATATGGGATCCTTCCTTTCTTTATGTAAAACTAAAAAAGATAGAATTATAAAATCCAATTCTCATTTGCATGACAATAATAAATAAATAAATAAATAAAAGGATCTTCCAAAACTGAAACACGTACAGTGACATGTATTTCCCCAAAAGGCTGGGTATCACCGCATTTATAAAATATATATATGCCTCCTACAATTTTGATGTTAATGTGAAGTCATTCTTTTTAGTAAATAATCTCTTCGCCAACATCACATTCAAACAAGCACCTATACTCAAATTATAATGAACATAATGTTAATACAAATCAAACCAAACATAGGCCAGAAGTGTAAAGAACATTCATCCGTTATTAGGAACCTCTAAATTTTTGTATGATAACGGTTTTGGTGATACAAGAAGGCTTTCAGCATTACCACCACCAATCACTTTTAATTGTGACATGTTAGGGAGCATTAAAAGAAAACTCATAATAAGAAAAGTTGCATAAAAAGGAAAACCCACATACGTACGATCAAGGAATTGGAATCAGTTTAAGGTATATATTCACTACTTTGCTGAATTACAGGTTCGGATTTTTGGGTGGTGACATGCGTTGCTCTCCACCATCCATATGCCGCGCCCTTTCTCAAAGTTAATTTGAAGATGGCAAGAAACCCAATTCTAACCTTTAATAAAGCATATATAATTCCACTGGCTTCAATAAACAAACAAATATTGTCTTGAAATTGTTCTCTGCAAGTACATTGAAACGTTAGTTATATATTATTCTCAGAAGCAAGAGCTAGGGTTTCTCTCCTTTCATTTAGAGAAACCCTAGCTAGTGTCGCCTAAGCTCTTTTAACAGTCGACCTCTAGATCCGCTGTTTTTTGGGGCTGTCGGCGTTAGCGAGACTTGCTTCGGTGGCCTTAGACGTTGCCGGTGAGCCCCGTTTCCTTTTTTTTTTTTCTTTTTCTTTTCTTTTCTTTTCCATCTGAGTGTTTGGGGGGAGCCGCGAATGTATTGGGAGTCGAGAGTGAGGGAGATGTGGACCAGGGAGGGGGATGTTTTGGGCTGATTAGGTCTTTGGGGCCTCCGTTTGTGAAATTGACAGGGTTGGGAACGTTGAAGCGATTGTCAGACTTTGCAGAGGGTTCACCGTTGGATGAGGCATTCTATTGAGGTTGTATTGTTTTTTTTTTTTTTTCCGTACATAATTTTTCCAAGCTAATGGAGTATCGCCTCCTTTTCATCAAAAAAAAAAAAAAAAACAAACAAACAAACAAACAAATAATGTCTTATTTGAAGCATGAAGGCAAACACAGCTTTAGAGCACCACTCTCTAGTATCTCTTTCATTCTTCATGCAAATCATTGATTAAGGAAAATATTAGAATGATTACGGGGAATTAGTCAAACCCAGTCACATTGGGCCATATATAGGAGTTGTCCATGTGCGGCCAACCCACGTGTTATGCATATGAAAATATATATATATATAGACTCGAGGGCCATGTATATGCGACTTTCCGGTCTAACTTTCCTGTTGTCATTCTAGCATTTCCCACAAATTAAAAAGTGATTTTGACGAGACCAGGCAGGTGTGTGTTCATGAAGTAGTCCTCCCAGTCAATGCACTTCGGATCAAAATTAAATGCATCTGCTCCTGCTCCTACTTCTCTTGCAACCGCTCGCAACTTCTCCGTGTTCAAGTCATCAAATCTGCAACAACGCTACTTATTCGGTCAAGAATGTTATTGGTATATATGAATGGAAGACACAAACTCAAAAATTTACACACAAACTTATTACTTTATTAATATTCTACATAGGTGTGTCTTTATATAGACACTTTAATTTTTTTATAAGACACTTTTTTTTATAAGAAAAAAATAATTGCTTTGAACAGTTGAACTCATCACCTCTTACTTTCAAACACCATACAAAATTATCGGGCTAACAAATTGGTTGTTAATTTTATATAGACACTCTTAAGGCATACGCCTAATAGACTCGACAACAAACTTTAATTTCCTAATTTATAATTTTTCAATTATAATAACTTTACCTAAAAATATAATTAAAAATTAAACGTCCTAAATAAGTATGTATAACTCAATATGACTTAAAACTAAAATAAAAACTAACGTTTGAAAAGGACTTTGCTAGAGTGACACCCCTAGAAGGCACAACCCTTATCCAACCATCTAAGTTTATGAGCTCGGGATGCGAGGGTACGTATGCATCTTGAGATTCAAATATGGTTAGATGGGGTGTGCTTTCTAGAGGTGTGCGTTCTAGCATTTTCCCTTTTCTAATATTTTTTCTCGTACATTAGCAACGCATTAAAAAAAAAAAAAAAAAAAAAAAAAAAAAAAAAAAAAAAAAAATAAAAAGAGACCGAAAGAAAGTAGAAAAAGTAAAACGTATGCATGTTTTTTCCTTAATGAATAGAGGGCAAATTAATAAGCACTTACTTTCCCTTGAAAAATATGTAGGTTTTATAGAGGTTGACAAACTGTATTGCAGAGTTGATGTTTTGATTCATCTGGGAACAAATGCGTTCGAAATGCTGGCAACATATTGTATTTAAAAGCTGGAGAACCTAATTAATGAGTGACAAACAATACGTAAAAGCATGAGAGCAGTTGATATATATTAATTGCAACAAAGAAAGAAAGAAAGGACATGTATGTTTTAAGCTGACCTTGAACGGCAATACATAACGTATGTTCATGTATCGATAGAAGCTATCCGTTTTGGTGAAGATGATAGGCTCCCTGACCCTGACTACCTTTCCATCTCTACCTATCCATGGATGGTTAGAAAAGTAAGAGTGACCATATTGTTTGAGCTTAAGGATATTCACAGGATTCCTTATGGACGATCCAACATGATATATGGCCTGAGAGAGTTGATTTGCATTCGCAACCATAGCCATGATGATAGTGTTCACCACCATGTCCCCTGGGATCTGTAAATTATTTTTGTTAAATATTCACTTAATATGTATTTTTTTTTTTTTTTTTGAAATTGGAGACGAGCTCCAGAAAGTTTGTATTAATTAATCACAGAGTCAAATTAATACACTATAGGGTTGGTTACCTCCATGCCATATACAACGAATGTTATACATTCACTAAATATTTCATGAGCGATATATATATGCTACCAAAAGAATGAAACGGAAAGAAAAACCTCACCAGATCAAGAGTGCACTTGCTATTTCCTAAGAAGCATCTTACTTTCCCCTTGCCATAACCAATGAACATATGATCGATAGTTCTGTATGTAATCAGAACATGCAAATATGAGCAAATTAATTAAGCTTAAAGGATATATACAAGCTAAATGCCTAAACATTAATTAGAAATCAAAAGGGCCAAGCATATACACATTTACTTTTTTTTTTTTTTTTATATATATAGGAACGAGACTTTATTTTATCAAGCCAAAAAAAAGTTTTCTACATGGTGAAAAACGATGTATTTCCTTAAAATAAAGAGCATATATGCATTTATTTCACAATATATATCCTATCTCTATTAGTGTATCAAAGAATTGGACATGCATACTTTCGATCGAAGTGCTATTTCAGATTTATTCGTTGCGGTTAACGTTCCACAAGATGCAAATACTACTAAATTAAAGGTTCTACAAGCCAGAAACAGCCTCAAGTGAGTGCTAGTTTGCTTCCCCTATGGATCTGGATTAAATAAAGAGAAATGATAGAATGACAACACTATGTCACAACAACTGATGTGGCGTGTGAGCCCTACATCAAAATCTCATAAAAAGACACATTCAATACCCCATTTTAATGTGGGGTCCACACGCCACATAAGTTGTTGTGCAATGCGTTGGGACATAGTACTGTTGTCAATATTCTAACATTTCCCTTAAGGAAAGTATCTAGGTTCATCATGTAAACTAAAAAGTATATCATGCCTGAATATATCTAAAAGTGGTTCAGAATGATTGTGATATGTTTTTCTTGACCATATTACAATCTTTAAAAATGGTTGAAAGGGGGGAAATGAACTGAGTTTTAGTTTTTCTATATTTACCCTTAATTGCAACCTTAATCACTCGAGAGCATGAAAACCAATAGAAAAAATAGTATTAATGTGTATATACATGTAAAAGTACATGTGTGTTTATAATTTATTTTTTTTTTAAAGGCAAAAATGTAAAAAATATAGAAGGTTGAATTCAGTATAAAACTGGTTGGCATTTAAATTAATCAATCCATTTTTAAAATAAAGCAATGTAACTTCACAACTATGCTTAAGAGAGGTAATAATATTGGACCATTGTCATAGAAAAAAGAGGAAAAAAGGACCTTAAAATTGTGATATGAGGACAGTTTTAGTTTATTGGGCTGCATCATACATGCATCCATATGTGATGACTAGCAACTAGCAATTAAGTACGCATAAATTGACATACACTAATGTTGATTTACCTAATTCCGTCAACCCAACCAGGGAATGGTTCTTTGTAAGTGCTGGTAATAATTGTAGGTCGTATTATAGCGACTGGGATGTTTTCTTTGTTGTCCCCAATTAACATTTCCCCCAACGCTTTCGTAAATACGTACGTGTTTGGCCACCCATACATTCTTGCCCTGTAATAAAATACAACACATGCAAAAAATAGAAAAACGCATTCATAAGTTCAAGCCTAATTAATGACACAACTAAATCAATCAATTGGAATATATACCTTGTCAAACCAAGTTCTTTCATCGCAACTTTTTCATCTTCATTTGTTGCTTTGCGAGAACGAAGTTGCTCCAAAGTTTCATTTGCAAGGTCTATCTCTTGTTTGATGTCCAAGTCTGGGCTTCCGTTTAGTGTTTCCCCAACCCGAAAAGGCTTCTCTTCCACAAGTCCACACTTCTCCCCGCACACGTACGCTATTCCAAGAAAAAAATAAAAAAAATAAAAAATTAATGGCACACGTGTGGCATGTAATTAATCACATGTAACATGTTAATTGCTCGACCCAATTAATTTCCATCTCCAAACCAAGAAAAAAGATTAATTTCCATCTAGTTGATAATTATTTAATACTCACCTGTACCAACCAACACGGCCAGATCCAAAAATTTATGTTCCACTGAGCTAGATTGTATAACTAAGATATGTATTGGTCATAATCTATTTTAGATTAAGACATGACCAAAAAGAGAGATATCCCTAAATTAACTAATATTTAAAATCTCACTTTTTATTACATATATATACATTATTATTATATGTATACTTAAAAGAACACACACATAAATTGTCATAGACAAATAGACAGAATGTTATTCATGATGTCTATTTTTTTTTTTTTTCAAATACCATACTTATATATCAGGGGAAAAGTCAAGAGGGTAGTGTGTCTATCCAGATACAATTACTCATGTGGATCATGGTATAGTCTGCCAGAGCATGAGTTTGGAGATTAAAGTTTCATTGGAAATAACTAGACCTGATCATCAAGCGAGCTTGGGCGGGCCCTAGGCAGGCTTTTTTTTGAAAGCCTTATCGAGGCCTGCCCAAGCCCACTTCTAAGAATTGCGAGCCCAAGCTCGTCACTGGTCGGGCTTGGGCCGGACTTAAATGGGTCTTTAAAAAAAGTATTAACAAAATAAAAAAATGTTTTGAAAATTGATTAGTGAACCAAAACATATTATAATAAATATATAAATATGCAATTAAATGGCAAGAACAAATGATTAGCACATTGGTTATGACTTTAGTGTAACATTTGGGCAACCAAGGTTCAAACCTTGCTTCTTCAATTTTTAAAAATATATATACATATTTCTACATTTTGGACACAAGTCTACACGGGCGGGCCGGGCCGGGCTTGGGTTGATAAGTGCAAATCCAAGCCCGACCCATAAACTAGCGAGCCTTCATGGGCTTGGGCTTGGGCGGGACGGGCCCTATTGAGGTTTTCAAGGCCCAAGCCCGACTCATGTTGACCGGTCTTCAATTTCACTAAAATTAGATATGATGTTGTTTTAATTTGTGTTGAAATATGTTAGTTGCTTGTCGAATAATGTTGATGTTTCTTTTAATTTTCAAGATTTGGATGGGATATACTGTTAGCTAAAGAACAAAGTGCCTATCTATGTACCTAGAAAGAATGCTATCGAGTGTTTTGTACACATTATATGTATGCAAATTTGTGTAGCTTGTGTAGTTGTTTGTCGATTTGTTGAATAATGTTGATCTACTACTTTATAATATACTAGTAATTATGAAATGTTAATATCTGATTCTTTCGTAGACATTGTTTGTAAAATTTTGATATTATACAAATATCTTTCCAATTAAAGTAATATTTGTAGCTTTTTAATTCTTTTAGGAGATTTTATTGCACGTTATTTTTTACTATTTACTGCTTTAGTTTTTTTTTTAATTTTACTATTTAAATATTAGCGATAGCTCAGCGTTGTCGCTAATTTGTTGCTAGGCGTCTGTGCTGACTGGACACTAGTCAGCGATAGACGCCAAGTATGTTGCTGAACAACAACAGACTTGCGACAGACACATCTATGCTGATTGGATTTCAGTCAGCAACATACGTGTTTTTGTTGCTATTCAGTGACAAAAATTTGTCATAATTCTGTCGCTGAACAACAACATAATACAAAATATGTCGTTGAGGTGCACCAGTGACAAAGACTTTAGCAACAACCTTTATCTCGTTGCTTGATTTGTTGCAGAGTCGCTTTAGCAACAAAATTGTACCAATTCAAAGATCGAGACTAGTTTGTTGCTGATCAATTGGTTTTTTCTTGTAGTGTTCGTAGATTAGACAATGTCGAAGAGCATAGAAAATAGCTTTTGCTTCACCATACCGAAGATATAACGTTTGTCCAATTCACATAGCACCTAAGAATAAATTAAGTAGAACCATTTGAAAGATGCAAGATCCACCCAATGCTACCTATTTCCGTGATTGAGTTCCATGCGACATCGGTGAATAGAGTTGTAACGACCCAAAAAATTAAAATCTTAATTACACATTAATTTGAAGTTTTGACCTTTGATTTAATCCCTACGTAAAATACTAGGTCAAATATCGAGTGTTGAGACCGAAGTGTAGTAATGCAACACCTTAAAATAGCTATATAGATGGAAAACTATATAGTAAGAATTAAATTAATGCGGTCTATAATTTATAAAGCCAAGATTATAATTAAATTCATTAGAATGCCAAAGTTATGAGAAAGAGGTTAATTAACTAAGTAAATTAGCCTAAGTTCATAAACTAGACTATCCTAAGTAAATAAAGTGATAATAAAGACTAAAAATAGTTAATTATGGTTAAATTATAGAATGGAATTATTTTAGTCTATAATGATCTTATAACTCAACTGCTAAAGTGAAAAATGTTGGCTAAGTCTATGAAATTAATGAAAGGGTATAATAGATATTTCACATCTTGAAATCTAGAAATTTATAAATTTATTTATGAGGTGTCACTGTATGGGTGGGGTTAGAAGAGATAAAGTTAAACATTTTGATTTTACAAAATTGTTTGGAAAAATCATGTGGTGGTGGAGAGCTTAGAGTGTGTCTTAAAGTGTGTATCATATGTGTTGCTTTTGGTAGAAGAGACTTAAATTTAGTATAAAGAGAGTCTCCACCTCTTTCTTGTTGATCATAATCAAGTGAGAAAAGTGAGCGTGGAGAGTAGGAGAGAAAAAAAAGAGAAACCATGGATATTTGAGAGAAAATTCTTGAGAGTTTTAAAGTGGGTTTGATAGATTGGCACACGGGGGACATAGATTCACTAATTTAGATTCACTAATTTGGAGCAAGTTGGAGCAAGATTTGGGATTCAAGAGTAGCTTTAGGTGAGTCATCAACCCCAACTTCACTAATTTTGATTTTATAGGATTTTTGGTGTTCAATCTCTATTTAGTCTTTCTTTTATGATGGATTGTGGTCAAATTAGCTACTTGAAATCGTGTTATTGTTAGATGTTGTTGGGGGTGCTATGTCCCAATTTATGGGCATTTGAAATTACTTTAATAGGTAGATTTTATTGAAGAATCATTGCATTTTGAAGCCTTTTGGTGGTGGAACAACTCCATGTAGAAGCTTTGAAGTACTTTTGCAAGTTTCTACCTTAATCACTTTAATTGTGTGGAAGATTATGAAATTATGTCATTGTTGGGTGGTTTAAATTATGGATTTGCATTGGATCTTATGTATGCTAAATAATCTATAGTCACTATGACTTGTATAGTTCAATCATCTAAAAGTGTGAGACTCTCTTATTAATGGTGGATGTTTTAATGTAGAACATTTGACACTAAATGTATAATTGCCATTGTTTGAGTTATTTATAAATCAAATGGCAAAGTCATTTAAACAAGTTCTTTGGGTATTAAATGAGATCTTAGTAACATTATAATAAGAGTTGGAGTTGAGGCACTCTAAGAACTGAACACACTAATAGTTAATATGGTCATATGTCAAGAAATAAGTATAGTTAAGCTTTAAATTTTAGGGAATTCATTTGGAGTTTAGATTTTAAATTATTTTGAGGCAAATTGATCAATTTTGGTTAGAAATAAATTTCTTTGATGGTACACATGTGTACACAATGGTTTGTAACTTTAAATTAAATAAGTCTAATTCATTTTAAAATAAGTTTAACGGCGATAACTTAATTCATATGATTTTCATTGAAAATATATTATCCTACAAAAAGAAACTTAAGTGATAAGAGATTTGTTTGAGAACCTAATTGAGTTGATTGTCTTGTGTGGGTGAGATAAGAACCCCGACTTGATTTTAAGTTAGGATTTGTTCAAGAATTTCATCATTGAGTGTCATCACGTCGTGTCCCAAAACTAATGTAACACACATGTACTACTTGTTAATTGAACCGAGAGTTGATGTACTTCACAGATTTGAGAACCTCAACAGGCGAGGAATTAGCGAATTATTTTGTAAGTAAACCAAGTATGAGCATTATCGTAGTTCTCTTCTCGCTTCTTGAATTTAATTTCTTTAATTGTGCCTATTTATGAAATTCCACTCCTAGTTAGAGTGTATGAGGGCTAAGTGAGTCGAAAGGTAATCTCCCGGGTATAACGACCGATTCGCAACCGAACCATACCCCGAGTTACTAGATTTGGGTCGTAGACGGGATGGGAGGTATTCGGGAGCCGTTAATACCCCTACGTTCACGACAATTTTGAATATGTTGGCACCGCCGCGATTCTAGGAAGTTGAGCTTGTGGCGGTATAGTCGCAACTCGATGGATTTGAGACCACTTTGTTTCTCTTTTTTTGTTTGCATGACACTCTCCTTTCATTGCTTTTATTTCCAATCTATTTATCATGCACTTAATTTGTTTTCTGTTCTTTTATATTCCTACATGATTTATCAACTATTTATTTAATTCTTAAAGTACTGTTAAGATTCATTTGGATTTACTCACTGGAATTGTTTCCTTTCGCGGTGACAATTGCATGCCCCTCGTCTAGCAAGGGGAAATAGTCAGTGATTGGCGACTACCTCTGAGGGCTCTCGAAGCGGCTTACACTTTTGTGATACTGTGGGTTTTGTGTTATATATACATTTTGATGTTTTTATAAAACTCTGGGATATTGGGATTGAGCGACACTTTGATACATGTATATGCTCATTTTACCACCATATGTATACATGGTATATATTACAGGATTCCACAGATAGATTGTCCCATTTTACGTGTTTTAGAGTTATTTAAATTGCTTCATTTATTTTCATTCCGCTGCTTACTAATTTAAATCTTGCAAAATTAATAACTCAATATTAAAACACCAAACTAACGATAAAATGGTATAAAAAGGATGACTGGGCTTGCATTGACCTTGCGGGGGTTGACTGAGGGTCCACGTAAGTTTAGGCAGAGCGGGACCCAGTTTGTGGGAATTGAGATCGTCACAAGAGTGATTTCTAAGAAATTACCATTCTAAGTGCTAAAAGGTTGAGGTTGTCAAAGAAGGGAGTTAGGAGCATTGGATTTCAAGAAAAGACAAATATGGATGACAATTCATGATAAAAGGGTGAGAGTAATATGATCTTTAAAGATTTTGGAGTTCCTATTTTTCCACAATTGCCATATACCAAAAACTAGCCATTGGATGATAGGCAGGGGGTCTGGTGAACCCGGAATTGATGCCAGGATAGAAATCCAAATATCTTTCAGTGGATCATCAAGTGAGACACTCGGACGAAAAGCAATGGGGGAGGCAAACCAGAATTGAATGGTCTGAGATTGAAAGAGAATATGAGGGATGGGTTCGAAATAGGCTTTACATGAGATGCATTCCTGAGTGGATAAGACGTTTTTTTCATAGTGATTAGTCGGTGGGATGAACTCCATGAAAGCCTTTCCAAATAAAGAGATGCAAATTTCTAGGCAATGGGAGTTTCAGATTGAATCCCGAAAGAATCATTTGGAGCAAGAGAAGAGGAAGGACGTAGATCCGATCAAATTCTTCCTTCATGAACCGAGTCTCTGGCTAAGCAATAAGCCGATTAGACGGATAAAGAACCACAATTAGTATAATGCCAAATAGTTTTATTCGGGCATTCTAAGGAGTTTGAAGGGGGTTGCTAGAATGAACCGAATTTCATCAAAGTAAAATTTGTGTTAGTAGAGGTTCATTCCATTGATGAGATATTGGATTGATAAGATCATTGACAAGTTATATGGTGGATTTAGGAATGAGGGGTGAGGTCGGGACCATATAGTAATTAAGGATAGTCGTGCTACCCATGGGTTGTCCTAAATAGGAGTTGAAAATCCATCGCCAATTCGTTTACGAAGTTCTTGTTGGACTAATTGTCATCCTTCCAAAATACTTCTCCAAATCCATGATGGTCCCTAGAGGTGCATCCGGGAAGTTTATATTTGGGTGATATTTAAATTTTAGAAATGAAGCTACCACTGAATTTGGATTCATAAGTAGACGCCATCTTTGTTTTGCAAGCAACCGAGGTTAAAGAGATGAGATTAGGAAATCCCAATCCTCCAACTTTTTTGGGTTTGAAAAAAAAAACCAAGGACACCAGTGAATACCTCTGGATTTCTGAGGTGAGCTCCACCAAAATCGAGCAATTATAGCTTCAAATTGACAAATGAACTTTAAAGGCATTTTAAAGCACATCATTTGATAGATGGGAAGTGCTTGTGCTACGATTTTGACCATGATTTCCATTCCAAATGGGGACAGGGAAGTGTTCTTTCTATGAAAGCAAACGCTTTTGAAGATGATCCAACATCATGGAGCATTGCAGATTTGGCACCCGATAAGTTGAATTGAACCCCCAAGTATTTCCCAATATCAGAGGCAGTGGGATACCAAGTTGAGCTTCAATTGTGCTATAGATTTCCCTTCGAGTATCTTTATTTGAAACACATAACTAATTTAGAATGATTACTTAATTGTCCAAATATAAATGCATAAGTATCCAAAATGCCCTAAAGATTTCGAATATCCTGTAATGTGGCTTTACAAAAAAAACAGGGAATCATCAGCAAATAGGAGATGAGACATTGATGGAGCAACCGGGGTCACGAAATCCTTGGAAAAGTCCATCATGTTCAACATTGATGAAGAAGGAAAGATAAAGCCTCTCGGTCCCAAAACGTAAATTAATGGTGATAAAGCGTCACCTTGACGAATACCTCTAGATGGAGTAATGGTAGGCGATGGGAAACCATTAATCAAGACTTTATAGGAGACAAGAGAAATGCAAATGGATCCAAGAAATTCACTTGGTTGAAAAACCAAAGCAAGACAACAAGTGAAGCAAAAAAAGCCATTCCAGACGATCATAAGCTTTGACGATATCTAATATAAGGGAAACCTCTTTGGATCTTCTCTGTTTGTTTTGCATACAAGGCAGATGTCATGAGCAAGGACAATGTTATCGCATTTGCCGATCGTGATGAAAACATTTTGCTTGGGACTTTAAGGAGATGAAGAAGTTTTTTCACGATTAGCTAAGACTTTAGCAAGAATTTTATAAGTTGGGTTGCACAGACTAATTGGTCTACATTCTGATAACATATAAGGGGCTTTGGTCTTAGGGATGAGGGTGATCAAGGCATGGTTCAAATTTGAAATAAAAGAGGACGTGACATGAAAGAGGTTCATCATTCTCATTATATCATTTTTCAACATATCTCATTGGGATTGAAAGAAGGCATTAGTGAAGCCATTAGGGCCACGACATTTTGGGGGTGCATTGAGAATAAAGCATGATATACTTCTTCTTCAGTAAAGGGAGAATCTAGCATAACAATATTATTTTGGGATATATGAGGTCGAAAGGAATGCAGACTGAAAAAGTTTGAAGTGGAATGAGAAGATGTGAACACAATTGAAAAGTAGTCTTCTGCATGATGTCTATTGAATCATGCTTGTATCTATATATTTATTTTGTTTGCCATGTTTCATTAAAAAAAAAAAAATTGTTTGCTATGAGTGTTCAGACCTTTTTCAACCTTAATCCAATGGGAATTAGCAGAGCGTCCAACCCCATAATCCGAGAGAAACTAAAGAAATATATGATGTAACCAAGAATCAAACCCCATGACGCTACTTCCGTCAAAGTTGTGATGCTCCTTCCTTGACCACTACACTACACCCCTTCAAAGAGTGCATATATGCTTATCATAAATTGTCTAATTAAATGACACTAAGCGACAACAATATATTTAACAATTTTTTTTATGAGAAAGAAATAACTTTGCCCCACCAGGAATCGAATAACTCATGACCTCCTCTTACTTCCAAATCCTACACCAAACCTAGTATATATGCCTATCTTAAAATTGTCTAAATTTATGTATCAAAATTATGTCTTATTGTACCCATAGCTTAGAGATTGAAGAAAGTAGATTTATTTTAGAACTAGAATAATAATTTTAAGAGAGATATTATTTGGTAACCTTGCAATATGCTTTGAAATATGTGTGCACACATATCAAAATACACCACATAGCTTTCAAAAAAATGAAACTTTTAATTTGTTAAAATATCATTGCCTTGGGGTGGACTAGCTGATGTAAAAAAGAAAAATGGGGCTAGCCTTTGTATTCAGTTTTTTTGTAATATAGTAAGGTCCAATCGCAAGGTGAGAAGAGTTATGTATAGGCTTTAGTATAAAAGTGAGGTTTACTCCAAAATGTGAAGGCAAGATAGAATGTCTACTCCGCGCGTATAATATATAATTATATACATAAGCCTTAATATATATTGTATTCCAACTAGTCAATGTGGGACTATACCAACATCTCCAACATGTTCTACTGTGTTTTTTTTTTTTTTCAATTAAATTAATCATATTTAACCAAGTGGGTGGCTCACTGATTTGGCATGAGGTCATAATGTAGGTAAGATGTGTTTTTTCTTATCAAAAGAAAATAATTAATAATTCTCACCAGTCGAGACATGCAGAACAATATCTGGTCTCGCACACTTCTTTGCAAAATCAAGAACATGCTTGGCTCCCAATGTGTTGATAGACAACGCTACATTATATCTGTACATCACAATTGATATAAAGGTCAATCGAATCAAGGAATGTGGGTTATATATATAATGTTTGTGCGCATGCATGCAAATCGATGCGTATATGAAGCGGTGCATGCCGTTTGTATATTATGGTTAGGTGTTAAATTATAATTTTTTGGATAATGTGTTACATTATGATGTAATGTTATGAGGAATAGGCTTGGGAGGCCTGGTGGGAGGCTTTTGGTGGGGGTTTGTGGATTAAATTGATGAGGGATTTGAGGAAGAAGGTGACGCAGAGAGTGGATATGAAGTGGAAGAAGGGTACGTTCTAGCCTTACTTGTGTGTCCTTGTGTTGTAGTGGGTCAAAGGGATAATGAAACAAATTTTATCGTGGGTGGGGTTGGGGACGTCGATGTAGTCGTCGGAGGCTATTGGGCTTCGTGGGTTCAAGGCAAGTGTCGGGTTTAAGGTTCAGCAGGTGGTATCTCTTTTGGTTTGGAATATAGCTAGGGCTAATTGTGTTGGATGAGGCATTCGGTTGTAATTTCTTTTTCTTTTTCGGGTTTGTACATAAACTTTTCAATTTAATGGAATATCGCCTCCTTTTCATAAAAAAAAAAAAAAAAAAAAATAAAAAATGATGTAACACCCCAAATGCACAACAAATTAAGCTGACATTAACAGCTTAAAGTGCACTTCGCTCTTTTTTTGATAAGAAAGAAATCAATTAACTTACCCTCGCTTAGGCTAACATGAATTCAATTAATTTAACAACTTATTTTTACCACATTTCTCCACTTTTATTGTGATTTAATATCATTGACTTATTTTTTATTTGAAAATTCTTATAACTACGTGTCATAATAAGTACTATCAATGAACTTAAGTCTAGCTATGTCTAATTATCAACATATATTATTTAATTTTCGGTACCTCATGCAATATAATTACTTATTATATAGTTCATTGTCTTATGCAATATAATTACTTATTATATAGTTCATTGTCTTATGCAAAATAATTAGTTATTTATTGCTCTAACTACGATAAATAGTACTAATTCAAAGAAGGATAATAAACCGACAAAAGTATTAATAACGATGACTATACATACCAAATTCCTTTATGAGAGTAACATGTACCTCACAATCTAGATATATGGCAGCTTCAGTTTTTAAAAGAGTTTTATGGCTTGCAACTTCGCATCAATTGAATTAACCTAATTCTACTGATCATTGGATATCCTACCAATTCATAAGATGATGAAGAAGAAAAAAGCCAACGTACAATCAAAAACATAAAGAAGAAAAAAGAAGAGACAATGTAGAAATCATAAAAGGAGCATCGTGGCATGCAATTTAAGTTGAAGACAATAGTCGCATTACAAAATAGCGGAACGATTAGAGTATGCATATATCACACGTTAGAATTAAAAGATCCAAAACCTATCTTAAATTAGTTAAAGTTAAAATATACATTTTTTGACGTTAATATGGGCTTGAACTCCCGATCTCTTACTCAAATAACATCATCTCAAACCAGTGATTCATCTACTTGATTGGTTACTTTTAATAATAATAATAATAATAATAATAATAATAATAATAATAATAATAATAATAATAATAATAATAATAATAATAATAATAATTAAAAAAATACCTCTTTATTCCTTAGCCACTTGAAATTCTAAAATTGCCCTTTATATTTTCCGTCTCCATTTTGTATTCGATCGTGTCAATTTCCTTTTTTCTTTTTTGATTTTCTTTCCTAATTTTTTATCTTAACTAGTCGGCATCCCGCTTCACGTCAAGGAGTAAGACTAAGTATCAAAATATTATATAAATAAAAGTTGAAAAAAAAACGTAAAAAGAATTATTATGTAATCTTTGATATGAACTCAAAGTCGCTCCCTTTATGTTCCTCGACAATTAATAAAAAAATACTTGCAAATACTATGCATATTTTTAAATCTACACAAAACATTTAATATTTACAATATATATTACATAGAAATAGTCGGGTTTGAACATATGACCACTTACTCCTAAATCTAATATCATACCATTGGGTCATCCAACCAATTATGATATCATCATGGCACATGTCACGTTGAAACAATTCCCACGTAAACAATTCCGAAAAATAAAAAAAATAAAAACCAAAAATCCTATTTGTATAACAATTAAAACATAACCTAAATAATATGTATAGTTTAATTTATTCTTAAATAATCTAATATATCATGTACGTAGTATGTAGTGTCTAATAAATAGAGAATTTTGAAAAAAATTAAAAATTAAAAATCTTATTTGTATAACAATGAAAAACATAACCTAACAAAATTAGAAAATTAAAATTTTAAAACCAAAAATTCTATTTGTATAGCAATTCAAAAAATAACAAACATTAACCTTGCAGAAAAGTTAGTTATTGCAGCTAAGTTAACAACAACGGTAACTTCTCTCCACATCTCTTCCATCATCTTTGAGTCAGCTATTCCCAAGTTCTCACGAGCAATATTTCCAGCCACTGGTATCATCCTTTCAAATAAGAAGGCCTCGAAACCCGTTCCATGCATCTCTCGAAGATTTTTAAACAACTCATTTCCAATCACCTACAATATTTCAATTTTTTTTTATTAAAAGGAGGCGAAACTCCATGAATAATCTATATGTAAAGTAACGATATTTCAGTTTAGACAAAAAGATTTTGTTATAAAGCAAGATTATATATATTAGAGAAGTTTTATTAGCTAGCTCTTGAGGGCTCCGAAGCTAGTCGTTAGAATAGGAAGCAACTGAACGAACCCCGCTTTTTCTTGAGTTTACTCCGTTTACTCAACCTCAATTTTAAATTTTAATTGAAGAACGTACCCCTTTTTTTTTCTAAAATCCCAAAATACCATTGCTAAACGTCCATTTTTTGTTGAATATACCCTATTAGTCAAACATTCCAAATTTCGCATGTGGGTTTCGACATGTAGGACCAATACCTCTTTAGATATTTCGGACATACAGAGCCGAGAGGTCTTGGTTGACTTCCATCGAGACCTCTAAAAGAGGTCTCAACCGGCTTCATCCAGCTCCTATCGAGACCTTTGAAGATGTCTCAGTCTCGATGGAAGGCGATTGAGACCTTTTCAAAGATCTTGGTTGGAGCGGCCTTGTGTGACCAAACCCCTCGAGTAGTGACAAGAACGAACAAAAAAAAATTTCAAAACTACAATACTTACATGAAAACGACCAAAAAATTTAGCGGGTTTGCTCGAAATCACTAGATATGCTTGATTTCATCCATATTTTTTGCCCAAAATGCAAGATTCAAATACCAAATCGAAGCCCTAAACTTAACACCACCACCACCAACAACAACAACAACAATAACACAAAAATCGACTAAAAAAAACAAAGAAAATCTAACAAAACCTAGAAATCGACATGAAAAAAAGGTGAGGAATGCACTCACGACGTCGAATCGATGTGGCTTTGCTTGGATTTTGTCGGAGGTAAGGAGCGATTCATGAGAGGGAGAGGGGGTTAAGTGATTGGGGTGAGTAGGGTATGGAGTTAGCAAAAAACTCTTTTATATGGAGGACAGTTAAATCATTTTACATTTTTCTTAAAAAAGTGGGGTACATTAAGCAAAAGCGGGTCCATTCAGTCGCTCCCTTAGAATATTCAGCATTAGTAACAATTGTTTCTTCTGATGATTAATTTCTATGCATATATGTGCATGTGCATATATCCTTCTCAACATGCATAATGCATGGATTTATGTTTACAATTGTTGGGTTAGAACTTTTCATTATACATGTTTATTTTATTATATAGCTAGGTAGTTGTCTTCCCTTCTTAAAACTAGTTTATGTTATTTTATAGCTAGGTAGTTGTCTTCCCTTCTTAAAAGTTTTAAGTGTTTCTTTCGTTAGAAATTTTGTATTTAATTAATTAGTGATCGATAGAAATTTTGTTCTTCATTATATGGTTCTAGCTAGCAGTGTATATGTTTATTGTTTGTATTCCAGATATTTGTTAAGAACACAATAACTGATTGTCATTCTATTCTATATACTTATAATTTTTTAAAGCGAACTTTATGACAATTTGATGTTTTTTTTTCTATATATATATGAGGGTATTCAGGCGATAGCCTGATTATTTCCACAAGATTCTAGTGCAATTGGCCTAAGCGTATATACCAAGTGGCTCGGGCAATGACGCAGCGGGGAATATTGAACCTGAGACCGTGCACCTAACCCACACAATCTCAAGCTCACTCTAGCTTACCGTTGGGCCAACCCGTCCGGTTCAGTTTGATTATCTTTTAAACAATTAGAATTAGTAAATAATGTACTTTTATATTGGAGTAATTAGCTATATGTTTGGTTTTGTTACGTCGAATGCAATGTTGAGCTAGCCTTCAATGATTAATGAAAAAAAAATTACTTCAAAAAAAAAAAAACCAAGACGATTAAAATAACCTCAAGAAATAATTAAACTCGGAGCTTTTGAAAAAAAGTAATTACTTTTTAGTCTAAAGGAAAAACATATTACTAAAAGTTACATCGTGCTATGCATGCTTGAACCCACTCACTACGCTCGCGGGAACTTAATTATGAACTTAATTAATCTAATAATATATTTTCATATTCCAAGAATTATACTACTTTATTTTATTATGACTTTATTAACAACTAATTGTAAATTCAATTGACGATTGAAAAATTGATTATTTGTGATTAATTAAAAGGGAAGATGATGAGTTTCAGTTTAACAAAACATACAACCACATGTAGTATTACTTATTTATTCCAAGGGGGAAAATGGTTGCATTAAATTTCAAACCATGAAATATTACAATTCTCATCCTATGAAGCACAACACTGAATCCGATCCTTTCTTATCATATCCCATCACACTCGTCTATTTAATAGGCAATCCCCTATTTAATAGGTATTTGGTTAAGTTAAAGTTGTTAAATGTGAATAAAAAGATAATTAAAAGGTAAAAAAAGATAATTAAGGAGTGATGGATCAAAGAACAATTGAATCTGGAACAGAGTGAAAAAACGTGTATCGATTGATGAGATAAAAAACGTGTATTGTATTGGAGTGATCGAGCTAGCGTATTTTATTGAGGTGTTCGAGCTTGATTTGGAGATAAAAAAAGGAAAGATCAGGAAACGGATTGATGAGAAGAGGAGTTGTAGCTTGATTTGGAGATAAAAAAATGAAAGATCATGAAACACAACATATGTATGGGAAAAAATGTAATTTGGCTTACGACTAAAAAATTTGTGATTGGTGCTTTTATATATATATATATATATATATATTACTATACAGATACTACACTAATAAAGAAAACTAGCTTCTATATATATGGAGCGAAGAAAGAACGACATGGTTACCTCGTCTCTAAGCCGCTGCATAGCTGTTTGAGAATCTGCAGCTCTTATTAACAAAAAAGTCTCTTTACTTCAGGTTGAACTCTCAGTACTTTCTCTACAAATACTACATCATCATCATCATATGTACATGCATGTTAGTATATATTCGTTCATGGAGAGACGTTGATAATTAAAATTGGAGTGGAGCACTACAGAGAAAGATATATTGATGACTATATATATATATTATGTATATAGTTGCACATGTACATTTTCCAAGAAAACCAGTTGAGCCCGTGATAAGAATGCTCCTTTTCTTCAAAAACTCCAAAATGATGTCCAACTGATCCATTGAATTCAAAAGATCGATAAAATAGATATAGCTTTGTGGATTTATATATAGATGTGAATTGAATGGGAAGTACTGGCACAATGGAAAATTAGGCGACTCGAAAATTTGGTATGGGTTTTAGAGGAAAAGGTCATGGGTTCGAACCTCAGTGCATGGAGACAAGTTGTTTCTTTTTTTATAAAAAATAGAAAAAAAAAGAAATTATTTTCGTAACCTACTTTGGACACCACTTATCTATGTAATACACCTCGAAGAGTGTGAATGTATATCTCGAGGTGTTACGCATACACCTCGAAATGTATCGCATGGATGAACATTCACTTGAGCTCACTAAGTGCTTAAAATGAGTGTTTAAAGTGAGTTACTCTAACATCTTCTACAATCGTGTTACGTATACACCTTGTGATGCATCATAATAAGCTTGTACTCCGATCGTACGTGAATTAATACAGACCGTTCGTACCTCGGTGTCCCTTTTGTTGGGTAGTGGGGTATCGTTCTAGCCAAACGATTAGCTTCATAAATGTTTGTACGGCTCCTTCAAAGTAATATCTTTCATTAATACATGCACAACGTCGTACAAATGCATCCACTTGCCATGATGACATGAGTAATGGAGATCGTGTGGAACGATTGGTACACGTGAATTTGGAGGTGGTTAATTTAGAAACAATGGAAAAATTACAAAAGTACTAATGTTTTTAGTTTAAATCCGAAAAATAATGTTGTGTTTTTTTTTTTTTCTCCAGAATAGGCAATAACGCCTTTTCAAAAGGCGCTATCAAAGTGGGTGGATTTTTGGCTGACGTGGACGGTCCACGTAAGCCAAAAATCCACCCACTTTGTGTTACACGGATAGCGCCTTTTGCAAAGGCGCTATCCGTGTAACACGGTCCACGTGGTCATCCTACGTGGACATGGGCCGACCGAATAGCGCCTATGGGTTGTACGGGTTGTCCACCTCGCAATACGTGCTAACGTTTACATGAGGTCTATGGTTTGTAGTGGATATGCATGAGTTGCCCCCTCGAGATACGTGCATGACGTTTGCTTAAGTTGCCCCCTCGAGATACGTGCACGACGTTGGCATGGATTGCCCACCTCGAGATACGCGCGTGACGTTGGCATGGATTGTCAACCAGGAGATTTCATGCAAATGTTAAACACGTATGTCGAGGTGGGCGACCCATGCAACCTCGTGCAACTCATGCAAACGTCACGCACGTGTCTCGAGGTGGCAAAGCCAATGCCAACGTCACGCACATATCTCCTGGTTGACAATCCATGCCAACGTCACGCGCGTATCTCGAGGTGGGCAATCCATGCCAACGTCATGCACGTATCCCGAGGGGGCAACTTAAGCAAACGTCATGCACGTATCTCGAGGGGGCAACTCATGCATATCCACTACAAACCATAGACCTCATGTAAACGTTAGCACGTATTGCGAGGCGGACAACCCGTACAACCCATAGGCGCTATTCGGTCGGCCGATGTCCACGTAGGATGACCACGTGGACTGCCCTTACACATATATCGCATTTTCAAAAGGCGCTATCTGTGTAAGGGCAGTCCACGTGGACCGTCCACGTCAGCCAAAAATCCACCCACTTTGATAGCGCCTTTTGAAAAGGCGTTATTGCCTATTCTGGAGAAAAAAAAGTACACCACCCTATTTTGTGAAATAAAATGTAAATGTCCCTTATTTTTTGAAAAACACGGGCCGTGCCAATGTGTGCTTGCCGACCTAACATAAAACAACAATTGTCTGGACTCAACTTAATTAACTTGATCTCGTTAAAAAATTGATAATTGTAGCTTTTATCACCAGGTAATACTATTTAGATTCATGCATGAGTCTGGACTCAACTTTTTTTTTTCTTTTTTTCCAACTTTAAACTAAATTACCCTCATCCCTAACACACGCATCAATCACCCTTCCTTCACAGCCACTGCCACCGACAACCACTGCCCACTTGTCACTGCCGCCCATCAGTCATTGTCGCCCATTGGTGTCGATCCTTTACTGCCACCATAAAGGGTCATCGTCATCGTTATCACCACATCCACTTCCTCCATTATCGTTGCGCTATCATCTCTACCTTCACCCTCCACCGCCTCTTCCTCCATAGCCCCTCTCACCACCCGTCGCCACCTCTCCCCATTACTTCCGCCGATGTTGCCATTGTCACCCCTAGGGGTGGAAAATTGCAGTTTTGTGGAGAAAATCATCAAATTGCCACCAATTCGAGGGTTCACGATTTGGATGTTTTGTAAACCACCACCAAACCGCGAACTCTCAAAACCGCAACCAAACCGACCACGGTTTGGTCGATTTGATTTTGCGATTTTTGTATGAAAGTCCATACATGTCCATCAAAAAAACATATGTCCATACATTAGCACCCACCAAAAACACAATGAAAAACATGAGCTCAATCAAAATTATGAGTCTAAACTCATTTCAAAACTTAAAACAACATGAAAAGGCTTCAACTCTACTCTATTTCATTTCAACTTTGGAGTGGTTTTGTGGTTTGGTGAACCGCAGTTTTTTGTAAATGAAAACCACCACCAAATCGCGAATTCGCGGTTTTCAAGTTTTTAAAACTGCCCCAAACCGCTAGTTTAAAAAACTTGACCAGACTATGCAGTTTGGATGGTTTCGACGCTTTTGCAGATGCCACTACTGTGATGGCCCCAGCTCCACAATCCTAAATTGGGCACCACCCGACCTAGACTTACGTGGACCCTCGAGCCCGTCTCGCTGAGTCACGCAAGCCTAGTCAGCCTTCCTTTATCATTTCAAGCAATTAAAGTTGAGTTAATCAATTAGTGAGTTATCATAGTTATAGCGGAAGCAATTAAACCTCAAACTAACTGAAAAACCTCAAAGGCACAAGTTAAGACAACCTAGTATGTGGAAACCCCGAATATGTACATCATCAACGAACATTTAGAGGAGACTAAACACAAGATATACATGCCTAAAATCTCTCAAAAACCCAACTCCCAGTGTTTTAAAACAAGTATATCTAATAATACAAAAGAATCACCTATGTCATACAAGTGGTAGGAACTGCTCCGGTATCCTCAAATAATATCTTCTAGCTGTGAAGCCTTCCCTATGCTGGACTATGGATCTGCACTCCGTCAAACACAAGAATGATGAGCCCAGGTAAGTAACACCAAGCATGACATATATACAACATTTCAAAGAAAAGAACAGGGAACGCATGAATATAAAAGACAGTAAATAATTCAATCAATAAGTGAGGGTCTGAAATACGAAAACTGAATAGCCAGGAGTCCCGACCAAAAGGTCGTTGAGTTGCGGCAAAAGCCCACCAGACTCCGGTCCAGGACGAGACACAGCCTACCAGCCCTAACCCTTGCGACTATGAGATATCCACAGACCCGGATAAGTGCTCCAAACGTACACTCAATTAGGAGATATCAACGGCGTCCAGATAAGAGCTCATATCATAGATAAATAATAACCATGACTCACTTGCCAATGGACCACTCAACCAATAGAAATTTCAAAAGAAATGACGAACAGAGCAATAACAACAAATCTAAAGCTCAAGAAATAATTGTAAAATTTCCTAGCTGGTTTACTTACTTGTATCCAAGCTAATACGCACTCAAATAGGCTCTGACACGTCTCCAAATCTGTACCCAATACCCAACACTAGTAAACTATGCCCCTGATAATCATATAGGCAAATTTATATTGTGTTATAGCTTATTTGAGAACTTTTAAATTTTCAACTCCCAAAAGTGTTTAAATTAGGAAAATCTTAGTGGTGGCACACTTTTGGAGGAAATTTTTCGGTGCAAAAACTTCCAACAACGTCAAAACCAACTTTTCTATAATTTCCTTAACCTTTCCTATTTTTTTTCCAATTTTTCCTGAATTTTTTTGAATTTTCCCGTGTTTTTATTTAATTTTCTTCCTTTTTTTTGTCTGTTTTTTTTTTATTATTTATTTTGGGCCTTTTTGGGACCCTTCCTTTTTCCCGAACCGGCCGATCGAACCGGCCCAACCCAGGGCCTGCCCCTCCATTCTTCATCTCTTTCGTCCGAAAGAGAGGAAATGCACAGAGGTGTTTACCGCCTCTGTGTTTTTTTTTTTCTTTTTCTTTTTCTTCAACTTCAATGCACACAAATGAGATGTACAATCAAACTCTAAACCCAACATTTACTCACCCAAAATCAACAACAACAACATCAAATTCAAGAATTTGAAATGACCAAATTGTTCAAATGATGTTAATGGAGATGAAGAGGTACCTAGCTTGATGTTCTTGCAAGTGTGATCACTACTACTTCTCCACCCTCACTGATTGCTCTTCTCTTTTCTCCAACAGCTCAGCAATCTCTCTTCTTTCTTTTTCCTTCCTTGCCAAAACGTTGTGAGTGAGTGAGAGTTATGAGTTTTATGTATTGGATAAAGATTGAACTATGACCACACATCCATTTGTGCACACGTATCTCGAGGCATGTTTAAGGGACCACCTTCACTCAATTATTAACCAAGTCATGCACAAATGACTCACAAGTTAACTCCATTGACCTCTTGATTTGTCAATCCACGTCTCGAGACACATCATGTGGCCATTTTAATTTTTCACTAACTATAGTCACATTAATGTTTACATTTAATGTGACCACATTAACCACTTATTAAACCAACATAAATTCAACATTAGTCCAAAATAATTCAGCTTACTCCATATGCCGCTACTTTAGTCCCACGTCAACACGCGACTCGACGTACGCCTCCGCTGGTCTCAACACCGTTATGCCCCGCGTGTACCTTACCCGCACATTACCAAATTTCATTAAGTTACCTTGTTCAACCTTTGGTATAATAATTAATACATGAGATTTGGTATCAAACAAAAATAACATACCTCGGTGTCGACTCCCGAGATTTGGACATGTGTATCACGACAAGTGGGTCCCACGTACGACCCTGAAAATGATACGTGGCACGAGGTAGATTTTTAGGATCGTTATAGTCTTCCCAACTAATTAGAATTTCATCTTCAAAATTGAAAAATTATAAAGGAAGGACTTACTGAAATTCAGAAGAGATAAGGAAAGTACTCGTGCAAGTACGACTCGAGCTCCCACGTCAGCTCCTCATTTCCGTGATACTGCCATTTGACGAAGACTGATGGGATCTTTTTGTTCCTCAAAATCTTCACCTTACGGTCTAGAATCTGAATAAGCTGCTCGTCAAAAGTAATGTCCTCCTTCAACTCTATCTGGCTCAAATCCACTGTCGGTCGTCTGCCCTCTCTTGACCTATCCAGTTGAAGCATAGAAACATGAAATACAGGGTGGATCTCAGACAACGGAGGTGACAACTCCAACTCGTATGCAACATTTCCTATTCGCTTCTTCACCCTGAATGGACTAATGAACCTCGGCGCAAGCTTTTCTTTAATCTCAAACCTCTTGTGACTCTTTATTGGAGAAACTTTCAGATGCACATAGTTTCTGACATCATACGCTAACTTACCGTGATACATGTCATAATACTTTTTTCTGCCTCTCGTGCATACCTTTCAGTCTCAATCTAATCAGTCGTATATTCTCTGTGTGATCCACTACAATCTCAGGCCCAATCACTACCACATCATCGGGCTCCGCCCAGCAAGATGGAGATCTGCACGTTTTGCCGTAGAGTGCCTCAAACGGTGCCATACTAATACTGGCCTGATAACTCTTATTGTAGGCAAACTCACACAAATGAATATACTCTTCCCATGATCCACCGTACTCTAACATACACATCCTCGATATCATCGAGAATCGAATCGATCTCTTTGATCGTCCGTCGATCTGTGGATGATAAGTCAGATTGAGATCCAAACGCGTACCAAACTGTGCCTGCATGCTCTGCCAAATCTGAGATGTAAACTGTGGCCCTCTGTCAGACACAATCGATAACGGAACACCATGTAATCGCACGATCTCGCGCTCGTACAAACTCGCCAACCTATCAACCCGATGTGTGGTAGAGATCGGTAAAAAGTGCGCAGACTTCGTTAATCTATCTACTATCACCCATATACTATCATGTCCGCGTTGAGATCGAGGTAGCCCACTGACGAAATCCATGGCAATATGCTCCCGTTTCCATCGAGGAATAGGAAGTGGCTGTAATAACCCACAGGGTCTTCGATGCTCAGCCTTAACTCGCTGGCATAACTCACACACTCTAACATAATCAGAAACATCGATCTTCATCCCCGGCCACCAGATAAGACGACGCACATCAACATACATCTTGGTCCGACCTGGATGAACTGTAAACGTGAGCGGTGAGCCTCATCAAGTATCTCATTACGTAACTCAGCCACTGATGGAATCCACAGTCGACCTCTAAACCTCAGGCACGAGTCTATCGACTGACTCCAATCTGAATGATCCAGACTCTGAGCAAACTCCAAGAATCTCTGGTACTGCTCATCTGTCTGTTGACCCTCAAGTACCCTCTTTATCGATACAGTCTAAGTCCTCATCTGCCCACAAATCAACACTCTGGTACCGGTCGGAATATCAACAGAATACATCAACTCGACCACCTCGAGTAAACCATACTCGTGTGTCATGTGGCAAGTAATACTTTCCGAGTCTTCCCCTCTGCGGCTCAACGCGTCTGTAACAACATTGGCTTTCCCCAGATGATACTCCAAAGAGAAATCATAATCCTTGAGGAAATCAAGCCAACGCCCCTGTCTCATATTCAGATCCTTCTAAGTAAACAAGTACTTCAAACTCTTGTGGTCAGTGAACAACAGAAACTTCTCTCCATAGAGAAAATGACGCCAAATCTTCAATGCAAAAACCACTGCCGCTAGCTCCAAGTCATGTGTAGGGTAGTTCTTCTCATGAATCTTTAGCTGTCGGGAAGCGTAGGCAATCAATCTACCGTCCTGCATCAATACACAGCCTAGACCGACCTTAGAAGCATCAGTGTTCACCTCAAAACCCTTTCCTTACTCAGATAATACCAGAACTGTTGCGGTAGTCAATCATTCCTTCAAAATCCTGAAGGCTTGTTCATAACTATCATTCAACTGAAAATTTATATCTTTTTTTGTCAATTGCGTCATTGGTGTCGCAATTTTTGAGAAATTTTGAACAAAACGTTGGTAATAGCCTGCTAACCCCAAGAAACTGCGGATCTCTATCACTGTCCGTGATGTCGGCCAATCTATCACAGCTCTGACCTTAGCGGGGTCTACTGACACTTCGCTGGCTCCGAAGATGTGTCCAAGAAATCCGACCTCTGTAAGCCAAAACTCACACTTACTAAATTTTGCATATAGTCTGTGAGCCCTCAAAGTCTGCAAAATTATCCTGAGGTGCTCCCCATGATCCTCACGGTCTTAGAGTAGATAAGGATGTCGTCGATGAACACAATGACGAACCTATCCAAATACTTCCTCAACACTCAATGCATGAGATCCATGAACATCGTTGGGGCGTTAGTCAACCCAAAAGGCATGACTGTGAACTGGTAATGCTCGTATCGAGTGCGAAATGCAGTATTCTCTCTATCCTCTGGCTCTAATCCTCACTGATGGTACCCAGATCTCAAATCAATCTTTGAGAACCACTGTACTCCTGTCAGCTGGTCGAACAAATCATCAATGCGAGGAAGTGGATACTCGTTCTTCACTATCACCTTGTTGAGCTGTCTATAATCAATCCATAATCTCAGGCTGCCATCTTTCTTCTTAACAAACAAGACTGGCGTGCCCCAAGGAGACATGCTCGGGTGGATGAATCCTAATTCCAACAACTCATCAAGCTGTCCTCTCAGCTCATCTAGCTCTTTCGGAGCCATCCGGTATGACGAAATAGATATAGGTTTGATCATCGGGACCAAATCAATGATGAAGTCAATCTCCCTAGGCGGGGGTAATCCTGGTAGCTCTGCTGGAAAAACGTCAGGAAACTCGCATACCACTGGTACCTCATCCAACTGATTCATAACCCGTTCTGTCGTACTCAATACACTAGTGAACATCTCGACATCTACACTAGTGGCGACTCTACCTCTGGTAATAGGAAAACTATGCGAAGTCCCCCGGAAACTAAACTCTGGATGCCCTAAAAGATGAAATGTGACTTTCTTACTGAAGCAATGGATCTGTGCATGATAAGCACCTAACCAATCCATGCTCGGCAATGCATCGAACTCGAGGAATTCTAACACTCTCAGGTCCGGTGGCATGATATGACCCTCTATCTCAACCGAACAATCAACACACAATAAGTTCGGGTAGACCTTGTCCCTAGCAGCAGTGCTAAGGATCAAGGGTCTCTCTAGTCTAGTAGGTTTCAAACCCCGCTCATCAACCATACGACCCGAAATAAAAGAAACAGTAGAACCTAAATTAAACATAACATGCATGAATCTACTGCAAATATAAACCGTACCCTCAATCAGATTACGGTGGCGCGATCGGATTCGGAATGACAACTGTGTGAACTCGCGCTCCCGCTCTGCTGCTGTTGCGTGCCCTCGATCAAGTCGTGGACACGCACTGATGAAATGACCTAACTGTCCACATTCCCAACAACCCCTCTGCGATCGTGATCTAGGCGAACCACGTTGTCCCTGTCTTTGTCTATGTGCCTGACTAGGCCTATGTCCCAGTCTCTGCACCTGACTAGAACTCTGACCCTTTCTCTAGCCACTGCCTATCCCATCAGTCATCTGATAATACTGATGCTTAGGACCTGACGGTGCTGGCTGCAGTGGTGAACTAGCGTAGCTATTCGCTGGACTCACTGACACTGGCGTAGTATGCACTGCATAAGGCGGAGATGCAACAGATCCCACGCTCTGAGCTCGATCTCTCTGCCTCAATATTTGAAATATTTTCCTCCTCCGATCACCTTTAGAACCTCCCACTGACTGTGACGGTGTCGATGATGCAACTGGTACTCCGGCGCGTGTGCTCCCAAAGCTCTCGCTAGCCATAACCCTCTCATAGGCCTCCTGTAATGTGCTCGGAGCCGTCGTCACTACAACAGAACCAATAGAGTCCTATAGACCGTGGACAAAGTAGTAAGCTCCGGTCCGCGCGTTGTCTGGCCGCACTCCTAGCATACTCCATCAAGCGTAAATATCGGTCCATAGATCGCATAACCGACTCCCTGGTCCTTTGTCGAATGGTTTGAAACTCGCACCTCTTCCGATTACAGATCGTAGTAGGAATGTACTTCTTGTTAAACCTCTCTCTTGAACTCGGCCCCAATCCTTGGGCTTCCCTTCGACGCCACCATAGTGCGCCACCGGACATCGGCCTCATCGAACAAAGAAGTTCGATGATATACTCTACGCATATGAGCCGGTGTGGCGGACATCATGTATCTTCTCATGGCTCCTCATATACCTCTCTCAGCTCTCGAAGGTTAGTACCCCGTGGAACTTCTCCGAATGATGCCTCAAACTTACGAGCTCGCTTCGCGCCTCACCAGACTTAACACCGTTATTAGTCGGCGTGCTCGGTGTATCCACAGCCGGTGTCTCAGGTGTAGGAGGTACTATCTCGGTCTAAACATGTGCCTCCTCGGCCACTGCAGGTTTTTCCTGAACTGAAAGAGCTGCAGGTGGGTCATGGACTGTAGGATCACTCCCAGTCTGAGTAACTGGAGCTGCTGACGTGGAAGGTGATGCTGTCGCCTGAGCCCTCAGCAGTCGGAGAATCTCCTGAAGCTGCAGATCGTAAGATGTAATCATCTGCGAAATGCCTTCTAATCTCCTCTCTACGTCCCCCGTACCACTATCGCTAGTATCGGCCTGATCGGCTATCGCTAACTGAAAAGAAAGCGATTTTCACGATCAGAACATAGCTATCGATAGTTAATGGTACAAAAAATCAAATAGCTCGTAGTCCATTTTTAAATTTCACCAACTCTCCTCACTTCCCAACTAAGACTTAGTTTAGGATCATAGGGTTCCACTCTAAGTTCAACCATTCCTAACTTTTACTGGTTTGTGTCTTAATGGATTGTGATTTAAATCAAGAGTCGAGTATTTAAAACTTTTGCTTTGAAACCAACTGTAACGGCCCCAGCTCCACAATCCTAAACTGGGCCCTGCCCGACCCAGACTTACGTGGACCCCGAGCCCGTCTCGCTGAGTCACACAAGCCTAGTCAGCATTCCTTATCATTTCAAGCAATTAAAGTTGAGTTAATCAATTAATGAGTTATCATAGTTATAGCGGAAGCAATTAAACCTCAAAGACACAAGTTAAGACAACTTAGAGTGTGGAAACCCCAAATATGTACATCATCAATGAATATTCAGAGGAGAGTAAACACAAGATATACATGCCCAAAATCTCTCAAAAACCCAACTCTCAGTGTTTTAAAACAAGTATATCTAATAATACAAAAGAATCACATATGTCATACAAGTGGTAGGAACTGTTCCGGTATCCTCAAATAATATCTCCTAGCTGTGGAGCCTTCCCCTTGCTGGACTGTGGACCTGCATTTTGTCAAACACAAGAATGACGAGCCCAGGTAAGTAACGCCAAACAGGACATATATACCGCATTTCGAAGAAAAGAACAGGGAACACATGAATATAAAAGACAGTAAATAATTCAATTGATAAGTGAGGGTCCGAAATACGAAAATTGAATAGCAAGGAGTCCAGACCAAAAGGTCGTTGAGTCACAACAAAAGCCCAGCAGACTCAGGTTTTGGACGAGACAATGCCTACCAGCCCTAACCCTTGCGACTATGAGATATCCACAGACCCGGATAAGTGCTCCCAACGTACAGTTAATTGGGAAATATCAACGACGTCTAGATAAGAGCTCATATCACAGATAAATAATAACCATGACTCACTTGCCAATGGACCACTCAACCAACAGAAATTTCAAAAGAAATGATGAACATAGCAATAACAACAAATTTAAAGCTCAAGAAATAATTGTAAAGTTTCCTAGCTGGTTTACTTACCTGTATCCAAGCTAATACGCACTCAAATCGACTTTGACATGCCTCCAAATCCGTACCTAATACCCGACACTAGTAAACTATGCCCCTTATAATCATATGGGCAAATTTATATTGTAATAGAGCCTATTTGAGAACTTTTAAATTTTTAACTCCCAAAAGTGTTTACATTAGAAAAATCTTAGTGGTGACACACTTTTCGAGGAAACTTCTCGGTGCAAAAACTTCCAACAACATCAAAACCAACTTTTCTATTATTTCCTTAACCTTTCCTATTTTTTTCCAATTTCTCCTGAATTTTTTTGAATTTTCTTGTGTTTTTATTTAGTTTTTTTCCTGTTTTTTTCCCGTCTGTTTTTTTTTTTTTTTTTGTTTTTTAATTTGGGGCCCTTTTAGGGCCCCTTCCTTTTTCTCAACAACCGGCCGCTGAACTCGTCCGACCCAGGGCTTGCCCCCCATTCTTCCTATCTTTCGGCCGAAAGACAGGAAATGCACAAAGTCGTTTACCACCTTCAATGTTTCTTTCTTTTTTTTTTTCTTTTATTTTTCTTCAACTTCAATGCACACAAATGAGATGTACAATCAAACTCTAAACCCAACATTTACTCATCCAAAATCAACAACAACAACAACATCAAATTCAAGAATTTGAAATGACCAAATTGTTCAAATGATGTTAATGGAGATGGAGAGGTACCTAGCTTGATGTTCTTGCAAGTGTGATCACCACTACTTCTCCACCCTCACTGATTGCTCTTCTCTTTGCTCCAACAACCCGACAATCTCTTTTCTTTCTCTCCTCCTTCCTTGCCAAAACGTTGTGAGTGAGTGAGAGTTATGAGTTTTATGTATTGGATAAAGAATGAACCATGACCACACATCCATTTGTGCAAACGTATCGTGAGGCATGTCTAAGGGACCACCTTCACTCAATTATTAACCAAGTCATGCACAAATGACTCACAAGTTAACTCCATTTACCTCTTGATTTGTCAATGCCCGTCTCGAGACACATCATGTGGCCATTTTAATTTTTCACTAACTATAGTCACATTAATGTTTACATTTAATGTTACCACATTAGCCACTTATTAAACCAACATAAATTCAACATTAGTCCTAAATAATTCAGCTTATTCCATATGCCGCTACTTTGGTCCCAGGTTGACACGCGACTCGAGGTACGCCTCCACTTGTCTCGACACCGTTATGCCCCGCGTGTACCTTACCCGCACATTACCAAATTTCATTAAGTTACCTTGTTCAACCTTTGGTATAATAATTAATACAAGCATCAAACAAAAATAACATACCTCGGTGTCGACTCCCGAGATTTGGACATGTGTATCACGACAAGTGGGTCCCACGTAATGAAATGACACGTGACACGAGGTAGATTTTTAGGATCGTTACAACTACACCCCTAATCACAACCCCCACCCTCATTCGCCGCCCCTTTTTCTCTTTCCTTCTCCATATTTTGTCAGACTCGGTTAGAACAAGTTCGACTAGATTCGGAGAGGAAAGGAGGGAGTGAGAGTTATCGGTGATGGTAATAGAGGAGGAGAGGTTGGCGGTGGGGGTGTGATGAGGATGGGGGGAGGTGGTGAGGGAAGGTGGCACTGAAAAAACGACGATGGAGTGCAGCGGTGGACCGGCGACAAAAGTGCGGCGGTGATCAGGGGCGGTGGGTTTTGGCGTGGCACGATGGTGGCAGTGGTTATGAAGGAGGGAGATGGTATGTGTTAGGGATCAGATGAGGGTAGTTTGGATATTTTTTATGTGTGAATTTCAAGTAAACGCAATAATTTATGAAAAATTAGAAAATATTCCTTATGAGTGTGACATCTGAGAATTTTATAAACTTGATTAGGCGGCTAATTAATTATTTTCAGATTTAATTTGGGATTTAGGTATCCGAGGTGGGACCCACATGTTATGGATCGGAGATCATAAAATTTAATATTATTTTTATGTGTTGTGTGCATATTTGATGTATTATACTCTATTTCGATGTGAAATATGGTCAAGTGGAGTGTATACGCGGTGTCTGTGAGTTTTGGAGCGCGTTAGAAAATTTTCTCCTATTTTGATAATTTCGGGGTATTATCTCGAGATATGTATTGAAATGAGTGCAGAAATAGTTCAAATGTTTACTTAAACTATCGTTTCGAGTTTCTCAAAAGATAATTGTAATAAAATTTAAAAATTGAATTCCTATATTTAAACAAGCTTAACGAGCCGATTTGGACCTCACACCTCGATTTACGTGCGAGACAAGTTGTTTGGGAGTTTTGGAGTGCTTTGGTAAATTCTTTAACTTTTAACAAAATTAGGGTATTTTTCGGGGATTTATTTGAACGTAAATTGAAAAAATAACCACAAAATTAAATAAAATTATAAATAAATTAGTGGGCGCCTAGTGACACGAAGAGTCGAGGGTGACACGCGTGGGAGGTACAATAGTGTGTACATCTGAGGATGGTGGTTAGCGCGCGTGGCGAATTTATAGCCGCGAAAATAAATAAGTGTATATATATTTTGTGACAACCCAAAATCCAATAAACCTGCCCTAGGGGCAATTTAGTAAATTATCAAACCCTAAACTAATGTAGCCCTAATATAAATTAAATTTGAAACTCTAGCCTCCTTTTAGTTTGAAACTTTAGCTATAGGGGGAAAAAAGGTAGATCGAGGTCTAACTCCAGGAGAACACAAATCAAAGGTACTTGTATCTCCCACATCCTTTTAATCACGTTTTAAATTAAAATCAAACTTTAAAATTTACAAAAATGGCGGGTTGTAGCGTCGATGAGGCAACCGACGACCCTAAAGCAAAATGGCGGTGGCTTCGTTGTCGCCATCGGCGGCGACGCGCCACCAGGCTGCCCCCACCTTTGAAGCGATGGAGAGGGGGAAGGGGGTGGTGTCGTGACCACCCGCACCCCTCCACGGGCACGCCAACCACGACCAGCGCTGGCCCCCTCAATCCAACGACCGGGGATGGGGATCCTCCCCCTCCTTGGTTGATGGAGAACTAAGGGCCAAACTCCCCTGGTTGATCGGTCAACTTTAAATAAAAAAATAATAAAAATAAAAATAAATAAATATAAAAATAAATAAATAAATATATATATAACAAAATAAAAAAAAAAGTAATTGCTTTCGAACGAGGCGCTATTAAATCTCCGAGGGAGACCGATCGGGTCCCACATCTCGACCCCCGCATCGGGCAACGGGGGACCCGCGGGACCCATACTAGTGGATCCCAACGATCAATAAAGGGAAGATTTAATTAATTTAAACTAAAGCATTTATTGATGAGATATATTATTGTTGTATCGTGTCGCGCGAATGTTATCGCCCGAGCGTACCAGGAGTTGTTATAGGCGTCGCTGCGAGTCGAGGTAAGTAGGGAGCTCCGCCCATCTATTAAATATGGCTTGCTATTAGTATAATCATAATTCATGATTTTGATAAAATGACTTGGGATAGGTTCATTACCTACCTTGGTTGACTTCATGTAAGGCCTCTTGGGGAGCCATACTCATATGGTAAAACCAAGTCATCTTACATGTTTAAGGGGCCTCTTGGGGAGCCGTAGTAATACGGTGGAACCAAGTCACCCATTTATGCAAGGGCCTCTTGGGGAGTCGTGGATGCAGGATGGAGCCAAGTCACCCGGGCCTCTTGAGGAGCCGTGGGCTCACAGTGGAATCAAGTCGCCCACGCATATTTATTATATTATGATGATTGGTCAACAAGGGGAGGTAGTGACAAATGAGACAACGAACTTGCATTTATATCTATTACATTTTATGTATATCTCTTGGAACCCCTTTGCATGCAAAAGTAGATTTTATTATATTTTACAATCATTGAAACTCCTTATATCTACTTAAGTCATTTTATGATTATGATATGCTTATTTTATATGGAAATTGATGTCATCCTACAGATTTCAAGGTCATCTTGATTTAAAATGCATGCTAGCTTTATTTTACTTTATAGGTATTACTTGCATGTTTAATATTTGAGCGTAGTTCTTCTCTTATTGGGCTCCGTTGGTTCTTTAGCTCACCCCACTTACAATACAGGTCCATCTACGAGTGCGATCGATCGTAGCAAGGGGAAGGCTATTTCTTGAAGTCTCCTTGCTTTGTGAGAATTTGCATGAATCTATTATACATTTATTTGATTTTTAGAACAATAGATTTGGGTTGTAACTTTAGGTAGATTATTTGGGATAGTTTGGAACCATCTTTATCTATTTTGGATTATTATGGAAGTCTTAGGGTTGTTTTGGAAAACTTATTGGTATGGTTGAAATTGTCCAGACTTTTGAACACTTTTCACTCTGATTAGATGATTTATGAAATTATAGTTTTGACTTCATATCAGCATTTATTTCCATATATGGTTAGTATGTTGTTCTATATATTGAATTAGGCGTGCTAGACTGTTATTTGAGCCTGGTTCAGGTATTTAGCTTGAGTAACGGTTTGGGCTGAGCGACATGACCCTATTTCAGGTGAGGGTCATTTCAGTTGGTATCAAATGAGAGTAGAGCCAGTAGCTGTGTATAGAGTGGTTGACTGTCAGAGAGCCGATTCAATGTACAAGAAATACAGGACACTTGCAGATAGCGGTGATGATATGGATTAGAGACTTTTAGCTGATGGAGCATTGAGGTTTCGGGACAGATTATGGATACCATCTCATATACAGTTGAGAGATGACTTACTCTGAAAGGCGTACAACTCTTGATTCATCATTCATCCCGGGGGTAATAAGATGTATCAAGACATAAGGAGGGTCTATTGGTGGCCAGGGATGAAGGTGGACATCGCTACCTACATCCAGAATTGTGAAATTTGTCAGCAAGTAAAAGCAGACCATCGGAAGCCGGGGGATTGTTGTATCCATTACCTATTTCGCAGTGGAAGTGGGAACACATAGTTATGGATTTTATTTCGGGGCTACCGGCGACTCAGAAGGTTCGTGATGCGGTTTGGGTGGTCGTGGATCGTTTGACTAAGTCAGCCCACTTCGACCCTATTTCCATAGAGTATTCGACATACAGGTTGGGGGGCATATACGTAGACGAGATCGTTAGATTACATAGAGTCCCGGTGTCTATTGTGTTGGACCGTGATCCGAGGTTTACCTCTCAGTTTTGGAGTGGGTTTTAGCACTAAATGGGGATTCAGCTCAATCTCTGTTCGGCCTTTCACCATCAGAAAGATGGCAAACCGAGAGATTGATTCAGATACTTGAGGATATGCTCAAATCTTGTGTGCTGGATCTCTCTGGGAGTTGGGAGAAGTATATTTCGTTATGCGAGTTTACGTACAACAACAATTTTCAAACGAGTATTGGTATGGCACCGTTCGAGGCACTTTATGGGAGACTGTGTAGATCTCCAGTTTGTTGGACCGAGGTCGGAGATGCCGTTTTGATCGACCTAAAACTTGTGCATGACCAAACTGAGAGGATAAAGTTGATTATGTAACGATTGGAGACCGCCCAGAGCAGCCAGAAGAAGTATGCTGACAAGGACCATCGAAAGGTTGTGTTCAAAGAAGGAAAATTTGTACTACTGAAAGCGTCACCAATGAAAGGGCATTATCGATTCGGATTGAAAGGAAAGTTTTCTCCCAAGTTCATCAAGCTATTTGAGATCAAGAACGAATAGGCCCGGTAGCATATCGCCTCGAGTTACCACCACAACTAGCTAGAGTCCAAAATGTCTTCCATGTTTCTATGTTGAGGAAGACACATAACAAACATGCACCAACGATCGATTGGGGACAAGTTGATTTGATGGAAGATGTGTCTTACGACGAGCAACCTATTTAGATCGTGGATAGGAAAGTGCATAAGCTTCAGAAGAAAGAAATTCCGTTGGTTCAAGTTTAGTGGCAATTCCATGGAGAGCAGGAGTTGACTTGGGATCAAGAGGACTATATGATGGAGAACTTTCCATTTCTCTTCGAACCATAAGGTATGACTTTATTTTACTTTTAAGGACGAAAGTTCTTTAAAATTGTAGATGTTGTGACGACCCAAAATCCAATAAACCTGCCCTAAGGCAATTTAGTAAATTTTCAAACCCTAAACTAATGTAGCCCTAATATAAATTAAATTTGAAACCAAAGCCTACTTTTTCTTTGAAACTTTAACTACGAGAGGAAAAAGGGAGATCGAAGTCTAACTCCAGGAGAACACAAATCAAAGCTACACGCATCTCCCATATCCTTTTAATCACGTTTTAAATTAAAATCAAACTTGAAAATTTACAAAAATGGTGGTTTGTAGCGTTGATGAGGCGACCGACGGCCCTAGCGGCAAGCGGCGGCTTCGTCATCGCCATCGGCGATGGCCTCACCGCCGCCGCCGGGAAAGTGGGGGCACCACCAGGCGGCCCCCACCTTTGATGCGATAGAGAAGGGGAAGGTAGTGTCGTGACCACCCCCACCCCTCCACGAGCATATCAGCCATGAACGACCGACGTTGGGCACCTTCCCTTGTCGATGGATGTAATGACCGTAAAATCTAACTCATGTCACGTGTCATTTTAGGGTCGTACGTGGGACTCACTTGTCGTGATATGTATGTCCAAATCTCGAGAGTCGACACTGAGGTATGCTATTTTTGTTTGATGCTTGTATTATGTATTATACATGATTGAACAATTTAAGCTAATTAATCTCGAAAATGAGTGGGTAAGGTACACGCAGGACATATCGGTGTCGAGATGAGTGGAGACGTACCTCGAGTTGCGTGTCGATGTAGGACCGATGTAGCGACTTATGAGGTAAGTTGAATGTGACTTAATGTTGGTTTTGTAAGTAGTTGGTCACATTTGAATAAACATTAATGTGCCTAAGTTAGATAAATAAATTAATAAGCATATGATCTGCATCGCGATATGTATACCAATCAAAAGGTCAATGGAGTCAAATTGCGGTGTCATTTAACCGTGACTTAGGAAATTATTGAATGAAAGTGTACCATAAGATATGTCTCGAGATACGTGTGCACAAAAGATCAAGGGCCAAGGTTCAATCTTTATCTATACATATATAAGTCAACATATTAATCTTCTCATCATCATAATCGGTTAGGCAAGGAAGAAGAAGAGAAAGAGAGGTTGCTTTGGAGTGATCAAGGAGAAGAAGAGGTGAGCAATTTAGTGAAGGTTGGTGAAGAAGAAGAAGATCATCAAGTAAGGTAACTTCTCCACTTCATTTACATAGCTAATTTTGTGGATTCATGGGATTTGATGTTGTAGTGGCTGTTTTTACGTTGGGGTTGATGTTAGGGACCTTTAGTAGGATGTATGAGGGGTCCAAAGGCATTAACAAGGCCTATGTGTAGAGGAAACCCCGAATTCGAAATGCAAAATTCTGGGTTATGCTGCACATAGCGTGCTAGGTAGATAATCTAGCACGCTAATATTAATTAGCGCGCTAGATATGAGAAGTAGTGCGCTAATGTTGAGATTAGCGCGCTAGAGGTTTAAGGTAGCGCGTTAAAGTTGGAAATTAGCACGCTAATGTCAGAATTAGCGCGCTAATTACCTTAGCAGTACAAAAATATGAAATTTGGAAAAGTTCCTTAAACACTCTAAATCGGAGTAATACCCTAAGTAAAGGTTCCAACACACTCAAAAGCCTATAATATGATGTCAGGAACATAAGGAAGAGCTACGGGGATTCAAAAACGCGTTTCGGAGTGTCAGGAGAATTGGATAGACTAGGAAGAAGCTTGTGGATTGAGGTAAGTAATATAGCTAGGAAATGCACAATATTTCATTTTAAGCTATTGAATATTGTTGTTCATTGCTTTGTTATCTATCCTTGGAATTTCATTCCAATTGAGTTGTCCGAGGGCAAGAGAGTAAATGGTGATCCTTGGAAAGAATGGCTGGCTGAGGTAACATACCAGAGTTATGACCTCGGGATGCACTGCACTGGATACTAATTTTGATGGGGTGCGAGTTCTTAGCGTGGCTATTCCAGGAAGTCTCACTATCTCGTGGGTTTATGGCTTGTGAGTGTACCAAGTCCTAGAACCCGAGTCTTGATGTTTTGCCAAGACTCCACGACCTATTGGTCGGGACTACTTGTGCCTCTCTGTTTGCATTCCTGGAAACTCATGTATCAATTGCTTTTGATTTATTTACAGTCTTTTATTTATTCATGCTTATTTATACCTTTCTTTCTATCTGCATGAATATAGACTGATTTATTTATTTTGAAATGTTGTTTAGTATCCTACTGACATTAGTTACCTGAGCTCATTATTCTCATGTTTAAGTGAGTGCAGATCCGCAATCGAGTAAGGGGAAGGGGCCAGTACTAGGAGATTTATTGTGAGGACTTTGGAGGGGCCTTCATTCTCACATTTTTTTGTAGGTTTTTGTATTACTTATGTATATTGTTTTTGTCTCATGGGGTATATGGGTTTTGTGAGATACATTAGGACATGATGTTGTATTATGCTTTCTACACTCTAGGTTGTCCTGACTGATTTGTGTAGAGTTGTTTAGATTTATTTATAGTTGAAATAGCTTTCACATAAACTTTGATAACTTACAAATTTTAATAACTCACTAAAAATGTAAAATCTTGTTGCCTTGTAATGATAAATGGTTAGAAAGGCTGATCAGGCTTGCGTTAACGTCGCGAGGATTGACTCGGGGTCCACATAAGTCTAGGCCGGGTGGGGCCCAGTTTAGGTTGTGGAACTGGGGCCGTCATAGTTGGTATCAAAGCCCACGTTTTTATTCTTAACTCAAGAACAACCCACAACCAACATAAGACTCAAATCAATAATAGAGTTAGGATAAAGTTGGAACTTAGAGTGGAACCTTATGATCTTGAATTAAGTCTCAGTTGGGAAGTTAGGAGAGTTGGGGAAATTAAAATTTGACTATATGAGCTATTTAATGTGTTGTATATTATTACTATCGATAGCTACATCATGATTGAGAAATCACATTCTTTGCAGTTTGCGATGACCGATCAGCCCGAGATCAGCGATACCGGTCCGAGTGACGCTCATGAGAGGTTGAATGAGATGTCCCAGCTGGTCACCGCACATGGTTAGTAACTTCAGGAGATTCTCCGATTATTAAGGGCACAAGCTACATAATCGCCTTCTACATCTGCAGCACCAGCCACACATGGCGGGAGTGCGCCGATAATACATGCCACTATTACAACTCCTACAGCGCCGACCAGACTTGGGGACTGGTGAGGGGGTACAGGTTCAGGTTGAGATAGTACCATATTCTCCTTATACACTTGCGGATGATACGGTGAGCACACCGACTGAGGGGAGCACTCGAGCGACAACTGAGGCGAGGCAGTCTCGCGAGTTTCTGAGACATCACCCAAAGAAGTTTTACGAGGGTATGGATCTCGGAGTAGCCGAGAAATTTATGAGGAGTCACGAGAAGATTCATGATGTCTTGGCTACACCAGAGAATTTGAGGCCGAGCATTTCATCAGCTTCGTTGTTCGGAGAGGTTGATGTTTGGTGGCGTAGCATGTTGGCTACGAAGGGGAAGCCCAAGGAATGGGTTGAGTTCAAGAAAAGATTCAATTAGAAGTATTTCCCTCATTCGATCAGGAACATGAAGAGGACCGAGTTTCAAAACATCCGACAGGCTGTCGACGAGACAGTGATGCGGTATATGGGCCGATACTTACGGTTGATGGACTATATCGGAGGCATAGCTGATACAAACGCTGACTAGGCCTACTACTTCATGCATAGCCTGTTGAGTGAGATCGGGTATATGGTGGTGACCACAGCTCTAGGAACTTTAGAGGAGGCTTATGAGAGAAGTATGGTCAGTGAGACATTTCTGAGCATGTTCACTAGTACAGTAGTCGTGGCTCCACCACCATCACCATAAGATGTTAAACCGGGTGGTGACGGGAGGAGGAAAAGACCTAGACAATGGAGGACGAGAGATCGAGCTCAGAGTCTGGGATATGTTGCATCTTAACCTATTACATAACGTACTGCGCCAATACCATTTGCTCCAGTACGGAGTTATATCAGCAGACCACAACTGCCGGCACCGTCAGGTTCTCAGCGACAGTAGTATCGAGGGGTGAGGGCAGTGGCAGTGGTAGTGGCTGGGGAAGAGGTAGTGGTTGAAGGCAGGGGTATGGACGGGGACATAGTGTTCCATTTAGATCAGGATCTCAGAGTACGTGTTGGGAGTGTGAACAACCAGATCATTTCGTCAGTTCGTGTCCACAATTGAGCAGATGGCAGCCACAACAGAGCCATGAACATGTTCATGCTGTTGTCGCGCCAGATCCGGATGCTACCCGTAAACTGATTGAGGGCATGCTTTATATTTACAGTCATTTTATGTATAACATGTTAGATTCTATTTCTACAATATCTTTTATTTCTGGTCGCATGGTAGATGAGTTGGGTTTGAAACCCATTAGACTAGAGAGACCCTTGATCCTTAGCACGGCTGCTGGGGACAAGATATACTCGAACTTGTTATGTGTTGATTGTTCGGTAGAGATAGAGGGTCATGTTTTGCCAACAGATCTGAGAGTGTTGGAGTTCCTTGATTTTGATGCATTGTTGGGCATGGATTGGTTGAGTGCTCATCATGCACAAATCCATTGTTTCAGCAAGAAAGTTACGTTTCAGATTCTCAGATATCTCGAGTTCAATTTTCAGGGAACTTCGACTTGTTTACCTATTACTAGAGGCAATGTAGCTTCTAGCGTAGAAGTCGAGACATTCGCTAGTGTTTTGAGTACAACGAAGAGGGTCAAGACTAGGTTGGAGAAGGTACCTATTGTGTGTGAGTTCCCAAATGTTTTTCCTGCAGAGTTACCAGGATTACCACCGCCTAGGGAGATTGACTTCATCATTGATTTGGTTCCGAGGACCAAACCTATATCTATTCTGCCATACCGGATGGCTCCGAAGGAGTTAAAGGAACTGAGAAGATAGCTTGATGAGTTGTTGGATTTGGGGTTCATTCACCCAAACATGTCACCTTGGAGCGCGCCAGTCTTGTTTGTTAAGAAGAAAGATGGCAACCTAAGATTATGCATTAATTACAGAGAGCTCAATAGGGTGACAGTGAAGAACAAGTATCCACTTCCTCGCATTGACGAATTATTTGACCAGCTGATGGGAGCACAATGGTTCTCAAAGATTGATTTGAGATCTGGGTACCATCAGTTGAGGATTAGAGCAGAGGACAGGGAGAAGACTGCTTTTCGCACTCGATATGGGCATAATCAGTTTACAGTCATGCCTTTTGGGTGACTAATGCCCCAACGATGTTCATGGATCTCATGCATCGAGTGTTGAGAGAGTACTTGGATAGGTTCTTCATTGTATTCATCGACGACATCCTTAACTACTTCAGGACTCATGATGATCACGAGGAGCACCTAAAGATGATTTTGCAGACTTTGAGGATGCACAGGCGTATGTAAAATTCAGTAAGTGTGAACTTTGGCTTACAGTGTCGAATTTCTTGGGCACATCGTCGGAGCCAGTGGAGTGTCAATGGACCCCGCTAAGGTCAGAGCTGTGATAGATTGGCCTACAACGCGGTCAGTGACAGATGTATGCAGCTTCTTAGGGTTGGCAGGCTATTACAGGCGTTTTGTTCAAAACTTCTCGAAGATTGCAGCACCAATGACGCAATTGACAAAAAAAGATATGAGTTTTTAGTAGAACGACAACTGTGAGCAAGCCTTCATGACTTTGAAGGAAATATTGACTACCGCATCGGTTTTGGCACTACCTGAGTCAGGGAAGGGTTTTAAGGTGAACACTGATGCTTCTAAGGTCGATTTAGGTCTGTGTTTTGATGCACGACGGTAGAGTGATTGCCTACGTGTCCTGACAGCTGAAAGTTCACGAAAAGAACTGCCCTACACATGACTTGGAGTTAGCGGCAGTGGTCTTTGCATTAAAAGTTTGGCGTTATTATCTCTAGGGAGAGAAGTTTGTGTTGTTTACCGACCACAAGAGTTTGAAGCACCTCTTCACTCAGAAAGAGTTGAACATGCGACAGAGGCGTTAGCTTGAGTTCCTAAAGGACTATGATTTCTCATTGGAATACCACCCGGGGAAGGCCAATGTTGTTGCAGACGCGTTGAGCCGCAGAAGGCCAGACTCAGAGGTTGTTACTTGCCGCATGACACACTAGTATGGTTTATTTGAGGTGGTCGAGTCGATGTATTCTGTTGATATCTCGACCGGTACCAGAGTGTTGATTTGTTGGCAGATGAGGACTTAAACAATGTTGATTTAGAGTGTACTTGGGGGTCAGCAAGCAGATAAGCAGTACCAGAGGTTCTTAGAATTTGCTCAGAGTCCGTATCATCCAGATTGGAGTTAGTTGACAGACCCATGCCTGAGATTTAGAGGTCGACTGCGGATTTCATCAGTGGCTGCGTTGCAGGATAAGATACTTGATGAGGCTCACCGCTCACATTTTACAGTTCATCCGGGTCAGACCAAGATGTATGATGATGTGCGTCATCTTTTCTGGTGGCCGAGGATGAAGACCGATGTTTCTGATTACGTTCGAGCGTGTGAGGTATGCCAGCGAGTTAAGGCTGAGCATTGGAGGCCTAGTGGGTTATTATAACCACTTCCCATTTCTCGGTGGAAGTGGGGGCATATTGCAATGGATTTTGTCAATGCACTACCTCGATTTCAGCGCGTACATGATAGTATCTGGGTGATTGTGGATAGGTCGACGAAGTCTGCACACTTCTTACCGATCTCTACCACACATCGGGTTGATAGGTTGGCGAGTTTGTACGAACGAGAGATTATTCGACTACATGGCGTTCTGTTATCGAATGTGTTTGACAGAGGGCCACAGTTTACATCTCAGATTTGGCGGAGCATGCAGACACAGTTCGACATGCGGTTGGACCTCAGTACAACCTATCATCCATTGACTGATGGACAGTCGGAAAGACTGATTCAGATTCTCGAGGATATGTTGAGGATGTGTGTGTTAGAGTACGAAGAATCATGGGAAGAATATCTTCATTTATGTGAGTTTGCTTACAATAACAGTTATCAGGCCAGTATTAGTATGGCACCGTTTTAGGCACTCTACGACAGACCATGCATATCTCCATCTTGATGGGGCAGTTATAGGGCCTGAGATTGTGGTGGATCACACAGAGAAGATATGACTGATCAGATTGAAGCTGAAGGGTGCGCATGAGAGGCAGAAAAAATATTACGACATGTATCACGATAAGTTAGAGTATGATGTCGAAAACTATGTGTATTTGAAAGTTTCTCCGATGAAGAGTCATAAGAGGTTTGGGATTAAAGGAAAGCTTGCACCGAGGTTCATTGGTCCATTCAGAATGAAGAAACGAATAGGCAAGGTTGCGTACAAGCTGGAGTTGCCACCTTAGTTATCTGGGATTCACCTTGTGTTTCATGTTTAAATGCTTCGACTAGATAGGTCGAAAGAGGGCGGATGGCCGATAGTGGTTTTGAGTCAGATAGAATTAAGGGAGGACATTATTTATGACGAGCAACCTATTCATATTCTGGACCGTAAAGTGAAGATTCTGAGGAACAAAGAGATCCCATCAGTTTTGTCAAATGGCAGCATCACGGAGATGAGGAGCTGACATGGGAGCTCGAGTCATACATGCACGAGTACTTTCCCTATCTCTTCTGAGTTTCGGTAAGTTCTTCCCTTGTAAATTGCTTCAATTTCGAGGACGAAATTCTAATTAGTTGGGAATACTGTAACGACCCTAAAATCTAACTCGTGCCGCATGTCATTTCAGGGTCGTATGTGGGACCTACTTGTCATGATATGTATGTCCAAATTTCAAAAGTCAACACCGAAGTATGGTATTTTTGTTTGATGCTTGTACTATGTATTATACATGATTGAACAATTTAAACTAGTTAATTTCGAAAATGTGCGGGTAGGGTACACGTAGGGCATATCAATGTCGAGACGAGTGGAGACATACCTCGAGTTGCGTGTCGACCTAGGACCGAGGTAGTGACTTATGGGGTAAGTTTAATGTGAATTAATGTAGGTTTTGTAAGTGGCTTTAATGTGGTCACATTTGAATAAACATTAATGTGTCTAAGTAAGAGAAATAAATTAATAAGCACATGATGTGCATCGCGATACGTATCAACCAATCAATAGGTCAATGGAGTCAACTTGTGGTGTCATTTAACCATGACTTAAGAAATTATTGAATGAAAGTGGACCACAAAATATGTCTCGAGATACGTATGCACAAAAGATCAAGGGCCAAGGTTCAATCTTTATCCATACATATATAAGTCAACATATTGATCTTCTCATCATCATAATTGGTTAGGCAAGGAAGACGAGAGAAAAAGAGAGGGTGCTGGAGTGATCAAAGAGGAGAGGTGAGCAATTAAGTGAAAGTTGGTGAATAAGAAGAAGATTATCAAGCTAGGTAACTTCTCCACTTCATTTTCATAGCCAATTTTGTGGATTCATGGAATTTGATGTTGTAGTGGCTGTTTTTACGTTGGGTTGATGTCAAGGACCTCTAGTAGGGTGTATGAGGGGTCCAAAGGCATTAACAAGGCCTATGTATAGAGGAAACCCAGAATTCGAAATGCAGAATGCTGGGTTCCTCTGCACATAGCGCTAGGTAGATAATTTAGCGCGCTAATTCTAAACTAGCGCGCTAGAGGTTTAAGGTAGCGCGCTAAAATTGGAAATTAGCACGCTAATGTCAGAATTAGCGCGCTAATCACCCTGGCAGTACGAAAATTCGAAATGTTCAAAAGTTCCTTAAACACGCTAAATCGGAGTAATACCCCAAGTAAAGGTTCCAACACACTCAAAAACCTATAATATGATGTCAGGAACCTAAGGAAGAGCTATGGAGATTCAAAAACGCGTTTCGAAGTGTCAGGAGAATCGGATAGACTAGGAAGAAGCTTGCGGATTGAGGTAAATAAACCAGCTAGGAAATGCACAATATTTCATTTTAAGCTATTGAATATTGTTGTTCATTGCTTTGTTATCTATCCTTGGAATTCTAATTGAGTTGTCCGAGGGCAAATGAGTCAACGGTGATCCTTGGAAGGAGTGGCTGGTTGAGGTAACATACCAGAGTCATGACCTCAGGATGCACTGCACTGGATACTGATTTTGACGGGGTGTGAGTTCTTAGCGTGGTTGTTCCAGGAAGTCTCACTATCTTGTAGGTTTAGGGCTTGTGAGTGTACCAAGTCAAAGAACCCGAGTCTTGATGTTTTGCCAAGACTCAACGACCTATTGATCGGGACTACTTGCGCCTCTTTGTTTGCATCCCTGGAAACTCATGTATCGATTGCTTTTGATTTATTTACTGTATTTTATTTATTCATGCTTCTTTATACCTTTATTTCTATATACATGAATATAGACTGATTTATTTATTTTGAAATGATGTTTAGTATCCTACTGGCGTTACCTACCTGGGCTCGTTATTCTCATGTTTAACTAAGTGCATATCCGCAATCGAGTAAGAGGAAGGGGCTAGTACTAGGAGATATACTGTGAGGACTTTGGAGCGGCCTTCCCTCTCACATTTTTTGTATGTTTTTGTATTACTTATGTATATTGTTTTTGTCACATGAGGTATATGGGTTTGTGAGATACATTAGGACATGTAGTTGTACATGTTGACTGTGTTATGCAAGGGTTTGCACACTCTAGGTTGTCCAGACTGATTGTGTAGAGTCGTTTAGATTTGTTTAAGTTAAAATAGCTTCTGCATAAACTTTGATAACTTACAAATTTGAATAACTCACTAAAAATGTAAAATTTCGCTGCCTTGTAATGATAAATGGTTAGAAAGGCTGACTAGGCCTGCATTGACGTCGTGAGGATTGACTCGGGTCAACGTAAGTCTAGGCCGGGCGGTGCCCAGTTTAAGGTGTGGAACTGGGGCCGTCACAATGGAGAACTAGGGGCGTTTGGCCCCTGGTTTGAAAACCAAGGGCCAAACACCCCTGGTTGACCGGTCAACTCTAAATAAAATAATAGTAATAATAATAAAATAAACAAAATAAATATGAAAATAAATAAAATAAAAAATAAAAATATAAAACAAAATAAAAGCAAAATAATTACTTTCGAACGGGGCGCTAACACGTCTCCGAGGGAGACCGATCGGGTCCCACCCCTCGATCCTCGCATCAGGCGACGAGGGACCCGCGGGACCCACGCTAGTGGATCCCAACGACCAATAAATGGAAGATTTAATTAATTTAAATTAAAGCATTTATTCGTGAGATGTATTATGGTCGTATAGTGTCGTACGAAGGTTCGCATTGGGCCCCGAGCGTTCCAAGAGGTGTTATACGCGTCGCTGCGAGTCGAGGTATATAAGCGGGGAGCTCCACTCATCTATTAAATATGGCTTGCTATGAGTATAATTAGAATTCACGATCATGATAAAATGACTTGGGATACCTTGGTTGACTTCATGTAAAGCTTTTTGGGGAGCTATACTCATATGGTGGAATCAAGTCACCTTACATGTTTAAGGCCTTCTTGGGGAGCCGTAGTAATACAGTGGAACCAAGTCACCCATTTCTGCAAGGGCCTCTTGGGGAGTCGTGGATGCACAATGGAACCAAGTCACCCGGGCCTCTTAAGGAGCCGTGGACACACGGTGGAATCAAGTCACCCATGCATATTTATATATTATGATGATTGGTCAACAAGGGGAAGTAGTGACAAATGAGACAACGAGCTTGCATTTATATCTATTACATTCTATGTATCTCTCTTGGAACCCCTTTGCATGCAAAAATAGATTTTCTTATGTTTTACAATCCTTGAAACTCCTTATATCTACTTAAGTTGTTCTATGATTATGATATGCTTATTTTATATGAAAATTGATGCCATGCTACAGATTTCAATGTCATCCTGATTTTAAATGCATGCTAGCTTTATTTTGCTTTATAGATATTACTTGCATGTTTAATATTTGAGTGTAGTTCTTCTCTTATTAGGCTCCGTTGGTTCTTTAGCTCACCCCACTTACAATACAGGTCCATCTACGAGTGCGATCGATCGTGGCAATGGGAAGGTCGTTTCTTGAAGTCTCCTTGCTTTGTGAGAATTTGCATGAATCTATTATATATTTATTTGATTTTTCAGAACAATAAATTTGGGTTGTAACTTTAGGTAGATTATTTGGGGTAGTTTGGTACCCTCCTTATCTATTTTGGATTATTATGGAAGTCTTAGGGTTGTTTTGGAAACTTATTGGGATGGTTGAAATTGTTCAGACTTTTGAACACTTTTCACTATGATTAGATGATTTATGAGATTATAGTTTTGATTTCATATCCGCATTTATTTCCCTATATGGTTAGTATGTTGTTCCACAGGTTGAATTAGGCGTGTCGACTGTTATTTTGAGTCTGGTTCAGGTATCGGGCTTGAGTAACGGTTTGGGTCGGGCGACCCTATTTCATGTGAGGGTCGTTTCATATATGTATATATAATATAGTTTATATATAAATATATAAATTAATCATATAGTTTGAATTAAATAAGTGTATACTTTGGATTCGCCTCGAGATACGCGTAGCATGATCATCGAGGATCAGTTGAAATGGTTGGACGATTTATGGCTGATGTTGAGGTGTTACATGCCTCGAGATGCATCGAGATGTGTGCTATCAAATCTTGAGGAAGATCAACATATAGCATAGGAATACTTAAATCTTTAGATTTGCCTCAAGATTCGTGCGATGCGAATCTCGAGAAAATCTTATATTTATCCAAACAAGATACACCGCCTAATTCAACTTTGCTTTGGAACAAAGATTGACCTCGAAATATGTAGTACGTATCTCTAAGAATATCAAATTTATAATGACCATTAGACTTGTCTCAAGATTCGTGCTATGCGAATCTCGTGAAAATCTTAACTTTTTAATTTGCAAATAGAAGTTCATTCACATTTTTAGTTTCGTACGCACAGAGAGATCGAGATAATGAAGGAAAAACTAGACCGAATGGGAGTGAGACCGAGGTAGGGAAAAAAGACCGAGAGAAAGAGATCTTGAGATCGAGGTAAGTGTGTGTGTGTGTGTGTGTGTGTGTGTGTGTGTATGTGTTTGTTGTTTGTTGTTTGTTGTTGTTGGGTTTTTGTTGTAGGTTTTTGTGAGATTTGTTAATGGAGGTTAGTGCTTTGAGGAAGATGAACATGATGGATGGGAGGCTCAGTCCGAGGAAAGAGACTACTTCCTAGCTGTCTCCCTTGCCGAGACACCTTTGGGGTTGGGGCCAAACCCAACTCCAATGAAAAATCAAATTTAAAAAATAAATAAAAACAAGGGTTGTTTTCGTGAGGAAAAAGAAGATGGGGTTTGACCCCGGACAGGATCGAACTGGGTCCAGTTTCGGGGTCAAACGCCAATTAAAAATAAAAGATGAGAAAAATGCTAGAAATTCATAAAAATTTAGAGAAAATGAGAAAAATTAAGAAAAAAATATATATTTGAGCCAAATAAATTGAAATTGTGTGTTTTTATGAAAAATAAAGATTTTGAGATTTTATTGAGAATTTTTATCAGGTATTTTTATCATAGGGTGTGTTTGATAGCAAAGAGAATGTTGAATGAGAAAATTATTTTCTTCAACAAATCTTTTTAGAGAATTTTTTAAAGAAAATTTTCTCATTGTTAGTTGATTGCACGTGATAAAATTTTCCTTTTCAACTAATTAAGCAAAATGGGACCCACAATTTCTTCTCCAAAATCAAAATCATTCATTCCCTTAAAACCAATGAACCGGCTTCACCTCCATAACCATACAATGCATGCCTCAAACTTCACCCATGCAAACTTTGACTATACTTCACCTCTAATCTATTTTCAATTTTAATAGCAACACCACTTTCAATTCTTATCAATGTCATGGAACCATTGCATCCCAATATAAAAGGGCCCAAAACTCACCCAACTCACATGCCACACCAAACCCCAAATTTTCAAGATAAAACTCTTGGGGAATGCCCACCAAGTGACCAAACATACATTCCAATCAGTCGAGAAAAACACCAGCCCCTTTTCCATGGCTCTCATGAACTCGGATGACAACCCCTTAATAATGTAGTGTCCATTGACTAGTTTGGGCATGAACAACACAGATTTGATGGTTGAAACCTTGTCCTAGGTGTTTTCTGGTGGCTCGACGATAATATTGTAGGCAGACTAGGCCACGACGATTGAAAGAAAGAAGTAGGAGTCGAAGATATAATTCACTCGAGCGTGAAATTGAGAGAAAATCTCGATTTTCCAAGCCATCAAATGAGTAAAATAAATGAGGAAAATTAGGAGGTGTGATTTTTTTTCTCTAGGCAGTTACAATGCTATCAAACAATGGAAAAAATGGTTACACAAAAAAGTAAATAATTTTCCATGATTTTTTTCATTTTCTTCGCTAACACACTCTAATGCGTGCTACGATACCTGAAAATGTTCGAAATTTGGAAAATTATTTTAAAGCCTTGTGTAGATTAAATTTTTATTATGAATCACAATTTAGAGTTAAAATCGAGATCCGAACATCCGAAGAGTTGATTTGGAGGGATTTCGGGGTTCGGGTCGAGTAGGACCGATAAATATAAAAAAATTAAAAAAATTATATTTAAGCGTACACAACGTAATTTTCGATACCGAACAATAATTGAGTTAAAAATGAAGTCCGGGCATCAAAGAACTTATTTTGGAAGAATTTGAGAGGTTTCGGGACATGATTGAGTCAATTAAATTGCAAATAATTAGAAAAATTGTGAAGTTGTTGTGGAGGCTTATTGAATTTATAAATGAATTGTAGGACTGCAATTGGAGCCCGTGTAGACTAGTTTACCGACTTAGAGCGCAAAGGTGTTGCGATATCGCGTTTGTAAGGTTAAGTAAGTCTCATAGTAACCTTTACATTGTATGATTATAATTTGTATAAATTGTATTGATCCTTGATATCTGCATTTTTGTAGTACATACATACACGGGTTGGGAGGATAAGGTGTTTCGAGTCTCTTTATAAGGTCTACTTGACTATATTATAGGGTATAACTATTTAGTGTCTAACTGACTATGTGCACAAGGTATATTAAGCTACCTGATTGTGTATTACAGGGTAGATCAAACTTATAGTGTCTACCTGACTGTGTACAGAGTAGAACTATATTATGCTTGAGAGACTAGAGTCACTGATACTCTGCATTATGTGATTATCATGAGATCACGTTGAACCATATCATACTTTGATATACTTGATGAACGAGACTCGTTTGGTTATTCTCCTCGAGCATGAGTCCTTATTATTGTTTACTTACCACTTTCAGAGAACGTTATCTGATTGTGGTCGGATAACAAAAACAGGATGGATTCACGATTGTATTTAAATTCCTTGGATTATATTCTTCGTTTTATCTCTTGGATTATTATGCATTTGATTATTACAAGTGTACTGGATAGTGTGAGATTTACTTATCTGACATTATTGAATTTTTATAATTGGATAATGACAGGTTCTAGCAGCGACAAGGGAAAAAGAAAGCTTTGCGACTGTATGTGACTTGCTTAGTTATTTTCTCTCTGTATGTCTTATTTTTTTAATATAATATATTGTATAAATGGGGTTTTGATTTTGAGTATGATTATGATTTCTTTTGTGGCTAGAATGGTTTTTGGACGAATTGAGATAACTTTTGAATTGAGGTAATGATAGTTTAAAGTTTTTAAGACTTCAGATCAGGTTGGAATGAATATATAGTTTTGTTCATGTGATATATATTGTTATGGGTGGATTGTGAGTCCTTCAGCATTTCCACCAAAGCTGAGCAGGTTTTGTTGAAGATTTTTTGAAGGCCAAGATTTTCAATGTAGGATTAGAAATAGAGGAGGTGATGTCGAAAAATTTTTACGAAATTTTTGAGGATAATGTAACCAATCTAAATAAACTAAGGATTATTAAATTCATTTAAATGAACTTTACAGTTTAATATTCAGTTTAGAATCCTTTGTAGTTAATAAAGTTTCATTTGAAGTTTACAAGATCTAATTTTTAAATGTTTATTGATGAAGAGGTTAAGGTTGCTAGATTATCAAGGGATTAAGGTAATCTAGGTCGGTCAGATGCCCTAATTAGGTGGGGTCCGACAATGTTGGTATCAGAGCCCATGTTTGGCTCAATTGAGGAAAAAAACTTTAGTTGGGAAGCAAAGGGTGATTGAGAAATTAATTAGTTAGGAAGTAATGCGATGGAACAGGGTTAAAAAGTTTAAAAATTTATGAATTATGTTATATTTGTATTGTATGTATGTATTATCGCTAGATATGCGATAAGAAGTTTATTCTCCTTGTCCGTTTGATACTTAACTCGTAAGATTGGACGAGTAAGATTAGAAACGGATAATTAAAAGAGAGAATAAGCTTGTGAAACGAAGTTGAGTGTAAATGGATGTGAAATGGACTTGTGAAGTATGAATTCACAGAGGTGTTGTAAATAGTTCGATATTAGTATCACTGATGAAAGTATCAGTTATGAAACCAATAGGAAATTGGTTAAAAGGAAAGTCCAAATGATTCATGTATGTAAACACTGAACATATATTTCTTGGAAATCGGAATATCGAGCTATTACAATTTTTAAGTGCTCAGGAAAACATTAAAATAGACTTAAATTAAGTCTCAAGTGATTAAGAATCGTTTGGAAAACGTACATAATACGAAATTGAGACTTTTGGGAAGCACAATATATGAATTATCTTAGGTTTTAGAATAAGGTTAGTACCAGTTGCATGGTTAATTCGAGAATGCATATTTTATAAAATATTGGTTTAATTCATAACCAATCGAAGGTTAGTTGCTTTTGAAAATATCGGGTAGCCCACCATCCAGCAATTTAATTAATTCAGTTGATCGATTAAGGCCGGGGAAGGCCGGCCTATATATAGTAGCAGATTAGCAATGTGTTTAATTAGGTAGATAAGTCTGTACAATTGTTTTCTATTAAATATCTTTGCATTTATGTGGCCCATGAACAGCTAGCGAGAAGTGGTTCGAAAATAAATACTATTGTACTGACATGATAGTTACAATATAATTTATATGTACCATGCTCTCCCACTAGTGCTTTCTTCTTTCTCTTGTTTTAATTTTATAGTTCTTGGTAGGGATATGTGGTTTTCACAGCAGTTTGTGGCGTGGCATTGGGCATTAAGAAGATGGTTGTGTGGTACTATTGATGTGAATTAGCTTGGTGCCTCGCATAGTGCACGTGGGGCGTACTGCCATGGGGCGTTGGAATATGTCTTCGATCCTAGTATCAAAAATGGTGGCGATGAGGCCGAGGTATGTTTCAGCCATGGTCTTTCCTGATTGGATTTTTTTTTTTTTTTTTGAATATTATTTGTGAGACTCTTCAGGTTGGGCCCAACTTAACCACTTTCAACTCTTAAAGCCTCGGTTTTAGTTGGGAGAAGTTAATCACTTATATATATATATATATATACACTTCATTTCAACCCCATGGACCGAAAGTCGCAGGCTCTGATAACGTGCAAAATTTCATTTCGAAGTTTCATTTAATCAATGTGCATGGGACTAACTTTCGGTCAACACATCTTCAATATTGTTGAACCATTCATTTGTATATATATATATATGTATAGCATTCTTTGTAAATAGCATGGAGGATAAACAATCCTATAGTGTATTCAACTTTGTGATCAATAACCCAAGGATGGGTTGACGCAGTGACAGGGAGAGCGTTCACTGATGAAGAATTCCGGTGCAAACCTTACTGCTGGTGCCTTGCATCCTGGATACCCTCGATTCTCAAAAAAAAAAAATAAATAAATAAAGAAAACAATTACTCACCCCTTGTGTCTTCTTGATGAAATCATCTTCATCTAAGGAGGATAAAGATTTCAAGCTTCCAGGTTAAACGACGAATAACAACTTAGACATTACTGTCACTACAATAAAATTATCTTTTTACAACACTTAATTATGTTGCTAAACAATATGTTATTAAAACTTATTAAATTTTAAAGTAACATATAACTTAATATTGTTTATGAAAAAAATAGTTAATGATTGAGTAAATATTATAAAACAAAAAAGTTTATTAAATTTACAAATCATTACACATTAATTTCTTAATTATAGATACAAGGTTGTTAATTATAGATACAACATTGTATTGCAAACTTTTTAGATGTTGTAATTAAAAACATTTTTTCATGTGGCGTTTAAGAGGTGGGCTAGTTTAGGTATTTTTAATTTTTTTCTTACTAATCTTCTATATATGTAAAGGAATTGTTTTTGTAAGAAGATCTCACAATGTGACACGAGGCATACGAGAAGCTCCCACGGATTGACACGTGACATGATGATGTTACAATTTCTATTTTGCTAGTTTAGGTAATTTTTATCACACGTGGCATATTTATACTAATCGTTGTCCCGCGCTTCGCGCCCGGAAGAAACCGAGTATTAGTATTTGTTCAAAATACATTAATCTATAACTCAATGAAAATAACTTTGATGAGAAAAAGAAATTAAACACACGTAAATTTATTCACATTACAGTTGGACTTGATGACACGACGAATGAGGTGATGACGTGACGATTTAATTTTTATATTTAGTAATGTTTAATATGATTTTAAAAAAGGAAGGCAATGAGGTATCGAATAAGGCTACATATTGGGCATGCCACGTGGCTCGTCGAGAAGGCTTGAAAATGAAGATGTAGGCTATTTGTTCAAAATACATTAATCTATAACTAAATGAAAATAATTTTGATGAGAAAAGGAAAGTAAACACAAAGCGAATGGGATGTCACGTGTAAGACGTAACTTTATCCCCATTAGAGTTGAAGTTGATGACACGATGAATGAGGTGATGACGTGGCCATTTAATTTTCATATTTAGTAATGTTTAATAGGGTTTTAAAAAATGAAGGTAATGAGGTATTGAATAAGCCTACATATTGGGCATGCCACGTGGCTCGTCGAGAAGGCTTGAAAACGTCACGTGGCACACCTAAGATGTAGGCTTAATATATATATATATATAGAGTTAGAGTTGAAGTTGATGATGTGGCAAAAGAGTTGATGGTGTGGCGAATGGGATGCCACATGTAAGACGTAACTTTATTCCCGTTAAAGTTGGAGTTGATGACACGACGAATGAGGTGATGACATGGCGATTTAATTTTTATATTTAGTAATGTTTAATAGGGTTTTAAAAAAAGAAGGTAATGAGGTATTGAATAAGGCTACATATTGGGCATGCCACGTGGCTCGTCGAGAAGGCTTGAAAAGGCCACGTGGCACACCCAAGTTGTAGGCTTAATATATATAGATATAGATTATAGTTGGAGTTGATGACACGACGAATGAGGTGATGACGTGGCGATTTAATTTTTATATTTAGTAATGTTTCATAGGGTTTTAAAAAAGGAAGGTAATAAGATATTGAATAAGACTACATATTAGGCATGCCACGTGGCTCGTCGAGAAGACTTGAAAATGTCACATGGCACACCCAAAATGTAGGCTTAATATATATAGATTAAAGTTGGAGTTGATGATGTGGCGAAAGAGTTGATGGTGTGGCGAACGGGATGCCGCGTGTAAGACGTAACTTTATTCCCATCAGAGTTGGAGTTGATGACACGACGAATGAGGTGATGACGTGGTGATTTAATTTTTATATTTAGTAATGTTTAATAGGGTTTTAAAAAAGAAAGGTAACGAGGTATTGAATAAGGCTACATATTGGGCATGCCACGTGGCTCGTCGAGAAGGTTTGAAAATGTCACGTGGCACATCCAAGATGTAGGCTTAATATATATATATATATATATATATATATATATATAGAATGACACGACGAATGAGGTAATGACGTGGCGATTTAATTTTTATATTTAGTAATGTTTCATATGGTTTTAAAAAAGGAAGGTAATGAGGTATTGAATAAGGCTACATATTGGGCATGCCACGTGGCTCGTTGAGAAGGCTTGAAAATGCCACATGGCACACCCAAGATGTAGGCTTAATATATATATAATATATATTAGAGTTGGAGTTGATGACACGACGAATGAGGTGATAACGTGGCTATTTAATTTTTGTATTTAGTAATGTTTAATAGGGTTTTAAAAAAGGAAGGTAATGAGGTATTGAATAAGGCTGTATGTTAGGCATGCCACGTGGCTCATCAAGAAGGCTTGAAAATGCCATGTGGCACACCCAAAATATATGCTTAATATATATAAATATATAGATTGATGTTTCTATTTTTATTTTTTTTCCTATTTTTTAAGTATATAATATACGTTATCTTAAAAAAAAAGTATATAATATACGTTTAATTCGGAGATTTATGGGCAATTATTTTCGTTGGTTCAGTTAGGTGTTGACACTTTTGTTTTTCAACAAATTTATTTTCATATAATATTTTGATAATTTGTCTTGTCGAGCGTGAAGCGCGGGATGCCGACTAGTCTATATATAAAAGAGTTCACAACAAGGTGTCTTAGGCTGTAGCCTTAGGCAACCTTGTATGTGGCTCCGTCCATGCTGCACAAATGGAGGAGCGTAGGCAGGTGGTTTCACAAGAAATCGAAACTATGGTCTAAGTGGGAGTTAACAAAGACCTCTAAATAGGTCTCAACTGCATAGAGACTCGATGTTGTCATGCTAGAAGCAAATTCATCTGTCATATCTCAAACCTAAATCTCACCAATGCGTACATAACCTATATAATTTTAAGGATAAAGATTGGTTAACCCACTTTGAATACCGAGATTGAGCACCTACCCACTCGGTACCTATGCGATCACGCCTCAAGGTGTATCGCATGAGCACTGAGTGGATAAGTGCCCAATCTCGGTGCTTAAAGTGGGTCAATCTAGCATGCTCCTAATTCTAAGCAAGAGTTATAAAGTTTTGATCTATTTGACCTACCCAATGAAGATCAAACAAACTGACTGCTTGAAACAAAATAGAAGAATCTTCAAAAATTTGTAGATTGAAATAATTGGGGAACCATTCGAATTATTGGGTCAATACTAATCTGCAATTTTTATTTTATTTTTATTTTTTATATTCGTGGCTGGGTATCCATGCAAACCGACTATATATTCCTATGAGACCCTGAACATACCTCAGTGACCCAGACAATCTTGACACAGCGGGAAATTGAATTTCAATTTGAGCAATGCCTATCAAATCTCAGTGCACCATATTAATCTCTTTTAATCTCAGTGCACTGATATAGTGCACTATATCAGTGCACTATATTGAGTCTCACAAAACTTCAGAAGAAGAAAACTTAAATAAATGCTTTCAAAAGTTTAAGAACAATTTAACCAAGAAAGGCTTTTAAGAGTTTAAGAACAATTTAACCAGTATAACCCACCAATTTCATACTTCCCTTGAAACCACTCATTGCTGTTTCCATGTCTACAGACTACAGAGAAAACAAAATCCTAGTTGAAATGTCTACTAACTAATATTTACACTAAAATGCTCCCCCTCTTGATTCCAAGAACCTAGTTGATTCGATGTGAACGCGACACCACGGTGTGACGAGTTTACATTAGTGACTCGACTACATGTGTGGGGAATAGAGGTTTCTTTCAGGGACGACGGGTTTTTCCCCTACTACACTGGTAGTGATTTTTTTTTACTTTGTTTTAGGGAAACACATTGTTTCTCGCCGTATATTATTGGCTATAATAAAATAAAGTCTTGTTTATATCCAAAAAAAAAAAAAAAAAAAAAAAATGCTGCCACTTCTTCTTAGCTTCGATTCTTTTGACGAGCTCATTCAGCATTGATTCTAAGATGTTGGCATGCTTCAGTAATGCTATTTAATTAATGATGAAACAAAATATCAGTAATTGTCTGAGCCCAAAAGAACAAAAACAAAATAGCTAGCCATCAACTCAATTACTAATGAGACTTGTGTTTGCCTCATTCCCAAGTGCAACCAGGCAAGAAAGATTTTTGAGTTTAGACCAATTAGTCTCATAACATCTCTCTATTAAATCTAATCAAAGATCCTAGCCAAGGGACGTGAAGAATGTTTTGAACTCTACCATAGCTCAAGAAGAAGCGGCATTTGTGGGAGAACGTCAAATGCTTGATTTGGTGCTGATTGCTAGCGAATTTATCGAGGAATTAACCAAATAAAGAAGAATTCAGAAGTGGTTCTTATATTAGATTTTGAAAAAAAACATATGATAAAAGCGAGTTGGGAATTCCTGGATTTTGTTTTAAAGAAGAAAGGCTTTGGGTGCAAATGGATTCAAGATGTGTAAGATTGGTATCTTACTCTATTATTGTTAATGGAAGACCAAGGGAAATGAAAGCTCCAAGAAGATGAGAACGTCCAGCCTTGTATTACATTGATTATTTTACAGTTACAATCATGATTACAAACACGAGCACACAACAATAACTGAAGACTAGTTACAAAATAATTGATTATTTATGTTCTCCAACACCAATTTATGACTCCATTAGGACACAATTCAGTTTGGTTACTACAACTTAACACCAAATTACCCGGTGTTCGATGTATCGAACCTTGACATGCATTTCGAGGTGCGTCATAGCTCGCCTATTCGATATGTTCGACTTAGCCTATAATTTTATTAATCATTTCCTTGACTAAATATGTGAACATTTTTTTTTTTGATAAATTGGAGGCAATACTCCTTTTTACACCAACCAAGGTTTGAACCCAAGCTCTCTTACTTCCAAATCTCATACCAAACCATTGGGCCACCCAAATGGTTAGACTAAATATGTGAACATTTTAAATGAATTGATCATGTTTCCCTAGTGTACCCATACTTCGCTTACCCGATTGCCCACATTGACACTCTATACGATGCGAGCACCCGTTACATAATCTCACTCGATATATCAATATTTTAGTACACAGATGCGATGCAATATGACAATTAACAATTCAAACACTATGCATTATAACAACTATCACGCAAAAAAATAATTATTTTAGTCTATTGATGTGTGCCTAGTGTTATGTATTGTGTAGACTTACTAAGTCGGTTTGTACAGTTGTAGGCGTCGAGACGAGAGCGGGGACACGCCTCGAGTAGCGTGCGAGCCGGGGAACCGGGTAGTTAGCATTTTGGTAAGTCTTATTTAATACTAATATGAAATAAGGAATTACTTATAAGCCTATGATTGTGTTTGTTAATGTAAATCAAATTATTGGCCTATAGTTGAGTAAATTAAATGGAAAGCATAGGATTGGTCTAGAGATATATTGGCACTTTACTTGGCATTTCATTTCTATTAATTGTTGTCCTTGCATAGTCCTTTTGACTATTTTGCCTTTGTATTCTTATATCATGTGTTCTTTGTGTCTATGCTCACTTGATGAGTCTAGTTTGCATGATATTCATTCATTTTATTTGATTCATTGATTATATCCAATGCTATGTCTATTCTTGTTGTTTTAAATAAGAATTGAATGATAAATAGCATGCTATTAGGCTAGTGAATATCTTATAAATGTTTAAGATGACTTGTATTCTTTATTTGTTTAGGTGTGTAGATGTGTCTATGCCTTGACAATCCATACTTGGTATTTCTTGAAATTTAAAAAGTAGTTTTCGCATTTAGGTCCCGTACTCGATCGAGGTGTGCGCGACTCACGGGGTGAGAGAGTGATTTGGTTTACATGTTGTTTGATCACTAATATTATATATTAAGGTGATGTTCCTTCTTAGCCCTTGATCTCTATGGATTTATGTATCCCGAGGAACATCTAATGGTCCACCTCTTGCCATATATCCCACTAACTCCCACTATCTCAACTTCAAGTGACACCATTTCATTACTCACCTAGTTCCTAGATGTGCTAATGTGTATCTCTAGACCAATCATATGCTTTCCATTTAATTTACTCAACTATAGGCCTTTAATTTGATTTACATTAACAAACACAACCATAGGCTTATAAGTAATTCCTTATTTCATATTAGTATTAAATAAGACTTACCAAAATGTTAACTACCCGGTTCCCCGGCTCGCACGCTACTCGAGGCGTGTCCCCGCTCTCGTCTCGACGCCTACAACTATACAAACCGACTTAGTAAGTCTACACAATACATAACACTAGGCACACATCAATATAAAAATACGATATACCTCGGCCACGTGCTCGGTTGGTGCACGTATCACAGTGTAGGTCCCACGTAAAGGGTCGATGATCATGATTAAGGAATTAAAACGGGGGTTAGAGATTTGGGTCGTGACAGGTAGCTTGTGGCTTTGAACCTTCCCTAGTGTAACACCATCGGGTTTGCTAGCTAATCAGTGAACACGATGTAATGTTCAGCCGTTTGTGCAAACCAAAACAACAATGTACACACAACCCACTTCCGACAATTTGAGTTCCTCGGTTGTGTTCGTTAATATGGCCCTGAACAACTCCCGGATTCATGAGCGCTTTAGAGAATTCAAGCTTTGAACATTCTCATAGAATCAGCCCTGTTCACACTCACATAGGTAATTTCTATTAAAAGTATCATGCTATACCCCTCAAAAAATTATGACATAGAAATCATTAAAAGCAAAGCTTATCCTCAATAATTTTGCAGGCATTACTATAACATCATAGGAACAGGTTGGAATTAAATTCCATAGTGATATACCAGATTCCATTATTTAGTTGTCCTTTTTGAACCTAGATATTGAGATCTCCAGTCAACTAGGTTGAGTATCCACAATGGATTCTATTTTATAGGCTTTAATCCCATTCCCCTTGATAAACAAATTACTTGATCTCTAGGCAAGCCTTTAGTTAGCGGATCCGCAAGGTTGTCTTTTGACCTTATATAATCAATGGAAATTACTCCATTCTCAAGTAATTGTTTACTGTGTCATGTCGTCGACGTATATGTCGTGACTTACCATTATACATTTTATTATGTGCTTTCGCTATAGCAGACATACTATCACAATGGATACAAATGGTTGACACGGGTTTCAGCCAACAAGGAATATCTTCTAACAAATTTCTAAGTCATTCGGCTTTTCTTCGCCAGCTTTATCTAAAGCTATGAATTCAGATTCCATAGTAGATCTAGCTATGCACGTTTGATTAGAAGATTTTCAGGATATGGCACCACCTCCAAGTGTGAAAACATACCAACTTGTAGATTTAGTATCCTAAATATCTGATATCCAGTTAGCATCACTATATCCTTCTAGAACTGTAGGATATTTTGTATAATGTAATCCATAATTCGTTATGTACCTTAAATATCTAAGTACTCGTATAATTGCTTTCCAATGATCTTTCTCTGGATTACTAGCAATTCGACTTAATCGATTCACTGCACATGTTATGCAGGTCTCGTACACGACATGACATACATTATACTGCCAAGTATGCGTGCATACTCTAATTGATCTATGGATTGCTCTTTATTTTTAGTTAGATGGTCATTAACATCCATTGGTGTCTTTATTGGACTTGTATCATATTGAACCTATTCAATATCTTCTCAATATAATGAGATTGCGACAACACTAATCCAATTGCTATCTTAGAAATTTTAATTCCTAAAATAACACCGGCAACTCTCATATCTTTCATCTCAAAATGTCGTGTCAACATTTTCTTTGTGGATTTGATTATAGTTTTCTCATTAATTATAATCAACATATCATCCACGTATAGACAGACTACTATGACAAAGCCTTTAGGTGTGTCTTTGACATATACACACTTGTCACATTCATTGATTTTGAAACCATTTGATAACATGACATTGTCAAATTTTATATGCCAATTGCTTCAGCTTGTTTTAATCCATATAAAGATTTATATTGTTTGATTTTTACAAGATCAGCTTAAAGCGGCGTATTCTTGTCTGTTGCAAAACAATGACAGATCAACCAATGACAACGACTTTTTCTTTGTTGATCAAATAAATCAACAACATATTTGGTCTCACAGTCTTGATTTGGAATGGTAATTTTTTAAAAATTACAGTTCACGCGATAAATAGTAAATTGAAATCCCGCGATAAAAATCTGCGCAAAAAACAATTTTTCCTGCTGCAATTAAAACGAAAATTGAGAAATTGTTTGTATATTATCAAAATTTGACAAAAAATATCTACAAAATGTGGAGATTAACATTTCATAATTAACTAGTAGTATACTATATACTACTAGATGAACATTATCCAACAAAATACAAAATACTACACAAATTAAGATGGCTACACAAATTAATTTACATATATATCTACAATGTCAATCCCACACTCTTACCCAATTGTGTCACCGATAGAAGATAGACACCATACAATTTCTGGGGCTAGGAGTGCGTGTCCCATCCAAATCCTGAAAAGGAATAACTTGAACAATATTCGAAATGCAATCAAAATATTCAAACACAAATGAAAAAATCCTAAAATTAAGCCTTGCTCATCGACCTCATACATAAAAGATCGCACACAGCGACACACACAAAAATTTCCAACTCAAAAGGGAATGAAAGAACTTCCATACATGACATTCCATGCATTTTCTCAATTTTTTCCTCTTGTACATTCATTCATATAGAAGAAGTTAAAAACATAAAATAAGAAACCATGTAGCCCACAAATGAACCATTCTAAAAACTCAAAACAAAAAAATTGAAAAAATCTAATGGCATGAGAACAAATCTACGATAATTTAGCAAATCTCAAAATATGTAACTATTAATTGAAAAAAGTCGATGACATGAAAAAATTCAATGACATGAGAACAAATCTCAAAATATGTCACTAGGTTATGTGTTGGGTTGCATGGAGACACTCAATTTGTTAATAACAGGGTTGCTAAGTAGAGATTAGTGGATAAAATATAGGGAGGACAAATCTCTTAATCTATGCTTGTAAGGGAAATTGCCTGCACTGAATCTCGGGCTTGCTTGCTTGCACAAGGGTTTCCTAATAAAAGAAGTTACTAACATCATATAGAGTTGACTCGCATAACAATAAATATTTGGTAGATAATCTAATATTGTTATGTTTGTTGTGAGGTGTCCGCTTACTCCAACAAACATTGAATCACAGGCCAAGTATTTTCTCATTTTTTCAACAGAATCAGAGAGACTTATTAACATTTTATATGTGGGGATTGAGGATACCAAATCTAGGGATATATGTGTGGATGTGGAGTGTTCACTTGATATTCTAAGTTAAGTATCACTATAATGCACTATTAAACTATGTATGCCATGCACATTTATTTAAGGTATGTACAATAGTTTATGGAAAACAGAACAAACTAAGCTTACAAGGAACATAATCTAATGGGGAAAAAAAGAAATGAATAGGTGGCATAGAATATTGTTACATGTGGTTCAAGTTCCAATATTAGATAACATTGAACATAGAATATTGCTACATGTCCATAAGTCTCGAACTTCAATTAATTTCATAACAAAAATATTCAAACACAATTGAAAATAGCATCACATCCAAGTAAAGTGAAATTGACTACAGTGTTGTTTCAACATATATAATTGTCAAAGCTTAATGAAAGCATCACATGTTAAAATGCAAAGTCTAAGAAATCATTAATTCATTTAACACTAACTTTTACTAAGCTTGCACGTACTCTTTTGATTAAGTTAAGAACATCATGTAATGAAAAAAATTCGATAAAAAGATGACCAATTTGCCAATTTTTGCAATTAAACTCAAGAGATAAATTCATGGTGATGATTTAAATAATAAGCTCAACCTATATAATTGCCTAAGTTATTTTCAGGCCTCACATGTGGGTAAGATATTTTGTGAAAAAAATAAATGGCAGAAGGTTACATACCAAAGGAATCTCTGAAACTTGCAACCCAATTGGTGAGGTAAGTTTGCCTCCCTATGCAACACCCATATCAAATGTCACCTATGTGCACATACCGCAAAAAATGAAGTAATCACATTGACTACATTAGAAGGGAAAAAAATGTGAAGATATACATTACTCGAGAATAACGCTTTACCATTAAACAAGATAGGACATCCAATCACTCTTGCCGTGGCGGTGGTCATGCGGGCGGCATAAGTTGCTCCATAAACTCATCATGATCATCCAAAAGATGACGTTGATCCTCGACATCCTTCTATGTGAGAGGTCCAATGCCCAGGTCGGTGGTCATGCGGGTGCGCAGACCGAGAAAGTGTTATCTCGGTCGTCAAATGACCAGGGTGGTCGTCACTCGAGGACCGAACGCTCTGTTCCTGGTGATGGTGGAGTCCGCGGTGTCTGGAGGCACGTGGGGCCTAATGCCAAGGTGCCGCATCAACAATGCCTCCATACGTGCTAACCACTATCCCGCATCTCTCGAGTTTCTTCCCGGCGTTCCATCTTGTCTCTCTGCATTTGTTCTTGTCTTTCCATTCGCTCCTTCAACGTTTCTTGCAACCTTTGGTGGCCCCGTGGAGCTCTTCCAACTCATGCGATCCGTGCGCCGGTCCTCGAGATGAGCTTGCTCCCCTTGAATATATGCTTTGCGATGATAACCTTGTGACCCTAATCCGTATACACGTCCCTTGACCTCTCGGCACCACCTCGAAGATAAACGACATCCTCGTCAATCGATGTGTTGGACATATATGTTTTTTTAAAAAAAATTTCCCAAATGAAAATACTTTGTTATCGCCTAATTACTAAAGTGTACGTAACTCGTTTCGCTTTATTGGTATTCTAGTGTTTCCTATGCCATATATGTTTTTTTTTTTAATTTTTTTCCCAAATTGTAGTTCATAAATTAGTATGTTATCCACAAGTAATGTGTTTATCTACGGACATGTAAGTTGCTTTTCAATTAGTTATTAGTTATGTCTTCAATTATGATTTTTGGATATGCCTTGCGCCAATGTCGAGAGAGTGAATCCTTATTATTTTGGTTGCTTTCTAATACAATTAATAGCTTTTTAAACTACTCGCATTCGCTTTTTGTCAGGGCTTTGGGCCTCTTTCTTTCCTTGTATTTCAGACTAATTTGTGTGCGAAAAGAGTCACTATTTTGTTCCTCTCTCTATATGCATTTTATGTTTCACATTTTGGAAGGCACTATGTTCTATATTTTTAGAAGTTGGTCATTGACATGTTTTGGTATTACTGTGGCAGTTTCCGATTTTGACAGGTCTTTCATAAATGCTTTTGGACCATGCGTACTCTTTGTCTCCCAGGGAATGATAAGTGGTGGTTTCTCACTAGAGGTTTTCAAGCAATGGGCTCCATCTGAAATGAATCTTATTGCACTTCCAGGGTAATTCCCACCTTTATTGTTGCATGTGGTTATTATTCAATGTCGAGTAAGAAAATCTATTATCTAATGCATATGCTTATTAATTGATGATATGAGTTGTTATGTATCAAATTATATATACTTCATTGATTACTCCGCTAAGACTATTGGCTATCATTCTTTAGTTGGTCTACTTAGCTATCCAAAATGCCAAAGTTGTTGTTAGTCGTAGTTCTCTTAATTTTCTATTGTTTTATTTTGCCCAAGCATTAAAGCCTCGATATGTTTCTTTAACAAAACATTGGAGTTGAATGATTTGTTTTCTGCAATTCTTTTGGCTCTAGAAAATTTAGACTTCAAACATTTATTTTGGCAGATGTGATCAAAACATTGAGTTGAATGATTTGTTTTATCATATTAATTTATGCAAAATCTATTATCTTATCAATTATTACTAATGAAGTATATAACTAAATATATTTTTCTTTGTTTTACAAATAAATATAATTATTCTTCAATTCAACAGATATAAACACTACATTGAGTTTCCAAATATAAATACGTATCAACTAAATGACAATCACAATTAGTAAACATTATAACAATATATATAAGTTATAACTCAATAAGATCTCATTTTTAGTTGGAAATGCATACACTTTATACAATAATTTATACAATGTACATGATTTACTAATTTACTATATTATTATTCAATGAACATACTATATATGAACTACAGCTTACAATAGTAAATGATGATTGTCATATCACAAATTCATGGTGACAATTTAAACTGCGCACCTAAATGCAAGTTCCAATTAGTTGTACTTGTTGATCTGTTGTTGTCTAGCAACATTGTTCATTGTTGATTTGTTGTTGTTTAGCGACAGATTGTTCACGTTGATTTGTTGTCGTTTAGCAAATGAAAAATTGAGTTGTTGATTTGTTGTTGTTTAGCAACGTGATGGTTGAGTTGTTGATTTGTTGTTGTTTAGCAACACAAAGGTCGCGTTGTCGCTATTTTTTCGAAGGCTAAGTATAAGATCTCGTTGATATGTAAAAGGAAACCATAGATTTCCAAATTTCTAGTCACATGAAAACAAAAATCAACCAAAATATCAAAATAGAAGTTCAAGAAAATGCAAACCAGGACGTGATTCGAATGTCCTAACGCCTAGTCGAGAGGCAATCCACGAGTCGCAGATGATACCCGAAACTCGGTCGAAGAGGAGCCCAGGGCGACTAGCTTTGCTCGTGGAGGAGTCGCCGAGCAGCAGCGCATGCGGAGCCGGACCCAACCAATGGCGCGGAAGATCGCGGAGGCGACACCAGCACGGCGGGCATGGCGGCAGCGAGGGTCCGAGCAGCAATGGCGGCGGACAATCGCGAGGCGACAGCGTCGACGGCACAGGGGCCTCGGACTTGGCGATCACGGCGTCACAGAGGAGCAGAGCGGCGGTGCTCGACAATATGGGCAATGGCGGCGTGATCTAAATAAGTGGGGCAAGGGCGGCGGATCCAGCAGAAGGGCAGGCGGCGACGAACAGCGGCGTCGGAGGAAACATCGGCGCGCCGAGGAGAATATCGAATAACAAGTCGACACTTTTTTTCTCTTGTCCGGGTGCAACGAATCCTTCCGGTTGTTGCATGTATATTTCTTCTTCTAATTCATCATTTAAAAACGTTGTTTTAACATCCATTTGATGAATTTCAAGATTATTTATTGCAGCAATTGCAATTAACATTCTTATGGATGTTATTCTCGTTACCGGAGAATATGTATCGAAGAAATCATATCTCTCTTTTTGTTTAAAGCTCATGGCTACTAACCTAGCCTTTTATTTATCAATTGAACCATCCACCTTTAATTTTCTTTTAAAAATCCATTTACACCCTAAAGGTTTCATACCAGATGGTAAATCCACCAACTACCAAGTATGATTATGCATAATTGATTCAATTTCACTATTAATTGCTTCTTTCCATAAAGGAGCTTCGAGCGTAGGCATAACTTCTTTAAACATTTAAGGTTCACTTTCTAACATATAAGTTGGAAAATCATGACCAAAAGATTTTACACCTTTTGTCCTCTTACTTTTCCTAGGTTCATCCTCTTTATTTTGAGGATTACTACTACTTGCATCATCACAAGTTCTTTTATTAGAACTTGATTCACGCATATTTTTATTTGGAAAACTATGCTAAAAAAATGACGCATTCCTAGATTCCATGATTGTATTTAGATGTATATCAGGAATATCTGATTTAAATACAAGGAATCTATATGCATGACTATTGTAAGCATAACCAATGAATATACAATTAATGGTTTTTGGTTCAATTTTAACCTTTTTAGGTTTAGGAATAGCTACTTTAGCCAAACACCCCCACACTTTCAAGTATGTATATGAAGGTTTTCTACCATTCCATAATTCATAAGGAGTTGCATCCATATTCTTTCGAGGAATTTTATTAAGAATATGATTGGCGGAAAGAGTTGTTTCGCCCCATAAATTCTGAGGTAACCCGGAATTTAATAACGTAGCATTCATCATTTCCTTTAACGTACGGTTTTTGCGTTCCGCAATCCCGTTTGATTAAGGAGAATAAGGTGCAGTCGTTTGATGAATTATGTCATGTTCTTGACAAAATGCATTAAACGGCGCATTGTATTCACCCCATCGATAACTCCTTATAGCCTTTATTGATTTACCAAGTTGATTCTCAACTTCACTTTTATAGTGTTTAAAGACTTCTAGAGCCTCATCTTTGCTTTTAAGCAAATATACATAGAAATATCTAGTTCTATCATCAATAAAGGTTATGAAATATTTCTTGCCACCTCTAGTTTGTACAAACTTTAAATCACATATATCGCTGTGAATTAAATCTAGAAGTTGTGTGTTCTTACCATCAACAGTGTGAAAATGAGTTTTTGTTAATTTGGCCTCAACATAAATTTCACACTTATGATTTGGATCAATTTTAAGATTATGAATTAATTCTAAATTCATTAATTTTCTTAACGAATTAAAATTAAAATGTCCTAGTCTTTCATGCCACAAATAAGAAGAATCCAACAAGTAAACAAAAACTCCAATATTATTAATATCGAATTTGCGAAGTATAGGCATTACATTCATCTTAAATAAATTATTAGCTACGTACCCCTTGCCCACAAATACATTATTCTTAGATAGTACAAACTTATTAGATTCAAAAACCATTTTAAATCCATTTTCGCTAAGTAAAGACCCAAAAACTAAATTCTTGCGGATGTCAGGAACATGCAACACTTCATTCAAAGTAAGTTCCTTGCCAGATATCATCTTTAGCACTACTTTCCCAATTCCAATTATCTTTGAAGTCGCAGAGTTACCCATAAATAAGATTTTTCCACTGATAGGCTTGTAAGAGGAAAACATGTTTTATCTGCACACACATGTTTGGTGGCTCCGATATCAATGTATCATTCTCGTGAATTATCCACAATGTTTGCTTCAAAAACAATTGCAGATAAATTCAATTTAGAAACATCTTTATATAACTCATCTTCAATAAAATTAGTATACCACCACCATGAGCCTTCGACTGAGTTTTGTTCCTTTTCCACTTGTTGTTGCATTCTTTGGCTTTGTGACCGTGTTTCTTGCAAATAAAGCAAAAACCAGCAAATTTATTTGCTTTCCCTTTGAATTGCTTGGGTTCATCACTAGAATGCTTCCTCTTTTTGGAACTCTTGATGCTTTAACCCTCCAAAAGATTAAGTTTAGGCTCATTGGGCAAATCATCGTTCTTGTTGTCATTCTTCTTATTGTCCTCTTCAATGCGAAGTTGAACAATCAAGTCCTCAAGTCCCATCTCTTTACGTTTATGCTTGAGATAATTCTTGAAATCTCTTTAAGATGGAGGCAATTTCTCAATAATTGCTACCACTTGGAATGACTCACTCAAAGACACCTTCTCCGCATGAATTTCATGGAGAAGAACTTGAATTTCTTGGACTTGGTCCAACACCGTCTTTGAGTCCATCATCTTATAATCCAGAAACCTACTAACCATAAACTTTTTATGGCCAACATCTTCCGTCTTATATTTCTTATCAAAAGAATTTCACAATTCCTTGGTCGTACGCATGGTACTAAAAACATTGTATAAAGAATTATCAAGACCTTAAGGAATGTAATTCTTAAATAAAAAGTCGCTATGGTTCCATGCTTGAATCGCTGCAATGACGTACTTGTTGGTTTCATCTTCACGCAATTCTGGTTCACTTTCATTTAGCACCTTCACCAAGTTCAGCGTTGTTAGGTAGAATAGCATCTTTTGTTGCCAGTGTTTAAAGTCTATGCTAGTAAATTTCTCAGGCTTTTCTGGCTTCATCGGGGGAACGACGGCATGCGAAGAGGTAGAGTCTATTGTATTGTCTTAAGCTCGTTGGAATCAATAACCTCCACCGCGTCGTTTTGCGTTGTCATGGCTGAATTGATGCAGAATATGCACCAAACTTGATGAATTGACGAAATTGTAGATTGAGGCTAGAGTTTAATACTCTATCTCCTTAAGACAATAATGCCCCGCAAATTGTGCCCGCGGTTGGTAGCTGTAACGACCCTAAAAATTTAACACGTGTCACGTGGCATCTTAGGACCGTGACCCGGACTCGTCGTGATGTGGCACACTCGATCAACCCTCAAGAGTCGACACCGAGGTCAGGACCCGTAGCTCGAACCTACGTGGACACCGTCGATAAGTCCAGGGCACGCAAATCGAGGTATAAACATTTATTTTTGTGTAATGTGTGTTAAATTGGTTATATTATTATTAATTCGCATCGCACCAGTTAATATTTATGTTAGTCGTAATGTGCGCACGTAGTGACGAGAGTGTACGACGTCGCGGGGTGCGCGTAACGCGGGCGTATGGGATAGTCATGGGTTTAATAGGTCACATCACACCTACCCATCACATCACTCCATACTTCATTTTTCTCTCTCATACTTTCTTTCTCTTCTCCAAATCAAACCCAACACACCCTCTCTCTCTCCAACGATTTCATCTTCTTCCTCACACCCTTCCCCCTCATTTTTCTCCTTCACCTAGTCTCCGCCACCAAACTCTCCTCACACCTCCACGATCTCGCGATCTCTCTCGCAAAGTCTCTCCCTTGTGGCGATCTTCGCGGCAACCTTCCTATATCAAGGTGAGTGATTATTTTCTTGAAATTTTAGGAGAATTTTTAGAAATTTAATGGTGGTGGGTTGGTGTGGGGTTGTTGATGTTGTTGTTTATTAGTTGTATATAATGTCGTTGTTGATTGAGAAAAAAAAAACACAATTGAACGAACAGAGAGCAAAAGCTCTCTGTTCGTTCAACAAGGGGGGAGGGGGGTAGCCAGGCAGGTCGGGCCTGGCTACCCCCATGTGGGCCGGGTCAGGCCGACCTGACCCGGGTCGACCCGGATCCGATTGGACCGGGTTGGGTCGACCGGGTGGACCAGATCGGACTGACTCGGGTCCAGTTGGACCGGGTTCGTTCGACCCGGGCACACCCCAATAATAAAATAATAATTAAAATTAAATTAAACTGATTTTTTTAATAAAATATATTACAAAAAATAGATAAAGATTATGGAAAAATTTAGAAAATTCTCGAAAAATATGAAAAATTAGAAAAAAGCTGGAAAAATGAGTTCGAGGCTTTTTCGGACATTTGGCACCCCGGTATAATTCAAAAAGTGTGCTAAAAATCAAACTTTTTTGAACTAAAATTACAAATTTGTGGTCCCATAATATAAATTCACTTAATGTGACTCTAAAATAATTAAAATGGTATAAATGGACACCAAAGACTTAGGAGGCTATAGTCGGGTGTCGGTTGCGCATCTCGAGGCATGAGTGAGATGTTTTGAGGGCAATTTGCGATTGCTTGAGATAAGTAAAACCAGCTATGAAATGCACGGTAGTTCATTTGAGCTTATATTTTATTGATATTATACTATGTCCCTTTCTTGGAACTCCCACCCACTTAGGAGTGTCAAAGGGTCAAGTGAGTCATACGAGTGTCTCTGATTTTAGTGGTTACCGGCTTGCAACCGAGGCCATGACCTTGAGTTACTTGAATATTTGGTCGGAATGAGATGAGTTTTATCTGGGGCACCATTTATATACCTCATTCGCGACGGTCTAGGTACAGCAGGCGACGCCTCATCCTAGGACCCGAGTCTGCTTAGCGTTGTCGCAACTCTTTGACCCCGACCCTGTGGCACCCGCACTCGGTGGTCTTGGACTACTTGGGCACCTCTCTATTGTTTTCTTTGACACTCATTTCTCGTTATACTTTCATTTTTACAGTCTTATTATCATGCATTCCATATAGCTTTCTTTCTATCCGCATGATTTTTAGATTGCTTTATTTATTTTGAATTATTGTTTAGATCCTACTGGCTTTTACTTACTGGACTCGACATTCTTGTGTTTGACCAAGTGTAGATCCGCAGCCGAGCAAGGGCAAGACGCCGACACTTGGCGATCTACTCTAAGGATATCGGAGCGGCCCTCCTCCGCACACTTTTGTAGGTTTTTGGCTTTTTGTATTACTTATATATGTTTTCATCACACTTGGGATACTTGTTTGGGTTGAGAGATACACATGACTTGTATATCATTTTTGCTTAGTTATAACACTTGACATAAGATATACATGAATATACATGTTTACAAGGTTCCACATTTAGGATGTTCGACTCTTTTACTTTATTCTGAGTTATTTAACGTATTAATTGGTTCTGCTAACTTGTAAAACTTTTAAAAAAATACAAATAACTCAACTTAAAATTATGAATTTACTTATATGGATGGATCGGAAGGTTGACTAGGCCTGCGTTGACCTTGTGAGATTGGTTCGGAAGTCCACGTTTGCTTAGACCGGACGGGGCTCGGTTTGTGGGAAACTCGGGTGGTCACAGTTGGTATCAAAGCCTAAGTTTTTACTTAAATCTCTTGATTAACCCACAACCAATATAAGACACAAATTAAAAATAGAGTTAGGACACGGTTGGAACTTAAAGTGGAACCTTATGATCCTGACTTAGAGTCTTAGTTGGGAAGTGAGACGAGTTGGGGAAATTAAAACTTGGATCCTATATATGCTAATTGTTGTATGTATTATACTATACGTACCGATAAATATACGTTGATTAGAGACTCGCTTGCTATCGCAGATCGCAATGGCAGATCAGCCTGGCTCGAGTGATGATAGTGGGGCAGCAGGTCCTCGATTCGCGAGTGTTGAGGAGGTACAGTCATTGACTCAGAGAGTCACATCTCATGATCAGCGATTAGACGAGATCCTTATGATACGTAGGGCACAGATCACAGCTACACCAGCACCATCTTCGTCGACATTACCCACTATTCAAGAGAGGAGTGCGCCTACCGTAGAGGCCACTCCAGCGGCTCTCGTCGTACCGACGCCATCCTTTATAGCTGAGATAGTACCGGTTCAGACTGAGACGGTATTGCCTGCACCGGCGGAGACCATGCCGACTACGCCCATAGAGATGAGCACTGGGGCGACAGCTGAGGCGAGACAGTTACGAGAGTTCCAGAGACATAGACCAGCTGAGTTCTATGGGGGCACAAATCTCGAGGCGACAGAGAAATTTGTGAAGATCCACGAGAAGATACATGACATCCTAGCCACACCGGAGCATATGAGATCGAGTATATCGTCAGGGCTGATGTTTGGAGAGGCCGGTGCGTGGTGGCGCAGTATGGTGGCTACCCAGGGTAAGCCCAAGGATTGGATAAAATTCAAGAGGCGATTTAATCAGAAGTAATTTCCGCATTCGGTCCTGAAGCAGAAGAGAGCTGAGTTTATGAGCATTCGACAGTACACTGGGGAGTTGGTAATGCAATAAATGGGCAGGTATATGCTGTTGTTGGATTATGCTAGAGGGATAGCTGACACAGACGCCGACCAGGCACACTATTTCATTGAGGGTCTGTTGAGGGATATCGAAGGCACCGTGGTGACTACGGAGCCAGGGAGTTTACGGGCGGCATATGAGAGGAGCCTGGCCAGAAAGGCATACCTGAGCACACACCTCGATGAGGTCATCCCAGCACCAGTACTAGCACAGTCGAATTATAGGTCGGGGTGGTGACGGAGGAGAAGAGACACCGACCGTTCAGGTCGAGAGATACATGCATAGAGTATATGATCCGTGGCGCCACCATCCCATCCAGCGCACACTGCGCCAGTACCATCTGTTTCGGCACGGAGTTATGCTAGTACACCACAGCAGCCAGCACAGTGCGGACTGAGGGTAGAGGTAGAGGCGGTGGTTAGGGGCAGAGGTACGGACATGGTCAGGGACAGAGATATGACCAGGGACAGGGACAGAGGTCCAGTTAGGCGTAGGGATCTTAATAAATATTACAGCTCATCCCTGAGTCAGCTAGATAAGGCACAAAGGTTGTTGAGTTGAGATACACTTCTAAATCTTGCTAAGTCAGTCTAGATAAGGCACAAAGGTTGTTGAGTTTAGAGACACTTCTAAATCAATAAGGATATAGAGGAAGTCCTAGGGGAGTTGGGATTTGAGATATGTTATTATCTCAAATCAGAGATACGTTCTTATCACACACTAATGAATAGGGAGCCGTCTCAAGGCATATGAGGTATGTACAAAATTCGGAAAAAAAAAATTTCGGTCTCCCTTCGAGATTTTACTGACTTGAGTGTCGAAGTGTTTTTCTGCTCGATCGGAAGTGTTATTTCAAACTTATTTGTTGTTGTTAACGTTCCACAAGATGCAACTACCAAAGGATCTACAAGCCAGAAACAATGTCAAATGAGTGCTAATTTGCTTCCCTAATATTTTTAACAAAACAATTTGGTACCTGCATTTATGGATCTGAATTAAATAAAGAGAAATGCTAGCTAGAATGATAACACTATGTCACAACATTTAATGGCGTGTGAGCCCCACATCAAAATCCCATAAAATGACACATCCAACACCCCATTTTGATGTTAGGCCCACACACACATCACCAAGTTGTGCAATGTGTTATGACATAATGTTGTCATTCTAGCATTAAGTAAAGTATATGAGTTCTTCCAGTAACTTAAAAGTATATCATGCCTAAATATATCTAATAGAGGTTCACAATTGATAAGGTTAAATATTTATTGTCATTATTTGTTCAAACAATACTCTAGTATGAAAAAGAATATGATTTAAACCTTGTGGGTTTATGCTGGAAGACTTGATCTGTACCTACAGACAGTACACGTTTCATAATTTTACTCAATATTCTTTAACATATTCACTTACAGCTGGAGAAGATATTCTTGTCAACCCACACATATACATCTAGTTAGGAGAATATTTTTGATTGCCAACTCACAAGATAATCAAGGCATGTTTCATTTGATCAACGGAGAAAGAGAAAAACAATATATTTGCCACCTCATTTGATTGAAGACATACAAGGAAGCTTTTACAAGAAAGTTATCGTATGATCTCTTTATATATTGATGTAATCACAGTAGAAAATTTATCTCCAATCCTGGAATTTTCGATATCACTGTGAGACAAAAGCTTTCGAGAGATTGTTCTTTTTTTATTTACGCACACTAGGCTAAGGGGACTTAGCCTATTCACCAAGGGGATCTCAGGCACTCAGGGGACTTGGGTATTGTGTAGGATCGGTTGTAAGGGGAGTGGGTAGTGTAGCAAAGTTTGGTGAAGGATTCACTATCTAGATGTGGGGTCACTAGTTAGGAACATTGCATAAATATGTACATCATTTTCTCTCAATGGATTCTACACCTGGGCGTGGCCCCGCAGACATAAGACGGGAGGTCTAAACTGCGATAACAATTTTGTGTGTTCGTTTATTTATTTATTTATTTATTGCTTGCTTTGTTGTTGTTTTTCATGATTGCAGTGAATTGAGTGTTTACAAGTGGTATCAGAGCCAACACCTAGGCTCCTTGTTGTGTCAAGAAAGGTGAGATCTTGACAAGATAAATGTCTCAAGTATTGCAATCAAATCATCCTAAAAGAGCATCTACAACAAAACCACCATTGCTCACCAATACAAATTGTATGCACTGGAAATCAAGAATGAAAGCATTCAATTTATCACTTGATGTGAAGGCGTGGAGAGCAAAAGAAAATGGATATTCTATCCCTTTTCTTAATGACGCGCCAAAGAATATCGACATTTGAATAGAGCCCAAGGAGAGATTACTTCTTACTAATGCAAAAGCGTTGAATGTGATATTCAATGCGGTAAATCATGATCATCTCAAGCTAATTTCTTCACGGGAAGAAGCTAAAACCGCTTAGAAGATCCTTCAAGATATTTTCGAAGGAAACGATGATGTCGAAAGTGAAAGTGGACATCGCAGCAATTATGTTTCTTTGGCTGGTGCAGTATTCGAAGAATCCAGTGATTCCTCTGTTGTACCTGCAACGTCTTCTGTACCAACAACTGTGGTTGTAGCCATAACGCTTGTTGTACCTACAACACTTGTTGTATCCACAGACTCCAATACATCAGATCAGGTAAGTTCTTCAACTTATGATTTAGATTCAAATTCTACTAATTCTGTTGATAACGCAGATTTGAAAGACACGTATGCAGAGATATATATGAAATTGTCAGAAAAAGTTGACAAAAATATCATAATGTCAAGAGAAATCACAGCCTTGCAACACCAACTTAATGCCAAAGAGAAGGAGTTGTTAGAAGTCAAAAAGGCCTTTAAACTTTCCGAATCAACTCTTAAACCATTGAATAAGGGAAAAACGACGCTTAATGACATCTTGAAAATGGGGAAAGACTCTTGTGACCACAAGGTTCTTGGCTATACAAGTAAAGGGTCAACTTCATAGAAACGTGAATCAATTCCATTTGTTAATGGAAATGAAGTCGTCGCTACCGTTGAAAATGAAGTTGCTCAACCGCGTTTCAGGCCAACGTGTTTTTATTGTGACATCAAGGGTCATATCCGACCTTGATGGTACAAAATGTATCGAGATCTAGCTAGGCGACAAAGAGCCGTCACCAGCAAGCATGATAGGTCCCGCGATGCAGCTAGACATGTTCCAAAAGAGAAGCAAAAATGGGTACCCATAAAGAGCTTGCAATGCAATGTAGCTCACATGAATGATGTAAGTGGTCTGCCCCAATTTCAATGCATACAAATGTTCCATTGAGTCTGTGCTTATCTTCGTCCATACATTAAGACAACACCATATGGACTACGGTCAGGTATAACGCTAAATCATAGTTATTTCCTTTTTTTTGCAATTTGTTTTGTTTTGTTTTATAACAACAGGGAACAAGTTGGATAGGTCGACGACAAGTGGAGATGTTGAACTTACTTAAAATGCTACTGTTTTTGTACCTACATACGACTCTATACTCACAGACCACTCTGTACCTACAGAAGCATCTGTTGGACGTAATGATGAATTCATGGGGAGTGAGTGTAAGTATAAAAGTTTCTATGCATCATTTCACACATATTGCTTTGATACAACTCTTTTATATTATATATATTTCTATTGTGCTTACTACTGATATGATAGTTAATTATTTTCCTCGTTTCGAGTTTTGATAATTTATGTCCCGAATAGGGAGACAATACAAGGACAAAGGGGGAGTTCTTTTAGTTAATATATGATACCTCCCTTGAGTTACTTTCTCTTACCCTTGTTTTTTTATTTTGTCATAAAGGGGGAGAATAGCTCCAATATAGAGGGAGCTTATTATGACTTGTACTATTTCAGTTCAATTTCTTTGTTTCTACAAATTGTTTTAGTTTTTTTAAGTCTGAATATTTAGTCATGCTATAACTTGAATTCAACTCTTAACTTTTACCTTACAGGACTTTGCTCTATTGCTAACACATGCCTTAATTCTCAACAGATTCATTTACAGCTAGACAAGATATCCTTGCCAACCCACACATATATGTCCAGCTAGGAGAATATATTTGATTGCCAACTCGCAAGATAATCAAGGCATGTTTCCTTTGATCAACGGAGAAAGAAGGAAACAATATATTTGTCACCTCATTTGATTGAAGACATACAAGGAAGCTTCTACAAGAAATTCATTGTTTGATCTCTTTATATATTGATGTAATCACAGTAGAAAATTTATCTCCCATGCTGGAATTTTCGATATCATTGTGAGACAAGAGCTTTCGAGAGATTGTTCTTTTTTTTATTTACACACACTAGACTAAGGGGATTTAGCCGATTCACAGAGGAGATCTTGGGCACCATGGGGACTTGAGTATTGTGTAGGATCAGTTAAGTTGTAAGGGGAGTGGGTAGTGTAGCAAAGTTTGGTGAGGGATTCACTAATTAGATGAGGGGTCACTAGTTAGGAACTTTGCATAAATCTGTACATCACTTTCTCTTAGCGGATTCTACACTTGGGCGTGGCCCCGCAATCGACGTAGGACGGGAGGTCCGAACTTCGATAACAATTTTGTGTGTTCATTTATTTTATTTTATTTTATTTTTTGCTTGCTTTGTTGTTGTTTTTCATGATTGTAGTGAATTGAGCGTTTACAACAATTACTGTGATATGTTTTTCTTGATCGGATTACTATCTTTCAAAATGGTTGATCGAAAGACAGGAAATGAACTGAATTTAAAATTTTCTATTTTTAACCTTAATTGCAACCTTAATCACTCGAGAGCATAACCAATTAGGTGGCCCAATGGTTTGGTATGAAACTTGAAAGTAAGAGATCATGTGTTCAGAACTTGGTGGGTGCAAAAGTTGTTTCTTTCTATAAAAAAAATGGAAGATTGTACTTGCTATGGTGCAAGAGGATGTAGAACTTGAGGTAATTTTTGAAATTTAATGTGTTATTTATGCGGTTTATCAAATTTTCGCCGATGTGCGCGATCGATTCGCTCGCAGACCGAGATGTATAGAAACGTCTCTGGTCGGCAAGCACCGAGAAGTCTACGTAGTTCACGTCATGATGTGAACAATACATAGTGGCGCCTCGGTATGGAACGACCGAGACTATGAAGTAGTTCTCGGTTGTACATGAACGAAACCGTCTTTATAGTATCGACCCGTACAACCGAGAACTTGGGTTTTGGGTTTTTTTGGTGATTGTGCTTTGTACATTTTGGTTAATCATAATGTTACAATGTTTGTATTGCAGTAATGCCGGTTTTTACATTATTTCCGACTACAAGGATACATTTACACCTTGTAAACCATTCCCTCTAGAGAAGCGGCAATTTCATGGCTTCAAATGATAGGCCTGGAGAACATGTTTGTGTTAATGACGAAGCGCTCTCGATGCCTGGGGCATTAAGCGCGAGGGAAGAGTGAAACTTGCGCATGTGAGAGGTCCTGGTACATATAGGGGAATGTCACAAAGAGTTGGGAAGGGTAAAGCGGTAAAAATTGCTTCAAAACCAATAAATGAAGAAGAAGAGGAAACGGGAGGAGTCACACCTAAGACAAAGAAATGTGGATGCCCTTTCCTTATCAACATCAAGGAAAATGCAGACTCTTTGTGGTATGTCACTCATATGTGGGAGGCACAATCACGACCCCGCGAAAACTTGACGACCACTCATTTGCCTTAAGATTGGATAAGGGGGAGAAGGAGGTTGTGGTGCAGATGACAAAGGGTAATGTGAAGCCAAGAGACATCCTCAATACGTTGAAGCAAAGAGATGTTACAAACGTATCGACAATGCGGACAATATATAATGCAAGACAAAAGTTTGAATTGAGGATGCGAGTGGGAGGACTCAAATGCAACAACTGTTGCACATATTGGAGAAGAATAAGTGGATGTCGTGGCAGAGGAAGCATCCCGATACGAATGTCGTCACCGATTTATTTTGGTCACATCCTGATTCAATCAAGTTGCTAAGGTGTTTCTCATCTATGTATTTTGATGGATTGCACGTACAAAACAAATATGTATCGAATGCCTTTATTGGAGATTGTTGGCATCAATTCTACGCATTTGACATTCTCCGTTGGGTTTGCATTCATATCATCAGAGAGTCATGCAAATTATGTTTGGGCACTTCGAACTTGAGATCCATATTGATGGGTGGCCTAAACTCGACGTGTTTGTTACCGATCGGGAGTTATGCCTTATTAGTGCCATCGAAGAAGTATTACCGTTATCGTCTCACCTTCTTTGATCTTGCACATCAACAAAGTAGTATTGGCCAAGACTAAGAAGATGTTTGGGGATAACGAAGGCTTTGCTCGTTTCATGGATAGGTGGACGAGTGTGATGTATGCCAAGTCGGAGGCCTTATTCGTTGTGGTTGCGAGATACGTACGACACATGGCCTTCTTTGTGCACACGAGCTAAACCATCATAAATTTGTTGCGTCGCCCATCCCTCTCGAGGACATTCATGTTTACTGGCGAAAGTTGAGTATGATACCTGAGAATCCTGTGGATCGATTTGGGTACAATGTGCACGATGAGATTGAAATGGAGTTGCAAAAGTTTCATGCTTGCACTGATGAGGACGATCGCATCAGGATTGAAATGGATTATTCAGCTTGCAGCATTTGATGAGCTCGGGGAGATTAGTCGATCTTCGTCTACACCGGGTGTTGTGCCACCTACGAAAATAAAGACAAAGGGAAGGACACCGGGGTCTTCAATCGGAGGTAAAGCAGGATCGAATAGAAAACACGATAAAGACGATTCTGCAACGACTAGATTGCCGAGCGGATTTGAGTACGTGCTTTCAACAGAAGAGGCCTCTAGTTCGACGAAGAAGAAAAGTAAAGTGGGTCCTAAAATGCGCGTACAAGTCGACGCACCCAAAGTGCATCTAACGTGGCTTATGTTCATTGCATAGAACCGGATTGGTTGTCATATGTTGAGAGCACTATCGATGTGCTAGCCGATGAAAATTGTGGATATCGATGTGTTGCCTCTGGGCTAGGAATTGTCGATGTAGACGGTTGGAGGATAGTACGTAGAAGGATGTATGATGAGATAATCGGGTATGAAAACCTTTGGCGGGAAGTGCTTGGAACGAGTTACGAGAATGTCAAGATTGTTGTGCATTGTCCAGATAATCAAGTTGGTGCATCTTTCAAAGAATGGTTGACACTTCCAGACATGGGATTGTTAATATCAACTACATTCAATGTCATTCTAGTAAACCTCTCGCATGGGAGTGCCTCGACATTTCTACCTCTACGTAGTGCTCCACCGTTGTCGTTACATAGCAGACGTATCATTGCCATGATAAATGAAAGGGGTAAGTTCTTAGATTTTTTGTGAATTGTTATGTTTCCCCCTTAATCGGGTATGTGACAATAGCTTCTATGTTCTACTGTTGACTTTGACAGGTGAAGTTGCATGTGAATGCACCGCTGCCATCCTTATACCCATCGTGGGACCGGTATGTTGAGGAGTCCGCAAAAGGTTGGCGAGATGGATTCGTAATTCGAGATATCGCGCCCCTAGCAACTGTTGAAGAAGACACCGTATCCGTGGTAGATTTAGGTACACCGTAGTATAAAACATGTATCTAGCTACGACGTTGTTGTACATTTTGTTTACTGTAAACATTGTAAAGGTGTTTTATTGATATATTATGCTTTTAGTCTCGGTGCAAAATTATCCTCTCGGCATAGCAAGTCCGTTACCCACAACATATTCTCGGTCGTCGTCAACCGAAACCTAACGTAAATCATCGGCACTACATTACCGAAAGTGATGGTTGTCTATGCCGTCCAGCAACGACTCGTCAACCTGTGCGCGACCATACGCGATCATTCTCGGACACGAGGAACCGAGACTTAAATACCGATCTCGGGACCTTCACACCGACACTAAACGCTGTGGTTAAACTGACAACATGGTCAGTACGAGTTTGTGTTACATGTGGTGGTAAATTGTCCGAAATAGCCTCTCGGCAAGGGCTTTCCGTCATCTGCTCATAATTATCGGAACACAATTTCCTAAACGTTGTGTTCCTTCGCGGCATGCACCCACCGAGAGCTTTTGGTCGCCATGTTATTGATACTGCACAGAAATGGCTCGTCGACCTGTGCGCGAACCTAATGGAATAATATCGGTTGTTACTAACCGAAAATCTCCCTTTAGTTTCGTCCATAGATGACCGACACATTAGATAATATTGGATCATTGGACGTTCTCGGCGGGACATTGCCGAGAGTGCTACGTATGTTTCGGTTGGTTGAAACCGAGAATTGCAATGAGGTTTCGGTTCTGAATGACCGAGATACTACCTGTTGCAAAAATTGTTATGTTACCTAAACCAGAAATAAGAAAAACATGACCAGGTTCATACAACAGCAACAACACTTCAGAAATGCATGACCAGGTTCATACAACATCAACAAACTATCCAACATTCTACATATAAACTATAAAAAAATAACGAGTGTCAAGCAACATTCATCAAATTATCCAACATATCATCCAACATCCATCAAGTTTTTCCACAAAACTAATTGTGGGCCTAGTTCCTCAAACCATAAAAATTCCAAGTTCCCTCAAACACTCATTGCTTTGGTTTCTTCAAATTTTTCCTTTGGTATTCCTTGCCAATCATTCTCTTCGAGGGCAATCATGGACCGTGGCGAAGCGGAGCATTAGCGGGGTGGAGTGTGTAGAAGTGCTACCATGCTTTGGGACGCTAGGGTCCGCCGGTATGGGCGGATGTGGCGGTTGTGCGGTTGCGGTGGCGGAGTGGTAGTAGTGGTGGTGGTGGTACCGATACTCCTTCCCGAAAGGAAATTGACGATATCACTCGCCATTTTCCTCGCAGACTCAAGCGTACACAACTCCGGTGGGAGGTCCATCCATCGTAATGCGCGTCCAACGCACGCCTATTACGCTGACGAAAATAATCGGGTTAGTGTTAATGTAAAACATATCGGGATTTCAACAAATGGCACGTATGCATGCATAATACGTATAACACAATCAATACCTCCAGTAGCTCATTGTCATCGATGGTTGTGGCGACCATGTCTTCGTCCTCATGGCTCGGATTGGTGATCACTGGATGAGACACTTTGACAAAACAAGGTAGGTAGTACGGTGTAGCCAAAAACTCGAACTCTGCCTTGTCACCACGAACTTCGGGAGCCAACAAATGGTTCCGCCAACGCTCCCAATTGTCTTGCTGGAACCCATACTTGACCGAGTATTTGTTCGCAGATGGGCCTCGATGTGCTTCCAAAGGGCGGTACGGAGGATCTGGTATAGATTGCACGTGCCCAAACTGTCTCAGAATCCTCTCCGGATGGTAGGGCTCCACCACATCCATGTACTTAAGCGTCCCACTGTAAAAGGCCATCGCGTGCACAGCTCCATTATCCCTGTAATTCACATATGGGTCCCAAGTGATCTAATCAAAATGCAACAACCATTGTTAGTAACCAAACACTAGATGCAACATTCATCAAAGGATTTGGATAACTATCTCACCTCACTTGGGCGCAACCAGTCCAACGTTCTCCTAATGGACCCGACCTTGTCAATATTCATCATGGTCTCGTGCTTTTGAATCCATCTGCAGACACGAGGTTGCACGTAGTCCATGTATTTTGCATTGGGTGTGGCGAGACCAAGTTTGAAATGGTCGTACACCCATCCCTGCAAATACATACAATGTTAGTTAGTCCGCAAATGCAAAAATTACTAATAATTATACCCTAAACAATGTAAGTCTATTTTATAATAAACCTCAAGTAATGTGAGGTAGCCAGCAATCTGAGACACTTGTACTTTGGTGGCAGACCCCAAGTGTCGGTACAAGTAGGCCAATGCAGCTGCACCCCATGCGTACTTTCCCACGTCGTCCAAATCTTCAAGAAGCTTCAACAACGCGATAGACACCCGAGATCCACTCTTATCAGCAAACAGGGTGCAAGAAAGAAGATACAACAAGTACGCTCGGGCTGTGCATTCCACATGAGGATAATTTGTGTTCCTCGAACCAGCTTTGGGGCACCATCGACTATTCAACCAACATTTGCGCACTGTGAGCCCCTTGCTGATATTCACCTCCTCCGTCACCTCTTCAATGCACACCCCAAGTAGTTTCGACACCATCTTAATAGCATCCGAGCGAGATTCCTCCGTGTACCTCGCAAAGTTCTCAACTGCCACGACTTTGCCCGTCACAGGAATCTTCAGGAGGATGTTCACATCCTCCAAGGAGATCGACATTTCACCAAATGGTAAGTGAAATGTGTTCGTCACCGGCTGCCACCGCTCCACAAATGCAGAGATAACCTCCTTATTGGCCTTGCGGTATGAACGGTCTATCGCCGTATTCAACCCGTAACGCGAATAATCCTCTAAAGGCCCTCGGTGTCGTGGGTGGCACGATCAGTAAATCCCATTCTTGGATCCGAGCTCCGTGATTGATACACTTGAGTAGTAGCGGACGCTCCTGCCACAACAAAAACATCTCATCAGCTTTGTGAAAACCCTAAGTTTTTAATTACTCCGTTCAATGAAATTTTAAATACCTCATTCCTCCAAATCGCTAATGCGACATGATCCTTAAAGCTCTTCAACAACACACCGTCTAAAGGACCACCGGGGAATGGAGCACGCATTTCTACAGGCCCTTGTGGCTCTCCTTCATTATGGCCACCTCCACCACTACTACTCCCGCCCACATTACGATCAGTTTCTGTGGTGTTCGCCGCCGTTGATGAGTCACTGCTACTAGACTCCGATGCATGACCTTCCCCTCGGGCAACAACAAGATCTTTTCGTCGCCGTGTGTCGATGTTGGAACTTTCATCGTGCAATTGTAAATTCCTTGCACGATTTCCATCAACCTTAGCCTTTCCCTTAACATCTACATTATCCTTCTCTTTCTCTTTCCGGTAAGATGCTGTCGGGGGTCTCCGTCCGCCTTGCCTCCGGTTACCCCTCGACACCTCAACACCAACCTCCTCCCTTGTCACTGGTGTTTTCGAACGAGCCATACACGAAAACACTACAACATTTAAGCGCACAGAAGAACCAAAAGTACAATTCTAAAAAAAAGTACAAAATCATCCATTTCTCGTTGTCTCGGTCAAGCGGGTTAGAGAAATACGAGAATACTTTCGTTGACTCCTAACCGAAATGGAACAAAAGTCTCGGCAATGGACAACCGAGAGAAATGCTATGTTCTCGGTTGTGCATCACCGACATAACATTAACTATTCAATTCGCCTTACTCTCGTGATGTGCAGACCGCGTCGACTCTAAAAGTCTCGGCAATGTACAACCGAGAGAAATTGTACATTCTCGGTTGTACACCACCGACAAAATTATAAACTAACACTAAAGGTTACTCTCGTGATGTCGTGACCGAGATAACACAATTACGCTCGACCATTCGTCACCGAGACTGTGTGAACTATTCGGGCCTGCCTGGCCGAGAACGACGAGTTCCCAAATATTTACCCTCTGTCTCGGCCATGCTTGGCGGAGATTGTAAATGACATCTCTGGCCTGTGTGACCGAGAACCACGACTTTCCAATAATGGAACCATTCAATGCACCGCCACACAAACATTACAACTACTCTACCAAATGGAACTTAATTAGACTATCAACGTACCTTCAAACGATCGATTTCACGCCTTGAGTGTGTGTACGACGAAGTTCAACCGAGCCCTAATGTGGAGACGAAATCGCCCAACACCCCGAGCCTTCAAACTCGAAAAACGTCCTACAACAGAGGAGAAACACGGAGAGGAACGAAGACAAACGATTTTCGGGATTGCTCGCTGGTACCGGGTTCAGAGCAGCGTGGTTGCTCCTTCAAGAGGTCGGTGGTGGGGGTGGTGGGGTGCCTCTGTTTTCAACGAGGGGTATTTTGGGGATTTCGGGCCTAAATTATGGGTGCCCTTGGTAAAATACTTAGTGCCCTCAACAACAGGGTGCCTTCATGAAATGGTGGGGTGCCCATAGCAGCCCTAAAAAAAATCACTCGAGAGCATGAAAAACCAATAGAAAAGAGTAATGTGTACATACACGGAAAAGTACGTGTGTTTATATTTTTTTTAAAGCCAAAAATACAAAAAAAAAATATATAGAAGGTTGAATTCAGTAAAACTGATTGGCATTCAAATGATCAAGCCATTTTTAAAAATAAACTGATTGGCAATAAGAGATGTTATTGTCACAAAAAAAGGGGGAAAGGACCTTAATTCCGTCAACCCAACCAGGGAATGGTTCTTTGTAAGTGCTGGTAATAATTGTAGGTCGTATTATAGCGATTGGGATGTTTCTTTTGTTGTCCGCAATCAACATTTCCCCCAATGCTTTAGTAAACACATACGTGTTTGGCCACCCATACATTCTTGCCCTGTAATAAAATACAACACATGCAAAAAATAGAAAAACGCAATTATAAGTTCAAGCCTAATTAATGACACAACTAAATCAATTAAGACAAACAAATACGAAAAATTATATAATTGGAGTATATACCTTGTCAAACCAAGTTCTTTCATCGCAACTTTTTCATCTTCATTTGTTGCTTTGCGAGAACGAAGTTGCTCCAAAATTATATGGGATCCTTCCTTTCTTTATGTAAAACTAAAAAAGATAGAATTATAAAATTCAATCCTCATTTGCATGACAATAATAAATAAATAAATAAATAAAAGGATCTTCCAAAACTGAAACACGTACAGGTGACATGTATTTCCCCAAAAGGCTGGGTATCACCGCATTTATAAAATATATATATATGCCTCCTACAATTTTGATGTTAATGTGAAGTCATTCTTTTTGTAAATAATCTCTTCGCCAACATCACATTCAAACAAGCACCTATATATACTCAAATTATAATGAACATAATCTAGCTTTGGCAGAAGTTAAACCTAGGGTTAATACAAATCAAACCAAACATAGGCCAGAAGTGTAAAGAACATTCATCCGTTATTAGGAACCTCTAAATTTGTGTATGATAACGGTTTGGTGATACAAGAAGGCTTTCAGCATTACCACCACCAATCACTTTTAATTGTGACATGAAGTTTTCATTCAACTTGGTGTGTGAATTACAATGGGGTTGGCACCCTTTATATAGGCCATTTGGTGATGATGATAATTGTACTTATACAATGTGTACAAGTTATACATACACCACAAGTCATACAACACATCACAAGCAACATAGACAATACATGGAAGAGTTGGTTTACATTGGAGAGGATTACAAGTTACATGACAATACATAGACAACTGGAGGTACTATTAAGTGAAAAATACAAGTTACATGACTACACAATATGTTGGTGTACATGCATGGTCATCCATATTCCACAACACTCCCCCTTGGATGACACTTGCTTAGAGATTGTGCCTCGTTAAAACCTGTACTAGAAAAACCCTGTGGGAAAAAAATCTAGTATAGTAGAAAGAGTACAATGTTCTCGTCAATCTTGATTTGTAGTATAATATTGTTGATTACCTCATTAAAAACCTTGCTAGGAAAACTCAATGGGACAAAACCAAAGCTAAGGAAAAGAGTGCAACACATTGATACACTTTGAGAGAATATATATGCCTCATTAAAACCTTTACTAGAAAAACCCTGTGGGAAAAAATCTAGTATGGGAAAAAGAGTACATTATTTGCTCTCATAATTTTTTTTCTTTTTATATGGAGTATAATAATGTTAGGATCGCCTCATTAAAAACCTTGCTAGGAAAATCCAGTATGATAAAACCATAGCTAAGGGAAAAAAAGTGCAATGCACTAATCAATAACTCCTTTTGATTCTCCCCCTCATGTTCACATGGGTGAGACATCTTGTGCATTTTGTTGCACATGGACATCGTTTTCTATATGAACCATTTAATGCTGAAGCATATGATTGTCACTCTTTTGTGTATAGTACTTGCATCAAGTAATTGATTCATAACTTGTTGCTACTGAATGATCCTTTGAACTTTGAGTTCATATTAATTTATACGTGGATCATAATACAACAAATTTAATGCAATTTGATGTGTTTCAAGCAATTTCACGTCATTCCTTTTGAATTGGCTTATATCTCCCCCTAATGGTGGGAAAATTGATTCATCAAAGTGACAATTAGCAAAACTTGCTATAAATAATTTCCCTATTAGGGATCCAAAGCATCTTATAATATAATTAATGGAGAGTTAAATCAATATACGTCTCCTATTGATTTGCCTTGAGATAATCTCCAGCTGATAAAAAAAATCAGTTCGATAAAGGATGTCCGTGCGAATTTATGATATTTTCGCATTATTGATGATTATGGATAATCAAATAGATCTTTCCACATTATGAATGTCATTTGATTTATGACGACATTCGTTTAAATGTCTTATATATTCCAGAAGTTAAAGCCGGAAATATTATACTCAGATTAAATCATATAGATAAATTTTTTATTATTCTGAGTAGACTTCTTCTTAACAAGACATTAACAATAAAATTGTTATATTAGATATTGCCTGAACATTAGCTTCCGCTAAGTTCGAATTCGAAAAATATTCACTTTTATATTATAATGTACATGCATGTAGCACGATACATAAGACATAAACTCATCGCCCATATTTAAGTCACGATTTAAACACATCTCGATGTGCTTGTTTTATCGAACTATTTTCAATGATAAAATTCATAATATTTTGCCTTTGATTTTGAAGGCATGGTAAAGGTCACAAAAATATTCGGGTATATATATGACAATATTTAGGCAAAATAGCCTTTCATATATGACCAAAAAAATGTCACAATTATGAGCGCTCATTGTCAATAATTATTTGCCCTTTGTAGTGGTGCACCACTTTTGTTCCAATTTTTTTGTGGAATTGTCAATACGACATTTACCTGATATTTTCACCTTTTCCACGTCCATAAATTTGTTATTGCGATCATGATCATTATATGCAACATATGCTTCTTAATTTGAAGCTGAACTAATTGGACGGGAGCGATATTATATTTATAATATCTCATTATTTTACTCAGCTACCATGAGACAAGAAATCAATCCTTAATATTTATTGGATTGACATACGCACTTGATATTTGTTGCAGCAATAAATCGAGGCGGGCCACGTGACCTTATTTTATTGTCTCATCAGTCATATTTCCACATAGCCTCAACATAGAGGTAATTAAAATTGCGAAATTATAATTAATATTTGATCGATTAAATTTTGTAGCATGAGACCCAAATAGCTCATTTTGAGCTTTTGGAGCATTACCATTTTGGTATGTATATATATAACTCCATAAGGTGAAAAGATATATAAAGTGAAATATTCACTTTTCAAATCTCTAAAGAGAAATTGGCGAATGATTGTGTATAACACACAATTTTGCATATATGCTTCATTCACAAATTGTAGTATCTAATTGTCATGACAAGTAATTCTTGTCGGTAATATAATAAGGCAACAAGTTCAACTATGGTTGAATAATATTTTGAAAATAAATTTAATATATAATAGTTTTTCTCTTTTTATGTAAAAACATAACATATGATTAAATATATGTTCACAACTTGATTCATTAATAAACAAAATGTACTATTCGTATGAGTTGGTGGGACAACCTCCAGGTTGGGTGTCGAGACATAGTCTACTTAATATCATGCCTCCTCGAACGGGATAACTCGTCTCCCTTTCAATGTTTAGCTTTACCGGGGACAAGGCTTACCCACTATCAACTCAAACTTATAGCATTATTTGTAATACGAAATCAAGAATAGAACAATAACTAATCGTTTGTAGTTTTAAGAGCAAAAATATATATCACACATTGACTTTTGATTTCTGATGTAGAAGATCGTACAAGACGCAGCTACAGAGCATACTTTCGTAGTCGGTGACGTTACAATGCATAATGTATGAATAAAGTACATTTACATAATTAAATATGCATGTAACAAAAAAGAAATTAACCATGACAACATGGAAATAAATTGAACTTATTTAAATTAATAAAAATTATACCTTCCTAGCTTTATATCTTTGAAAAGCTTCTTGATCTTCACCTCCTCTTGTAGAGCAACTTCGTGCTGATAACGTGTTGTAAATTGAGTCGGAACTTGCTAAGAACTAGAGAAGGAAAATAGAAGACTAATAACTTCTACTACTACAAACTACTACTACAAAGGAGAAGAGAAGAAATGAGATAGTTGGAATGAGAAGTTTTCATTCAACTTGGTGTGTGAATTACAATGGGGTTGGCACCCTTTATATAGGTCATTTGGTGATGATGATAATTGTACTTATACAATGTGTACAAGTTATACATACACCACAAGTCATACAACACATCACAAGCAACATAGACAATACATGGAAGAGTTGGTGTACATTGGAGAGGATTACAAGTTACATGGCAATACATAGACAACTGGAGGTACTATTAAGTGAGAAATACAAGTTACATGACTACACAATATGTTGGTGTACATGCATGGTCATCCATATTCCACAACAGTCTTGAAATTGTTCTCTGCAAGTACATTGAAACGTTAGTTATATATTATTCTCAGAAGCAAGAGCTAGGGTTTCTCTCCTTTCATTTAGAGAAACCCTAGCTAGTGTCGCCTAAGCTCTTTTAACAGTCGACCTCTAGATCCGTTGTTTTTTGGGGCTGTCGGCGTTAACGAGACTTGCTTCGGTGGCCTTAGACGTTGCTTAGGTGAGCCCCGTTTCCTTTTTTTTCTTTTCTTTTCTTTTCTTTTCCATTTGAGTGTTTGGGGGAGGTGGTGACCTAGGGATTCATGGAGGGTTTGGCAAGGGGAAGTGGATCAGACGAGGGAGGTGAAGGAGTCATGGTTTTCGGTGGAGACGAAGTGAAAGAAGACGTTTCCAGGGCATGAGGCATGTTTGATGACGGAGCTGCGAATGTATTGGGAGTCGAGAGTGAGGGAGATGTGGACCAGGGAGGGGCACACGGGTGATGTGTGCAGGTGAGATGTTTGATAAATGCCTTACCAAAAACTTAGGATGTTTTGGGCTGACGAGGTCTTTGGGGCCTCCGTTTGTGAAATTGACAGGGTTGGGAATGTTGAAGCGATTGTCAGACTTTGCAGAGGGTTCACCGTTGGATGAGGCATTCTATTGAGGTTGTATTGTTTTTTTTTTTTTCCGTACATAATTTTTTCAAGTTAATGGAGTATCGCCTCCTTTTCATCAAAAAAAAAAAAACAAACAAACAACAAACAAACAAATAATGTCTTATTTGAAGCATGAAGGCAAACACAGCTTTAGAGCACCACTCTCTAGTATCTCTCTTTCATTCTTCATGCAAATCATTAATTAAGGAAAGTATTAGAATGACTACGGGGAATTAGTCAAACCCAGTCACATTGGGCCATATATAGGAGTTGTCCATGCGCGGCCAACCCACGTGTTATGCATCTGAATATATATATATATAGGCTCGAGGGCCATGTATATGCGACTTTCCGGTGTAACTTTCCTGTTGTCATTCTAGCATTTCCCACAAATTAAAAAGTGAATTTGACGAGACCAGGCAGGTGTGTGTTCAAGAAGTAGTCCTCCCACCAATGCACTTCGTATCAAAATTAAATGCATCTGCTCCCGCTCCTACTTCTCTTGCAACCGCTCGCAACTTCTCCGTGTTCAAGTCATCAAATCTGCAACAACGCTACTTATTCGGTCAAGAATGTTATTGGTATATATGAATGGAAGACACAAACTCAAAAATTTACACACAAACTTATTACTTTATTAATATTCTACATAGGTGTGTATTTATATAGACACTTTTTTTATAAGACACTTTTTTTATAAGAAAAAAATAATTGCTTTGAACAGTTGAACTCATCACCTCTTACTTTCAAACACCATACAAAATTATTGGGCCAACAAATTGGTTGTTAATTTTATATAGACACTCTTAAGGCATACGCCTAATAGACTCGACAACAAACTTTAATTTCCTAATTTATAATTTTTCAATTATAATAACTTTACCTCAAAATATAACTAAAAATTAAACGTCCTAAATAAGTATGTATAACTCAATAAGACTTAAAACTAAAATAAAAACTAACGTTTGAAAAGGACTTTGCTAGAGTGACACCCCTAGAAGGCACAACCCTTATCCAACCATCTAAGTTTATGAGCTCGGGATGCGAGGGTACGTACTTTAGGGGTGGGCGGCGGTTTTCGCCCAAACCGCCCAAACCGATCAAACCGCACGGTTTGGTCTGATTTTTAAAGCTCGCGGTTTGGTCGCGGTTTGGAAAACGACCAAACCGTGAGAATCGTGGTTTGGTCGCGGTTTTCATTTTGGGAAAACCGCGGTTTAACCAAACCGATGGCATTTTGGTAAATACAAATAAAAAACCCTAAAATGTAACCAAACTCTCAATCCTCTCCTCTTCCTCTCATTCCTCCAAACCCCGGCCGTGCCGTCACATCCCCACCTCCCTCACTCCTCGCTCCCCGTCCGCCACCTCCTCACTCCTCGCTCCGGCCCGCCACCTCCTCACTCCCCGCTCTCGTCCGCCACCTCCCTCACTTCGCACCTCCTCACTCTCGCTCTCGTCCGCCACCTCCCTCTCACTCCCGCCGCCCGCCATCTCCCTCTCACTCCCGCCCGCCACCTCCCTCTCACCTCCCTCTCACTCCCTCTCACTCCCGCTCCCACCGTCACCTCCCTCTTACTCCCGCTCCACTAGTCACCTCCTCTCTCACTCTCCCGCTCGGCTCCCGTTAGTCACCGCCGGCTCCTCCTCTCTCCTCTCACTCCCGTCACTCCCGCCGCTTCTCTCTCACGCTCACGCCACGTCACCGTCGTCCATCGCCGGCGTGTCGCGCTTTCCACCGCCGCCTCGCACCGCTGTCTCGCCATGCCTCATACCAAAACCGCAACCAAACCGACCAAACCGCGCAAATCGCGGTTCGGTTTGGTTGCGGTTTTGTGGTTCGCGCTTTGGTGGTGGTTTGAAAAATCACGAAACGCGGTTTGGTGGTTTTCACCACCAAATCAAGCGGTTTGCCCACCCCTAGTACGTACGCATCTTGAGATTCAAATATGGTTAGATGGGGTGTGCTTTCTAGAGGTGTGTGTTCTAGCATTTTCCCTTTTCTAATATTTTTTCTCTCGTACATTAGCAACGCATTAAAAAAAAAAAAAAAAAAAAAAAAAAAAAAAAAAAAAAAAAACCGAAAGAAAGTAGAAAAAGTAAAACGTATGCATGTTTTTTCCTTAATAAATAGAGGGAAAATTAATAAGCACTTACTTTCCCTTGAAGAATATGTAGGTTTTATAGAGGTTGACAAACTGTATTGCAGAGTTGATGTTTTGATTCATCTGGGAACAAATGCGTTCGAAATGCTGGCAACATATTGTATTTAAAAGCTGGAGAACCTAATTAATGAGTGACAAACAATACGTAAAAGCATGAGAGCAGTTGATATATATTAATTGCAACAAAGAAAGAAAGAAAGAAAGAAAGGACATGTATGTTTTAAGCTGACCTTGAACGGCAATACATAACGTATGTTCATGTATCGATAGAAGCTATCCATTTTGGTGAAGACGATAGGCTCCCTGACCCTGACTGCCTTTCCATCTCTACCTATCCATGGATGGTTAGAAAAGTAAGAGTGACCATATTGTTTGAGCTTAAGGGGATTCAAAGGATTCCTCATGGACGATCCAACATGATATATGGCCTGAGAGAGTTGATTTGCATTCGCAACCATAGCCATGATGATAGTGTTCACCACCATGTCCCCTGGGATCTGTAAATTAGTTTTTGTTAAATATTCACTTAATATTTCTTTTTTTTTTTTTTTTTGAGAAATTGGAGACGAGCTCCAGAAAGTTTGTATTAATTAATCACAGAGTCAAATTAATACACTATAGGGTTGGTTACCTCCATGCCATATACAAAGAATGTTATATATTCACTAAATATTTCATGAGCGATATATATATGCTACCAAAAGAATGAAACGGAAAGAAAAACCTCACCAGATCAAGAGTGCACTCGCTATTTCCTAAGAAGCATCTTACTTTCCCCTTGCCATAACCAATGAACATATGATCGATAGTTCTGTATGTAATCAGAACATGCAAATATGAGCAAATTAATTAAGCTTAAAGGATATATACAAGCTAATTAATGCCTAAACATTAATTAGAAATCAAAAGGGCCAAGCATATACACATTTACTTTTTTTTTTTTTTTATATATAGGAACGAGACTTTATTTTATCAAGCCAAAAAAAAGGTTTTCTACATGGTGAAAAACGATGTATTTCCTTAAAATAAAGAGCATATACGCATTTATTTCACAATATATATATCCTATCTCTATTAGTGTATCAAAGAATTGGACATGCATACTGCTCGATCAGAAGTGCTATTTCAGATTTATTCGTTGCTGTTAACGGTCCACAAGATGCAAATACTACTAAATTAAAGGTTCTACAAGCCAGAATCAGTCTCAAGTGAGTGCTAGCTAGTTTGCTTCCCCTATAGATCTGGATTAAATAAAGGGAAAGATAGAATGACAACACTATAAAGGTTCTGTATGTAATCAGAACATGCAAATACGAGCAAATTAATTAAGCTTAGAGGATATATACAAGCTAAAAATAAAGAGCATGCCTAAACATTAATTAGAAATCAAAAGGGCCATGCATATACACATTTATTTTTTTTTATAGGAACAAGCTAAATGCCTAAACATTAATTAGACTTTATTTTATCAATTTTATCAAGCCAAAAAAAAAGGTTTTCTACATGGCGAGAAACGATGTATTTCCTTAAAATAAAGAGCATATACGCATTTATTTCACAATATATATCCCATCTCTATTAGTGTATCAAAGAATTGGACAAGCATACTTTGCTCGATCGAAAGTGCTAGTTCGTATTTATTCGTCGTTGTTAACGGTCCACAAGATGCAAATACTACTAAATTAAAGGTTCTACAAGCCAGAAACAAACCTCAAGTGAGTGCTAGTTTGCTTCCCCTATGGATCTCGATTAAATAAAGGGAAATGATATAATGACAACACTCATCACAACTGATGTGGCATGTGAGCCCTACATTAAAATCTCATAAAAAGACACATTCAACACCCCATTTTGATGTGGGGTCCACACGCCACATAAGTTGTTGTGCAATGCGTTGGGACATAGTGTTGTCAATATTCTAACATTTCCCTTAAGTAAAGTATCTAGGTTCATCATGTAAACTAAAAAGTATATATCATGCCTGAATATATCTAAAAGTGGTTCAGAATGATTGTGATATGTTTTTCTTGACCATATTACAATCTTTAAAAATGGTTGAAAGGGGGGAAATGAACTGAGTTTTAGTTTTTCTATATTTACCCTTAATTGCAACCTTAATCACTCGAGAGCATGAAAACCAATAGAAAAAATAGTATTAATGTGTATATACATGTAAAAGTACATGTGTGTTTATAATTTTTTTTTTAAAGGCAAAAATGTAAAAAATATAGAAGGTTGAATTCAGTATAAAACTGGTTGGCATTTAAATTAATCAATCCATTTTTAAAATAAAGCAATGTAACTTTACAACTATGCTTAAGAGAGATAATAATATTGGACCATTGTCATAGAAAAAAGAGGAAAAAAGGACCTTAAAATTGTGATATGAGGACGGTTTTGTTGTAAATTGGATGACCATTTAACCAAGCTTATGAATGATCACATTGTCAAGCATGACTCTCACATTGAATTGTAACATCAAGTATGACTTCTACATTGAATGTAACTTGTACACTTTACATAACTTGTATTCAACTCCAATGTATAATCACTTATCCATGTATTGTTATGTAACTTGTAATCCTCTCCAATGTACACAAACTCTTCCATGTATTGTCTATGTTGCTTGTGATGTGTTATATGACTTGTGGTGTATGTATAACTTGTACACATTGTATAAGTACAATTATCATCATCACCAAATGGCCTATATAAAGGGTGTCAACCCTATTGTAATTGACACACCAAGTTGAATGAAAACTTCTCATTTCAACTATCTCATTTCTTCTCTTCTCCTTTGTAGTAGTAGTTTGTAGTAGTATAGGTTCTTAGTCTTCTATTTTCCTTCTCTAGTTCTTAGCAAGTTCCAACTTAATTTACAACACGTTATCAGCACGAAGTTGCTCTACAAGAGGAGGTCTTGAAGATCAAGAAGCTTTTCAATGATATAAAGCTAAGAAGGTATAATTTTTATTAATTTAAATAAGTTCAATTTATTTCCATGTTGTCATGGTTAATTTCTTTTTTGTTACATTCATATTTAATTATGTAAATGTACTTTATTTATACATTATACATAGTAACGTCACCGACTACGAAAGTATGCTCTGTAGCTGTGTCTTGTACGATCTTCTACATCAGAAATCAAAAGTCAATGTGTGACATATAGTTTTTCTCTTAAAACTACAAACGATTAGTTATTGTTTTATTCTTGATTTTATAATACAAATAATGCTACAAGTTTGAGTTGATAGTGGGTAAGTCTTGTCCCCGGTAAAGATAAACATTGAAAGGGAGACGGATTATCCCGTTCGAGGAGGCATGATATTAAATAGACTATGTATCGCCATCCAACCTGGAGGTTGTCCCACCAACTCATATAAATAGTACATTTTGTTTATTAATGAATCAAGTTGTGAACATATATTTAATTATATGTTATCTTTTTACATAAAAAGAGAAAAACTATTATATATTAAATTTATTTTCAAAATATTATTCAACCATAGTTGAACTTAATGCCTTATTATATTACCGACAAGAATTACTTGTCATGACAATTAGATACTACAATTTGTGAATAAATCATATATGCAAAACTGTGTGTTATACATAATCATTCGCCAATTTCTCTTTAGAGATTTGAAATTTAAATATTTCACTTTATATATCTTTTCACCTTATGGAGTTATATATATACATACCAAAAGGGTAATGCTCCAAAAGCTCAAAATGAGCGGTTGGGTTTCATGCTACAAAATTTAATAAGTCAAATATTAATTATAATTCCACAATTTTAATTACCTCTATGTTGAGGCTATGTGGAAATATGACTGATGAGACAATAAAAATAAGGTCATGTGGCGGCCCGCCTCGATTTATTGCTGCAACAAATATCGAGTGCGCACGTCAATCCAATAAATATTAAGGATTGATTTATTGTCTCATGATAGCTTAGTAAAATAATGAGATATTGTAAATATAATATCGCTCCCGTCCAATTAGTTCAGCTTCAAATTAAGAAGCATATGTTGCATATAATGATCATGATCGCAATAATAAATTTATGGACGTGGAAAAGGTGAAAATATCAGGTAAAGGTCGTATTGACAATTCCACCAAAAATTGTAACAAAAGTGGTGCACCACTACAAAGGGCAAATAATTATTGACAATGAGCGAATTTTTTTGGTCATATATGAAAGGCTATTTTGCCTAAATATTGTCATATATATACCTGAATATTTTTATGACCTTTACTATCCCTTCAAAATCAAAGGCAAAATATTATGAATTTTATCATTGAAAATGACTCGATAAAACAAGCACATCGAGATGTGTTTAAATCGTGACCTAAATATGGGCAATGAGTTTATATCTTGTGTATCGTGCTACATGCATGTACATTATAATGTAAAAGTGAATATTTCTCGAATTCGAACTTAGCGGAGGCTAATGTTCAGGCAATATCGGGTACAACAATTTTATTGTTAATGTCTTGTTCAGAAGAAGTCTATTCAGAATAATAGAAAATTTATCTATATGAATATGATTTAATCTAAGTATATTATTTTCGGCTTTAACTTCTGGAATATATAAAGCACGTTAAAACAAATTTCGTCTTAAATCAAATTACATTCATAATGTGGAAAGATCTATTTGATTATCGATAATCATCAATAATGCGAAAATATTGTAAATTCGCATGGACATCCTTTATCGAACTGGATTTTTTTTATCAGCTGGAGATTATCTCAAGGCAAATCAATAGGAGACTTATATTGATTTAACTCTCCATCAATTATATTATAAGATGTTTTGGATCCCTAATAAGGAATTTATTTATAGCAAGTTTTGCTAATTATCACTTTGATGAAGCAATTTTCCCACCATTATGGGGAGATATAAGCTAATCCAAAAGGAATGACGTGAAATTGCTTGAAACACATCAAATTGCATTAAATTTGTTGTATTATGATCCATGTATAAATTAATATGAATTCAAAGTTCAAATGATCATTCAGTAGCAACAAGTTATGAATCAATTACTTGATGCAAGTACTATATACAAAAGAGTGGCAATCATTAAATGGTTCATATAGAAAACGATGTTCATGTGCAACAAAATGCACAAGATGTCTCACCCATGTGAACATGAGGGGGAGAATCAAAATGAGTTATTGGTTAATGTATTGCACTTTTTTTCCCTTTGCTATGGTTTTATCCCACTGGGTTTCTTTGCAAAGGTTTTTTAATGAGGCAATTCTAACAATATTAAAACTCTCAAAGTGTATCAATGTATTGCACTCTTTTCCTTAGCTTTGGTTTTATCCCACTGGGTTTTCCTAGCAAGATTTTTTAATGAGGCAATCAATAATACTACAAATCAAGATTGACGAGAACATTGTACTATATTTCTTATACTAGATTTTTTTTCTCACAGAGTTTTTCTAGTACAGGTTTTAACGATGCATATTCTCTCAGCAAGTGTCATCCAAGGGGGAGTGTTATAAATTGGATGACCCTTTAACCAAGCTTATGAATGATCACATTGTCAAGCATGACTACTCTCACATTGAATTGTAACATCAAGCATGACTTCTACATTGAATGTAACTTGTACACTCTACATAACTTGTATTCAACTCCAATGTATAATTACTTATCCATGTATTGTTATGTAACTTGTAATCCTCTCCAATGTACACCAACTCTTCCGTGTATTGTCTATGTTGCTTGTGATGTGTTATATGACTTGTGGTGTATGTATAACTTGTACACATTGTATAAGTACAATTATCATCATCATCAAATGAATTATATAAAGGGTGTCAACCCCATTGTAATTCACACACCAAGTTGAATGAAAACTTCTCATTCCAACTATCTCATTTCTTCTCTTCTCCTTTGTAGTAGTAGTTTGTAGTAGTAGAAGTTCTTTGTCTTCTATTTTCCTCCTCTAGTTCTTAGCAAGTTCCAACTTAATTTACAAGTAGTTTTAGTTTATTGGGCTGCATCATACATGCATCCATATGTGATGACTAGCAACAAGCAAGTACGCATAAATTGATATACAGTACTAATGTTGATTTACCTAATTCCGTCAACCCAACCAGGGAATGGTTCTTTGTAAGTGCTGGTAATAATTGTAGGTCGTATTATAGCGACTGGGATGTTTTCTTTGTTGTCCTCAATTAACATTTCCCCCAACGCTTTCGTAAATACGTACGTGTTTGGCCACCCATACATTCTTGCCCTGTAATAAAATACAACACATGCAAAAATAGAAAAACGCATTCATAAGTTCAAGCCTATTAATAAGTTCAAGCCTAATTAATGACAACTAAATCAATCAATTGGAATATATACCTTGTCAAACCAAGTTCTTTCATCGCAACTTTTTCATCTTCATTTGTTGCTTTGCGACAACGAAGTTGCTCCAAAGTTTCATTTGCAAGGTCTATCTCTTGTTTGATGTCCAAGTCTGGGCTTCCGTTTAGTGTTTCCCCAACCCGAAATGGCTTCTCTTCCACAAGTCCACACTTCTCCCCGCACACGTACGCTATTATTCCACGAGTAGATTTATTGAAAAAGAAAAAAACTTTCGAAGGAAAACAAATACAATTAGTCAAATTAATTTTCATCTCCAAACCAAGAAAAAACAAAATTTAACTTCCGTCTAGCTTTTTTTTTTTAATAGAAAATAAGAATTTATTTATTATAACCTAATGTGTACACAAAATTGAACTAATTTACGCATGGCGAGAAACTATGTGTTCTCATAAATAAAGTCGAAAAAACCCTATTAATTAATGTAGTAGCAGAAAAACGCATTATTCCTAGTATAAATAACTACCTCCCTCACTTCGAGAATGAATAATTGAGGAAGCACGCTCCTTCGTGATGCCACATTCACACTTAATCAATTAGGTTGAATTCGTGGTCTTGTGACAGGATTTCCATCTAGCTTATAATTAATTAATTAATTCTCACTGGTACCAACCAAGTGTGTTAGTGTATAAATTAATTGTCGTTATTTGCACAATTCAAGTTTTAGATGTGAAGCTGTAAATCGTTGCAACAGGGGGAACAAGACAATTGCAACAGGGGCAATTGAAAACATGACAATTACAACTAAAGCAACTGTAAACAATCCAATAATTGCAACTGATACAAAAATAGAAGTATTTTGATGACGAAATTTCTATTCTGAATTTAGATCATAATCAATCTCTGAGAAGATTTTTGACAACTTTCTAAACGTGTGAAGAGAGGATCAACACATCCATGCTATTTTGAGATTAAGAAAGCTCACATCAACATTGGTTTTTAAGAAGAACAAAATTATAAATCAACAATCATGTTATGTTATTCTTTTGTGGGTTTTTGGTTCAGCAGTTGCAACTGCAATTTTTTTGAACTTATGTTTTCTTTTTCTTTATCATTTTGTAATTACCAAGGGGATCTTGGGGTGAACCAGTCAAGGAGACTTGACATTACCAAGGGGATCTTGGGGAGAGAGTTCATTGTGAGGTTAAAGGGTAGTGTAGCAAGCCCGGTGAGGGACTGGTTGGGGTCTTTCATAAATCTGTAACTCTTTATCATTAGTGGATTCTTCACATCTAGGCGTAGCCCTGTAGATGTAGGTCTTAGACCGAACTGCGTCAACATTCTTTATGTTGTGGTTTGTCTTACAATTCAGTTTTAACTTTGTGATGTGATTATCATTGCATGATTGTCATTAACGATTCAATACTTACAAAGATGGCTTACTGGTTAGGTAAGAGGTCATAATGTAGGCAAGATGTGGTTTCTTTTCTTTCTTACCTAGTGCTTGGGGCATGGGTGAGTTGGTGAGACTCCAAAAGCTAGGGGCGGAACCAACCACTAGTTGGACCACGAGTTGGGGGGGGTCAATTATAAAAGGCTTCAAATAAAATTTCTCATATATTCCTTGATATGTTAATAAAATCACTTGAAGTGAGTCAATCTATTACTTAATTTTATATTATATATATATATAGTTCTTTAGACTAGATATTGCTCCTTCAAGTTGCTATTTTATCAAATAACTCAAACTCTAGAAGGGATGCATGGACTATTAATCATATTATTAGCAAAAATTCCTTTGTAATATTAAAAACTCAAAACTAATGGAGACTTTTGTTATGTATTATAATATAATTATCAAAATAGATGCACAATAATGACATACCCCTAAGTGAAACCGAAATTAAGGCCTCGTTTAGTTTGTTTTTGCTAACTTACAGTGTTAGTTGGGAGTTATCTCCTTGGAGTCAACTCCTTGGAGTTAATATTTTCATGTTTGGTTCAACTTTAAACTTATAGGGAAGTTTCAAATTTTTAAACAATAAAAAAATATGAATTAACACAAATAGCCTCCAAACGAAAGAGAGATGAGTAATAAATAAGTCATTAATGAGGGGTAATTGTGTCTACAACTCCTGGGAGATAACTCCCTAGAGGGGTGGTAGGGAGATTTCTCACACCCTAGGGTGTAAATTGGGAGATAACTTGCAGGCAAGTTGGGCAACCAAACAAGATTAGTTCCCAACTCCCTGTAAGTTATCTCCTGGGTGATGTGGCGTGCAGACCCGCATCCTTGAAAGTCGTCCGTGTGCGCTTCGGGATACACACCCTACATGTTATATATGCACCGAGAACTATATACACACTCTCATTTTTACGTAGAGCCCAAAAATCACATCACCCGTGACTTTGGGGTATTTCATCGTAACATATTCCTTTTTCTTATTAAAAAAAAAAAAAAACTTGAATAATAATGGGAAAGTCACACCTGAAGTTACACCAGTCTACAAGAGTCGTTCACATGGCCTCAGCCCGCGTATTATGCATTGAGATCTGTGTATTTTTACATCTCGAAGTACGCACGAACGGCTCAAAGGCTTGATGTGACTTCGGGTGGAACTAGCCCATCGTCATTATTCTAGCATTTCCCAAAAAAGAAAATATAATTCTCACCAGTCGAGACATGCACAACAATATCTGGCCTCGCACACTTCTTTGCAAAATCAAGAACATGCTTGGCTCCCAATGTGTTGGTAAACAACGCTGCGTCATATCTGCACACCATATAATTAATATAAGGTTGAATCAATGAATGTGTGTTGGATTAAAATTTAATGTTTGTAAATAAGTTATGTTCTTATATATAACATGAGTATTTTAAATTTTTTATGGTTCTCAAGATAGTACGACTACCCATATATATATATATATAATGTTTGTGCGCATGCAAATCAATGCCTATATGATCAAGAAGTGCATGTCTATTGAAACAAAAAAAAAAAAAAAAAAAAAAAAAAAAAAAAAAAACACCTCTTTAGGAGTCGATCCCCATCCTTATGTTCAAGTGACTTCATATCGGCCTTGTTTGGTTGGGGGTGGAGTTGGGGGATGTGAGACAACTTGCAGGTGAGTTAGAACTAATCTTGTTTGATTTGATTTATAAAATCAACTCGATTCCATGCAAGTTAGTCCCAACTCACACTGTTAGGTGTGAGATAACTAACTCCCTCACCCCTTAGGGGAGTTATCTCCCAAGGTTTGTGGACACAATTAATACCTCTCTTATTAATTACTCCCTCCGATTACAACTTCTTTTATCCAAAAGAAAAAAAAATTACATTATCTCTTTATTAAATACCCACATTGCTTCTCACAGAAGATCTTCCTTTATATAGATATATAGATATATAGATATATAGATATAGATATAGATTTATTCTATACATGGTCTCGTCATGTATGCATGCCTTTAATTATAGGAAAATGCTAGAATGACACCCCAAATGACACCTTAAGTGACACCCTTATGATGTGGCGTGTGGGTCCCACGTAAAATAAGTTTGCACAAAATAGTTATTCGTTCATAACACGCGTGATCGATGTGTATCTCAAAGCGCATATGACGGCTCTCATGGATGTGGGCCAGCATGCCACATCGCATTTTTACGTAAAACTCACACGCCACATCAAAGGAGTATTACTTGGGGTGTCATTTGGGATGTCATTCTACAATTTTCCTTAATTATATATATATTAGTTTCTTGATCGGAGCTCAATTAATTTAACAAACTTATTTTTACCATATTTCTCCAGCCACTTTTATTGCGATTTAATACCATTTACTTATGAGAATTTGAAAATTCTTGCAACAGCTGCTTGTCATAATAAGTACGATAAAAATTATAAACTTAAGTCTTATAAAAAATAATGAAAAAGAAAAAAAAAAGGAACTCAAGTCTACGTCGACCTCAAATAAAAAGTCTAGCCTAATTATCAACATATATAATTTTTTTTTGGGTAGATAACATGTATAATTTTCAATACCACGGAAAGTAATTACTTATTATATATTTAATTGTTAATTTTATGCAAAATATTTAGTTATTAATTGCTTTATAATAAAAAAAAATACTAGAATGACACTCCAATATTTGATACCTCAAGTTAGAGATGCAGATGGGGCGAAGAATCCCCATCCTCCACGGGGATGATCCTCCCCGATGGAGCAAGAATTCTCTGCCAATTTGCCCCCACAGGACAGGGGATGGAGGAATTTCATTCCCACCACCCAGGGTGGGGCAGGAGCAGTAATAATTCCCTTGCACGCCCCTCCCCACCCCACGGGGATTTTTCGATTTGCCCTGTGGGGATTCCCCATGGAGATCCCCGAATATTCTTCGTGGAGATTGCCCATTCCCCTTGAGATTCCCACAGTAACGAATTATTTAATATATTTGTATAATGTAGTATATTATTGAGATTTAATATATAATATATCTCTAATTAATGTAACTAAGTTTATTAAGAAAAAACTAATATAACATGAAATTCATAAAATAATGTAATAAATTATTTAATATATTTGCATCGATTCAACCATTATGTTTTTAATGATTTGATTTTGTATCTATAATGTATTTGATGTCTTTTTTAAGATATTATGTGAAGAAGTGATGGGGTACTAAGGATCCCTTCTTCATGAGAAATGTGGGTCAAAATTTTCTCAGTGTGAAATTTCAAGCAGGAATCCCCACATTCCCCGCTCCGCCATAAATGGGGATGAAGATGCGAATGGGGAATGCATTTTCCGCCCATAATCTGCCTCACCCGCATCCTTACTCCAAGTGAAACTTTGTAATGTGACACGCGGACCCGCATTCATAAGAGTCGTCCGAATGCGCCTCGAGATACATACCATGTGTGTTGTGCACTAAAAACTATTTTGTATACACCTATTTTCACGTGGGCCCATGCAATACCACATCACAAAGGTGTCCCTTGAAGTATCACTTAGAGTGTCATTCTAGCATTTTTCAAAGAAAATATTGTTGTGCCAGATGGAACAAGCAGTGCGACACTGCGAAAGGATGGCACATACCTACTAACTGTTGTAAATGGATGACCCTATCAAGCATGTGTAACATCAACACATGTGTGCGTATATCTCCATGTTGCTTGTATCTCCTCACTTTGTACACCCATGATTGATTATGCATGTGTTGTCTAAATAACTTGTAACACTTTCATATTGTACATGTTATGTCAATGTATTGTCCACTTCGTGTACACTATTTATGTTTGTAACTTACACACTTTGGATTACTTGTAAGTTATGTTCAAGTACATGTATTCATGATTATTAAGGGCCTATATAAAAAGGTGTCATCACTTGTAAAATACACACCAATGTTGAAATGAAAATCTTTACATTTCTCAACTCTAGCTCACTTTTCTCTTTATCTCCTCTTCTCTACTTGTTTTTGTAATCTTTAGTTCATGTTTCTCATACTTTAGTTCTACAACTTCTAGTTTGATTATAACTTACTTTACAACACTAACTACTATAAATACTAATTCACAAAATGGAAAAACAGAGAAAAGTAATGATGGCTACGTATACAAAATTCTTTAATGAGAGTAGTAATTATGTACCTACCAATCTAGATATATGCATGGCAGTTTCAGTTTTTAAACGAAATTTATGGCAGCTTCTCCTCGATTAAATCTACTTTTTTTTTTCGACAAAAAAATCGATGAGATTGCGCTAATTGCTTTATTCTTAGTCCAATTAACAAGTATTACAAATAGATATTACAACAATGAATCACGAAATTAATTTCAAATCGCGCACACAATAGTGTGACCTCAACCCTAAAAAGGGCATGTAAGCAAGGACTAATGCTAATTAAGGTCTTGTTTGATTTGTTTTTGTCAACTTACAGTGCAAGCGGAGTTAACTCAAAGTAAATTCAATTTAAACTTGTAGGAAAGTTGCAAATTTTTAAATAATAAAATATGCAAAAGGGCCAATTTAGTCCCTGTACTCTCACCTAGTTGTTAACTCAGTTCCTAAATCGAGGTAGGGCTAACCCAGTCCCTCAACTCTCTAACCCATTCTGTATCAGTACCTCCAGCAATCTTGACGTTTTAACTTCCTCACGATGACATTTTCTTTGTCTTTTCTTTTTTTTTAAAATAAATAACCGGTCCAACTGTCTCTTTTTTGGTAATTTCAAATTTTTATTTTTTTTTAAAAAGCTTTCTTCTTTTTGCTCTCCAACCTCACACAGTACTTCTATATTTTTTTTTGAAGAGTCGCACAATACTTCTTCAAAAATAAAATAAAATGTCACTCCTTTGAAAAAAATTATATTGCTAGTCCTCAATTAAAACTCACCCACAAACTACGCTTTCTTAAGAAAAAGAAAATTTGTATTGCTTTTGGTTTTCGAACCACTTGTAGACTCCTGAGATTTTTGCATGTTGAGTCATTCGGCTCCATCATTATGCTTTGCAAGGAAAAGAAATAAAAATATTGTACCATTTGACTCATTGCAATCACCCAAACTCTGCTTTTGATTTTTATTTTTTTTTTTATGAAGAAAGCGTGGTTTGAGGGTGAGTTTTACACTACAAGAATATGGTGGAATAGCATCAAAAAATAGCGACAGCCAAAATCTGTTGCTAAACAACAACAAATCAACAATAGTTGTGCATCAGACAGTTCGTTTGACTCGGTTGACCAAAAAGCAACTATTCAGCGACAGATTTGTGACAAAACGTTGTGACAGATTGTATGTTATCACAGATCTGTTGCTGATTTATCCCGCCTTACATTCCCGCCCAATCTGACAAACATAGGGATATGAGTACGAACACGTGTCGTTCGATTTGGTGAGTAAAACGTGTCTGTGACAGATCTGCTACAGATCAGCGACATATTTAGACTGTGTCACTGATCTGTTGCAGAGTGAAAAATAAACTTTCCCTTCACAGCTCTGCCTAAACCATCCCCAAACCCTATACCCATCCATCGTCCTCGTCCCTTCATCGTCTCTTCACGACCATCTGCCCAAACCACATTCCCAAACCCTCTACCCAAACCATCCATCTTTGTATATTTTCGTCCATCTTTCATGATTGGTCGATCGGTTCCTCTGCCCAAACCCTTTTGTCCCAAATCGATCGTGACTGGCGAAATACGGAGGCTACTTCTGTCACGGACGAATGAGAGATTTAGATGCGTACGACGGGTTCGTGATCAGTGGGAGCTCTAGTGACGCTCACGGGAACGATTCGTGGGTCTGCGAGTTGGTGAATCTGTTGAAGAAGTTGGACTCCATGAAGAAGAAAGCTTTGGGGATCTGATTCGTGGGTATGTATGTATGTATGTGTGCATTTTTTTTTTTGCAAAGGTTCATCAGTGCATTTTAGATCAATAACTAAGTCAATCTTCTGCCAAATCCACTGTGATTGCCCAACAAATCCTCCCTGATTGGGGCTACGACAGAGTCTACACTGTCGTCATTGACAACTGCACTTTCTCAGACCAAATGAACTTGTCTAAAGCCTCTTTTGGTTCATTTTGATAACAAATCTCTTGGGACAAAGTTGCACTAGGTAGAGATTGAAACTAGAAGTTTATTGGCAATGTAATTGTAACTATAAATTGCTTTCTTGCATTAATGAGCAAGAGTAGCAGGGGTTGCAATTTTAAATTTGAAGACATAGCAACTAAGTCTCAATCCCAAATTAATTAGGATCAGCTATATGAATCAAACTCTTCTATTATGCTCAATTTAGTATAATTGACGATGTCATTTTCCCTCCTAATCAATGCATCCCAAATTAGCATTAAAATAATTTGTAAGTTGTCTTTAAAAGTGTCCAAATCAACACCAACAACAACAAAGCCTCAATTCCAAATTATTTAAGATTACCTACATAAATCACTCTGTTCCATTGTGCTAGATTCAAGGCAAAATGTCCAAAAGATCTTGATTAGAAAAAACAAAGACACAATAGTATTTGTGTTCTCAAAATTTTTGCATTGAAAGCTTAGAGTTGATGTGAAACTATTTAACATAACAAAATCAAACTCTTTTTAACACCCCTTCAATTCACAAGTATTCCACTGACCTATTACCAAAACCTAAAAACAAAAAAATATCAAACATATGAAACTTCCTACAACTCCCACCTGCCATCTAGTGGGAAGTTCATTCTTGTGTGTTTTTTATGGTGAAATGGATCTGCAGAAGAAACAGAGAGGATTGGTGTTGGTGAGTTTTTGATGGTGAGTTTTTAATTACGAGTCAGTGTATATCTTCACATTTTTTCCTTCTAATGTAGTCGATGTGATTCTTCATTTGCAGGTATGTGCGGCGGTTGCATTTGGTATTGGTGTTGCTTACAAAGAAGGAGTTGGCAAGGCTTCTTTGTTTTTGCTAGGTAAGATATAATTACTTTACAACTCCCATGTTGAATTTTATGTTTTTCAAGTGTAGGGGGTTCAAATAGATATTGGTTCTGCGTGGAAGCTTATGTATCAATTAAGAAGTCCAATGATGCTAACTTTTTTCCCTTGTTATGCTCTTTTTTTTTCTTAAGCATGGTTTACTTATTGTTTAATCAATTCTTAAATACATATACATCAATTGCTATTCAAAAATGATAATTTTAAGATTTCAACATTTATATTTTAAAATTATTCTCTTATGGTAAGACAGATGGACTGAACAATTAATTAGCTATGGTTCCAAATTATGAAAGCCATATCCCTTTGAAACATAAAGACAAATTAATAGATAAAACAACTATACAGAAAATTGCCATAAATAGTACAGTTTGAATAATGATCCGTTCAACTTTCTTTTTTGTGTTTTCTTGTCTATTTGGTGGTCCTAGCTTGTATCATTAAAATGCTATAAAACTATATGCTTTATAAAAGTTTATGTTCTGATTATTCTTTTCTGGTTTTGGAATTTCTTGCCATTACATGCATGGCCCTAGAGTATCTTAGCAGGTCAAATAAGACCCACAAATATATAGTGGGCTCCAAACTTGCTCATTCAAATCCAGATCCATAGTGAACTTTTATTATACAATAACCTACCGTTGAGCTACATACTTACTAAAATACAATTTATTTTTTGTTTACTATAGAACTCTTAATTTGATTGTGCATGACTCAAATCTCCTTGCATGTCCAAAATACTCCATCAAATGTTTAGCGAATTCAACAACTCTAAAGAAATCAAACTTTTTTTTTTTTTGGTTCATAAACTGTTATTTTCCAGTGTAAAGTGGCTAGTTAAGTAGTAACTATTTGTATACTGAACCAATTAACTTCTCATATACAAGTTCTTAATTGTGTGATCCATCAACCAAGCATATCTGAAAAAGACGAAATATATTCTATTGATCTTATAAAAACATTTATATTATATTGATCTTATAAAACAAATAAATCCCAAATGTTTGATACTTATCTGCTTTAGAGCAAAGATTATTGTACTATGAATTGTTGTTTTTAGGTGGACATAAAGTGTAATTGATTGTTTGATACTTATCATGTAAGGTGGAAGAAAATCATGTTTCGGCGGAGGAGCTTGGCAAGGGGATACAACAAGATCACCAATGATTCTCAACCATGAAATGATTGTTTTTCAGGCATGCAATTTATTTTTTCTTATACTGTTGTCTACGCTTTTTTCTATATCATATATATATATATATATATATATATATATATATATATATTTCATTGCACACATGGTTGCTTCAAATATGGTGACATAAAGTGCTGGAGTTTGAATCTTATTTTGTTCCCTTTCACTTAAGTTTACTACTTCATCGCCAATTTGGTTTAAGTCCAATCATAATAATTGACCTCTCTCAATCAAATTAATTCGGTTTAAGTCCAATCATAATAATGGGTCCATTTGAGAGAATGCTTTCTTAGTGTATGAGTTGGCTTTAAGCAGGAGAGCCATGTGAGCAGGCAAATTTAAAGAAATTGTTCATGTGTTCAATGCTTTCATTTCGGTTGCAACTTGCGTGTTCACTCCTTGTTGAATATCTTGAGTTGTTAATATGAATTGGATTTAGCGTTTTAGTTCATGTTAATACGATATTGTGAATTGTTGAGGAGATGTGAGTCCTTCTAGGCATTCTCCCACTGATGTTTATTAGGTTCCGATATTTTTGGTAGTCTATTTATAAGGGAGACTCTGCCGAATATTTTGTAGAATATGCAAAACTAATGTTGAACTCAATGCCATATGTTGGTTGCATGTCGAATAATATTGATATTCCTTTTAATTTTCAGGATTTGGATGGGATCACACTCTGCTAGCTAAAGAAATGTAGTGCCTATCTATGTACCGGTTAAAGAATGCTATCGAGTGTTTTGTACACATTGTATGTATGTAAATTTGTGTAGCCAGCTTGTATAGTTGTTTGTCGATTATTGAATAATGTTGATCTACTACTTTATAGTATAGTAGTAATTATGAAATGTTAAACTCATTTTTTTGTAGACATTGTTTGTAAAATTTTGATATTTTACATATATCTTTCCAATTAAATGAATATTGGTAGCTTTTAAATTTTTTCGGCAGATTTTACTACAGGAAATTTTTACTATTTATTGTTTACAATTTTAAAAAAAATCACTATTCAAAAATTAGCGACAAAATTTCACATTGTTGTCGCTAATTTGTCGCAAGCATCTGTGCTAATTAAGGCGTCTGTTCTTTGAACAACAACAGATTTGCGACAGACATTGCACGTCTTGTCTTGTGATCGACTTCGATCAAGAATGACATGTTTTTGTTGCTATTCAGCGACAGATGTTTGTCACAAATATGTCATATTGAACAACATCAGAATACCTAATATGTCGCTGAGTTGCACCAGCAACAAAGATTTTAGCAACAGCTACTATTTGTCGCTGATTTGTTGCGGAGTGGTTTAGCAACAGAACCGTACCAAATTCAGCATCAGATTAGTTTGTTGCCGATTTGGTTCTTTCTTGTAGTGTTAATTGAGGACAAGCAATTTTTTTTTGAATGAGTGGTGTTTTTTTTTAAGAAGAATAAGAAGAAGTATTGTGCGACTCGTCAAAAAAAATATAGAAGAAGTACAATGCGGGGTTGGAGAGCAAAAAGAAGAAAGTTTTTTCTTTGGAAGTAACCAAAAAGAGACAGTTAAATCGATTATTTATTTTTAAAAAAAGAAAAGAAAAAAAAAATGTCGTCGCGAGGAATTTAACATCAAGATTGCTAGAGGGACTGATATGGAGTGGGTTAAAGAGTTGAGGGACTGAATTGGCCTTACTTCAACTTGGAATGAGTTAACAACTCGATGAGAGTACATGGATTAAATTGGCCCTTTTGCCTAATAAAAGATATGAATTGACATAATACACTTCAACAAAAGAGATGGATGTGGGTAATAAAAGGTAATTAATTATGGGTAATTATGTCCACAAACTCCTGGAAGATAACTCCCCTAGCTAGTGAGGATGGGGAAATATATCTCTCACTTTTGAATGTGAGTTGGGAGATGACTTAAAGGAAAGTTGGGCAACCAAAGAAGATTAATTCCAACTCCCCTCCAATTGGTTGAATTAATTTGTATTTTTTACATATTATAATATGTAAAATTAACAATATATATATATATATATATATATTGAGTTATAACAACGTTATCATCAACAACAATACTTATTTAATTTGGTGGAGGCAATGATTTCTTTCTTATAAAAAAAAATAGTACTTATTGAGTGTATTAAAAAAAAATTTCTTGCAATGAATAATGTTATGCATTACACATTAGTATTAAGTGATCAAAAATCTATTTTAAATTAGTTAAGGGCAAAGTAGACATTTTTTTAATAGTTGATATTTGTGCTTTTAATATATTATTATATAATATATATGGTGATTTTACCATAATAATTGGAAAAATCACCATATATATGGTGATTTTTATTTTCGATGATTAAATTTAGATCTAATTAATATAGCTTCTTGATACTTGTGCGCATATTTACGAGTGATTAATGTAGCTATCAAAAAGAAAAATCAGTTGATTAACCTTGCATAAAAGTTAGTTGTTGCAGCTAAGTTAACAATAACGGTAATTTCTCTCAACATCTCTTCCCTCGTCTTTGAGTCAGCTATTCCCAAGTTTTCACAAGCAATACTTCCTGCCACAGGTATTATCCTTTCAGATAAGAAGGCTTCAAAACCCGTTCCATGCATCTCTCGAAGAGTTTTAAACAATTCCTTTCCAATCACCTACAACATTCAGTTTAGACAAAAGATTTTGTTATAAAGCAAGATTATATTAGAGAAGTTTTATAAGCTTTTAAGATAAATACACTACTTGAGGGTTCCAAAGCTAGTCATCGGATTTTTTTTGTAGGAATTAGAAGCTAGTCATCCATCACAACAATTATGCATGGATTTTTTTTGTTGGGTTAGTACTTTTTATTATTAGGTTTATTTTATTTCATAGCTAAGTAGTTGTATTCTCTACTTATCCAAAAAAAAGTAGTTGCATTCTCTGGTTGAAAGGTATAGGTTGTTTTCTCTTGTTAGAATTTTTTTTGTTTGATTCCCTTGTTAGAATTTTTTTTTTTAATTCCCTTGTTAGAAATTTTATTTTTCGTTATGGTTCCAGCAATGTATTATCGTATTAATTGTTTTTGTTCTAGATGTTTGTCATGAGAACAATCATTAATTGTCCTGCTATTCTATTATAGTTCTTCAAAACTATAGTTTGATTTTTTTTTAACAATAATTAGATAAAATATATTAACATTTTACAATTTTTGTTATATAACTCTTTTTAATTTTTTATTATATCACAACTTTTCTAAATTGTTAAATTTGTATCTTAAGTCACTTTTTACTCCAAATTTGATGAATAGTTACTTGCCACCTAAATAATAACTTTAAAAAGCCACTTCATCACCTATACTTACTACAATAATTACTAAATTTATCATTTAAATTAATAATTTAAGTGTTACATCATCAAATTTGGAGTTAAGAAATGACTTAGATACAAATCTAACAATCTAGAAAGGTCATGATACAATAACAAATTCAAAAAAGTTATTATGATATATATATATATATATATATAACAAAAGTTGTAAAAAGTTAAGATATTTTAAACAATTTGGTTATTAGTAAATAATGTACTTTCATTGGAGTAATTAGTTATAAGTTTGGTTTTGTTATATCGAATGTATATTGAGCTAATCTTTAATGATAAATGAAAACCTTATTTTACTTCAAAAAGACAAATATAGTCTCAGTCCCAAATTAATTGGGGTCGGCTACATATATAAATGGATCAAACTCTTCCATGCATTATGCTCAATTCAGTGCAATTGATGACATTTCAAAAAAATAAAAATAAAATCAAGATGATTAAAATAAACTCAAGAAATTATTAAACTCCGATCTTTTGAATAAAATTATTGTTTTTAGTCAAAAAGATAAACATATTTTTAAAACTTATTATTAAAATAAGATCTAGAAATAATTTTATAGATTAATTAAATTGATTTTGGCCAAAACTACTCGTTTTTTTTTTTTTATAGGTGAAGACAATTACTTGTTTTCCCATTATTTAAAACAAGCTAAAAAGGTGAAGTCAAAAAAAAAGTTAAAAATAAATTAAACTAAAAAGAAAAAAGGAAAATTCGAGGGGGCGCAATTAGCTTAAACTCATCTCCTCCAACATACTAGACAACTATATATGCATACCATATTCTTTTCTTTGATAGGAAAACTATGTATACTATATAGATACTATTTTTTGATAAGAACTATATAGTTATAGATACTATTAAAAGAAAACTTCTGTATATGGAGCGAAGAACAACATGGTTACCTCGTCTCTAAGCCGCTGCATAGCTGTTTGAGAATCTGCAGCTCTTATTAACAAAAAAAGTCTCTGTACTTCAGGTTGAACTCTCAGTACTTTCTCTACAAATACTACATCATCATCATATGTATATGTTAGTGTATATTAATATGTTGATATGATAATGAAAGAAAAAAAAAAAAAGATGAATGTCAAAATATTAAAAGGTATATGTTGTAGTCTGTTTCATCATAACGTTTGATAAAATTGGAGCACTACCGAGAAGATTAATTAATTGATGACATGCATGCACAAATGGAGAAAGTAAATTACTATATATATTTATGTATATGTATATATATAGTTGCATACATTTTCCGAGAAAACCAGTTGAGCCCGTGATAAGAATGCTTCTTTTCTTCAAAAACTTCAAAATGATGTCTAACTGATCCATCTAATTCAAATGATCGAGAAGATAGATATAGATATATACAGGCTATATGGTTGATGGATTAGTATGTGGATATATATATAGGAGCTTGCTACAGTAACGTGCTCAATTAATTTTTTGTAATATTGGTCTCAATTCAAGGTAAGGAAAGCTAGAGTGTCCACTCATATAACTCTTAATATTGTATTCAAGCTAGTCGATGTGGGACCATCCCAACATCTCTAACACTCCCCCTTAAGTCCGCCGCAGTCCATCATAAGTGGAGGATAGATCTAGTTAATTAGCTTTATCTGTATCTTTTTTTTTTTTTTTTTTTTCTTCAATCCACCCTAACCTCATGTTAAATTTTTATAATATAAAACCAATCCACAAGGTGAGGAGAGTGTAGTTATTAGTTTATATGTATGGGGGCTATAAATGTGAGACTGGGTTCACTCCAAAATGTTGAATCAAGATGGAACATCTACTTCACGCTTTTTTTACTAGTCGATGTGAGGTATAACATCTCCAACCCTTCCTCCTCAAGTCCGACTAGGACTTACCGCAGTAAGTCATGGGTGGATGAATGACCTGCAAGTCATTTATATACTTTTGGAACTGCAGTACTTATGGGGTTGTTTCCCTTTGGCGATGCCTCTTGTTTCCTATAGCTCTCTCTTTGATGGGTTTTGAATGTAAGCACACCCAACGTAAATGAGTGCGGGAAGAGCTAGACGGATGAGAGTTATGACTCTAAGTTGGCTACGTCATGTTTGAGCACTTTAGATCGGTTTTCGGGTGTGCTATAAGAGGATTAGCAATCTTGCAGAGAATTTGCCGTTTTGGGTAATGACTTGTATACAGCATTCTTTTGTATAATGGGTCCGGCGCACGTGGAGGGTACACAGTCCTTTCAAATGTTAATTAATACTCCCTCCATCTATTTATAGGTCGATTAATTTTACTTTCCAAAACACCTTAAATACTTATTTCACTCCTCTTCAAATTCAACATTAATTTAATGCCCTTAAATATACTTTCTTCTTTGTCTTAAAAGAGTAAAAACAAAAGTAAACATAACATTAATAACACCTTAATTAGTGTTCTAAAACTCAAAACGACATATATAAATGAACGGAGGGAGTATCATTTTCTAGTTGTATACGTATAATTTTCTTGAACTTGTCTTTAATTCCCTCAAAAAAAAAATTAAATGAAGTAATTTATGAGAGGGCGAGAGTAATTTAATTTTTTATTTTTTATAAGAATTAATTTTGTTATAAGATTTGAATAGCGAATCAATGAGTTTCTTAATTTTTGTGCAAAGGAAAAAATGAGACACAAAATATTTGAGAATAGAGGAAGTATATTGGCTCAAATTGCTACTCTCGCGTTGGGGAAACATCTTGACCTCTCCACAATTGTATTTGCATCTTAAAAGATGTTCAAGCTATCAAAATACCTCTCACAATGACCGACCAATTGGGTGGCCCAATAATTTGATATGGGATTTCAAAATAAAATCTCATGGGATCAAACTTGGTTGGTGCAAAAGGAGTATTACCTTAAATTTATCAAAAAAAAAAAAAAAAAAACTCTCACAATGAGGCAACCGCATTTAGCCTGTACATTCCCATTTATTATTTTCAGTTAAATATATCTTTGCATTTATATATGTGGCCCATGAACAGCTAGAAGTGGTTCGAAAAATAAATACTATTGTTTACATGATAGTTGCAACTTACCAGTATAATTTATAATGTACCAACCAAGCCAACCAAGTGGATGAGAATTCGAGCTCTATAGTGAGCAAGTTATGATTTTTTTTTATCAAATATATATATATATATGGAAAATGATTTTTTTACATTCTTTTGCTACATACATTTGCTACGTAATAGTGTATATTCCCTTAAAATTTGCGGGATCTGCACATCTCTATCGAATCTACATCATTGTTTAGCAAATCTATGTCTCATAATAAAACTTGTATTAACATTTATACATGACACAACATAAGCAATCGCACATTAACACTCAAACACTCAAACTTTATTTACTTAGTAAAACTTGTATTAACATTTGTGCATGACACACTAAACTTGGGTTCTTTATATAGATACTCAAAAACCATACTTGTAATCCAACTAGAACACTAAAACATTACCCAAGAACAAATCTAAATCATAATTGGACTCAACTAACAAACATCAATCCTACTTTGACTCAAATAATTACCTTATTAATTAAACACAAACTAAAACAATGATTCCTAATGAAATTAGGACATGGAGTTTGAGCCAAAAACCCAATAAGCTCCACCTTGACGAAAAACTCCACCAACTCGAACAATCATCCAATCTAAGTCATAGCCACCGCGGATAGCAACGAACCGCACAACCATTCAAAAACACATGCAATCATTCATCCAAAACTTGATTAACCTTCCACAATACAGCTTCGCAGCAACACACACTCAAACTAACTTTTTTTTTTCTCCTATCTCGTTAAAACCCTAGCAGCCGCCGAGACTACAAACCAGATTTGGCCGGCCCCCCACCTCCGTCTCCCATCAATCCAAAGGTCCATCTTCTCTTCTCATCCCTCCTTCTGCCTTCGTCTCGCCCTTCATCCCTCTTCTTCCCGCCCCCGCCACCACCACCACCATTTTTTTGTTTCCCCTTCCTCTCTTTCCAATGTTCAGTGGAAGAGGAAGGGAAAGCAGAGTCAAGCGTGCTAGATCTGTAGAGGATTGAGAGGAGGTTTTTGGGAGCGTCGCTGGCGCTAGTGGTTCCCCGGCTCACCAGCACCTTCGGGTGTGAGCATCTCCGATCACCGGCCGCGACCATGGCGGAGAGGATCTTGTGCTTCTGCAGTGGCGTTTTTGGTTGGCTCTGACTTGCTGGGACGAGGATGACGAAGACTCCGGATGGTGGATTTTCTCTTCTCTTGACGATGTTTGTCCGCAAGTATGATCTATCTTGTTGCTTTAGTTGTATTGTTCCATGTTTTTTTTAGGGTAGCTAGTTAGGGTTTAGTCTCCGTCGTGGTGTGGCCTTCTCCTCTGTTGGGGTTTTTTTTGTTGTTATTCCGTTGTCCCCGTTCGAGGGGTGATTGCCCTCCTTTATGAGGTTGTTGTTCCCTTCATGGGGTTGTTGCCCTCCTTGTGAGGATGTTGTTCCGAGCTTAAGTGGATTGTATAATCTATTATCATCGATGTAATAGATTGTTGTACCCGTGTTGGGTGTTAGGAACATTAATGCAACAAGTTTGGGAAAAAAAAATCAAAGAGATAAACATCACATTAAACTCCAAAAAAAAAAAAAAAAAAAAAATCGGACTTCAAACAACTTCAATTGATGGGTTGAAAGCCACTTCGCTACACAACTCCCACCTTCATTGAGAAATCACTACATTCCAACTGTTACTTTAGCGATGAGTAATGACTTGCGACTTTGACTTTGCAAGAACGCCCAAATAGCATCACTTTTATAGATATTATTGGGGACCTTATCAATGATAAACCACACATCCCAAACACTCCGCATCAAGTTCATACCCCCAACTAATCATCAACTTATTGTAGTTGAACTTTTGGTCAATCCCGATCATAGATTCGTACTCAATCTCGAAATCAAAATTTGTAGTCGTCATCAATTTCCGATGACATACAGTTTTCCAACTCATGAACAACCACACAAGCACTATTATGAATTTCGATTCATATCTTCTCATCTCTAACAATCTAACCGTTCTCATAAATATATATTACCAAAACACACTAATCTCTTAAACTAACGAAAGACACAAATAGGAGACAAAAACTTGTTGTCTTGTAGTGAAAAACTTAAATCAGAACTTACAAATCAAACTTTCCTTGCCTCTGCACAGCCAAACAAAACAGATCGACTTCACTCCACTACCGATCTATAAAAAATTGATGAGCACACGAACGACACTCATTCTACCAATCGCCCAAACGAACCAACCAATCTCGACTCTACTAAACTCTCAACCTCTCTGATATCACTTGTTGGGAATTTACGCACACACGCACACATTGCGGAAGCAATCACACATTAACACTCAAACTTTATTTACTTAGTAGAACTTGTATTAACCTTTGTACACGACACACTAACCTTGAGTCCTTTATATAGTGTAACGAACCTAATAAATCTAATCATAGTCAATTGCCTAATAGGACCGTGACGTGGCGGCTAACCCCACGTGATGACTTGGTCAGAACTCGGACGTCGATATCGAGGTAATAATTCAAAAATTTGTGTGTTATGCCTTAAATATTTTATGTTTATATGTGTGCACGCGCAACTTTATTGACGTTGTTGTCGAATGAACGAGTGAGCATAGTCCTCGAGATGTGCGAGTACACGAGTATTCCGGTAGGTCAACGATATTGATTTAAGTTGGCCTAATGGAACTTATTTAATTGAGATGTCTAAGTTAAGTCATAAGGGGCATTCTACTCATTTCACAAATTAGAATTATGAGGTATCAACTTCTTATGGTTTGTGGGGAGATAATGACAAATTTAATAAAAACTAAATAAAGAAAATTGTGTGGTGGTGGTTCACCCACCTAATGATAGTATAAAAAGAGAGAGAAATGAAGGGTGAGGGATTTATTTAAGTTAGAGGTGGTGTAGAGGTGGTGGTTGTAATGACCCTAAAATCTAACTCGTGTCACGTGTCATTTCAGGGTCGTATGTGGGACTCACTTGTCGTGATACGTATGTCCAAACCTCGGGAGTCAACATTGATGTATGTTATTTTTGTTTGATGTTTGTATTATGTATTATACAAAGGAGTGAACAATTGAACAATTGAAACTAATTAATTTTGGAAATGTACATGTAAGGTACACACAGGCGTATCGGTGTCGAGACGAGCGGAGACGTACCTCGAGTTGCGTGTCGATGTAGGACCGAGGTATTGGCCTATGGGGTAAGTCTATTGTGAGCTAATTATGGTTTTATACTAGCTTTAATGTGGACATGTTTAATTTGGAATTAAGTGGGCTTAAGTTAGTAAAATAAATGAAATGGCCACATGATGTGCATCGAGACACATGTTGAGCAATTTAGAGACTAGATGAGTCAACTTGTAGAGTAATTTATGCATGACTTGAGAAATGATTGAATGAGGATGGTCCAATAGTTGAGCCTCGAGATACATGTGGACACATGATCAAGGGCCAAGGTTCAATCATATACATATATAAATAAAACCAAAATTAAAAACTTATCAGATTAAACAATAAATAAGTCTATAAATCATGCAGGAAAGAGATTAAGCTGAATAGAACAATAAAGTGCATGATTGTAACGATCCTAAAAATCTACCTCGTGCCACGTGTCATTTCAGGGTCGTACGTGGGACCCACTTGTCGTGATACGCATGTCCAAATCTCGGGAGTCGACATCGTGGTATGTTATTTTTGTTTGATGCTTGTATTAATTATTTTACCAAAGGTTGAACAAGTTAATTTAATGAAATTTGGTAATGTGTTGGTAAGGTACACGCGGGGCATAACGGTGTCGAGACGAGCGGAGGCGTATCTCGAGTCGCGTGTCGACGTGGGACCGAAGTAGCAGCATATGGGGTAAGCAAAATTATTTTGGACTAATGTATAATTTATGTTGGTAGCTAATGTGGTCACGTTAAATGTAAACATTAATGTGCTTATAGTTAGTGAAAAATTAAAATGGCCACATGATGTATCTCGAGACGCGCATTGACAAATCAAGAGACCAATGGAGTTAACTTGTGAGTCATTTGTGCATGACTTGGTTAATAATTGAGTGAAAGTGGTCCCTTACACATGTCTCGAGATACGTGTGCACAAATGGGTGTGTGGCTATGGTTCAATCTTTATCCAATACATAAAACTCAAGATTTTCACTCACTCACAACGTTTTGGGCAAGGAAGGAGGAGAGAAAGAAGAGAGATTGCTGGGGTGTTGGAGCAAAGAGAAGAGCAACCAGTGAGGGTGGAGAAGTAGTGGTGATCACACTTGTAAGAACATCAAGCTAGGTACCTCTCCATCTCCATTAACATCATTTAAGCAATTTAGTGAATTTGATGTTGTTGTTGTTGTTGATTTTGGGTGAGTTAATGTTGGGTTTAGAGTTTGATTATACATCTTATTGGTGTGCTTTGAAGTTGAAGAAGAAGAAAAGAAAAAAGAGAAAAAAAAAGAACGAAACACAGAGGCATTTCTTTGAAAGAGAGGAAGAATTGGGAGGGGAAGCCCTGGGCCGAGCTGGGCCCGTCCTAGTAACTGAACTGGGCCGGTTCAGCCGGGCCGATTCAAGAAAATGGGAAGGGGCCCAAAAGGGCCCCAAATAAAAAAATAGGGAAAAATTAAATAAATAACAGAAAATCCAATAAAAATCAGGAAAATTCAGGAAAACTTGGAAAAAATTAGAAAAGGTTAAGGAAATTGGAAAAACACTTGCTTGATAAATGGTAAATGGAAAAAGAAGGCTGACTAGGCTTGCGTGACTCAGCGAGATAGGCTCGGGGGTCCACGTAAGTCTAGGCCGGGCGGAGCCCAGTTTAAGATTGTGGAATTGGGGACGTCACAATGATAAACAGACTATAATGATCAACGATAGAGACCAAGTGACCCTGAAGCAAAGGATATGTGCCTAAGTGGTCTTGACATTCTACACGTGGGCTTAAAGCCACTTAAAACATGTCAATGTCTGATACTGGTACGTTGGGACCACGTCCGCTTCAACCGTACCAAATCCATTCGGCACTGTTGGCTCACTTAAGCCGCAGCCCCGGAAAACATTCCAAAGGGAGCCACAGTCGCAGCCGGATGCTCAATCGCAATGGAATCCTTGAAGTCATGTGAGGAGCCACGACACTTGGCGGATGCTCACTCAAATTATTCAATCTCGGCTAGGAGCCACAAGCGCGAATCAGATGCTCAACTCATGAGTAAACAACGACTCAACTTGACCACTTAGACCCTAGGTCACTCGGTAGGGAAGTATAGTCCAACAATAAGTATCATTTTCATCAAAATATGCAAGGAAAGGAAAAGAATTAATATTGAATTCCTTACTGGTTTACTTACAATACATTCGCATAAATTGCCACGTCAATTCGATGATTCGAATAGCCTAGTTGAGTCCTTCGTACGTATCTACAATTATACATAGGTACAACAAAGTCGTTTAGACTATATTTAGTAGTTTAAGAACCACTTGCTAAATCAAAGCATTATTCATATTTTATGCTTTCCTTAGTTCATGAATCTGCTAATTTTAACTTCCAAGTAGCATAGCTTACTTTCATGTGTTAGTAAAATGAATTTATAGTTGTTCACGTAGGCATCTAAGTTAGAAACTCTTCTAAGTTTATTCGACTCAAATATATTATTTTCAAACGGTTCGACACTACTAAATCACTACTCCTTACTTCCAATTTAGCTCGCTCACAACTCCAAAATCAATGTCTAATGCTTCAAATCAAAATCAATGATTCGATGAAAATAAGAATGCGGTTAAATAAAACAAGGTAAGAACCATGAAACTTAGTTTTTTTCCAATTTAAATAGATTCAAGTCGACTAATCTCGACCAAAAGAGATCTAAATCGCCACATAAAGGTCAAGTTCGACTTAAAACCCTCAATTCACCAATTGTGGTTATAAATTCATAACTTGAGCAAGTTAAGTTCATTATGAGAAAAATGAATTTGAATCTCTTTTATTTCTTGACTTAGATCAAGACCAATCCAAATCAATTAGTTTTCCTCCATATTTCATAAATAGAGATTAAGTTTATTTTAAAGAGTTCATAACCCAAGTATTTTTATTTGAACCAACACTACTTAAAAGAAAATACTTTGACAAAAAAGTCACGAAAACAACTTAAAAATCATGGAATTCCACTTCACTTGGTTCTAAGGACAAAAATAGGACAAAACGACTTGAAATGCTTATTTAAACAAGTCATGCTCATTTTTGAATGTTTCCTCAAACATTTGGAGTTCATCTCCCTTTAAAACTCATTTGCAAAACTTGAAGTTCTTGGAAAATAAGTTCAAATAATTAATAATGATCAAATCTTTTGCGTGAGTTCAAATCAAAACACAGCAATATGCCAACAAATTTGCCATATTCATTCTATCAAAAAGTTCACCAATGCAAAACCCTTTTTCAAATTAAATTAAAACAAGCATGTTTAAAACTAAATTAGAGTTCATGAGACTTTTGTTAGAACAATTATACAACATGCATATCACTGAACTATAATATATATCATGCGTGAATTCAATTACAAAGAACTAAATTAAATCATACCAGAGGCTTGCACTAAATAGCAATGTCCTAAGACGAAATTTCCTCCAATTCGGTGTATGAATGCTTCAAGAGGTTCGTCCTCAGGATACAACTGGATTGATCTTTGATTACACATCAACCAAAGAACCTTTCTTATGCAACAGTAAAATCTCTCTCAACCAAAAACTTGATCCTTTCTTCTATTTCGGAAATACTATATATAAACAAAAAATGCCTCTCTTGAACAGACACACACTGTTCACAAAAGAGGTTATTATTGGTTCATTAACCACTAATTACACACCTTTTAGAAAACTAAAAGTCACAACTGCTTCACACTAGTTATTAATTACGAACCTTTTAGAAAACTAAAAGTCACAACTGTCACACTAATTATCAATTACGAAATTACTTAATTTAATGTAAAAAATTAAAAATTTATGTTGTGAATTGGCTAAGTTATTTTAACATTAGCCCCAAAGGCCCAAGGCCCTATCAAAGACATATTAAATATCAAGTATTTAATATGTATTAATCAATGGGGTCCCATGGTCTTTTTCCTCCAACCCCACATTCACTTAACTAAGTCTTCCAAGTGAAAGATTTCTTATAAGGAAAGAAACAAAAAGTTTCTTTCCCATGTGGGACTAATATTGGATACAATACAAACTCAAATGAAAGTTTCAACAATACCCCACATTTGTATTGTATCCATCAGCAACCCTGACTGAGTTTACTTTTCCAAATCACAAACACAAATTTAAAAAAAATAACATTACTTTAAAACAATTGAGAGAGATTATCATGTCATGTTTATCAGGAAAGTGTCGTATAGACTTGAACTTACCCTAGTAAGATCATATCGAGTTCACTTCGTGACGCAGTGATGTTTGTATCTTGAACTGTTCACTTTTTGTAGTAAACTAAGACAATATGTCTCACTTATGACATGATTTCTGATGCACTTTTTCTTCGTTGTTCATTTTGGTCCTGAACTTATCCTGGGATCATGATAGCTTTAGAGAATGTAGCCTATTCATTCTCATAAATGCGACCCCACATTTACTATCATATAGGTGATTTATTTTTAATCATTAAATGCAATATTGCATACCCTAAACTTCTTATCAACACACTTACTTCATCATAGGAACAGGTAATTGTGTGTCTTGTTTGTTAAGTCAAGTCTAACCAGTTTGCCTATTGAACCTAGACCATGTGATCTTCAATCAGCTAGGTTAGGTTTCCACTTGACTCGACTTACTCTATAGGCTTTAAGCTCATTCCCCTCGATAATATCTTCACTTGATCTCTTGGTAAGCCTTTAGTCAAAGGATCTGCAATGTTTTCTTAAACTTAACATAATCAATACTAATTACCCCACTTGTGAGTAATTGTCTTATAGTATTATGTCGGCGCCTTATATGTCTTGACTTACCATTATATATGTTGTTTTTAGCTCTTGCTTGTGCTGCCATACTATCGCAATGTATGCATATTGCTGTAACTGGTTTTGGCCAGCAAGGAATATTTTCTAAGAAATTTCTTAGCCATTCAGCTTCTTCATCTGCCTTGTCAAGAGCAATAAATTCGATTCCATGGTGGAACGTGTTATACACGTTTGTTTTGTTGATTTCAAGAAATCACTGCTCCACCTAATGTGAATATATATCCACTTGTTGATTTGGTTTCGTATTATCGAAATCCAATTTGCATCACTATACCCTTCAAGTACAGGTGGATATTTTGTATAATAAAGTCCATAATTTAAGGTATATTTAAGATACCTTAGAACTCTTATTAATGTTGTCCAATGAGCATCAGTAGGATTACTTGTATATCTACTCACCGCTTTAACTTCTTGCATAAGCTATGTCAGGTCTAGTAGAGTTCATCAAGTACATCAAGCTTCCAATTACTCGAGAATATTCCAATTGAGAAATTGCTTTTCCATTATTTTTCTTAAGATATGACAATTAGCATCAAAAGGAGTTGGAGCAGGTTTACAATCAAATTGATTGAATCTTTTTAAGATTTTCTCAACATAATGAGATTGTGTGAGGACATAACCTTCGTTATTCCTTTTGATTTGAATTCCTAGTATTACATCAGCTAGACCTAAGTCTTTCATGTCAAAACTGGAATTCAACATCTTTTTGGTTGACATTATAGCATCCTTACTTGTGCTCATAATCAACATGTCATCAACATATAAGCATACTATGACGCAAAAATTTTTCATTTCTTTAATGTACACACATTTGTCACATTCATTTATTTTGAAACCATTTGCTAGCATAGTATGATCAAATTTTCCATGCCATTGTTTTGGAGCTTGTTTAAGTCCATATAATGACTTAACAAGTCTACAAACTTTATTCTCTTGGCCTTTGACTATGAACCCTTCAGGTTGGTCCATATATATTTCTTATTCTAACTCTCCATTTAGAAACGCAGTTTTAACATCCATTTGATGTATTTCCATATTGTATAAAGCAGCTATGGAAATCAACATTCTAATGGAAGTTATTCTCGAAACAGGAGAAATAGGTGTCGAAGTAATCTACACCTTCCTTTTGTCTATAACCTTTTGCAACCAATCGTGCCTTGTATTTATCAATAGTATCGTCAGCTTTAAGCTTTCTTTTGAATATCCATTTATATCCAATTGGTTTGATTCCGGATGGTAGATCAACCAATTCCCATGTATTATTTTGTAAAATGGATTCAACTTCACTATTGATGGCTTCCATCCATAAAGGAGCTTCCGGCGAAGACATTGCCTCCCTATAAGTCTGTGGTTCATTTTTAGTTAACAGACTTATAAAATCAAGTCCAAAATTCTTTGGAACCTTAATTCTTTTTCCCCTTCTAGGTTTCAATTCTTGTTCTTGAACCCTTGAAGTAGTTGGTTCTTCTAGACTCTCTTCAGCCGTCCTTTTTCGTGATGAACCATTTTGTTTTTCCTTGAAAGGAAATATATGCTCAAAAAATGTAGCATCTGCAGATTCTATAATAGTATTATCACTGATATCTGAAATATGTGATTTAACTACTAAGAATATATATGCTGCACTATTCTTAGCAAAACCGATGAACACACAATCTACGGTTTTAGGTCCTAATTTAGTCCTTTTTGGTAAAGGAATTTGAACATTTGCTAAGCAACCCCACACTTTCAAAGTTTTGTAAGTGGGTTTTCTCTTTCTTCAAATCTCATATGGAGAATTATCAGATTTCTTAAAAGGAACTTTATTCAAGATATGATTTGCAGTCAGTAGTGATTCACCCCACAAGTTTTGGGGAAGTCCAGAATCATTCAACATAGAATTAATCATATTCTTGAGAGTTCTATTTTTTCTCTCTGCCACACCATTTTGTTGAGGTGTATATGGCGCAGTGGTCTGATGAATAATTCCATTTGTATTACAAAATTCTGCAAATTCAATGGAATCATATTCTCCACCTCGATCAGTTCTTAGTACTTTTATCTTTTTGTCAAGTTGATTTTCAACCTCTGCCTTATATATTTTAAATACATCAAAGACCTCGTTTTTATTCTTGATCAAAAAGACGTGACAATACTTACTACAATCATCAATAAAGGTGATGTAGTAGTTTTTTCCTCCTCTCGTAAGATTTGATTTGAAGTCACAAAGATCACTATGAATTAAATCTAATAATTCACTTGATCTTTCTTGAACAGACTTAAATGTTTGCCTAGCAAACTTTGATTCAGCACAAACTTCACATTTATGTTTTAAATCAATTTTAAACTTTGGTAACATATTCAAATGTACCATTTTATGAATTAATCTGTTATTTACATGCCCTGGTCTAGCATGCCATATATCAAATGATTCAATCATATAAGCAGAGACAGTCATATACGCATAAACAACCATTCTATTACCAGTGTCATTAACAATTACAATGCTTAGTTTGAAGAGACCTTCAGTAAGGTACCCCTTCCCTATGAACATGCCACCCTTGGTCAATACAAATTTTTCAGACTCGAAAACAAGCTTGAACCTTTTCTTATTCAGTAAAGGGCCAGATACAAGATTTTTCCTAATATCAGGAACATAAAGAACATAAAGTAAAGTGATTACTTTTCCAGACGTGAACTTCATCTTCACTGTTCCTTTGCCTTCAACCATGGAGGAGGATGAGTTTCCCATGTAAAGTTTTTCTTAACTATAAGCCGGATGAAACTCAGAAAATAAGTTTTTGTCACTGCATATGTGCCTTGTTGCACCAGTATCGATCCACCATCCTTTGGCATCAGAAACCATATTAGTTTCTGAAACAACTGCAGTGAGATCAAAGTCAGTATTATCAATTTCCATGGCAGTAACATTTGCTTGGTTGTTCAAACCAGAATTATCAAAATTCTGATCTTTCCTGTGGCGACATTCTTGAGCCCTATGGCCCTGCTTTCCACAAACCCAGCAACTTCCCTTAATTTTCTTGAAATCCTTCCCTTTGGTGCTAACGGCCTAGTGGTTCTCTTGAAATCTTTCTCGAAATTCTTTTTCTGGAATTTCTGAAATTTGGACTTGCTTGATTGTCCTACCACCATGTTAGCATTAGCATTAGCCATTTCTTTTTTGTCTCCCTTCCCGTGATCTTCCTCAACACGAAGTCGCAGAATGAGATCCTCAATGGACATGTCCCTTCGCTTGTGCTTTAGGTAGACCTTGAAGTCATTCCACGACAGTGGAAACTTTTCAATAATGGCTCCAGTCTGAAAATGTTCATTTACGATGCACCCTTCAGCGTGCAATTCATGTATCAGAACTTGCAGTTCTTCCACTTGCTTTACCACGGACTTCGAATTGACCATATTGTATTTTAAAAACTTGCCTACCACGAACTTTTTAGCCCCTGCATCTTCAGTTCGGTATTTCTTTTCGAGAAGATCCCAAACATCCTTTGCAGATTTACATTCAGAATAGACATCATACAGTGTATCATCAAGTCTATTCAAAATGTAATTGCTGCAAAGAAAGTCAGAATTCCTCCATGCTTCAATAGTAAGGAGAGTTTCCTTGGACAAAGGGTCCTCATCAGATTTCGGAACTTCTTCCTTCTCTATGTTGGCAAGATTCATAGTGGTCAGCCAGAACAACATTTTATGCTGCCACCTTTTAAAATCAAGACCCTTGAACTTCTCTGGTCTTTCATCTTTGGGATTGGCAGAGGTAGCAGAAGTGGATTTCTCAGTTACAAGAGATTTCATTTCAAACTAGTATGCAAACAACAATTTCGTATAAATCAGTGACTAGTTTTTGTAAAAACAGTGATAAATTATATGCAATCAACTATTGTATGTAAACCAGTGATAACATGAAACTTTCGTCTTAGATTGTTAGAACAATTATACAACATGCATATCACTGAACTATAATATATATCATGCGTGAATTCAATTACAAAGAACTAAATTAAATCATACAAGAGGCTTGCACTAAATAGCAATGTCCTAAGACGAAATTTCCTCCAATTCGGTGTATGAATGCTTCAAGAGGTTCGTCTCCAGGATACAACTGGATTGATCTTTGATTACACATCAACCAAAGAACCTTTCTTATGCAACAGTAAAATCTCTCTCAACCAAAAACTTGATCCTTTCTTCTATTTCGGAAATACTATATATAAACAAAAAATGCCTCTCTTGAACAGACACACATGTTCACAAAACGAGGTTATTAGTGGTTCATTAACCACTAATTACACACCTTTTAGAAAACTAAAAGTCACAACTGTTCACACTAGTTATTAATTACGAACCTTTTCGAAAACTAAAAGTCACAACTGTTCACACTAATTATCAATTACGAAATTACTTAATTTAATGTAAAAAATTAAAAATTTATGTTGTGAATTGGCTAAGTTATTTTAACATTAGCCCCAAAGGCCCAAGGCCCTATCAAAGACATATTAAATATCAAGTATTTAATATGTATTAATCAATGGGGTCCCATGGTCTTTTTCCTCCAACCCCACATTCACTTAACTAAGTCTTCCAAGTGAAAGATTTCTTATAAGGAAAGAAACAAAAAGTTTCTTTCCCATGTGGGACTAATATTGGATACAATACAAACTCAAATGAAAGTTTCAACAACTTTTTGGAATCATACACTCATTCCTTAGCCAAAGAATCCATAAAAATTTATTAGAAATCAAAGTCTAATATTAAAATCACAATTCTTGTTTCAAAACTTTGTTTATAATGGGTAGAGACTCTCTTTTGCATTTTCACAAACACTTGGGGTGTGTTTGATAGCAAAGAAAATGAAAAAAATCATAGAAAATTGTCTATTTTTTTGCGTAACCGTTTTTTCCATTGTTTGATAGCTTTGTAACTGCACTGAGAAAAAAAACTACATTCCCCTATTTTCCTCATTTATTTTTTCATCTTTTAGCGTGGAAAATCGAAAATCTCTCTATCTTTCTCACGAACCGATCATTTCTTCCACCCAAACAAACTTGGCATATGCTACTCTTTCGCGGATATATACTTTTTCTTTCTCTCTTCGTCTCCGGCTTCGTCACCAACATCATCGCCGAGCCGCCCGACATCGACGATGATTTAGATGCGCATACGGATTAAACCATAAAAGAAAATTCTTTCTCGTGCAATCAAACAACTATGAGAAAATTTTCTTTATAAAATTCTCTCAAGAAGATTTGCTAAAAAAAAAAAGTTTTTTTCTCATTGAAGATTTTTTTTGCTATCAAACATACCCTTGGTGTGCAATGATAAATATTTTCCCTAACTCTACCTACATTTGTCTCAAGTTAAACAAGTCACTTTGAGTTGTTCATAAACCATTTCCAAAGAAATATAAACCGCACTTTCTAAATGACCCACACAAAATCATTAATAACTTGTATTTGAATTTAAAAAGGGTTTATAATCTCACCATGTCTTCAATGGAATCCTCAACTCCAATTTTTAGATCACAATCTAATAAGAAATCTCTATTTCTCTCTTTCATTTCTTCTTTTCCTCCTCATTGCAAGCAACCGTTGTCGCGTCGTCGCCCCCATTCCGTTCACCACACCGTTGTCGTTGTCGCTGCTGGTCGCACGCGTCGGAGACTCCTCAGAGTCGCTGCTATCCGCCGACGTCGCGTCCTGCTGGTCGCTCGCGTTGCTGCCTGGTGTCGCGTCGGCCACTACGTCGACGTCTTGGAGGCTCGCCTGACCCTCGCCGCCCTTGCTGGTCCGCCGCTGCACCGCGCCTTCGCTCCATCCGCGCCGTCCGCGTCCTCCCTGGAGCCGCTGTTCCTCGCCGCCATCTCCGCCATCTCTTCTTCTTTTTCTTCTTCTTCTTCTTGGCGGCTTCTCTCTATATATGTGTGTTAGGTTATAGCTAGGGTTTTTTTTTTGTAATCTAGAAATTTGGATTTTTTTTTCCTTTTTTTTTATTTGGTTGAGTGCGAAGTTTGGGTTAAGACTTAATTTATTTGGGTGCCCTTTGCCCTACAAACTTGTAACACTCCAAACTTGACATGTCTTGTGCACAGACCCTAACCTTGTCCTCGCTTAGCCAATTTAAATAAATTGATGGTTTATAGTCATGTCGTCGCATGCGCACTTAGTTTAAATTAAGTCACGTCAATTCGCGGTATCATATAGTACTCGCGATATTATGCCAAATAAAAATTAAAATCATTTTTATTTATTTTCTTTTATAAATTCTTGAATACTTTGACTTGCCCCTTGATTGGGTATTTGACCACTAATAATTTGTGATTAGCGATTAATTAACGAATTAAAAATACGAGTAATTACACGTGCCTCCTCTCAGGTATTCGAGTTCCATTATGGTAGAGCATCCAGTTAAGTCTGTGGCTCCCTTTGGAATGTTTTCTCGGGCTGCGACTCAAGCGAGCCGATAGTGATGAATGGATTAGGTGCGGTCGATGCGGCTTTGACCCGTGGCACCAGTGTTAGATACTTACACGTTTTAAGTGGCTTTGAGCCTACGTGTTTAGTGTCAGGACCACTTACTCCTTATCCTTTACTTCCAAGTCACTTAGTCCCTACCGTTGATCATAACTTAGTCTGTCTATCATACATTTTATTGATTCTTTCTCAGCTCTTTATTTTCCTTCCAGCATGATTTATAGACTTTTTTATTGTTTACTCTGAATTGCTATTGAACTTCGTCTGGATTTATTCACTAGGATTGTCTCCGCTTTTGGTGACAATCGCAGGTCCCACTAGTAGCAGGGGCAAGGAGTCTGTGATCGGTGACTTCCTCTGAGCTTCCCTCGTAGTTAGCTCCTATCTGTTACTACAGTAGGTTTATTTTGATATTTTGGATTGTACATATGTTATATATACTTATGTTTTTTGTTACCTTGGGGTCCATTTTGGGTTGCAAGACGTTTGATACATGTATATGATACTTCTTCATACCGTTCGTCACCATATATATATATACATGAAATCTACTTTTGCAGGATTTCCACACCTAGGCATGTCTCGACTTGTGTTTACTTATTTAAGTTGCTTTAATTATTTTTAAATTTCGCTGCGTAAATATTAAGACTTGTTAAACTAAACAATAAACTTATTAAGCAACTGATGATTAAATAATTTGGATAAGAGGCTGACTAAACCTGCGTTAACTCTGCAGGAGTTAATTGGGGATCCACGTATGGGGTCTGGGGTTGTCACGTATAGATACCCAAAAATCATACTTGTAATTCAACTAGAACACTAAAACATTATCCAAAAACTTCAACTTAGTTGATTCGGTGATAACGTGGCACCACAAAGAGACGAACATCATCAATGGCTCGCCCTTCGGCGTGGGGGAGGTGTTCGCTATATGGAACGACGTGTTTTTCCTCTATTACACTGATAGGGTTTTTTTCAACTTTATTTATAAGAAACACATTGTTTCTCGCCTCTTTGTACATAATATTTTGTAAATATTATGCTATAATAAATAAAGTCTCGTTCCTATAAAAAAATATTTATTATCAAAAAACAAATCTAAATCCTAATTGGACTCAACTAACAAACATCGATCCTACTTTGACTCAAACAATTAACTTACTAATTAGACACAAACTAAAACAACAATTCATAATTAAATTAGAACAGGGATTTTGAGCCTAGAACTCAACAATATATATATATATATATATATATATGTGTGTGTGTGTGTGTGTGTGTGTGTGTGTGTGTGTGTGTGTAATGTGTATTAAAGTTTGACTAATTCTACGGGGATGATTGGGAGCACTTTCCCCAACACCTCAAAATAGTCAAAGGCCATAATATAGTTGTTGTACATTACTCGAATTCAGCACCATTGCCTCAATCAATATCTTAAGTTTAAGTTGCTACCATTACACTACACCATTCGAGTGCATAAAAGTGCTAAAAATAAATCTTAAGAAATAGGTCACAATTTTTTTCTTAATAAGTGACCTTCAACATGAGTCGACCACAAGGTCCCCAACCTTAGCGAGCGATATCTCAATGCTATTTTTTTCTTTTCAAAAACGGATGTCCGCCTTTACCCAAACGTGCAGTAATTGACACACGGAGTTGGTATTGTTGGCCTAGGCCTTGTTTGATTAAGAGTGGAGTCAACTCCCGGGATATAATTTTGGAGGGGAGTTGGAACAAATTTTGTTTGGTTGCCTAGCTTCCCTCCAAGTTATCTCTCAACTCAAATCCAAGAATGAGAGATATCCCACCCATCCCCTTAGGGGAGTTATCTCTCAGGATTTTGTAGACACAATTACCTCTCATTAATTACCTTTTAATACCCGCATCCATCTGTTTTGTTTAAAGGATATTAATTTATATCAATTCATATTTTTATTATTTAAAATTTGCAACTTCTTTGTAAGTTTAAAGTTGAATCAAATATGATCTTTCATTATGAGTTAAATGAGTTAACTATATTCACACTGTAAATTGACAAAAACAAACCAAATGAGACCCTAAACGTAGTCCATTTAACTCCACCTAAAAGTCTATTCATTAATTTTTACGTAAGAATATATAAAGTTTTATGTACAACCACTACAAAAATAAAAAATAAAAAATAAACGATACTATCATAATTCACAAATCTCAACGGCAAGACCAACCACTACCTACTTGGTGCTTTTTTTTTTTTTTTTTGGTTTAAATCATCGGGTATCTAAACTATTTGACTACTCCGAATTCACCTCGAGTCACGTATAAATCGAGGAGTACTTTGTGTTTAAATCTTTTTTTTATCGATGATAGCTTATTGGCCTTTATTTCCTTAACAGACTAGAGAAACTTTACTCCGACCCTCTTACATCTTCTAAAAGAATATGACTCAAACCTTTAGGTATTTGATTTATTACATAAGAGCCAATAGAAAAACCTAATCATATGGCTATTTAGAATTCGAGTTTTTTCGATCCATCAAGTGATCTACATAATCAAGTCATAAAACATTGCATAAATTCTTCACTTTATTTATTAAATCCTTAAGTAACTCAACCAACCTCAATCAATTTCATATAACTTGGCTCAAATCTAGCTTACTTTAGACCTATCAAAACTAACCGAAACCTCATCTAAAATTTGACCCGAAACCTATTCTCGTTAGTCCTACATATACATTATGTCACGACGTCGATACAATTGGCATTGCATTCTTCGTCGCGCCCCCACGTCTTCACAAACATTGTCAAATCACTATAACTCAGTAAAGTCTTAAGTTTTTCCTAGTACAAGTTATCCGACTCAACTGGCCTGATTTGCACTTATTTTATAACATCTAAACTCGCTAATTTAAACACAAACTCTCCATTTTGTATCAACTAAAATATACAAGGGTTCAATCAAGTCAAATCCCAAGCCATTTGAACATCTACAGCCCCTTCAAAACACGTGGCAAAATTGTGTGCTCGCCAAAGTCTCACTCACAATTTGAATAGTTTTTTTTTTTTTTCTTACTATTTTCCCGATCATTTTTTATAAGTTAAAGATTGGATTGGGGTCGGAACTTATGTTATAGTCAAAGTAAGATATATAGAGATTCCAAAACGTCAAACCGTAGTTAATTTAGATAACAAATTCTGATTCAATTTATCACCTAAAGTTGCTAAGTTGCAAATGTTACTATTAGACAGTTTTGAATCATATCAACAAGCTAAGTTCTATTTTATTTTTCATTGATCAAATAAATTCCATCAGCACAAGATCCGACCCGTTTGGACCCAAATTTTTGCCAACCTTACCGACGCCTTTAGTAGACTCCGCTGGATGATGCATCGAGACGCGTCCTTCAAATCCCGAGAGCCATCTCATGAACTCCGATGCGTTAGGCACACACTCAACTGAATTTATCAGACAAATTCCACGTGCCACCACCTCCTCGCAACCAGGCCGCAGCCTCCCACTCATGTGCCCCACTCCGCCACCTGTACACGTCAGATCAAACATCCAACGGCCCCGATCGAATCCTCGTGTCCCAGTGGGCCCCTCAAGATTACTTATATTTGAGTCACATTCGACTTTTCATCAGTCCACAACCCTACCATGGACTTCTCCGCTAGCAACCGCCACGGCGGCGCCACCGCAGCTCCGCCGCCCAGTCCCTCCGACCACCGCAGCTCCGCCGCGACATCCGCCACCGCCGAAGACCTCTGCCGCCTCCTCCACCGCCTACCCCCTTCCCTCTCCCTCCCCTCCTCCCGCCTCAAGCCCCGCCCTCCCCCAACCATAAACTTCTCTAATTCCCAAAATACCCCTAACGGGCCAAACGGGCCTAACGGGCTTAACGGGCTTAACGTCCAACTCGGTTTCTTCCAACTCACCCACCACGGCCTCCCAGCCCAAGTCGCCGAGTCGGCCGAGTCGGACTCGCTCGCGCTCCTCTCCCTCACTCGGGAAGACAAAAACCGGTTCTCATCGTCGAAGGCGTGGCCGGTGGGGTTCGACGTTGATGGGGAGGGGGAGTCGGTGTGGGTGGACGAGTCGTGCTTGGCCGAGTGGACTCGGCTGGGTGAGTTGGCGGGCGAGTTGGAGAAGATTGGGTTGGGGGTTATGGAGGGGCTTATGGTTAAGGTGGCGAGGTGTGGTATTCCTCCTCGAATGCGTTCGTTGATGCGGGTGTCGAGATGCGCGGGGGAGGAGCGGGAGTACCCTTATATCGTGAGCCTGGAGTACCAGATCAGGAAGAGGGAGTACGAGTTGTTGGGCGAGTCGGGATGGGTGACGGTGCGTCCCGAGGTCGGATCGGTCCTGGTCACGGTTGGAGACGTCGCTCAAGTGAGTCTGAATCGTTTCATTTTGTGCAAATATAATAAACTACCTAACTACCTACTCCCTCATTTCCCTTATTTATATAACTCGTTCAAACAAAAACTTTATTCGGAATTCAATAGTTTATTTATTGCATTTTTACCCATTTAGTATTATACAATTCAAACATTTATGATTCTTCCTTTCTTTAATTCATTTAATGTCAAAGGATATATATATGTGTTTAAATTACACTCCTAATTAAAGCTACCTTAATTCTTGTGTCCTTACCTTAAACAACTTATATAAATGATCGGAGAGAGTACTTTAATCCATACAATAACCATGTCTTCTAAATAATCGAGATTAATCTTAAATATTTGAGTGTTGCGGTGGTATGAACACCTCCAAAACACAGCTTAAAAATGCTCTCACTAAAAAACTCGACTCAATTAAAATTAAAGAAATTCGATAATACGGAGGTAAATTGAAGGTTTGAAGCTAACATAGGACACATCCATTAAGAAGGATTTAAATTAAAGATTTGGAGAGTGCACCATCAATTGCACTAAATTGAGCGCAATGAAAGAATTAGATCCTTGTAGCTGACTTCAAGTAAATTTAAGGTTGAGGCTTTGTTGTTGTTGTCGTCTTTGTTATAATGTTATATATTAATTTGAATTACAACGAGACAGTTTTTTAATAAATACTCCCTCCGATCATTTATATAAGTCGTCCTAGCAAAAACTTATGGTTCAAAATTGTAAATATATAGGCTATTATAAAATATAGTCTCGTTCCTATCAAAAATAAAAAATTGTAAGTCGTTTTCGAAATTCAATAGTGTATTTATTGCATTTTTACCCATTTTACTTATATACAATTTAAACATTTATAATTCTTCAATTCATTTAATGTCAAATGACGTATATGTAAATTACACTCGTAATTAAGGCTGTCTTAATTCTTGTGTTCTTACCTTAAACGACTTGTATAAATGACTGGAGGGAGTATGTTTATTTTTTAAAATAATTAACTAATAATTTTTCAGTTTTTAGCTAGATTATTAGCTAGCATTATCTAACACAGTTTAATTAACTTTTTGTGATAGTGCAAACATGAGTAGGTGTTGTAGGAGCGTAAATACTCCAATGACAATAGCAATACACACTAACGAACGCACTTAATGCTAAGATGTGTATGCCCACATCCAATGGCGGATACAGTAGATTTTGTGGGTTGCGGGTTGTGTATTGGTGTTGTCAATGTAACATTTGCTCATGAAATAAAAAGAGGAAAATACTAGAATGACAAAGGGTATGTTGCACCCCATCACACATTGGGCCACAGGAGCCGTTCACGCGACTTCGACCTGCTTGTTATGCACAGGGATTTATGTGTGCTTGCATCTCGAGGTGCGCACAGACGGCTCCAACGAGCCAATGCGTGTTGGGGGGTCTATCTTCCATCGTCATTTTAGCACTTCTCAAGTTCCACATGAGTTGGTGAGGTCTTCCCACTAAGTGTTGAACTCAATTAATTAGAGGTCTCGAGTTCAAACCTTAAAAAGTGCATGGATATTGAGGGTCCTCCCTCTTTGGGCCTTTCAGAAGCTCATGAATTTCTTTTCTTTTTTTTTTTATCATGAGAAGGTATGGAGCAATGGAAAATTGAAGAAGGTGAGAGGCAAGCGAGTGATTGAAGATGGATCATCGGCACCATGCGTGACAATGTCGCTGCTGATTACTTTGCCTACGGAGAGCACAGTGAGTGTGGCACCTCTCCCTCGAATAAAACCAATTCAAACAGACCAAGATGATGCTACAAAAGAAGAAGAAGAAGAAATTGATGAAGAGTTCAATCCATTTTCTTTTGAGGACTATGCCTGGAGGGTGTACCATGAAAGATTTCTCTCCAGGGATCCTTTGGACCGCTACCGCCGTCGCTAAGTATAGGCTTTCATTCTTACAGACATTGGCTTCAATATTTGGTAACCATGTTCTTAGCTTAGATAGTGATGTTTCTTGTTTTTACAGCTTTTTGTGATCAAGCTTGATTTTTATTTATTTTTTTCCTTTGCTATGTTGTTAATTAGTAGAGTAATGAGTGATGTAGAGCCATGCATTTTTAGATGATTGTTTTCCAGAAGTAATCAGAAACACATGAAGAGGCCCAACCCATGCCTTACTTGAAGAATGACTATGTGATGCATTTAATATTTTTCACTATTGAATTTGCACAAGCAGAGTTTTTCAGTCTCTTGTCAAGTCTAAATTTATGAGTTTCTAACAAATGCATTAGTCCCTATCATTAGTAATAAAATGCAGATAACTGCTAATCTGGATCTTTTAATGCTAGCTTCACCTTAGATTCATCAACACCAGTACCTCAGCCTTCAGTGCTCGCGACTCCTGCAACTCCGACCGTCTTCAAATTAATTCAAACATATAACTTTAGCTACAACTAAAAATGTGCAACATTTTCAGCAATAGCAACTTTTTCCTTTCCACAGTAGAATTTTTATTGTTATAGTTAGTTCTGCTACATTCAAAAATTCAGACACTTGACTATAAAACAAAGGGGCGAAATGTAGCCGAGGAAGATCTATGAAACTTACATTTCTGGTTCAAATTAAATGGTAGATCCTGATAAGATCCTGAGAAGTACAGACAACAGTACTCAAAAACTTCTAAATAGAATTCACTCGCCCAGCTTATTTGATCCTGCAGGAAATGATGAATATACGCATCAGAACGAAGCATCGTAAATCTGCAAGTCTCTTACTACTTTCAGGGACAAGATTGACTAAGCTGGCATACTTCATTCTTGCATAAGCGAAAAAGAAACAAAGAAACCTGTGATTCTTGGTGCCTTGCCTCTCCAATTTAGATGCGACTTATATCACGTCCAAATACAAATGTCGTCGCCCAGTTAACCGCAACGTAAAACCTGTTCCTCCAGCTTATCACACGGGTCAAGTATGCTGACCTCCAGATAAACCAACTTACAAACCCTGCAAGAGCTAGACCTTTTGTGTCCTGAAAATTCGAGCATCTTAGTCAGTTTATCTGATATAGAGATAAGCAGCAGCAGCAGCAACCTATGACAGTCAACAAACTCACCTTGCTCTGTCTGAGATCGACAAGCGCCTTGTATCTTCCAACAGTTGCCATGCTCCCCAAATGCTTGTAAACAAATGGGTCCCCTAAATCAATACCTCCCAAACTGTTCGCGCGACCTCTACCATCCTTACCAATCCGGTTCAACAAACCGGATAGGAACTTTCCTTGCCGTTCCGCAACCTGTTTTGGAGACCAGGTTGCATAAACACCAAATGGTCAGTATATATGTTGGCAGGAAAATTTTGACTCTTTACAATTTTGTAAGATGGATGTTGCTCAAGGTAGGCGTCACGTTTGCAAGAAGAAATCTAAACATCCTCCACTTTTCTATCTCAACCCTTCTATATTTTCACTCATAACGAACAATCTTTACTAGCTTGGTTATTTCATTTTATGACGAAAAAAGTTCTTTCGTTATTTTCAATTTTCATTTGAAATGTGATCCAAGTACCAAATTCGGAAAGCAAAGTGTTTTGACAATGAAATAACAAGAAATATCAATAAGCCATAACAGGTCTGCTTATTTGCTACTGACCTGTGCCAAAGCAGGAAGTACTTGTTTACCAGTATTTTCAAGAAACCCACCGCAATCACCAATTGCAAATACATCCTCAACAGAAGGAACTCGTAACCACTCGTCAATACCGACCCTATTGATAAGTCCAGAAACACAATCATAAAAAGGCTCTAAACTTGGACCCAAATTATTTATACAAAACTTCACAGCTCAGGGTTGTACCTTCCACCAGGCGATTTTGGAAATTCCAGAGATTGTATGAAAGGTGAAGGACCAACACCTGTTGACCACACTAAGAGCCCAAATGGAACCTCGGATCCATCATCGAGAATAATCTTATGAGACTGAACATCCTTGACAACTCCACGTACTAGTTGAACTCCTGACTGAAAATATCAACAAACTGTAAAGCATAAGATAGGTTGCAATCTAATTTTGCAATAACTCATCTTTGTCGTCAAGTGTTAAATTTCTAGGATCATGAAGCTTTCAAATGTTCCAAGTTCTTTCCTGCAAATTGATTTTGGTTCTCTATTTTCATTTTTCAAGCCCCAGCCAAATATAATGTAAATTCAAGTGGCAGCGCAAAAAGACTTTGCAACTAGGCTACTTCTATATGGATTATCTAAACAGTACAACCAGAAAAAAGAAAATTAATAATATCGGGTTCTTTTTCATACTAAATCAAAAATGCATCTCAAGTACAACATTATCCAGAAAAGGTACGATGGAGACCAAAGGGAGAGGAGGAACATATGTTATTCACCAATTACTATCCCTTCCATTCAGTAGAAAATAATAATGCCTTACCTTAGTCAGTTGCCTCATTGCGTATTGCCGGAGGCGAACATCAAAAGATGACAGTATCTCATTTGCCTATAAAAACACATAAGTAAAGAGGTAAGATATATGATCTGCATTGAATGGCTTCTAAGGAAATTATATGGTAACCAAATTGATCACCCGACATGGTTAATAAAACAAAAGGCAAGTATAATGGGAGTATCCATAAAGCTGGAAATTTATGAGCTTTAGATCTCATTTTGACAAACCTCAATGAGAGTAACGTGAATATAGTCCTTCACGTGCGAATATCTTTCATGGACATCTTTAATTATGAAATCGCTAAGTTCACCACTGAACTCTACACCAGTTGGACCACCTCCTATAACTACACAATGCAGGAGCCTTTTCTTCTCTTCCTCAGAAATCCCTGCACATCACACAAATCGTGCAGATTGGTAGCAGAAGTAAAAAGGATCAAATAGAAAAAGTTGCAGATAGAAGCTAAATGCAAAACCATGTCAAACATTTTCCTTAAGTGACATACCAGGCACATCAGAAAGCATTAGATTTAAGAGCAGTTTTCTACGGATCTCTTGAGCATGAGAAACTTCTCGTAGAAACATTGCATGCTCTTTTACACCATTGATTCCAAAAGTTGAGGCTTCTGCTCCTGACGCAATAACTAATTTATCATACGAGATCTTAAAGCTCCAAGAAGGCAAGTCGTCCGCTCCATCTGTCATAGTCTCGCAATGCACCTTAAGTTCATAAATACAACATTATTGGATACTCAGCTGTAAAATTTCTCAATTTTAAACAACTCGCAAGATTTTCCATTAAAGATAATTGATTGCTACAGCAAAGATAAAATCTTAAAATCAAAGTTGATCAATAGTATTGGAGCACTTATTGACACTAGTTGGTGAAACTTTCACTGTGCAAATGAAACTCTATGAAAAAAAAAAAAAAAACTAAGATATTTTAAACAAAATAGGATTGCTATAGTTGTCTCCCATGATTCAACAGTCATTCACAACCTAAATGCCAACATTAAGGGACAACAACAACGCTCTACATTGATCAAATTCTTCCATTGCGCTCGATTTAGTGCAATTAATGGCGTGCTTTCAAATTTCTTTAAATCATTCCTAATCAATGCGTCTCAACTTAACTTTGGTCTACCCCTACATCATCGAATTTCCTTAGTTTCTACAGAGTCAAGTTTTCTATTCGGGCAATTGTAGGTCGTCTTTGGAGAGGTTCAACAAAAATGATGAACCAAACAAAATGATTTTATTTATCAATAAGAGAAAGTTTCCTTAAATCAGCAGATACATCTTCCAAATCAGAGTTTTTTGCATCTTTGTTCATACATTAACCATAATTTTGAAGAAAAGTTCAATCCATTGACAATCAAGCGTTCACAAGCATCAATTGTTACCTGCTCTAGTCAGTGCCTTGCAAAACTCAACTATGTATACTCTATAGGCAGGCGAATATCCTTAATCAATGAGGAGTCTCTAACACTGGTAGGATAAATTTATTGCTTTCTTTCTAAATTTATCCATTGCGTTCGACGAAAGATACAAAACCAAAAACAGACTAATCGATTCCCCTTTATTTTTATCTTTCAGAATCAAAAATTCATTCACATATTACATTGCTAGCATTCATCACATATTACTATTTAGGTCTATCTGTTTCATCTTATGAAAGCGCACCATTAAATGCACTAAATTCAGCGCAATGGAAGAGTTCGATTCATGTAGCCTACCCCAACTTATATGGAATTGAGGCTTTGTTATTCATCGTTTGGAATCGCCATTCCTACTTTCACTCCAAAGATTCCATAGAACCATAAACAACATTAACATCACAAAAACTCCATAAACAAAAAAAAAAAAAAAATCTAAATCAAATCAAAAACTGATGAACGAAAGGGGTAACACCAGAACTAACCACATGTTCATCAGCATCAATTCCCTTGCAATTAGCCAAAAAGAAGTAAGACCCAGGAGCAGTAGAGATGGAAGGTTGGATCCTTCCAATGGGCTCGGCCACCGACCGGAACTCAAGCGTCCCCACACAAGTGGAAGCCAAAAGAGGCGTGAAAACCATGTGATTCCTCGGCGACACACACACAACATCATATACATCAGTGTCCAATCCCTTCATGAGCCTACACCCAGCCCACCCAGACCCCAAAACCACCACTCTCGGCTTCTCATTCGGCCTAGTCGGCCCCAGACCAGTGTACTGCACAATCTCTGAAGATTTTGCTTCTTGGGTAGTTTCAGAACTGAAATTCATCAATGAAACAAAAGGGCTTCTTGGAAATGATGAGAATTTTGATGGGCATGGGCGTTTTGTGAATGATTTGATCACAGCAGTCCTGAACCAAGACATTGTGTCTTCAGATTTGAAGGGTTTTGGGCGCACGAAATGAAAAAATCTCAAAAGGGTATTCTCTACCGACTCTGCTAGTGAAACCCTTTACACGGAATCACAAATCGTCACAGATCCTGTAGAGGGCGGCGGTGAATCTGCATGTTGAGTGGGTTTTTTTGTGTTATTTTTTTTTTGTTTGTGGAGTATAATACAATTAGTGACGAAATTTTTTTACTTGTGTTGTGTGTGGGTCTTAAGATTCCAAAAATTGAGGCACGAGCATGGACTGAGTTGAGAGAGAGAGAGTGATGTGAGGTCATAAGAGATTCATTTAGTCCTAAAAGATAGGATGTGTGATTGCTATAATAATCCTTCACTGCCTTTTGTTTATTCCTAGTGAGAATATACTCTAAAATTCATTTTATAAGAACAAGAGAGGAAGAATATCAATGTGGGAATGTTTATTGTTTGAGCTGGAAATGTATAGATTTTGATTTGGATTATAATTTAATAAAAAGATTGGGCGGAATTAGAAAATAAGGTTGGGGTGGTAATGATTTTTTTTTTTTTTTTTTTTTTTTGCGACTAAAGATGTCCATAGTTAGGAAGTGAAAAGAAGCAAAAAAGGAATGAGAATCAACGATTATATAACGAAGTATTATTTTACACTTCTTTAACTATGTCATATAGCCTGAAAATACGTTTGACAATTTGACATTCAATTTACTCAGCGTGATAAATACATTTCTCAATACTATTATGTGAATTAAAAAATCAAGTCAGGGAGATGATAATTTTTTCACTATTAAATATCGACTGTTAAAAAGTGACAAGGAGTGAAAAAGGAATGAGAATCAACTATTGTATTTCGCTTCTTTGATTATGCCACTAAATATAGTCAGGACATACGCTTGACATGCAACTTACTATAGAATAAAAAAACACAAGGGGATGTAGCTCAACCAAAGCGCTACTCACTAATCAACCAAAGTTCTAGTCACTAATCAAGCTATTACAATTACTATAATATAACATCTTTCAACAGTCGTCACAACAAGGGGATGTAGCTCAGATGGTAGAGCGCTCGCTTAGCATGCGAGAGGTACGGGGATCGATACCCCGCATCTCCACTTTTTAAAATCTTTTGATTGATCATCTTGTTGTGATGGTGAGCTCATCATGTGTTTTTATACTAGTCAATGGGCGACAATAAATGTATCAAGAAACATTTGTGAAAGTTAATATTAAAATATTATCTTAATGATCTGTATCAATAAACAATAAAATATATTTTTAATATATGACAAAGCTGTTAGTGGAGTGAAACCTTTCTATATTCTTGGATGTATGATTATAGAAGCTTCTCTTTGGCAAAAGCTAAAGACCCTGCACTGCCCAGGGCTTCAGTCTCGCACAGGCATGTTATCTGAATTTGGAGTTTCGTCTCAAAGTCCTTCAAAACAGTGGTCATCACCTATAGAAGAATGGCATATATATATGCATATCACTAATATTTTTAACTTCCTATAGCTGCAGAATAAGACGAAGATGTCTTTTGTATTACCTCGTTCCTTGTTGATGACAACAAACACTTCAGCCACTTCACCACTTCAGTTGTTTTGGCTTTATGTATATTAGGGGTGGCAAAAAAAAAAAAAAAGGATCCATAGTGTTCGGACCCGTACCAATTTTTAAAACGGACATTTTTTTTGTCCAGACCCGTATGTTTTTAAAACATACAAGACCTATTTTTTGTCCGAACCCGTTTTTTAATAAAATAAAATAAATTTTTTCATTTAATTATTAACAAAAATACATTAATTTTATGTTGTCATGCATTATATCACTACAAAAAAAAAATGTTATAAATTTAAAATTCAAGTTTTACAAGTTTTCATATAAAAATAACATCATCATTAGTGAAATTATAATTCAAACATTATGAAAGTTTCAAAACACTCTTATAAATAAAAAAATATTATTTAAATTAATCGCTAAACGGGTACCCGTTTTTTAAAAGATTTTGTCCGGACCCGGACTCGTTTCTTAAAACGGACAAAAAAACATGTTCAGACCCGTATTAATTTTGAAAAAATTATAAACAGTCCGGACAAATGCGGACAAACGGGTTGGGGCACATTTGCCACCCCTACTAGAGATAGAGATGTATATTTTTTTAATTTTGTTGATGTGGAGCTCATGTGTTTTGGCTTTGTGTGCACTTACTTTTGCATGGCCTTTTGTTTTACCTCATCACGTGCTTAAATTTTGTATTCTTGGACTAACATCTAAAAGTTCACAGAGTCATCAAAAACAAAACCACATTGAAAACAAAATTTTGGTGAAATCGAAAATTGGCAAGACCTTATTATGTCTTCTAGAGCGCTGAATTAAGTAGTGCAAGAAAATTAGGTCCATATTAGCTTAAGTTTAAATTAAGGAGCAACTATTAGCACCTTTAATTATACTCTATATATCTACCCCTCAGTTAATGTAATACATGTTTAAATTAAAATGTCTTTAAATAAAATTATATAAATAACTTCACACTAAATTAAATCATGAATTCATTTTCTTTTCCCCTTATATTTTTTACTTTATACACCCTTCATCAACTTTAATTTTCACTCTCTATGTCCTTTCCTAAATAAAATCTTAAGCTCATCCTCAACTCTTATCCCACTCACTACGCTCGCTCCAAATTATACTTATTCCTTCTCTTTCACTTATTTTTACTTTTTATATATACCTCACCTCAAATTAAACAATAAACTCATCGCATTTTCTCTTCTATTTTTTAATATCTACACTCCTCCACATATCTTTGTCCATATACTTAACAACAACTCACCACCAAATGCAACATCTTAATTATAGTATTTGGTTGAAATTTGATTTACATTATTGAATAATTAGAGCACTTATTTGTGTTGAATATGACCTTTTAAGGATCATAGAATCAATCTTAAAATGCAACATTTAACAAATTAAAGTAAGGGGAAAAAGATGATGCGCAATAAAAGATTGACAAAGGGTTGAAGGTTGGCTAGCGCATCACAATAGGCTACCCACTTATGAACTGTGCTACCGAAGGAAGATCAGAGATGATGACATGTGCCCCTTGTGCGGAAATGCGACAGAGATGGTCCTACATGCTCTTCGAGATTAGGACCAGGGCCTCAACCCAGATGTGTTAATGGTTAAGAAAAGCCAAATCAGGGATGGACAAAGCTAGACTTATAGGAAGCCATGCGCATAGGGGTCAAACGTCTCATCCTTGAGAAGGACTCTCTCGAGGCAATTCAGTTATTGGAACAAAGTGCGGCAACGGTGCGAGCTGACCAATTAATTATGGACATCAAGCACCTCATATCCCTTGATTGTGACATCTCCATTCACCACACCTTTCGAGACAATAATGCATGTGCAGACCATTTGGCGAAGGAAGCTTCGACGATGACAGGATATTATAGGAAGTTGTCTAGTCCTCCGCATGAGATTACCTTGTTATTGCAGCATGATTTAGCAACCGGTTAATTATTTGTGCTTGTATTGGGTCATTAGGGCCATTTATTCACCAAAAAAAGGGTTGAAGGTTGGAGATCACAAAGATGAAAAAATGTTTTCTTTGGGGATTGAAGGGGAAAATATAAGCTAAGAGTACATTGATAAGTTTACTAAAAATGAAAGGGGTGTTTAAAACATGAACTAACTTATCGAAGGCTAAAAATAATATAAAATTAAATGAGGGGCTAATATAGGATAACGACTAGCTCCCTTAATTAAATTAAAACTTTTTAATTATTATTATTGCAAAGTTCAACACATGACTATTTTTTATAATTATGAATGTTCAATTTCAACTCTTGTTTATTTTAATTTGACTAATTCTATTGAAGTTAATTCCGTTAGAAGCTACCAAAAATTAGTATTGTTTTTATTAGGCTTCTACAATTCTCAAATACATTAAAACTTTACAATTTATTGAATCTCATTCCCAAGCTAATAATTCTGCAACAAGATTTCAAATTAATGAAATAATTGAAATTAAAACTAACTGTCAACTTTAAGAACTTTAAAATGCTTCATCTTGCTCATAACCAGCTATGAACTTTAGGATAGAATTTTTTTTTTATAGAAAGAAACCAACTTGTTTATGTTAAAGATCAGACCACCAACCTCTTACACAAGTAAAGTAAGCTACCCACTTATTGGTAGAATAGACTTGCTCTTTTAATCAACGAATGTTAATTAACCCGACGAATGTGGCCTGAAAACATAATTGTGTGGGTTAAACACACGACCTCGGTTTCGATTCCCCATTCCAAAGCCCGTGGGACTAATCAGACAAAGTACTGTCTGGATACCCATGGTTACTCAGAAAAAATTAACAAATGTTCATTCGAACCAACATGCACTTAGACCAATGATTTAAAGCTTCAAACACACCAAATTTATTCAACTAATCTATAGTTACGTAATTCCTAATTGTGTCTTAGATTTGTGATTGTTTAGTTTTACAACCTTAAGTAAATCTAACTTCATTCGTCGACATTTTTCGTAGACAAAACTGTGAAAAGCCAAACCAGAGGCAAACGCAGAGCTATAGAATGCAAGAAAGAATAAAAAAACACAAAGAATTTACGTAGTTCGGTCAAAATCGACTTACATCCATGGTTCGAAAGCTGCCCTACCAATTTCTAAGAAATTCTTACAAGACAAAGACAAAGACAAACATGGTTGGAAAGCTGGACAAACATGCTTGAGCCGAGAGTTAAAGTTGAGCGTATGAGCCTGTGAGGATATACGTGACACTGTGACATTAAATTTTACTGAGGTTGTCTATCTGAACTTAGATAGACGAAAATTTTTTTTTATGTACTAAACTATTGATAGTGAGTTGTTTTATTTTTTGCCCTTGATTTTTTTCTTGATTTTAAAGTTTTCCACGTAAATTCTTGTGCTCATATTTTTTTTCTAATTTATTTATTTTTGAAGGTATTCGTGTGATTGCGATCTTGAGATGGAAAGACTTCCATGGTGAGTTGTCACAAAAACAACAAACAAAACACCCAACCAACAAGCCCGAAAAAAAAAAAAAAAAAAAAAAAAAAAAGAAAATGAAAAGAACATTCCTGACTGATTTATAACAAACAAACAAAAAAAATATAATAAATGTGAAGAAAAGAAACAAAAGAACAGAAAAGGAGAGATTGGAATGCAAGCCACAATCTCCTGCTCCCGATCACAAGGTTAAAAAAAAAAAAAAAAAAAAAAAAAAAAAAAAACATGTCAATCTCCTAGCATATAAAGAGAAGTAAAACCATCAGTTGTTGGCACTACATTCGTTATTCAAATCCACTACTTGAAAGCAGAGGCTGATACTCGAAAGATTATTAGCCACAACAAAACAATGGTAGTTGCTGCAACCACAAATGAAGAAGCAACACAACCGCCCATTAAAAAACCATTGCAAGAGATGCTCTACTTGAATTTTTTCAAACACTTCCTTGCCAATGCCAATGCCCTTACTTGTACTTCCTCAAACTGATCCACATTGAATAATATTTACTTCATCAAACACACACACACTCTCTCTCTCTCTCTCTATCATATATATATATATATAGATTACTTCAATCAACACTATATATGAACAATGTGTATACATTACATGCATGCACCTAGGCATTATTGAATTTCTTCAAACACATTGAAATTCAAGACTTACCAAGCACAACCAAGCTCAAGCTCAGGGAGTCCGCGGGGGCCGGCCGTCCCGCTGCGCCCCCCACATTCGAATCCGGAGCTGAAGCTGCGCGGCGGCGGCCAACAACCGAACACCTTGCGCAGGTGACAACACCTCAATCACCTTACTAGTAGTCATAGCCCTCAAATGATCAGCACTCTCAACCAACACCTGCGCAGACCTCCTCAAACTCTCAAGCACATTGTCCGCACCACTCCTCCTCTCCCTATCCACCAACCTCCCCGCCCTCCTCGCCATTTCCACAAGCGGCGGCGCCGCCACGCTCTCCTGCACGCTCGCCATCTCCTCCTCCAACTCCTTCTCCGCCGCCCTCGTCTCCCCCTTCAACCTCTCTATCAACATCAATTGCTCGCTCCCCATATCCCCCCCAACCGCGCTCCCCAACAACCTGAACACCAGTCCGGGCTTGAACCCCCCAATCCATAGAAACGATCGCTCAAGCGTGCTGAACCATGATGGGGAGAACACGTGGAACACGTCGTTTCGCGCCGCCAATGCTTTCGCTTGGTAGTACTGTTGGTAGTGAGACAGGACTCGAGAGATCAACCCTCTCACCTCCTCTTGTTGGCTCTCGCCGTCTTCGTCGGCGAAACTGTCCTGGGCGGAGAGGAGTTCGTCCAAGTAGTGCTCTTGCCGGACCAACCACCCTTCGAAGAACGCCGGGAAGGAGCTCGAGTTCCAACTCGTGTTAGGGGGGGTGTTGTCATCTCCAATTGGCATGATTTGGTGGGATGGGTTCAAAATTGATACTAAGAGAAGGTGTGGATCGAATTGGGGGGTTGTGGAGGGGATTTATAGAGAAGGGTAGCGAGGGAATCGCATTCTAGGAGTTCTAGTAGTGCGTGAGCTCGAGATTCGATGTGGATTGTTGTTTCTTCGTGTGTAAGCATCGTCATCTGCGCATCCTTCGTGGCCAAGACTCCATCTTTGATTCGAAAAACTCACTAACAAACAAAACCCATAAAAACCCAGACCCGAAATCGCCTCAAAACAATAGAACTGCAACGAAATCGCACCCACAACCCAACACGAATCAGGGGATATCCGTTCCGAGTCGCCGTTTCGTATGCACACAAACTGTTTGACGAAATGCCCCAACAAGAAATTCGATAACGAAATAGACGAAACGCATCAAGGGCAGGTAGAATACTGTTATATATAAGCGTAGCGTGTGTGAATCGCGTAGATGTTGGGGTTTGGCGGTGGAGATGCAGAAGTCCGACATCGAAGCGAGACAGGACAAACAGGGGTCGCTGCGTTGGCGGTGCAGAGTATCGTTCGAGAGGGGACAAATTGGGGGTGAAATTTGAGTGATGAGTTGGCGAAGGTGCGGAGTTTTGAATTGATTTCCAGAAATCGAAGTGAAGACAAAGTTGGGGTTGAAATCGAGAGCAGCGAAGATTGAAGAAGAAGAAGAAGCTGAGATGGAGTTGTGTTGTTGCCATCATCTTTAACAACATAAACAAAACAAAAAGAGGCACATGTGGACGCACAAGCCACACTTGTCACTTGTCAGATGGATTTTGCGTTGATTTGAGCGGATCGAGGCGGATCTGACAGGGGGGATCGGGTCTGCGCGTGCTTTGTGTGTGGGATTGTGTAAGTGTGGTCTTAAGCGGTTTAGTAGACGACATTAGTGTCATGAAATTCATGAAAAGAAACTACTCCTACTAAAGATGTTTTGGTGTGTTGAGTCATTTTGGGAGACTTATTAAAGAGCAGTGGTATTTGGACTCGTAATTGCGGACTCAAAAAAATTTTAATTTCAAATACATCTTCAAGCAATTAATGAAACAATCATAATCACTTATAAAAAAATTTTGATACCTTTTAAATATTTATAATAATTTTAAAAAACCCTAAATTTAGACTAATGAATAGATTTATTGCTTATTAAAACACAAAAGATGATGATAAATTTGTATATATAGGACGAGAGTTGAATTTATGTGTGCAATTTATTGTTTCTTAGTACTACGATACATATGATCAGTTATGGTGACGTATGCTCTCTTACTTTGGATTTATTTGCTTGGTTCATTCTGTGTTAATCAGTTCAGTGGCTTCTGGATTTATTTGCTTGGTTCATTCTGTGTTAATCAGTTCAGTGGCTTCCAATATCTTCATCTTTGATCCCACTTTGGATTATGCACCAAATACATTTTCCATGTTAGCTTTATCTCTAGAATTCTATACAAGTATCAATACATTGGTCCTTATGAGACTATGAAAAAGAAAAATCGATCAATTGATCTTTAAACTTTATGTTTTTTATGCTTTTGATTAGGGCTGACGATTTTGGTCGATTAACACGACACGACACGACCCGTAATAAACATGTCGTGGGTTTGGCTTAAGTGGGTCTGGGTCATAAACATGTTAACACATTTATACACGGTTAATAAACGAGTCATTAACATGTCAACCTGCTTAACTCTTTTATGACTCGCTTAACACGACTAAAGAATAATATATAAATAATAAATATGGTATAATAAATAGATTGGTACAAAATTCACCCATTTGAATAAATGTTAATAACATGATTTATTTATTTTATTTATAGACGTCTTTTATCATATTTTATTTTATATTTGAGAGACATTTTACTTTTAATATATTATTTATCTTTTAGATTTTATTAATAATTATTTATTAAGAAAAAATAAAAATTTTCACCAAAGTAAAATTTAGATATTTTTTAGATGATTCTTATAATTTTGTTTATGTTATTATTATGAGTCATTTTTGCTTTATTATTAAGAGTAATAAAGACTTGAATAAAAAAGTAAAGTAAAACTAATGACTATATACAACCACATTATATTTTTTTGACTATTTTAGTATGTTTGTTCGAATTTAATCATTTAGATATATTTTAAAAAGTAGTAACCAAATTATAAAAGTTTAAATAAAATAAAGTTTTTAAATACAATATTTAATAAATGGGTGACACGAATACACGACATGTTTAACACGACCCACTTAGACACGAAAACGATTAACACGATTAATAAACATGTCATGTAATGAGTTTGCATTATATGGGTCATGACCTGTTTATGACACGACACGTTTACGACTCACCGACACGAATTGTCACCCCTACTTTTGATCTTTAAACTTTTATTACTACACATTTGGTCTTTGAATTTTTACAAATATATACATTTAGTCTTTCTACCATTTAAAGTATTAAATTCTATCGACGTGAGTAATATAAGTGTTATGTAACTAGTCAAGAAGAGTAAAGTAATTTATATTAGTGAAATCAAACGACCCACATTGACCAATAAAAGTCGAAAAAAAAATTAATTTCCCTAAAAATATAAAAAACTCAAGGTTCAGGGACCAAAAACATAAAAAATTAAAAGTTCTAATATCAAATGTATAACAATAAAAGTTTAGGAACCAAAAGCATAAAAAACTCAAAGTTCAATAACCAAAAATGTTTTGCCAAAAAAAAAAATCATTGCTAAATTTCAAAGCATCTTCTATAAAAACTCTCTTTTAAAATTATAAAACATTTTCAGAATTCAAGAGAACTTTTGCACCGTTTGTCTTTTTTTTTTTTTTGTTATAGAAGGAATAATATATGCAAACTCAACGGCATTCAAAAGCAACTTGTTTCAAATCAACTGTCGAAACAAAAGCAACTGCTAACCAAAGAGCTTCATGAACCATCGTTAGACCACTATCCAGAGAACTACTCAAATTAGCAAAAAAGTCTGTAACTTGATTTCCTTCTCTCAAAATGTACGTGTTGCACCCTCACCCTACTTTCAACTCAAATATTTAATTTATTATAATTAAATGTTTTTTTCTTTTTTATTAGATAAAATAAAAATGAATGTAGTTAACCATATAATTAAACCACTGAATATATAATTTGTATTGATAACTAATGAATATTTCTTTAAAATGCGTGTTTTAAGTAAAACATCTTATATTATTGACCAAAATGAGCACTTCCTCCTTCCAAAAATATAATTCATTTTAGCAAAAGTTCCATTTCAAAAAATTTAAGTCATTATATGAATTTAAGAGAACATTTATACCTATTAAACATATTTTACTCCTTATTTAATCAAGTACTTACGTCATGTTTTTTTTGTAAAATTAAAGTATTTTGTATTTTGTATCAAAAGATAAAAATGTAATTTAAGCTCGCCATTAAAGCTATCTTTAAGGTTACCTTAATTAGTGTGCTCCATTCAAAACGATTTATAATTTTGGATGGAGTGAGTATTTACTAGTGATTTTCAATTTCAATAATGGTGATACCTCATAAAATTACATAAGAAAATGATATCGGTGACCTTTTTAGAGACACGCGAATGAACAATTTGTTGGTGTCCATTGATTTTTGCATCGATGTTTGTGTGCACATAAATCAATGTGTATTGAATGAACAATAACAACCAAATGTCCATTCCGAGTGTCCCAAAAAATAACCCTAACATTGTCCAATTACATACACGCATAGTTATACAATTACTAATTAACAACATCATGAATAAATGTAGTTTGTTGAGACCATCGATCATCAAGAGTTGTCTCAGTTCTTATTTCGACCTCCAACGCCTCCTTTAGTTTTGGGATCATGTCCACGGTTTGCTGAAGGGTCGTTGTAGTCATTTGTCCTTACTGCCATCAAAGACCTTCCTTGCATTGCCATTTCATTTCCTACACATTTTTATATATGTATTGAAAAAACAAATGAGTAATTTAGTACTTTTTTAGCACCAGTAGTAATTTAGTAATTCATATACTAAATCAATGTCCATTTTTATATATGAAGTCGAACGTTTGAGTCTCCCAATTTGTGAAGACAATATAATTGAGTTTCTTATAAAAATAATAATTACTAAAATTAATAATTCTCGTGGATTGTTAGATGTACAAAATAGAGGAGACCATTTTTTTTTTATTAATTCTTCAAAGATTAATTCTAGCTCACGCAGCCACGCTCCATTAAAACCTTAGTGAGTTGCTTGTCCGTTTGTGCCTTTTGTTTGCTTTCTTGATGCATGTTGAATTGTTGATCAACTTGACATCAATTTTATTAGTATAATAATGCTTTGGCTTGTTCTACAAAGATCAGACGCTTGAGACGCTTGAGGCAACTCGTTTTGGACACATATATCTGAAATAAAATTATCAGTGTTTTTTTATTTGCGTATGGGTGTTTGTGAACACAAAAATCGATTAATGTTATAAGTATTGGCAATCAATAATTAAGTATCTATTTTAGATGTTCAAGTAGGTCACCCTAACACTTTCCAGGTAACTAGCTCCAATAGAGTTTATATGCTGGTAAAATTATATATTAAGACAGAGTATTTAATACTTAAAAGAATATGAACCCCGAACGTTAGTTTGGAATTATAAGGGTTAGGCGCAAGATCTCAAGTTTGATTATTCATTGCGTCAAAATTATTCAGATCAATGACATACGCTCATAATCATTATACCAAAATTTTGTGAGAATAGTCAAACTCTTCTAACTATCCACAAATATCAAAAAAAAAAAAAATACTTAGAAGATTTTGAGTCTAACTGGCTCTCACGTAAATAATCGAGCATAAATAAGAATGGCAAGAAAAATGTTTCGACACTCACTTGAAGGAGAGATAGAGACAAAAAGAGAGCGTTGTGAACCTTAATTGTGATCCATCATTGTTGTTGATTACCTGAGAAGGAAATTGTGGTGTGACGAGCAGAGCAGCATAGACTAGCGAAGGACAACACCAAGCACCACCAAAACACCAACCTCACAAGCCAACCACCACCACCACCACTACCACTTCCCATCTCTATAAAATATCTCCTCGTTTAGTTGCTCTTGCTCTTCTCTCTAGATGTGGCTCTTGGTGATCATATGGTGCACGGGGTATAGCCATTTATATAGGCGTTGTGGCAAGTCCAAGTGATGAAGGCCACGTGGCGTTCCTATATTACTTTGAGGAGTTGACTTCTCCATCGCGAGGGCTAGCTAGGTTGGTGGATGGTGGTGGTGGAAGGCACGTCTTCGATCCATGCATTTCCTACACCTGCAATCTCAGATTAATTCTCAGCCGTTGATTTTCATTACCAAGGGCCTGTTTGGTTCATCCTTTAGTTTTTTACTTATACTGTGATCATGTGGACAAGTGTTAATAAAAAGTTAAAAAGCAAAAAAATGTAAATAAATGTTTTAAAAATCGGGATAGTTTTGATAGTTTTTGTTGCCCCGTCAATTAATCGTCAACAATAGGAAAATGTTAGAATGACAAGACTATATTACAATAAAATGCATAGTAACTAATATGACATGTAAATTACACATCAAAATCACAATATCAGTATGTTATAATAATGCAAAAAAGCTGATATAGCACATGAGCCTTACATTAAAATAATGTGTTGGCGAGTCATTTTATAAAATTTTAATGTGATTCCACACGTGCTATGTCGGCTATTGTAATATATTATTATTATATTATGATATAATATTGTCATTATAACATTTCTCCAAAAAAAACATAATGCAACAAATTGTACAAAAGTTGTTTGCAGTGTCAGTTAGCGATAATCAAGATGAGAAGTAGAGAACCATCTGACGGTGCGTGTAAAAAAATCGTTGAAGATTTGTGGAGTAGATTCGTCACCGTACCGACCGTATTTTATGATCGGTGACGTGTCGGCAACATATAATATAAAATGGAATTTTTTTCGAAAGTCTAATGGGGTGTTGGAGATGGTTCATTCTAAGGAAGGTGTAGTGGGTTGTAAGATGTGTCATTATCTAAGATTGCCAATCCATTATTTGACATTGGTGTCACTGTACTTAAGGACATGATGTAACATTGCGCTTGACGAGCGTGGCCCAATGGCAGCAGAGCGAAGTGAGGCTCTAATAAAGATTTCGTGTTCGAGTCATTGCAAATTTGCATTTGCAAATTTTTTTAAGACTTACTTGAGCTAATTGTGGAGATTAACTCTTTTGTTTAGACTCTTAAAACTAGTCATATAAGTAACCGACACCATGAATATAAAAAAAAAAAAAAAAACTTAATGTTTAGGAAAATTTTGATTGGAAGAAAGTGGAGGACATAAAATGACAATTGCGACATTTATGACCACTAAATAAAATGAGGTATGTTTCTCAAGATGTGAGTGATCACTATCTCATATAAACGATCATGAATTGTTGTACAAAGATAATTTCAATTTAGGAATCTAATCATAGTAGGCAATATTAGATTAAGATTTGTATTTGCATGTTTGAGTGATATTAGAAATTAAAGTTAGAACTGGGGTCACCCAATACGTGTGAAGCTACTATTTGACATATATTACAAGTTATAAGCTCAATAAGAAATAAGATTTTCGCATTCCATGCAAATCTGTAAACACATCATGAATGTTGAAGTTGATGTATTAAAAAAAAAAAAAAACAATAATAATAATAAAAAGCACTATTTGACAATAGACACCCTTACCTCTAATTGAAAACTGTGGATGTATAGTAATATACAAAGAAAAATACTAGAATGATAATCCCATGTTAAGCACTGGAATCTATATATAGCCGCATTATGAGGCGCACAGACAGCGCAAAGGCCCAATGCGACTTCAGGTGTAACTTCTCCATTGTCATTCTAGCATTTACCTAATACAAAAGAAAGATGTTATAATGAAACTTCAAAGTCACACCCAAAGACACCAAGGTGATGTGGAGTGCGGGCTCCACATGAAAATAAATGAGCGCACATAATTATCAGTGCATAACACCCGGGTGTGTAACGCCACGTCACCCGGTATGACTTTGTGATGTCATTGTAGCATTTTTTTAATACAAAAGGTGTCTACATCCGTCTCAACATGCATTGTATGTTTTTTTTTTTTAGTGTGACTTTTTTTTATTTAACTTTTCTTAAGAAAATATGTGGTAAGTATACTAGGAGCATTTTATTGACCAAAAGAAATGCTTTTTATATTCACCAACCAATTATAATCATTTCACTAGTGACTATCGGACATTTTGATTTGGGAAAAAAAAGCTGAAAACTCTCCCTTTCCTAACACATACCTAAAATATCACAAGGAAAAAATCCTTCTCAACAGTCCTTCAATATTTTATTTGATTGCCAACTTTAATCATTTGATAGATTGGTCAATTACTATTAAAACTAATTTAATATAATGCATTCGTGATCACTTACCAAAATTAGCAGGTCAAAGAGGTGGCAAGATAGGCTTGACTTTGGACATAAACGTTTTTTTGGTGAACTGATAGTATAATATTTGAAAGCAGTATATATATTTTATACCTAACATATGCAAAGTTCCTAACCTTTTGACAATTTCTTTTATGGTTGTTAAACAGATGCAGAAAGCAAGAGAAATATCAATAATTTTATGGAATCAATTTGTTTTTCAAGTTGTACCATAAGCAATCTCTCTAAGATCATATGATCAGCTCCTTTTTCGCCATTAATGCCATCCGTGGTCAACAGTCCTGAAATATTAAGCTGCAATTTTTAGTCTCTGTGCATATATATAGTTCTATTGATCTTCATCTCACTTTCACTCTCAACCATTGCTTCAGGTCTTGTTTGGTATGTGGGTGAGATATCTCTCAACTTACAGGGGAGGGGGTGAGTTATCTACCCCTCCCATTGGGAGATATCTCCCTGGAGTTCAATGGACAAAAATATCCCTCACAAATCATCTTTTTCCCAAGTCTCTCACAAATCATCTTTTTTATTTTAAAAATATGTTTGGAGGGCATTTATGTCAATTCCCACATTTTATTGTTTTTAAAAATTTCCAACCTTCCTGCAAGTTTAAAGTTCAACCAAACATGAAATATGAACTTACACTGTGAGTTAACTCCATGGAGTTATCTCCACTCGCAGTGTAAGTTGGCAAAAACGAACCAAACGAGGCCTCAGTCTTCTGTCCTCTCTTGTGCTTAGTGTTTCATTAGGGCAAGTAATTGTTCGTTTCGGGCGATGTGCTGCATTAAGGAGATGAGAGCAATGAAAGACCAAATTGATTTAATGAATAGCACATAACACCATTAGCTGTGGAAATGGAAGATTACAAAGGGAGGTTCTCTCTTTCTATATAATTTTTGTGTATGCAAGAAAGTCTTCTCGACCACCTTAGATGATTAAATGCACTAAGGAAAGATGACTAAACCAAATCAACTCACCTGGTTTTTCCGCGACTCATCATTTTCCAGGCCAGGCTGAATTCTCCATAAAACCAATAGAAGTTACTCCATATGCCATTCAAACTTGCATGAGATAAGCGAAAGAGAGACAAGCTTCCTGCCTATTTGGCGAAAACTTTCAAATCATATGGAAAATTGATTTGTCAAGTAAAGAGATCTATCTAGGCATGGTACTTTCCCAATCAGTAGTTGGGTTTGCCTGTGGTAGCAACCTAGCATGAAATACGGATGCTCAAGATTGTTAGCTTTTATTACGCCGTCGTTGATAAAACATAATATCGTGGTCAGTTCCCTAAATGCATGTATATTGATGTACGTATAAAAGAAAGCTCCCTCTCCTCAAATCAGACTATGTTCCCTCTCCTCAAATCAGACTATGTTCTTAAAACCAAAATGGTATAGCTTCGAAGAGTCAAGGAGATGAACAAATGTAAGCATTAATAAGTTGATTATGCAATTCGCTTCTAAGAAGAAATCACTACCCCCAATCATGGATTTGACACAACAATACTTCTTGTTTACTGAAGAAAATAATGAAGGGGCACACCGTAAAACAAAAAGATAAGAAGCTTACTTGGTGATGGTGGAGCAACTAGCCTTGACATCAAACAAAAGTCTTTTAAAGCTGCACCAAGGAAGAAGAAGATATAGGATCAGTAATATCCTTTTAGTTTCTTCAACTAGGAGCATTGGAATCTTATCATGACTATGGCGAGGTTCTTGGGTGAAAGTTTAGTTGATTCGAGAAAGGCTCAGGTTACTAGTTTTGTGCAGCAAACACCTTCATCTAAAAATACCAAAGGTATTAACATCTATTGAAACAGGCTCTCCAAAGGCATAGATTTTTCTTCGAACATTGTAATAATTTTACAAAAGTAGTAGCAGACTAGCAGTGATTGAAAAGAAAAATCATAGCCACAAATAAAGAACAATACCATAAACTTCCATCATTTTAAATAAACAAAGTTGTTGTATAACAAAATAACAGATTACACTAGCAGCTTCAATCAAATGCAAAATGGCAAAACATCACAAACAGGGTCACGACCCATCGACTACACTTTAGAAGGAAGTGTGAAGATTATACCTCCACTAGATAGCGAAATCATCAAAATCCCATCTTTCGAATTAAACCTTAAAGTGTGTTTGATTACGAAAAGCAATCTCCTTCATCCTTTACCACTAACTTCTCCATCTACAATAGCATGTCTAAGTAGAACAATCTCCTTCACTAGGTTTCTGTATGTAAACGGCCGCACAGCGGCCCTCAAGAACAACTCGGGCGGAATTTTACTCCTTTTGATCTTTCTCCTCCTTGGACCTCGACCAATGTACCTCCATCCATCTCTAGACGCCTTTTGCCTACTTCGCCCCCTCAAATTCTCTCTTGTATCCTCTAAATCCATCTCATCTTCCTCCTTCATAGCTTTCAATTGTCTTTTATACAGCTCCGTCGTTGCTTCCACACTTCGTCTTGCCAAGTTCTCCATCCCTTTATCACTTTGCAATGCCTTCTTAAACTCTTCATCCCAATACTCCTCAGTTTCCTCCACGCTTGCAGGCTCCTCCTCTCTAGTTCCCAGCTCATCATCAACACTTCCATCCACATCAATGATTTCATCTTCTTCTCCATCTTCATTAACATCTTCATCGCCATCTTCCTCAATCCATTCTTTCACTAAACTCCCCTCAGGATCACTCTTAGCACCTACATTATCATTGTCATCATCGTCGCTATCAGGTGCATCACAACCCAACTCCATTTCTTCCAACAATGCCTTATATTCCTTAGTGTAGGGATGCAAGAGCTGAACAGGATGGTTTGTAAGCAAGAACTCCAAACATTTCGACTTCATTTCGTCATTCAATTTCTCATAAGCATTGACCACATCATCCACAAACGCCTTCGGATTCACCTTCACAATTTTACACAACCCGCCATAATATGTAATCATCTCAACCCTCCCATCTTCGCGCTTCAACTCAAACAGATAATTCTTCTCAGTGCTCGGATCAAGCAAAGGACTAATCGCGCTAAAAAAAGAGTCTTGCGGTTCAAACCTACATTGATACACCGGACGCTCCACATAAATTATATCCGGTCGCATCCACGCAGCACATTGCGTTATCCACGACCTCGCCTTGTTCCCAAGGCGCCCCATCAAGCTCCATTTATCAAGCCGCTGCTTTCCCGCCTCAAGAACAACTTCACACACCAATGTCCATTGCTGCCATGGCAATTCACTGATTCGCCAATTCGGGTGGCGAACAAACACATAAAAATACCTAAAGCCCACTGCTTTATCCATTTTCTCCAATCTTTTCCCATAATCAGTTGCCATATCAAACTGCTCAATCTCCTCCCACTCCTCCTGATCCCTAACCTCCCCAATCATGCTCACACACTCGTCGGTGAACCGCCCGCGAATCGGATCCCCCAAAACCACTCCTCGCCACGAATAGGGCCCGAATTGGCCGTACTTGTACCAATCATAGGGGTGCCTGATATTGGGATCGTCTTGGTCCATGAACCTAACCATCCGATCGTAACCTAAACCGATCATCCGGAGCTCCTCTTCGGAGAAGTTATCGGCTTGGCTGCGGTGAGGGTTCTTGAGACGGTAGAACAGGTTCTCGGCGAGTCTCCGGCTCCTTCGCCGGGCGTTCCTCTTCGCTTCGCGGCGGACTTCCGCATTGCCCTCGATGCGTCCGGAGGAGGAGCTCCCGGGCTTCTTGTCGCTCCGGCCGGCGAGGAGTCTAGGGTTGCGGTTTGGGGCGGCATGGGTGATGCGGAGAGGGAAGGCGTTGTTAGGGTTTTGAGAGAGGGATTGAATTGGGGAATTGAGAGGTTTGGGGGGTTTGAGGGTAGGAATTAGGGTTAGGGTTAGGGTTTGGGAGAGAGGATTGGGGAAGGTGATTTTGAAGGGACATTGGTGGGAGGAGGAGGAGAAGAGAGGGTTTAGGGTTTTAGGGAGGTGGAGATTGGTGGATAACATGAGGTGAGTGTGGTGTTGGTGGTAGCAGGGGCCAAACAGGGCTTTGCAAATATTTCAACTTTTTTTTTTTTTTTTTTTTTTTTTTTTTTTTTTTTTTTTTGTTGATAACCATTTTTGAACATTATTACTTATTATAAAAAAAAATAATGAAATAAAACACTTCTAAGTTCTAACATTACTTTGATATGGGTTGAATTTCCCTATGGTAGAGCAGAATAGTAATTTTAGGATTATCTCGTCCCGAATAAATTGGGATTCGCGGTATGGATCAAACTCTTTTTCATTGCACTCGTTTTACTGTAATTGACAGTGTTTTTTGTAAATCATTTAAATTCCTCTTAATTAATATATTTCAAGTTATATTTGGAATTTCTTCAGTTTTTAGTGAGTCTAGTTTTCTAAGAGAGCAATTTCTTCAATTTTTAGTGAATCGAGTTTTCTAACAGAGACTTATATAAAATACGTACATTGGAAAATAGAAAATGTTTTACATTCTAAAATGGAAAATGTTTTCACAATCCAAAGAAAAACACGTACAACTGGTATGCATCAGTCTGACAAACAATCCTTGATTTTAGGTGTACATGCATTCGGATGCGCATCGAATGGATATTTGATAAGTGTTTGTCGTTTATGAGTTACAATAGCATATCCTAAAAAATGCTTCATACGTGTTAAAAAAAAAAAAAAAAAAAAAAAAAAAAAAAAAACTTCAACCATTATTGGTTTATAATTTCTATCCATAAGATTACTCCGATTATTTTGAATGGTTACAATCATGTTGTTAAGATATTTACACGTAAGAAACGACTAAACAGACCCCAATTTTTAATGAATTTACCTTGTTTACTCACCATACCCTGATTTTTTAATTTTAATTACTAAAGGTACATCGCTTTTTTCTAAAATTCTCCAAATACTTTTGCTAAATGTATCCCTTTTTTTTGCAGTTGAGACCTCTTCAAAGGTTCCCTGTGTGTCCGCAATTCAAGGGCGACAAGAACGAAAAAAATTACAAAACTCCAAAAAATATATGAAAACGATAACAAAAATAGTGAGTTTTGCTCGGAATTGCAAAATATGTTTAATTGCATCAAATTTTTTGTGCCCAGAATGTGAGATTTGAAGCTACAAATCAAAGCCCTAAACTCAACAACAATAACACAAAACCAACTCGAAAACAGTAAAAAAATCTAAGAAAACCTCGAAATTGAAACAAAAGAAGTGGGGAATGCACTCATGATGTCGAAACGATGTGCTTTCACTCGGATCTCGTCGAATTCGGGCTGAAGATGGTGCGATTTGAGAGAGGGACATATGTCGGGTTATGGATGGATGACGTAAGTGGGGTATGGAGTGGGTAAAAAACCCTTTTATATAGATGGCAGTTGGATTATTTCACATTTATTTTAGAAAAAAGTAAGGTATGTTTAGTAAAAATTAGAGTCCATTTATCCGCTCCCTTACATCTCTCAAGATATTTTCAGATTAATTTTTTAAGTAGTTAAAGTATTTTATTTTTTTAAGTGGTTAAGATATTTCATTTTTAAAACCTTCTAATAAAATTAAAATAATCCCAATTGCAACGTCCCTTCTTTTCTTTCCTTTAATTTTTTTAATATTGATTTGTCCTTAACTTAATGTTCAATAGCTTTGGTTGTTTATGTATTTGGGGTCTTATCAATAGTGTTCCCTTGAACCCTTACTAATATGCGACAACCAAACACATATTAATGCAATGACGACCCACAAGATATGGACAAAAAAACTTCACTTTGGCGAAGGTTCTATAAAAGCCTTTCATACAATCTCAACCCGCATATTAATCAAGATCTATAAATGTTTATATCTCAAAGTGCACATAAATAATTTTTTTTTTTTTATATTAGAAAGAGATCATGTGGTCTGGTTACATGTGACACATTTTAGGAAAGGAAACCCCGATTACATCATCTCTAAGGATCGCAGAGAGCCCAGGAAGACACTGAACGAGGATATGAGTCCCCACCGCATGGTGTGCCGCAAAAGAGGCTAGCCAATCCGTCACCCGATTTCATTCACGATGAGTATGAACAACTTGTATCTCCCGTGATCTGTCGATGCATTGTAGAATGAGAGAGACTAGGTGACGATGATGACTCCTTGGGAGCCTTTTGCCTTGAAGTACTTCTACCACACCTTTGTTGTCCAATTCAAAGATACCCTGCCGAAACCCCATATTCCATGCCAAAGGGCTCCCCATAATTCAGATTCGAAAACCGAACACACTCCCAGATTTGGAAAATTCACCAAAGTACACATGTTTTTACTTTTAATGAGGAAAATAGGGGTCAAAACTTTTTTATTCCGGGGGGTAGGCAATAACGCCTTGTGGGAAGGCGCCATCTACGTGGCATGTGACGTGGCAATTTTTTTTTTTTTTTTTTTTTTTTGGAGACAACGATAGCGCCTTCTCGAAGGCGCTATCGATGTACATGTCCACGTCGACATGTCCACGTGGAACGACGTGGACATGTACAGCGATAGCGCCTTCTGCGAAGAAGCTATCAATGTCCACGTGGACAACGATAAGTTTTCCGGGTCCGTGGATCGGATAGCGCCTTCGCGAAGGCGCTATTAGTGGCCACGTGGACATCAAGTTAATGGGGGCGCCACGTGGATCCACGTGGATCCACGTGGCGGTGTACTACCCAATAGCGCCTTCGGAGAAGGCGCTATTTGTATAAAATTTTTAAGTTGTGTCCACGTGGACACGTGGACACATTTTGGGGGTGCGGCGATAGCGCCTTCTCAGAAGGCGCTATCAGCGCACCTGTCGTCTTCTTCGCGAAACCGACGCAGAGAATATTCTCTGCGTCGGTTTCGGTAGGGATGCAGGGGTAGGGATGCAGGGGTAGGGGACGTAGGGGTCACGGGATTACGATCCCGTGACCATGCCGAATAATTGCCGCCCGCCTATATAAGGAGGGGACGGGGAGCTCGGTGGAGGGAGACCACGCGCGGACGGAGGAGACACGACGAGAGGACACACGAGAGAGGAGGTAGAAGCGGCGGAGGAAGAAGGTCTTCTTTGCGCGAAGCGAGGAGGAGAGTGGAGACGAAGCGGGGAGCGAGGAGGTCCGCGCGAGAGGTGAGCGAGAAGAAGTGGCGGTGATCGGCGGCGGAGCGGAGCTTTGCGCGAGGAGCGCGGAGCAATGGCGGCGGGGCACCGATCGTCTCGGCGGAGGAGAAGTAGGAGGTCCGGTGAAGGAGGAGGAGGTATGTACGTGATGAAAAATAAATGGCGGTGAGGTTAAAGTATGTGTTAGTTTTTTTAGTTTACGTATGTGTAATTTGGTTTAAGTTTGTTTGTTTAGTTAGTTGATTATTTGTTAGTTTGTCTTGTTTTAGGTATTTAGCTTAGTTTAATTTGGTTTTTAGGTTAGTTAGTATAGTTAGAGTAGTTTGTTTAGTTTAGTAAGTTTGTTTAAGTTAGTCGAGTTAATTAAGTTTGTTATAGCCGATTTATTATACTATTTGTGTTCTAAACAAACGAAAATACAATGTTATTGCGGGAATATTTTGTTGGAGAGGAAAAGCGGTGAAAAAAAGTAAGTTCGTTAATTTAGTATTTTCGAAGTAATTTATTTAGGTTAGTTTATGGTTTGCATGATATATAGGGACATAAGTATTTTGTTTATGAAGTACGGTTGATATATTTATTTATTGAACGTTATTACACGAGAAAATGTAAGTGCGAAAGAATGAGTATGCTCTGTAGTTGCGCTATTATTGCGATCTTCTACATCGAAAAGTTCGAATTAGCTTTATCACCACATGATTTTCAACTAATTCCCTGAACAATTTTTTGCAATTGTCTCCGTTACATCTTTACATCCAATTTCAAAACATTATGTAGGGCATGTCACAAAGAAACATCCCTATTCTATTCTATGCGTACGGATCCATTGTTAATGGGGTCATGGCATCGCGTACTGCTCACCCCATCGATAGTGTTGTGGGTGAAGTTTGGGTCTAGTGCCGTGAAATGATTGATGACGTTTCTAACGCGTTCCACGACGTACGAGTACTATAGTTCATATGACGTATCGCCACATGATGCCTCTCCCCGGAGGCTCACATTATTACGTTCTGTGTTGTTGAATGATGCGACACACTTCGACTTGATGTGGGATACGGTGGACAAATTACCAAAGACCGCGGCGATTGATATATATTTAACATTTGAGTCGATCGACTCAAATCAAAATCGTACGATTCATTCGCAAGTTCTTGACGAACGTGGCGGCACGCCGAGACGACTTACTAGACATGGACAGATTGCACATGCAATCCCCAGCGGATGAGGTAACGCAAGAGGGGTTCGTTGCTCCATTACATGAAGATAATAATGCATTTACCGACGATGACGAAAACGACGACGAAAATAACGAGACTGATGAGGAAACGCATCACAGCGAAGAAGCTCCATCAGTTGCGGTTTGGGATGACGTTAACGTTTGCACAGATGATCCAACATATGATCCTCCGGGTGCGGAGAATGTCGAAGATGATGAGCAATTTGCTATCGATGAAGAGATTATGTTGGAGGAAGCTAGTGACGATGAAGTTCACCAACCAATACCGGGGTATAACGAAATCGATTGGGAGGTGGCTAATTCAACTGCAACACAACATTCCCGTAAGCAAACTTGGGGGGACATCCCTAACTTCGATTTGGAGATAGGGATGTGTTTTGACAATAAAAACGATTTACAACATGCCGTGAAAGTGTGGCATGTTAATAGGCATTGTCAATACCATGTGATGGAATCGACTACAACTTCGTGGGCGATTAAGTGCAGATATCCACAACACGGTTGTATGTGGCGTCTTCGCGCATGTTTCCGAAAGAAAACACTATTATGGGAGATTACACGATTAGACGTACCGCACACGTGTATTAATCCCAACGTAGAACGCGGTCATGCCCAACTTGACGCCAACATGATGGCGCGAGAGATCCAAAGCGTCGTCAAAACCGATCAAGGTGTCACGATCAAAACATTAGTAGAAATAATAAAGAAAAAATATGGACACGAAGTCAACTACAAGCTAATGTGGGATGCCAAGAAAAAAGCAATTGAATGGGTTTTGGAGATTGGGATGAGTCGTACGCTCAATTACCAAGATGGTTGGGCATGCGGTGAGGAGTAAGAGTCGGGGACAAGAATCGAGTGGTCACACGAGACAATGGCATGATGATGAAATAAGTACCGCGTCTCCACAATTTCGTCGTGTGTTTTTTGCATTTGAAGCTTCAATACAAGCTTTCAAGTTTTGCGAGCCTCTGCTTGAGATTGACGCGACATTCCTATATGGCGAATACGATGGAAGCTCATGATTGCGTTATCTGTTGAAGGAAATGGTCACATACTACCGATTGCATTTGCGTTGCGAAAACCGAATCAAGCGATTCATGGGGGTGGTTTTTGCGCATCTTTGCAAAACACGTGACAGATAGAGAAGGGATATGCGTTATTTCGGATCGTCACCCTGGCATTTTGGAGGCGGTCAACATCCCAATAAACGGCTTTTGTCCCCCGAAAGGGTACCACCGTTATTGCTTGCGACACTTGCTTAGTAATTTCGGCACTGATTCAAAAATGTTGTCCCCCTGAAAGTACTACTTGGTCGAGCAGCTGTTCAACATCAAGAACGAAAATTTATTGCGTGCATGGAGCGTTTCACATACTTATCGTCACGAACGCCACAATGCCTGCAATATGTCAATGCCATCCCTAAAGAACTTTGGACCCAATCGCACGACGGAGGCATGCGGTACGGATGGATGAATTCTAATGGTGTTGGTAAGTACAACATACAATTTATTCTTTGCACTATAATACATTAAATATTCGACGAACCAATATTACTTACTAGAGTTTCATCGGAAATTGCAGAGTGTTTTAACGGGGTCTTGAAGGGTGCTCGATTCTTGCCAATTACTTGCGTTGACTCAAATGATATACTATAGATTGGTGACGTACCACGATCAACGCAACCAGGAAATCAATGCGGCAATCTCAAAAGGCCAAGTGTACACTGAATATGTCTTGAACAAACTCGCGAAATATGAGAAATCACGCGGAGGCATCACGTCACGTTGATCAATCGAGACATTGGTGAGTTCCAAGTGCGGATCGGAAGACACGGAGATCGCATGCATAAAGGCAACAACACACAAATCGTAATCTTAAAGGACCGGGTGTGCGGTTGTAATAAATGGCGATCATTTGGTTTCCCTTGCTCACACGTGTTAGCATCATGTGCGTTGATTCGAGTGAGCTCCGCGCGATTCATCGAGCCATACTATAGGTTAGATGTGTACGCACGGTGCTACTCGTACAAATTCAAGGCCATCCCGGATGAGAAGTATTGGCCGACTTTTGGGACGAAAACTAATACCCGACCCCGGCGCGAGACGTGGCGAGGGAGACTGGGGATCGCGTAGACCTACGGAGATGGATCTTCCTAATGTCCAAAGACCTTTGCGATGTGGGATTTGTCACCAAGAAGGACATAGAAGAACAACATGTCCAAATAAAGATCGTGAGCAGTACCAACTAGGAAGAACCGTTGTGGTATATGTCGTTTAGAGGGACATAACAAAAAAAATTGTCCGTTGAGACCTCAACCATCCAATGACAACCTATAGTCGAGTTTGTATATTGTGTGAAGTAACTAAAGGTCGTACATATGTTGCTTGTGTGAACATTTATTAATTACTTATCGTTTGGTTGCGTACAACACTCATTTTATTTTGCTAACATTATATGTAGTTGTACTACAATGGATCCAGGACCTTCTGATCCATCACTATTGCAACTCCAATCTACACACAGATCAACGCGAGCATGGAGGGGCGAGGTAACATTTCTTACAGCAATACGTCAAATTTAAATCAATAATGTATCAAAAACGTACATTAATACACTATCAATTACAAGGTGTACGAAACAATGCGTGTACGTCGAAGACGTGGGGTCGTGGATCGAACGATGCGATATCATTCTAGGATGATCCCATATCTTCGTTCCAGTGGGTTCTATGGGATATCTCGTGTAGCATTTTTCGGCCTTGATTGGGCTTTGATTCTTGCGTTTGTAGAGAGATGGCGCCCTGAGACGCATACATTTCACATGCATTGTGGGGAGTGCACCATTACACTTCAAGACGTGCGAGTACAGCTAGGATTACCGATCGAAGGTATGCTGTGACGGGAACGACGGACGCGAGACTATGCTTGATGTCGTGAGAGGCTACTTGGACGAACTCCTGGTAGAGATGACGTCGTTGGATGTAAACTAAAGGTCGATTGGCTTGAGCTAACGTACCATCAATAGATGATGATAGCGATGAGGAGTCGGTCCGCGTTAGTTACGTTCGATCGTACATACTACAACTCATCGGTGGTTGTCTTTTCGCCGACAAGTCTAATCGATTCGTCCATTTGATGTTCCTACCATTCTTTGGAGGATTTCCAACTAGCTGGACAATATAGTTGGGGAGTGCTTGTTTGGCTTATTTGTACGAGAGAGTTGTGTCGCGGATCTCGCGGGGGCACATGAGGTTCTTTGGCGCGTCAATTCTTTTACAACTTTGGGCATGGGACGATTTCCATTCATAGCACCGCGGCGCTGCGTGTTTCTAGAGCTCGGCGGCGAACCGCTGTGGATGGACAAAATATGCTTATGGACGTTCCACTCGGACACGGGTATGAAAGTCGATTTGTCATTAATTTGCCTAAAAATCTTGTCCATTTACATTTATCTTAAATTATTGTCTTCTACACGATGGCTCGATGCATTTTCGGTATCACAAAGTCGACGACGCACGTCGTATCGGCTTACCGTGATGCACTCGACTCGCAGAGAGGCATGAGAATGATGTGGTGCAGCAACCTTATGCGAACTCATGGGGTCTCTTCCCGATTCTTGTACAAATGGCAACGGAAGTTGGCTCTCGACGTGTCCCCTTATTTGTTTCCACATTGTGGAGTGACATCGACCGAGAAAGGGTGATGAGACAATTCGGCATGGTACAAGTGGTGCCACCAAATTGTGCTTACGACGCCCAACTGCACCGCCTCGAATTGCGTGGACATCATCATGAAAATTGGGTGACCTTCCATGCAAGCTATATACACATGTGGGAGAATCGTGGGGACACCATTGCCACAATGCGGCGATTAATGAAGGCCACGATCACCAAGAGTACATGACGTGGTATCGCTCGGTCACTAGGAGATTCGTTGGACACGACGGGCGTTACGTGACTACTCGGTAATATTATAACTCTTTATTTTCCTCGAACATTAAATCTCTTATATTGCGTGCTCGACCTCTTATATTTTGTATATCGGCGTAACTTGGTGCATCGGCGAGGCGAGTGTTTATCGAGGATGGGTACGAGCAAGGTCTTTACGCTACGCTTGATGAAGGGATTCAAATTTTAGACGAAGACGAAAGGCGAAGGTCTACTCTTTCGCATGACGGAATTGACGTCGAGCAAGACATTAATGAGGATAATGAACGGGACGATGAAGAAGACGATCGGGCCGAACCAAACATAGAGGTGAGAAGAAGACGAGCACGACCGAGAGATTGTGCGGGAACGCACCGAGCGTCCTCGTCCACCACGTCCATCTACTCGGGCGAGATTGCTTTGCGAGAGAGTAGCGAGACGATCTCCTCCAACACGTTCATCTCGTTCGAGAGCGAGTAGAACAGAGATCGTGGTGAGAGTAGCCGACGATCGTCGCCACCCAGCCAGAAGAACCTCAAATGTTTGTACCCGAGCCGCCGAGCGTGAATCTTCCTCCTTACTATTTTGATCCATACGCACTGGGCCGTCGTCTTCATATGTGGACCCTGGAATGCCTCATCCTCAAATGTATCCATCATTGCCTCGGTACATGCCTAGTCCATATACTCCTACTCCATATAATTACAATATGGCGTATAGTGGAGACCACTTCATTCATGAACTTGTTGACCATGCCGCGACCTCATGTTCCATTCCCCCACCCCATGCGGGAAGCCAATATTTCGGGATGGTTCCACCTCCTATTTTTGGTAGCATCGATAGCGAGAGGTGAGTCGAGTCAAGAACCGGAGGAAACGCAACAATCTACTCGACGTGATTCATCGCAAGACCAGCTACCTCAACAAGCTCAACCGGATGTACAAACACATCGTCCAACAAGACAAAGAGTACGTCGGTTTGCATCACCGAGCAACAACGTCAACGGAACCGCCGAAATAGACCTGCATGATGAGTTTACTTGATGTCATGGTGATTTGTAATTAACTTATATTTTGGGTTCACAAAGTACGTGTATTCAACTTTCTCATTGAATAAACTTATTTCTCACGTTTTCCATATTATTATAATGTCGTAGATTTGATTACTCTTCAATAGTTAGTTTAGTTAGTTAAGTTAGTTTAGGTTATATGTTTAATTTAACTTAAGTGGTTAGCTTAGTTAGTTAGGTGTCGGTGGTTAGGTTATATTAGTTTAGTTTGGTTAGGTTAATTAGGTTAGTTAGTTAAGTTAGTTAAGTTAGTTTAGTTAGTTAAGTTAGTTTAGTTTAGGTGTTGAGGTTATGTTTGTTTAGTGTAGTTGAGTTAGGGTATGTTCCTTAGTGTAGTTGAGTTAGGTTATGTTTGCAATTAAGCTAGTTAAGTTAGTTATTTTAGTTTACTTAGTTTGTATTGTTAGGTGGTTTGGTTAGTTAATGTTAGTTAGTTTAGTTTGTTAGTTACTTTAGTTTGGTTATGTTAGTTAGTTAGTTAGTTAGTTAGTTTAGTTGAAGTTAGTTAGTTAGTTAGTTTAGTTTGGTTTGGTTAGGTTAGTTAGTAGTTAGTTTAGTTTGGTTAATGTTAGTTAGTTAGTTTAGTTTGGTTTGGTTAGGTTAGTTTAGGTTAGTTAGTTTAGTTTAGTTTAGTTAGTTAGTTAGTTAGTTAGTTAGTTAGTTAGTTAGTTAGTTAGTTAGTTAGTTAGTTAGTTAGTTAGTTAGTTAGTTAGTTAGTTAAGGTTAGTTAGTTTAGTTAGTTAGTTAGTTTAGTTTGGTTAGGTTAGTTATTTTAGTTTGGTTAAGGTTAATACTATAGTTAGTTACTTACTTAGTTAATTAGTTTATTTAGTTTAGTTGGTTATGTTTGTTAATGTTAGTTAGTTTAGAAAAGAGAGTTTAAGGTTTAAAACAATGTACATATATATTTTCAAAATTGGTTTTTTTATTAAAAATATAAGCTCCTCATATGCATATTCAAATTTGGTTGTAATTGTCGATATCGCTCGACGACGACGACGACGACGGCCAGCGGCGAGGGTCGGAGCTACCGAGAACGACGCGGTTGGTGATCCGGTTGATGACGTGTCGGTGACAGACAGATCGGCGAGCGTTTGTGAGGTTCGCGGTGACGTGGCGTCCATGTGGCGGTGGGTTCGTACTGATAGCGCCTTTTCAAAAGGCGCTATCAGTACATGTGGCCTCCATGTCAGCGCCACGTCAGCGCCACATCACAAACGCAATTTTCGCTCAATAGCGCCTTTTGAGAAGGCGTTATTGAATGAGGTGATGTGGCGCTGACGTGGCAATGCGTTATTGAATGATGTGATGTGGCGCTGACGTGGCGGTGATGTGGCGGCCACATGCACAGATAGCGCCTTTTGAAAAGGCGCTATCTGTACAAACCCATGCCATGTGGACGCCACGTCACCGCGAACCTAAAAACATCCCACTCAATAACGCCTTTTGAGAAGGCGTTATTGCCTACTTCCGTGATAAAAAAAAAACCTCCCTATTTTGTGAAAAAAATTGTAAAATGACCCTACTTTTGGAAAAACCCCCCCAGATTTGCTACAAAACCGCCCAAAAAATCGCCAGCTTCATTGCGGATAATCCCTCTCGCGCTTGCCTGATTCAAGTCTCCTTTCACTGCTCCATCCGCATTAATCTTCACCCAATGTCGAGGAGGATTTCGCCATCCTATCAAGTGCTTTGTACGAGGGGTCCCTCCTCTACAAAAGGATAAAAAAATCTCATTAGCCTTGTGGAATGATCTAGCCTTCGCCACGATCGAGTTGCATAGTTCGATGTGTGAGACTTCTTCCTCGCCAAACAAAATTCGGTTCTGTCGATTTCTTAGTAGCCAACAATAGATAGCAAAGAGTGTAGGCCAACCAATCTCCCTACACATAAATGATTTTTGTGAGCCAATGCGCTCGTCCCAAAAGATGCGATTTTCTTGGGAGCTTAAATGATGATGATTGAATTCAAAAAGAAAAAAACAGAAAGCATATCAACTGATCCTCAGGGCCCTCAAACCGGGCCCACTTCTTCCAATCCAGGAGGCTGGAGGTTAAACCTTGAGCCCCAAGGAATTTCTCCACACACACAGAGGAGAGAGAGAGAGAGGGAGATAGAGACCAAAAACAGATTCTAGAGAGAGAAAGTCCCAAGATTTGTATCCCTTTCTTGGAACAAATGTTTAATTCCTCTGCTTTGCCTTTGCGTTGACACCTCTCCACGCGAAACAGAGTTCTCTCTCTCTCTCTCTCTCTCTTCTTCACTCCCCGAACTCTTCTCTAACGAAACAAATTCCTCTCTCTAGAGCTGTTCAATCGCTGCGTTGCCTCTAATGGCGGCTCTGACCGACGAGATTCCCGAGAAGAAGCGCAAGCGGAAGAGGAGAGGCGACGGAGAACCCGCGCGAAAGCTTCTTCTTCACCAGAAAGTCGAGGTAATGTCGGTTTTTCCGTTCTTTCAATCGAAGCAAAAAGATCAGATTTTGTGATATGGGTTTTTTAGGATTGTGGGTTAATCGAATGCCCTTTCGGTGGTTTTCGTTGATTTGCGATTTTTGATCTTGTTTTGGGTGTTTTGAGTGTCGTAGGTGAGGAGTACTGAAGAAGGGTTTCATGGGTCTTGGCATTCTGCGACTGTGGTTGGTTGTAAGGATTTGGAGCGTGTTGTGAGGTATGATCATCTTCTTGAGGATGATGGGTCTGGGCATCTTGAAGAGCGGATTCAAGTTTCTAATTTGATTGAAGGGGCATTGGTGGATAAGGGAATGCCGGCGAGTTTTCGCGGGTTGATTAGGCCTCCGCCGCCGCCAAATTTAGTGGTTGATCAATGGGGGGTTAATTTTGGTCTGTGTGTGGATGCTTATGTTAATGATGCTTGGTGGGAAGGAGTGGTTTTTGATTATGAGGAGGGTTCGGATGAGCGTCTAGTGTTTTTTCCTGATTTGGGTGACCAACAGATGGTGAGGATCAGTGAATTGAGGGTTACACATGATTGGGATGAGATGTATGATCAGTGGAACCGTCGCGGGGAGTGGTTGTTTCTTGTGTTGATTGAGGAGATTGAGCAGGAGTGGCCGGTGCTTGTTTCGGTGAGGCAGCTTTGGTATGATTTGAGGTCTAGAGAGGATTTTCAGCAGAAGATTGGAGTGTGGACTTCTTGCGCCGGGAGATCAATGTGGAAGGATTTGATGGTTGAAGTTGTTCTTAGTAACTTTAATTTGACTTCTGAGCATGCTTTGAAACTCGTTGATGGAAGCCGTGCAATGCAAGAAAGTAGGAGGGGAAATACCAATGTCTATGAATGTTCATTGTGGAATCAATCGGAAAGTGAAAGAACAGAAACTGATAGCTTAACGAAAGATGCTTCGGGAGGTCAATTAGAGAATGGTACCTCTATGCAGCCTGAAATGAAGGAAAGTGAACCCTGCGCTGTCTACAATTCAAATTGCGGTGTTCTTGCATTAGCTACTAATGTAGGGCAATCTACTTATCATGGTAGAGTAAATGGATGTTGCTGGGCTGGTAGTGATCTCTTAGGTGTTTCTAGAGATACTCTTGATGTGTCACTTCGAGGCCTCGTTGATAGACCTTTTGCTATGCATACTTCTTCTGATTGTAGCGTGTCTGCCCATTTCAATTCTGATTCTATTGGCAAGGAGTGTCTTCCAAATGGTGAAGAAGGAGGAAGAGAAGCTAAAGCTCATGAAGCAGCGTTAATTGCGAGTGGAGGTTGGGTTCCTGCAAATGAGAAGGTGCTTCCTGGAGCTGCATGCTTCCCTGATGCAATAGATAACTATCTATTACTTAGTCAAAAAGGTGACAACATTTGTCACAAAAAATTGAAAGCTGTCGATAAAATGAGTGCAACATCCAATGTTAGGATGCATCTTTCCTATCTGGGCTGGAAAATTGAATCTAAGAGAGAAAAACGCATGGAAAGACTACGGTATATCTCTCCGGATGGAAATAGAGTGCGTTATTCACTTGTCCAAGTATGTACAGAATTGAGCAAAGCCAAAGGCAGGTTACGGATAGTGAGCTCACAAGATGGTGGTAGGACTTTGGTTGATTTGCCTTTCGTACCACGATGTTCGAGTAGTCAAGACTACCCAATTTCAAAGATCTCAAAAGGATCTCAAATGAGTGAGTCTTGTAGTTCTAAGCTACTTGAAAATGCTCCAGAAATGGACCTGATTAAAAAGCAAGTAGAACCCGAAGATTTGATGAATCTATGCAAATTTGGATTAGAGGTTTCTGTTGGGGAGAATTGTAAAATATCTAGTAAGGATCGTGGAATATTTAAGAAGCGGCTCTTGGATGAGGGATGGAAACATCGGCGGACCACGAAGAGAGGAAAGGCAGTTAACTATTTCACTTCACCTCTGGGGATACACTATGACTCTCTTGAAATGGCTTGCGAGGAATATGCAAAAGGATTTCTCCTGGACAGGGTGAATCTAAAGGGAAGTAAAGGGAGTTATGTTAGTGCTGGTGCCGACTCTGATGAGCTGCTGAAACTGAAGGGAAGTAAAGCTCAGAACAGACGACTAGTTCGCTTGAATGGTAGTATTTCAACTCGTGTGTCGCGGTCCTCCAAAAGAGCACTTGATCTTGTACCATATACCATGCGACGTAATCCTAGAGATGTATTATCCTTGCTGATTGACAACGATATTGTATTACCAAGAACAAAAGTATACTGTGTAAGTAAAACAGAACAACTTCGATTGGCTGAGGGATGGGTTAATCGTCATGGAATCAAGTGCAAATGTTGCCAACAGTCATTTGGTCTCTCAAGCTTTGTAACGCATGCTGGTAGCAATTGTCGGCGACCATCAGAAAGTTTATTTTTGGAAGATGGGAGGTCTCTGTTACAATGTCAGTCACAATTACGACAAGGTTATATGCTAAAAAGCTTTGGAACAACCGCAGCAGAACCGTCCCCAAATACCAAAAGAAAAAATTCACATGACAAGAATGATTTCAAATGTTCTATTTGTCACAATGGGGGTGAATTATTATTATGTGATCAATGTCCCTCCTCATTCCACTTATGCTGCCTTGGTTTAGAGGTTAGATTCTCTATTTAAGTTTTTATTCAACTGCTATTGTTGTGATTCTAAACTTCATTGACATTGATTAGATATTATTCCGCTGGATATGTATGAAGACATTTCGTGTACATGTAGGTTTTGCCTGAAGGGAAATGGTTTTGCCCATATTGTCGATGTTCCGCTTGCGGTAAGAGTGAATCCAGCAGGAGAGAAGAATGTTTAATGGAAGAGACAGTTGTGCATTGCAATCAATGCGAGCGACAATGTAGGTCAATTTGTGATTATTTTTCTTTCTTTCTTTCTTTCTTTGCCAATAGTATTTGTCAAGAGTGCCGATTTCTCATATATTTCTCTCGCTTTATTCTCCAATTCTTATGTAGATCACCAGGGTTGTGCAAATAAAATAGGGATGGTGAAGCTGGATAAGCGTTGCAAGGGAAATTGGTTTTGCAGTAAAAGTTGCAAAAAGGTATTAAGATTTTCTCGGTCTCTCTTTTGTTTACTGCTACAGTTGTGTTAATTTTTATAGTGTTGGTTTATTGTTGTGAATGACAACAATCTGGTGTGATTTAGACGTTTTCAATGAAATTTGGATTTTTCTTTTTTCTTAGAGAAATTGTGATGCGGGACGGCATGCAAATTGACCAAGGACTCCAAGTTCAAGAATAAAAAACAAGAAAAAGAGGGAAAAAAAAAAAGATAGAAGGGATAAATTGGAGCGCCATAAACAAGGATGTTTGATAAGCTCAATATATATAGATTGCCACATGCAAGAATGCTTGATAAGATCTAGAACACCACAAATTCATAAGGAACTTGATAAGTTCAAACACACAAGTTGCAAACTCCCTCACAGAGATCTCAAAACTCAACTCGCCATTTATTCAATATAAGCTATGCCTTTTATAGGCTACTAGAAAATCAAAACCTTAATCTAAAAAAATAATAAAATAATAATTTTCACAATAAATAAAATTAGCCTTTCGAAAAATACAGAATGGATATTGATGTGACAACAATTTATGTTACTAGAAAATTATGTGATCTAACAACGTAGTGACATAACAAACATTTTTATCACACCTTCTATCCGCAAAGTACGTGTTAAGCTCGAACTACCATGGAACTCCTCGATCTTCAAATTGGATCGTATCAAATTGTTAGTGCATTTTCTTTGAGGAGCAATAATGGAAGTGACTAACCGTTAAATGTAGAGATTTTTCTTACAGTTGAGTAAGAAGATATTTGATCTTATGAGACAAAAAGAACGTGGAAAACAAAGCAACAAAGTGTGCCCTTCCTTTATTCTTCTATTAACCTTTTTGAGACAAAAAAGGACTTTTTTTTTTTTTTTTTTTGACATTGATCTTTAGGATAGGTTCACTACCTGGAACGTATGTGTTTATTTAAGCCGTGTGAATGTTGTGAGGCTTTTCACTCCCTGGAACTTTTTTTTTTTTTTGAAGCTGTGTGAATATTTTGAGGCTTTCTATATATTCTTGAGGGATTTTCATTGTAGTTTTATTTTGAAGACAATATATTTATTTTTTTCTTCCTCCTCCCTATGTTCTTTCCTCTGTTACTTTTTTTTTTTTTTTTTTTTTTTTTTTTTCTTGTGGATGGAAACCATACTAGGATGCTTATTGGCATTGTGCGTATGCATTTCTAGTTTCAGCTTTGATTTATTCCATCTATATGAATCCTGTGACTTGCGAGACTTCCAATATATGCTTGAGAGACTTTCATCAAGGTTTTATTTTGAAGTCAATACATTACTCCTTTTCTTCTTCCTCCCTTTGTTCCTTCCATGTTTGTTGTTTCTTCCTTCTTTTTTTATTTTTATTTTTATTTTTATTTTTAAAATTTCCATGGAAACTGTAGTGGATCCCTATTTGATATTAACCGCTACCTATGCTTTGTACTTTACAAGTACTGCAGGATGGAAGTTTCATAACATATTTAAATTCACCATGACTCTGAATTTAAGCTGTTTGCATATTTTTTCGTAACCCGAATAGGACATTAATTCAGACCGTCTTGCCAAAAAAAAAAAAACAATGAATTAATACAGAAAACTAATGCGGTTGGTCTTGGTAACTCAAGGTCATGGTGAGACACTGCCTTTATATTCTTAAATTTTGATTTTTACGTGTAACTGTTGTTCCTTGGACTTGATCCTTAATCTTACTCTTATTTACCCTGCATCCTTGCAACAATATCCTCTCTACTCAGGAACAAAGGAACACTGAAGCAAGAATTATAATTAATGTAAATTGTATTAGCGATTCGTTTCTCCAAAGCACATGATGGTATACATTCTAATGAGTTGAGTTTTTCAACTTGAAGGAAATATGTGCCATTGAAGAGCCTGCTGGATTACGTATGAGGAATTTCTTAAGTTGCTTACCATCTTGCAGGTCTAAAAAAGAGACCTTTGAGCTCTTCCACTGGTCTTTATTGAATAGATTTTTTCTTGAGAAATTAAGATGTCAATGTAGATTTATAGTGTGAGCAAAATGTCAATGAATTAAACCATCATATAGCGAAAAGGGATATTGGTTTTGTTAGTACAATATCGACACTTTGGTTAGGACCACTACCATTTTTTACATTCCATGCATCACTGAATACCATTTTATGTATAGTGTTTACTTGGGGAAAACCTTATAATAAATACTTTCACATTATTACTGCTCTTCCTGTTCTTAAATGGGGAATGTTCAGTATATTTGACATCATCAACTGGTGACAGTTAATCACAATGGACTAGCCGGGTAAAATCAACTTGCTATTTTAAAAATTAAAAGAAGAAAAACTTAGCGATATCCATATTTAATACATTTTCCTGCAGATATTTTTAGGTCTTCAGGGGCTTTTGGGGAGACCCTTTCAACTTGGCCAGGATAAATTATCATGGACTATTTTAAAACTGGAAGATGATCGTGGTAGCAATTCATTTGATGTGGAGGCCAAGACGAAGCTTTACAGCAAGCTCAAAATAGCACTTTCTGTTATGCATGAGTGCTTTGAGCCCATTGAGGAGCCAGAAACAAAAGATCTTATTAGAGATGTTCTTTTCAGCAAGAGGTTAGATTATCTTATCATGTTAATTCTAGATATTTGTATCCACTATCTATCAATTATGCCATCTCCTGAACTCCGTACTTATTAAATTAAATTGATGCATTATGCATGTGTTTGGTATCTTATTGAAAATCTCAAAGAGAATTGTCCACTTCCAATCTGTTTATGCACAAAATGAGATCACTGTTGACGAGTGGTTCAAGACCTCAACATACATTCGTTGCACATTATTAGATGTTAAGAACCGAAACAAAACATTACTAGTTGTTGTTGGTGTTGCAAAAGAGAAAGGTCAGAAAGGAAGCTTCATCTTTAAGGAAAATCTCAGATATCTGATGACTCCTATAGCTACTTGCTTCCTCTTTTTATCTCATTACTTCTTTTTTTCTCCTGATTTTCCTTTTAAGTCTTGAGAACAATTACTGAAATTATGAATCCTACATATTTTGGCTTCCTTGTTGGATCAAAGTCCTGGTCTTGGACTTTTGGTTAGTAATTATAATTTGGTGTTCTGAATGTATAATCATTCGATGATCAAGAATCTGTTACCGACTAATTTTATACCCATCTTCCCGTCAAGAGGCAACAAGTTGATTTATATGAAAGTAGGTTCACTCTCCCTCTAAAATGGTGTCATGCATATTTTAAACATTAAAATGCAATCTTAAAAGTTTATGGATTTCATCATACATTTATCAATCTAAGCTTCGAATAAAGTTTAGATTTTATGGTTCTTATGTTGGAATATTCAGGTTGTGGAGTTATGGAATATGATTGTCTTGGCAATGGATGCAATTAGCCTTTGTAGTTCGAGCATGTGGTGGCCTAAGTGATTTGTATGATCTTTGAAATTTGAAAATGCATTTGCCCAGTTTATTTACTTTTTAATTATTCATTATTTGTTTAAAAACTTCAAAATTAGTAGCTTAGTGTAAAATATACCAAAGAAGGCAAGTTGAACTGACTTGGTGGAAACACTGAAAAATTGTAGTCATTGATGCATGCATTATTGTTGTTTTTATATATATATATATAAATCTAGTATTAATTCTTATTTGAATTATTATTATTTTCATTCAATGTGTCTCAAGTCTCAGCTTTGTTTTGATTGTTGAAGTTTATTAACATATACTCCCTACATCCAAAAAATAGGTCGTTTTAGGCAAAACCTCCGTTCCATAATTATAAGACGTTTTCAAAATTTGACACCTTATGTACCCATTTCACCTCTCTTTTAAACTTAAGCATTTAATGGCAATTAAAACACTTCCTTCTTTGTGTCAAAGGGTAAAAGTGGAAAGTAAACTCAATATTAACATCTTCTTAATTAGTGTGCTAAAGCTTAAAACAATCTATATTTTTGGATGGAGGGAGTAGTTTCATTATATTTTTAATATGGAAAAGGTACCTATACACCCCTAAAGTCTCACAGGAAGTATGACGTGGCCCTTACGGTCGATTCCCCCAAAACTCGGTCCTCAAAGTCGGATGATGGCGAAAGACGGACGAAAGGGGGAGACTATTTGGCGCGTCCGAGTTTAAGGGCCGAGTTGTTGGGGAATCGACCATAAGTGGCCAGTCTACTTCCTATGAGACTTCAGGGGTGTATTTGTACCTTTTCCCATTTTTAATATGTAGCTTATGTAACATGATGACATCCCAAATATTGTTCGTCGATTGCATTTATCTATTGTTGCTTTCTATATAACATCCCTTGATTTTTGCACGGGGATGTGTGCGATCCTTAGGGAATGAAACTTCTCATGAATTATTCGTATATGGTACTATAACATCATATCGTGCGATTGTCTTCTTGCTCGAAGTTAATTGGTTCAGTAAAATCAGCCGCCTTGATTCATCCATTGCCTCCTTGATATGGCTCCATTTGGCAAATTCTTAGGTGTTAAATTAGCTGTATCATACAATGTAATTGCCTTTATGCCTGTTTCTGATTCCTGAGAATCTTGCAGATCTGTGCTTAAACGGCTTGACTTTAAGGGATTCTACACAGTACTTCTGGAGAGGGAGGATGAATTGATATCAGTAGCAACTGTAAGGTAAGTATTTATCCATATGAGCTTTCAGTGCAGTTCATCTGCTCACCATTTGACCTGGCGTAACCTGGGAATGCTATATTTACCTTTCAGGGTGAATGGTGAAAGAGTCGCGGAAATACCCTTCATTGGTACACGTGTTGCATTTCGTCGTCAAGGGATGTGCCGTATTCTGATGGATGTGATTGAAAAGGTAATATTAATGGTCGTCTCTTTTCCTCACTATTCAACCCATGATTGTTATCTTTAATACCTTACAAGAAGGCTATAGCATTCACTCTAGTGGGATCCATCACTTGATACATTATCTTTGTCTAAGTGTTGGTTAGAAAAATGGATGATTTATGAAAGGTTTGAAAACCCATGAAGGAGAGTTCTTTCTTGTCAGCCATCCAGATGAAGATGAACATCTAGATTCCTCACTAATTTCTCTCTCATAAATGTCACAGAGGCTAGCTAAATTTGGAGTGCAAAGGCTGGTCTTACCAGCTGCTCCTCACGTTTTGCATGCATGGACCGCTTCATTTGGATTCTCCCAAATGACAGTTTCCGAGCGCTTGGATCTTCTTGAGCATTCTTTACTGAATTTCGAGGATACAACCATGTGTCAGAAAATCTTAAGGATACCTAGTACGAGGAAATCAAAACAATCAAGAGGTATGGGTGTTTAGTTTGGCAAGAAGAGTGCATTTGGTTCCACATTTTCCATTTATTCATCTCTCTTGGTGATAATGCAGGCAATCCAAATAAAATACGGAATGGTCTTACGAGAAGATTACTGGGCTTGAGGATGGAGTATGTTTTGGCCCCCTTTTCCCTTTCCTTTATCATATGGTTTTATAACTATGAGGTTAACATGTGGATATCAGTCAAAGTGGGAACGGAAACTAGGAATATATATTTATTATTTGTTTGTTTGAAGTCAGAAAAAGGAAGTAGAAAAAACCTTAGCGGGAAAAATCTTTAAATTTGTTTTTGTGGCTGATATAGAAATTTATATAATGAAGAAAATTAGGTTTGGAACCCTCTTTATTGATGGATCGAATCGAAAATTTGACTTCGCCTATGACTTGGATTAGTTAATATTCTTTAGTAATTCGAAGAAGTGTAATTTGATGTAGGAGATTTTTCTAAAATTTCAACACAGATTTTTTTCTTTGGTAAGAACTAAAGGAGTTTAATTAACTTCATCTAAGCGCTAGCAATATTGTAATTTTGTCAAAGCGCATTAAAGAAGTATTGTATGATATTTATAGTATTTTCTTGCCTTTTCTTTTGTTATATGTGATTACAGATTTTTAAGTTAAATTTTAATAATTTCGATCATTATAGGTATTATTTCTTTCTTTTTTGTAAGTAAGCTAGAATTCATTCGTCTCACTAGACATAATTTTCTATTTTGCATTATCCAATATGCTTGTATGCAGTAGGAATATCCTTAAACAAACATTGTTTGTAATGTTTTGTTTTGTTACGAAATAGCTATAAAGTTTGCAAATCATGTAGTTTTTTCCTTAATTCAGCATGAGCGATAGTAAAATTTTGTTTACATGTAACTTTGAAGGAATTTTGGTACCAATTTATTCTTACGAAACATTGGCAATTTTTGCCTGGGAGTTTCACTTTGAAAAGATTTAATCATAAGCATCTTCACACTGTTAGCTAAAATGCCACTATTCTATTACTAGTTCGTAATAATTTTTCTTCTAGTGGGAATCCTAGATACTTGTTCCTTGCAGTGGCGAAACTGAATCAGGACTGCAAGCGAAAGTTGAGAGCTGCATTCTCTTGTTCTTTCTGTCATTTTTTTAGGTTGTTAGTGTGATATGTAGCCGCTGCAATTCAACGGGACCTTGTGTTGATAGTCCGTAGTTATGAAATGCATTCTTAAGTTTTAAATATTGGTGCATGGGATGAGTAATTGCTGGGCTAACTACTGCACTCCAAGCTTTACCTCATGGCATGGAATATTTTATGGAAGGACGTTACTGTTTGAGGAGGCAAAAAATTTGTAGAAGATGTCATAGTAGTGATCTTTTTCCTTTCCTCTTCTTTTTATGTAGAATCCAGAAGAATAGAGCCAGAGAGATGAGTTAGAAAGTATTGGTCACCGATTAGTGATAAGATGTGTTTCATAAGATTTAACCCAATGGGCATTGTAGAAATGAGAATGTTGGCATGGATAAGTGAGTAAATTTTAAGAGATAAACTCCCAATGGAAAAACATGAATTCAATAGCTGTTGTGTCGATTAGTGAGAAAATTAGGCTGAATTGATTTAGCTTGGTTTGGAATCTTTGGATGGATACATTGAAGACCAGAAACTGAACTGGTTAAGTTGCATATTTAAACATAAATTATGATGCTAGATGAGAAGGGAGACCTAGATTAAACTTGATAGATGTATTAAAGAAAGAAATGCGCAAATAATATGACTAATGACTGTATGTAACCAGCCTTGGATAGAGCAGAACAGAGAAGTACATTCATGCATGTGACTCTATGTAATTGGGAACACTGAAGGCTTTTGTTGAGTTGAATATTGAGATTAATAGAAAAACAGCTCTGCTTGTATTTCCTAAGGTTGTTTTGGATTGGATTACCTTGCGCCAATAACCAAAGTTTACTCTCCAATGTCTACATGGTTATTCTTGCTTTTCTGGTCTAGGGCAAATTTAAATGTTTTGATTTTTCCCCGAAACAAATAAATCAATAGCAAAGCAACTACAAGGACAGCAGTTTAAGATGGAAAAGCTACTGATGGTCTGTTTTAGTTACACTTTTTCATCAATTTGGTTCTCAAAATAAACCTAATTTCCATTCCACACTATATGCAAGACAATAAGGCTTATATAATGAAAATAATTGTGGAGTTTCCAGTTTGTCCTATTGATTTTAACCTTTATTACTCTAAAGGATCACATAAATTTAAATTTAGTTGCATGTTTCACCTCTTATTTTAGTGATATCCAATTATGATAACAAAATATGGAAAGGAAAGGAACATTGTTAGGCGTTATCGTATATTTTTAATTGTAGTTCTCTCAAAATTGGAAAGAGAAGGAGAAAACGTGGATTCTGAGTACAACAACAACAAAGCCTCAATCCCAAATTAAAAGCATGGATTGTGAATATGATAATTAATTTAGGTTTAGCAATTACAATCATTTTCACTAGCTTTTTTTTTGAGTCAATCATTTTCACTTGCTAATTAATGGAGTTAAGGAATCAAAGGATCTATGTTGTTAAAAATAATTGCGGCACGCTCCTCAATAATATTTTTAAGATATAGAAATGAGGGATATTTGAGGCACACGCCGCACTTTTGATGTTTTTCTTTACAAGAATTGTATTTATATATAAAAATTAAAAAAAAAAAAACAATTATAACACATTTGCATTTTGTTTCATTAGATGACCATGAATTGGACTTTATTACAAGATCTACATCATAAGATAATAAACAAAAACAATTACGAATTATTAAGTTAAGAACCATTTTAACTTGTTTAATTGATTTATATATTAAAATTAGAATGCACAACCTAAACACGTAGATTCTTGTTATTTATTGATTAATCTGGATTTTAAATAGCTTAAAATGGTTGTTAATTTAATCTGGATTTTAAAATTAGGGGAAAGTTTTAAATGCTTATTGCTTTCTTGGAATATGTTGAAAGCTACTAGGATGAAGAACTAACTTTTTGTTATGATGCCAATGACATAACCTCCATCCCAAGTTAAGAGAAAAACTTTATAGGACTGCAATTAGGCCAATTATGCTTTATGGAAGTGAATGTTGGGCGGTTAAGAAACAACAAGTACATAAAATGAACGTTGCGGAATTGAGGATGCTTAGGTGTATGTGTGGTAAAACTCGTAAAGATAGAATAAGAAATACATAAATTCAAAGAAAAGTTGGAGTATCACCACTCGACACAAAGATTAGGGAGGGGCGGTGCAGTGGTTTGGACGCCTCCAAAGACGGCCTGCAAATGCCCCTACTAGAAAACTCGACTCAATTGAAACCGAAGAAATTCGACAAGGTAGGGGTAGATCGAAGTTAACTTGGGGCGCATTGATTAGGAGGAATTTAAATGATTTGGGAAGCACGCCATCAATTGCACTAAATCGAGTGCAATGGAAGAGTTTGGTCCGTGTAAGCCACCCCAAGTAATTTGGGACTGAGGCTATGTTGTTGTTGTTGAAGAACAATAAATTGACACAGCTTACCAAGTTTCATGCTAAAATAACTTTATTTGACATTAAGTTGCTACCTAAATATCAATGAAGCTCTAACCTACATCTTAACGGATAAACCCTAATAATAGGTTGTACGTGGTATTTAATTTGAAACGAAAGTTTCAAGATGACAACACATTATTCTTGACCAATGTACTTTATTGTGTTGTAGAAAAGTAAAAACCCGGATGTTACACTTTTTTCTTTAAAAGAAAAAACAAACAAAAAAGAAACAACACAACTTCAGATCATACAATGGTCTCTCTATCTTCTCCTTCCCCTCCTTTTCCTTTTTATGATTTTATCTTCACTAAAAATGTTGCTCAAACACCAGCTGCTTTGTTGCTAACAATATTTTTGTACATTAACTTTGTGATTTAACCTTTTTGCATTTCAATTCATCGCTTAGATTGATCTGATAATGATTTTATTTCTTATTTCCCACATGGTTATTTACGATAAATTGATTTCTTGTTATCATATGATGTTTAATCTTTCTAAATAGATTTTGTTAATGTTTTTGTTATTTATGATTTCTTACATTAATTGCATATTTTTTTTCCATATTTTTGTTTCTTTTCTTTTGAAATATTGTGGCTTATGCCTCACTTCTCTTACCCAAAACCTCTCAATTACGCCTCAATAACTCTCAAGCATTACACTCCACATAGAAGTACACAGAAGCCAATATTACTCCTTTGCTATTGAAATGAGACTTGAATTCTCGGTTAAGAGGGTGAGTCATGCATGTGTACTACCTATGCTAGAATATCTTGTTCTTGATTAGTATACCGAAATGGCACATATATTCCCAATCTCTCTGTCTCATGTTTAATTGTTGTCAAGTTGTCATGGAAATCCTTTGCGAGTTAACCCTTTGTCAAGAAGACAGAAGACGACCTATGCTGGTGATACACATCAATGAAGTTAGGGAAACTGTGAATCACATGGTAATGTATATATATTATAGCTCTAAAACTAATAGTTATACCAATGACGGTGATGCTCACTGCACATGCAACATTCTGGATGAAAAAAAAAGAAAAAAAAAAAAAAAAGTTGTGTGCTTGATGGAAAAAAAAAAAGAACTAGGATTGATCCTTCATGAAATGCGGAAGGATATAGCATGCTATGGTATATGTGAAAGAAATGACAATAAGGGCATAGGCTGATTATATACATAACTATATTACGAGCCTTAGTGACATGCACGTTATTCAAATCATCATACTATTTTTTGAGGAAAAATCATACATACTACTTGAAGAAATATTTGAGATTTTATGATTGATTTGTCATTTATTTTGTTTTTAATTACTTTCCAATATCGGCACTTGTTTCCTTCATTAGTATTTAACAAGATTGGAAATTGGTTTAAAAAATAAAAATAAAAACAAGATTAGAAGTCTTGGTGGTAAGGGTAGACTTAAGAAGATTCCAGACGCATTGATTATGAAGGATTTAAAGGATTCTGAAAGCATGCTATCAAGCGCATTAATCAAGCGGAATGGAAGAGTTTAATCCATGTAGTGACCCCAAGTAATTTGGGATTTAGGCGCTGTTGCTGTTGTTGCTGTAGAAGTTTCGGTGCTTACTTCCTCGTGCTTGTTACATCTAGAATACATTTTGATATGATAGGAATCAATAGAATAATTGCATATAATCTCACTCTTTCTCCTCATTAATTAGGTTTAGTATATTTACAGCGCTGACCCAACTAATTTGAGATTGAGGTTTTTTGTTCTTATTTTTGTAATATATCTACAGTCACGCCCATGGTAGCCCAACTTTCGGCATAAACACTACCTAGGCATTGTGGTTGTTTATTTCCTGAGATGGAACGAAATTTATTTGCTGAGGCAACACCTTGACAACACTGTGTTTTCGTGTGGCATTAGGCATCAAAAGTAATTGGTGCTTGCAGAATTTGTGCTGTTCTTAGTCATTTTAGTACTTAATCGAAATGCCAACTTCTCGTTTTGATTTGATGGGTACGTTTCCGTTTCTGCCCTTTATGTAATGAGCACTTAGTCATCACTAGTTGGTTTGTTAAATGTCGTGGGAAGTAACGACGATGCTTGTGATTAATGTTGCTGCCTTTATTATCACCATTGTGAATTATTATTATTATTATTATTATTATTATTATTATTATTATTATTATTATTTTGTATTCTTTTGAGGTAGCTCACAAATTTCTTGTCATGAATCCCATTAATAAGGATTGGGCCTTTATTTTACTGACAAGTTTATTCTTCAACAGCGACGCAGGAAATGATGATTCTGCTGCGTCATTTGCGAAGGTTCCTGCAGATATGGTATGTCTCTCCTTTCAAATTAATACTACTATCCTATGTTCGTGCTGTTTTCGAGTGGCATTCCTCATCTTTGTAGAATTATGAACAGGAAGCAGAGGCAGACGACTCGGAACCAAACCGCCCTTGCAGTGAAATGGGTCCAACAGGGAACTTAATTAGACGTTCAAATAAAAAGAATGAACACGAGGGTTATCGGTATTGTGTGATTAAGTACTACAGACGAAGGAAGGTCAAGCCAGTCAGGGATGCTACAACTGAAGTAACTGAGATTACAGCCTGAGCACCATTTGAAGGGCATTAGGTGACAGTTTTTGCCAAAGATTCAGCTTTTTGTAGTTCTATTATATAACCGGTACATAGTCGGAGGACGAAAAGAGGGGCACGAGCTAATGTGAAGATTGCAGACACTATTCTAACCTTGTTATCCCTGTAGATTGAGAAATTATCTATTGAGACTTGGGGTTGGGGCGACGGCGCAATCATGTACAGTTGGGAGGAAAGCCATAGATGAAGTTGTTGGAGGTGTCAATGCTTGGCTCATTTCTGTTTCCTCTTCTTTTGCACTTGTCAATGGAAAAGCCAGATTTTGCCTAGCCTGTACTGGTGATTTTTGGGAGATATTGAATAAAATTATTTCATTTCTTCTTAGCTTTGTCAAATTAGGTCTCTTTCACAGTTATAAATGATGATGTTATGTTTTGCATTGTTCAAAGACTTCTTTATTTGCCAACCCATTTAATAATAATTTCAATTGATCTATCACACAAACAGCTTTGTGCAGTAGATGGCATTAGGGGTGCATAAGGATTGCACTAATCCGCGGATCCGGTTCAATCTGGATTAATTATCACTAATTGGATCAATTTTTGATCCATTGGATTGATTAGACTGAAAAATCACTAATTCAATTGGACTGGATCGGATTGCGAATCTTACATTAAAAAACCGTGGATCCGATTCAATTCATTCCAGTTATTACATCAACACATACATATAGGATCTTATGTACTTTAATATCTTAAAAAGCATCAACTCCAAACTATAGTATCTCAAATATTATACTTGTTTTTAACTCTTTTATTACGCTTCAGACTTTTTTTTAGGTTGTATGTTACAACGTGCACCTTTTTTTGTGCTTCTGTGAGAGTGTATGGTGCAGAGTTGTAGATAACATATTTATTTATGTAGGAACTTGTATTTTAAAGGTTATTATGACGACAAAGTTTGTGGGAAATATGTTATATATAGATTTGTGAGATGTATGTTGTAAATTTGTCATTCATGAGACTATGATTTTTGTGATTCATTTGATTAAGCTTAATTTCATTAATCTTTGGATAAGAAAATGTCAATCCGTGAAACTTGGTTCAGTCCGGTCCACATTTTGCAAATTGAATTGAGTTGGATTGATGACATATTTGGATTGGACTAGATTATCGTTTTTCAATCTGCAATAGTTGGATCAGATTGCGGATTGATTCTAATTGGACATGATCCAATCTATGTGCACCCCTAGATGGCATACAAGTTTGTCAAGTATCATAACATGCCCTACTTATTTAGAAACTAACTACTCAGAAATTCGAATAGGGGAAGACTTGAACTATGAACCTCATTAGAGGTGAGCGCATGCAAAATCAGTGAAGTTACCACTTAAATATTGGCGGCAAGCCGGCAAGTTAATGTTAATAGTGCGTATTGGCCGAAAAATTGTGCAAGTGATGTCAATTATTTTTAAAAGAGTGTAATCTTGGCTGCAGAAACATCATGTGTGAACTAATATCTAATGACAACTAAAATTCACTTTATTTCTAGTGTAAGAACAACAGAAGTGTGTGGTTCATTGAGAAGTAAAGAAATACACTGCATCTCACTCCTAAAGGTACATTTGCATATACTACTATAGAATCTCTAAAAGAACACACAGTTACTTGACTTTGAGTTGAGTATGCTTTTCAGTCACTAAATTAGACAACATAAGAAACTATTCATTTCTCTCCACAAATCAAAATTTATCTCCTAGAGTATTTTTTCTGTTTGTCAGGTCCCATATAGGGGCCAATTTATTTTATCCACGAAATTCGAAAACAAGACCGTGCTTAATTTTTTCTCTTTACGCGGATACATTCGTATATCCTTATTACCTCTATTTTAGATCTTGTATTGATATGTAGTCGTTGTAAATGAAAAATACAAAAGGATACTATAGAAGATTTTGCTGGGACAAAGTTTAAAAGACTCTTTTTTTTTTTTTTTTTTTTCTTTTTTCCAAACCCGACATTACAAAGTACTAAAACAATTGATAGAAATTAAGGAAGGCATAAATAAATAAACTCACTATATAGAAATTAATAAGCCATGAATAGATGTCCAAAATGGGAATATAACCCAATGCATTAAATTTGTGACTAATTAGTGCCTAACTACTAAAAGATGCATTTTTACTAGTAAAGCATCTTCACAACCTCCACATATATAATGCATAAAATAAAGACTAGCTAGAAACTTGAATGAATATAAGTCTAAAATGCCAAACAATGGCCTAATTAAAGAGCAGACAAGACTAGGCCAAAAACAGCAAATGCAAAGGAGAAGGCAGTGGTGTATGCAGAGCTTATTGAACTAGGAGCTGGTGATCCTCCAGAAAGTTCTTCATCAGAAGGTGATGGTGCCACAGTTGATGGAGTAGCACTTGGTGATGATTCTGGTGGAGCCACTGCAAATTAAACAAAACCATAAACCTTAGATTTTTTACCAATGTAGATTGCTTAATGCATGTAATAACATTAACAATTTTTTTGTGTTTGTTACATTTTCTTTCGAGGCCTACTAATGTGATTTTCACTTGGTATCAAACCGAAATCTATATGGGCCCGGGCTCACTTTCAACCCAGTTTGCTTCGTCCACAAGACTCGAAATCGAGACTTTACATAAGGGGAATCAGATCCTTATCACTCAGCTTAACCGATTGTCAGTCATAACCAACTTGATCCCCAATGAACTAAATAACCAAATAATGTAAAAGCATATCTAGTGAGATGAACAGGGAATGTCAAAAAATAAAAATAACCAAATAATAAATACAAAAAACGAAAAAAAAAAAAAATTACCAGGAGAAGCTGAAGGAGAATCACCAGAATCAGGGACTACAATACAAAGAAAAAATAACATGATAAAAATCAAAATCAATCAAAAAGATTAACACGAAAACAACATAAAAAAAAATGTTACACATAAAATGTTAGTGAGACTCACAGCCACAGTCAGGGGCACTGCTCTCTCCACATGCAGAAGGAAGCCCCTTGGCCCTGGTATTATTCACCGCAATCCCCATCTCGGCACTCTCTTTAATCGCCTCACACACACACTCTGCATCGGTCTTCAACACCGTCTTAAACCCAGTGCAACATTCCTTGCTCGGCTCCGTCACGTTGCTCCCCGCCGTGACATATCCTACGCAATCCATCATGTCGTAAATAATCGTCGAACAATCCGTAGACGGCGCCGGAGCACTCGCACTCTTACGCTGGTGGTGGTGGTGGTGGTTGAGGTGGTGGCCCTTCCCCGCCACGACCACTGCCATCATTAGCATCCCCATAACAACACTCATCATTGTGACCTTCACCATTTTTTTTTTTTGTTTGTTTGGTGACACAAAGTACAAACTCAATGTACACAAAATAAGGTATGGTATAAGGTACTTGTTTAGGCTTATATGAGCTTAGTTGAGATTTTGTGGGATTTATATAAAGATTGGCAACCAACGTGGGGAAGTTGTGATACGTAATGTGCCCGGATTTTGTGTACATAATGTAACAGAATTTTGTTAAAAGTAATGGACGGCCTTAGTAAAAGGCCACGTTGCCTTGTACTTGAGGATGTGAATCTCGAGGCCGCATCCGACGTCGGTGTGTGCGATGAGGTGTATTGTTTGTGTTATCGTGGACTTTTTCTTGATAATTTGGTCATGGTCCAACAAATCTTTATTGTTTCTTATCTTCTTTAACGGTTTTGTTACCTTTTCTTTAACAAATCTCTTCCTCGTAAACATTATTATTATTATTATTAGCCTATACTAATTTTGAGATGATGATTAGTGAAAATTGTAACAGTTGCTCATCAAATTAGCATTTATTCCGTTGGACTAAGTTCTCGTAATCGACTTGTAATATCTATACTGATATAATAAAAGTTGTTGGAACTTTTTACGTCGAAGAGCAACCATGGCCCCCTTAAAAAGGCATATTTGCTTGAATTACAATCTTGCAAGGAGCGATTTCACTCTTACTAAATTGTAGTGGACATACATAAACAGGTATAATTAATCTGTAAAATTTAAGTGGATCGTAGTAGACTTATAGAGTTTAGGTGAACCTTGTGAGCCATAATAGGGCTTGCTAAGTACCAAAATCTATAATGGACCTGGATTATTGTACTGAAGGTCTAACATTTACAATATCATTCTTAAGATTCGAACTCCATTTTTCCCTATTAAATTAATGTTAGACGTTGGTTGCAGTAGCTATTGTACATTGGTTTGTTGAAGCCCTGCATTTTTAAAAAGTATAATCAAATATATTCTATTTTATCCTATCAAAAAAATATATTCTATTTTAAGAAACTCAATTTTCGCAATTAAAAAGTTGAGTTGGATTTGATAGACAAAAAGAACATAAACAACAAAAAAAAAAAAAGAGCACAAACACGCAACTTGTACGTACAGTTATAGAAAGTTAAGTTCTTGATCAAGTAATTCCATTGAGAATTATCAATCGTCCATGAGAGGTAGTTATAGATGTACAAAATGATCACATTGTTGAATGAAATATGAAAACAACTTTTTATAAATAAAAAAAACAAAATCGATTTCATTAATAAATTAATTTTTTTACTTAAGTGGTGGAGTCGAGCTCTTAACCTTCCCAAATCTTACTTTTTAGCAATTGATGTTTCAACCATCTCACTAGAGATTCTTTGGCTCCATTAATAGATTAGTTTCATTCTTTATTAACCATTGTATTAATGTTTCAGTAAGCATTACATGTTAGGCACCTTTTGCACATGATATGTCGACATTGCTAAAAGGGTAGATATTAAATTATTAATAGGAGTGATGTATAACCAATTACTTCAATAAATAAATATATATATATATATATACACGCATCAACCATATATAAGAAATTGTATTACATAAACTACATATAGTGTATGATGTAAACAAAAAGGTGACGCAAGACTAAAAAAAAAAAAGGAAATGTAAGAATTAGTAGGTCTCGATTAGTATACTATAGACAATATATAGTTGGCGCTAAAGTAACTCCATTAAAGACTGGGGTGCCTCACATAAAATATACATGATACTAACTTGCCCAGTTGCCCTTGCAAAAAATTGGAGTGCTTACGCTGCGGCCCAAAAAAAAAATTAACTTTCCACATCGTATTATATTGCACCTTTGGCTTATAAAATATTGTATTGTCGTGACATGAAAACGTGCAATATATAGAACTCAACCATCTTTCATAGACCAGTCGGTGTGGATGAGTTGCCATTTTTGAATCTGCAAAAATAGAAAAAGAGGACATACGATGTGGACCAACAACGTAAATGGCGCACACCAAATGGCCTGTCAACACAAAGAGTCAAAGCACAGCTTAGATTAATAATTCACAAAACAGAATTTTTTTAAAAAAAAAGAAGGTTGAGAAGCAACCTTCTTTTATAAAGTATAGCTAGAGACACAAATTATTATATCAAAGGCTCTCATCCATGATTGAGGTATAGCCTTTCCAATATTAATAATCAACTTCATGTGCAGACAGATATCTTGAATGCAATATAGACCAAAGAGCTCAATTTGTAGTTATGTCCACCACTTGTACATAATTTTATCCCAATGTGTCACGGGAAGTAGTTAAGGATCAGTTTGGTAGATACTCCAAAAACAGTTTTTTTTTTTTTTTTGGTAAAAACATGTTTTGTTTACCATGAGTTACGCCATCCCTACTCTATCACGGGGTTCATGCATGGCTTTAATTTTACCATAAAACTAAGGAACTACTGCAAGTTTAATTTATTTTATGAAGAGCGAGAAGAGTTTTACGTTAACGGTTGGCCTATCACAATTTCCATTCTTTAATTATCAAGATTTGACGATACCCTCTTTTATTCGAACTTGGAACTAACTATATATGTAGAATATAAAAAAAGTTCATACGTTTTACATATAGTGAAGTTTTTTAGAGCATCTCCCATGGTAATGTAGATTTAGACCATAGATTGATGTCACATCATGGATGTAGAGAGGATGTCTATTCTATGTAGCACTAGATAAACATTCAACTCTCAAAATGGTCTCCAATAGATAATGGATTTAGACCATGGATTGATAAGTTGACACTTTTTATTTTTATTTTTCATAATATTAATAAAGGCATAAAAAAATAAAAAAAGAGTCAATTTGTCTGACGTGATTGTCTACCGCAATCTCTAGAAGTAGACATTGTGGTAGACACCTTCAAACTTTGATTCCATGCCACATAAAATGGACATTATCAATTTACGGTCCCATTGGAGAACATTTTTTGGGTTAGATGTGGATTGTATTTTAGGTGGATCTATTTCCACCCCAATCCATGGTCCCATTGGGGATGCTCGATGATAACAACAATGGTTCAAATGTTTCTAGGCACAAAGTGGAGTTATATTTAGAACGTTGCCTTTTTTTTACTAGGGGCAAAATTTGTGGAAGAAAAGCGATAATCTTAAGGTCGTCATAGAACTTTCTACCACAAGCAAAACGAGATTAATCGGCCATGGTAAAAATGGTAACTTTTTTTTTTTTTTTCTATATCCGCGGTGTCCAGGTGAAGCTTAATTATTCCCACGAGACCTTGGTGCAATCTGCCTGAGCGTTCCCCAATAGCCTGAGCAATCTTGTCACACCGGAAAATCGAAATCGAGGTCGTGCGCTTAACTCACACAACCCCACCTTCGCCTTTCCGTTGTGGCAACCCGACTGGGTCGTAAAAATGGTAATTTTCTTGCAGTAATTGAAGAAAATGTGATTCAAAGCATTAGACAAACAGAACCCCAAACCCTTCACATGCACAGAAAAACTCTACCTTTTCCCAAGATACATGTATAAAAGTACTGGAACAAATCTTTCTTGCAATCTCTGCAACCATCATTCACTTTTCTTATCTCCATGGCTTCTCCATCACCACCTTTACCTTCTTATTGTACAAGACTTCTCATGTTCTGTTCTCTAGTGTTCTGTTTCACTCTGCTCCAACAAGTCTCATGTGATCAAAAGCACCACAAAAACAGCTATTCTAAGAGAAAACCAACTCTCTCAAGAGCCAATCTAAGCAATTGTAACTTGTTTTCTGGGACTTGGATTCATGATGACACATACCCAGTTTACCAATTCTCAGCTTGTCCCCTCATTGACCCTCAATTCAACTGTCAAATGTATGGCAGACCTGATTCTGATTACTTGAAGTATAGGTGGAAACCAGACAATTGTGAGCTTCCAAGGTAACAAGTTGTTCTATGTAATTGTTTTGTTAATGAGCAAGTGTTGATTAATGATTAGTGACCCTTTTTAATTTGCTAAATTTTGAGTTTATAGGTTTGATGGACTTGATTTTTTGATGAAGATGAGAGGGAAAACTGTGATGTTTGTGGGGGACTCCCTTGGTAGAAACCAATGGCAGTCTTTGATTTGTATGGTTTTAGCAAGAGTGCCTCACTCATCACCAACTCAAATGATAAGTGGAGATCCACTATCAGTGTTTAAGTTTTTGGTAAGTTAATAGTGGAATATAAGTTAATTGAGCTTATCAAAATTTTGTGAGCATTTTTTTTTTTAATTTGGTCTAATGCTATCCAATGACTCTGGATTTGCCCTGATGTAGGAATATGAGGTCTCGATATCATTCTACCGAACGCCATACCTAGTCGATATCGATGTTGTTGAAGGAAAACGAGTTTTGAGACTAGATGACATATCGAAGAATTCGAAAATGTGGAGGGGTGTTGATGTGTTATCATTTAATTCAGGCCATTGGTGGAGTCACAAAGGAGCCCTTCAAGGGTATGTATGTATGTGTATATATTTCATTTTCATTAGGGATGCTTATAAATTAAGGTTTCTTTAGCTAATCTCATATTGTTGTTGATGTTGGTGTCGTCATATTCAGGTGGGACTACATGGAATCAAATGGCTCAGTATATGAAAATATGGATCGCTTGGTTGCCTTTGAGAGAGGGATGAGAACATGGGCTAGATGGGTTGATTCAACAATTGATGCAACAACAACTAAAGTTTTCTTCCAAGGCATCTCTCCAGTGCACTACAAGTAAGCTCCCACCAATTTCCTCTTTTATCTAAAGGAAAATACTAGAATGGCCCTTTTTAGACACTCGGTGATAGTGCCCATCTATTCACACATTGATGTGTGCACACGCAAATCCCGATGTGCGAATAGATGACTCCATCATCAGGTGTCCTATTCTCTTTTTGTGCTTCCTTACTTTGGTTTAGCTAATTTCATGGAAGTACTGCAATTAGAACACCACCTTTATAATAGCTAGCTACTCGTTGTTAGTGCACCGCACTCTTTAATGGTAGCCACTTGTTGTCAAATCATATCTGCTGAGATGGTAAAAATATCACTTGTTAAAAAGGCAAGACCTTGGGAGGTCGTTGTTCGACTCTCACTGAAGTCAAAAAATAAAAATTAAAAAATACCTCTCTAATTAGACAAAAAAAGAGATGGGATTAGTTTCTTTTCATAATGTGCAATGAGGTGTTTATTGTCAGGAAATAGTTATCCATGTGGACTTAATTAGATAAGTTGTTATTTGGTGTCTTTATCTTAACTTAAGTTATGATATATCATGAGTGAGAGAAATCAGATCAGTGGTAAGTTAAAATCAGTTGTAAAGTATTTTACAAATAGAATGCAGTGGCACAATGTAAACATATATATATTTATATATTTCCTTCAATTCATATGGAAACTTTTTGTTTCTTTGATTCTTTGTTTACTTCTTTGGTAAAACCTTTTATTTACAATATACTCCACTCAATTAATAAAATTATAAAAGCATGCTTTCTTCCATTTAGGGCTTACCCGCCAAAGTAAATGTAGTCAAGCTCACGAACAACATTTGTTAAGGGTTTTTTTCGAGTTATATCTTTTATAGAGTGGAATGTAACCGGTAAAATTTTCAAGGTAATCTTGAACACCTCCTTCAATTTTACTTTTTCAAAAAATAAAGATGGTTTAGACTCTGGTGGGAAAAAGTAAAATTGAAGGAGGTGGCGGTGACGTTTTCATGTGGTAAATGCCTAATGTGACAAAAGGAAAAACCTACCTTTCTCTATGAGACTACAAACCAATTAACTTTAATAAGTCCGTGTATACCAAAGAAACACATGTGAATGTTGGTTGGAAGCATAAGGATCACATGAGAGACATGGGTCCCAAAGTGCAAAAAAAAAAAAAATTTCATTGTCCCCATTCCAAAGATTTTTTGTGATCAAAATCAAAAGCTTGACACTTTTTCCATGGGCCGAGTTTGAGCGGACTTAGGTCTGAAAACCTTCCGGTCTCAATCCAACACTATTATATTTTTTATTTATAAAATAAATAATTTTTATTTTTGTACTTATAAAATACATATTTTTATATTTTATTTATCAAAATAAGCTTTAAAACCAAAAGAAACAAATATTTGAATCGGGTTAGACTGGGGTTTGAGTTTCACAAGTCTGTCCAAGCTCAATCTATGTTGGGCAAGCCTGAGTCGCTCAATCAATTTTTTTGTTATAGAATCGAGTCTTCATTTATAATAGCTAAAAAGTATGCATAATAATTTTTAAAATAACATATGTACGATATGGTGAGAAATAATGTGTTTCTCTAAATAAAGACGAAAAGAAACCTTTACATAGAGAAAAATGGTCGATCAAATATTCTTTGACTCATGAACATGTACAATCCTCATGAAGATGTTGTTATGAGCCTCGGAGCATTGTATAATTTATCACTTTGTTTGTAATATTTTGTTGTACTCTTGAGTTGTAGGAACATCTACGCAACAAATTTGAACAATAAAAAAAAAATCTCAAGTCCTATGCTCTTTTTCATGGTTTACATTGCAGTCCATCAGAGTGGAAAGTGGTGCCAGTATCAAAGAATTGTTACGGTGAAACAGGGCCCATCAATGGAAGCACGTACCCTGGGCCATACCCTGATCAGATGAAGGTGCTTCAATCTGTGATCAAAGATCTTCGCACCCCTACTTATTTGCTAGACATCACTACCTTATCACAGCTCCGCAAAGACGCCCATCCTTCGATCTACAATGGCGATCTAACGGCGGAGCAGCGATTGAACCCTGATCGATCGTCGGATTGTAGCCATTGGTGCCTCCCGGGACTACCGGATACTTGGAATCAACTGTTCTATACTGCTATGTTGTTTTGAGTTATTTTTTTCTTTTGCCAGGATTTTTATTGAGTAATCATAATTAAGGGTGCACATTGTACCCCTCTTAGTTAGGAATGTAATGTAACCATTGTTGGTTTTATTTATGTTTTCATCTTCCAATGATCATAAAAAATGAATACATGTTTAGCATGTTATGTATCTAATGTTGTTCAAATTGATTATAGTTGAGTTTTTGTATTTATTGTCCTTGTTTATATATTTATTAGATACGTTGGTTTCCTAAATGTGTCACGTATATATGAGCACACTCGTTACGCTCGCGAAAGATTAATTCTAACACATTACTATCATCATCTTGAAAAGGGCAAAAGAATTATATGTATATTTAAGTTGTAACAATAAAATTTGATTTTGTAATATTTTTTAAGGAGTTGTGTAGATCAAATTATTATAAAGCGTTGACGAAATGTGTTTATCGAACACTAAATAATTTGAGTATGAAGCTTTGTTGTTTGTTGTACGTTGTCGACGAGATGTGCTTCTTAGCAAGTGACATTTCTATAATATTTTGTTTTAAAAAGGAGGGGAAATATAATTGAACATTTGCTCACATTTTCACCTATTGAGGAAAACAAAGTAAAAATTAATCTTGGTTAATTAAATGAAAAAATAAGATATATAGTTGCTTTGATTAATTTTATTTCACCTAATTTATTTAATTTAATTTTTTTTTTGTCAAATGTTGCTTTGAATTCACTCATCGAATAACCAAAGGAACCACAACAATTACTTGTGGACTACCTCCACTCACCTAACCTGAATAAAAAAACAAAACACAACCAAACATCCATCGCCTCCATGTGTATATGAATTGCAAAACAAGTCATTTCAATCTTTCTTTTCCATATTATTATTACCATTGCTTTACTTTGGACCCTCAAAAACTCATTTACATTTCAATCTCCCCCAATGAACATACTACACGTGGCAGTCGCCCTCCATTTCCCATGCCACATCATCACAAAAATCCACCTAAGAAATATTTTCCAAAAAAGAAATAGAAACTCAATATGTGACATCAATTGATACAATCTTGTTTTGTTTTCCTTCTTCGAAAGAAAAATAAAAGGAGTGTTGTGACACGTGCGAGCTTGAAGTCACGTGCGGGAGATGATGCGGGCGTAGAGGAACTCGTTCCAGGTGTCGGGCAGGCCGGGCAGGCACCAGTGTATGCAATCGGCGTACGTGGCGGGATCTGATTGCTGGTCAGGGGTGAGCATCTTGCCCTGGCGTATGGTGTAGACGGACGTATGTGCGTCCTTGCGGTACTCGGAGAGGGAGGTGATGTTGACGAAGTAGACCGGGACTTTCATTGACTTGGTCACGTTCCTGGCCACTCGGAAGAGCCTTCGGTCCGTGCCCACCTGTAATTGGCCCGTGAAATTGCGCACCGGCTCGGTCTCCTTCGCGCACTTGATCCCGCCCGGGTTGTTCCAGTCCTCGCTCCTGTTTTACACCAAAATCACCATTGTTTATTTTGTAATTGGTTCACCAAATATAAGCTAATAAGTATGTATCAAAAAACTGTCAAACATACATAAAAAGATAAAAAATTGTTAAACAATATACTTAATTTTTTATATTTTGCTTGATTTTATATATATATATATATTTTTTGGGTTAGGGTGTCTCAAGTTTTTGTCCCGACTAATATGGAACTTTAAAACAGGTGGGACTGTAAGAATGAGAGTTCTTTGGCTAAAAGTTTTAAGGTTTATTTATTCTCAAACTCAAGCTCAACAACAACATACCCTCAGTCCCAAATTAATCAAGTTCGGCTACGTAGATCAAATTTTTTCATTGTGCTCGATTTAGTGCAGTAAAAATTAAATGAATTTTACAGTATATAAAAATTGGACACAAAGCACTGTGGGGGGAGCTAACTAAAGACAAGCAGTGGCGGAACTATAAAATTTTGTTAAGAAGACGAACTTTAAACGAAACTACAAGGGGTCTCGGGGTTTAGGGGGCGGCGCTCTCTCTGCTCCCCAGATCCGCCCTTGAAGACAAGCACAACACAACATGTATTAGGATAAGCAAGTTTTTTAGTTTGGATTAAATTTGAAAAAATAAGCAAAAGGTTGCACATAAAAATCACATTTTAAACTTCATTCCATCGAATTGAATAAAAGTACATGATCTATGTCGCGGACTCCAACTAATATATGATTAAACATTTTTTTGTTGCTCATAACACAATCAATTGCTACAAAATTTGTTAGACCTGTTGAATTATACATCAATATGTGCATGCACATATCTCGACGTGCACACATTGCCAAGCTCTCTAAAGCTAATCACAAATTTGTGTATCAAAGTGAAAAAAATTAAAAGGGTGAGGAGGCTAATTAAGCTTACTTGATGTGCAGAGGAGACATGCTACTGAAGAATACAGATGTGCGTTTAGGGTCGATATTTTCATCTACCCACTTAGCCCATGTCCTCAGAACCCTCTTGTATGCCACAGGCCGTTCGATCTCATCGTACTCCGTATCGCCATTATCGAACGATCCACGCCTTTTTCATCAAAACCCCAAAATACATAAGAAAAAAAAATAACAAAAAGTTTCATGTAGTATAAGATATGTTTATTTGGTTGTCGAGATACTTACAAGACCTTCATCTTGAATGTATTCATCCACCAAATGTAAGTATTGAAAATCAAGTAATCAACGTCCTTCCAGCTCTCTCCGTGCCTCGAGATCGACTCTGGCATGATGATGCGATTCAAGATGCTGTGCATCGTCGGATCGTCCGAGTTCGATTCCACCAAAAACGGGGCCCAGTAGAACTCCACATTCACATCGTACTCCTACAACCAAACCACCCAAAAAAACCAACTCAGTGAACCGGTCCGACCGGCCGGTCGAGTCACCGGGCCAGCCAAAACAACCGCTTAAAAGAGAGCGAACCGGGTACCTCGATTCGGAAAACCGCGAGCGAACCGGATTTATTGAGGGTTTTGGTGGCGGCCGGAGCGGCTGATTGAACCAAACAAACCATGGACTCCCACTGGTTCCGGTTCAACGAGTCTCCGACGAACATGAGCCGCTTCCCTCTCAGCTTTTCGAGCAACAATTTCCCGCTAAACCTGAATTTGATCACCAATTCGTAACTCAGATTCGAAACCCGAACGAAACCCATTTCGTTCTTTGAAATGCGAACAAAACCCATGTCGCAGAATGAAAAACGAAGAACTAATTCTCAAAATCCAGAGCAGAGAACGAACAAAACAGAGCAACTAATCAATGGCGATTGGATTCGCTCTTCGCCCATTTTTTTCTTGATTTGTGAAGAACCCATCAGTGTTAGAGAGTGAATTCAAGATTTCAATAATCGGTTTGGATTTTGGTTACCTGGGCATTGAACAGTGGCGAGGCTGCCATCGCCAATTCTGGTAGAGAGAGTCCTTTCTTCCGTTCCTTAAACAGGTGACTTGCGCGGTGAGGAACTCGCATTCATCTTCTCTGTAAAGCGGGTACGAGACGTTGTCGAAAACCCACTCGCCGTCGAAGAGATCGCAGTCTTCGGGCGGTAAATCAACCACCATTTCATCTTCACCATCATCATCAACATCATCATCATCATCATCATCGCCGCCAATTCCTTCATCCCCCTCGACTCCCCTGTTCTTCAATTCAATTGATGAAGACAGCGAAGATCCTCGATCCTCGCGTTTCGCGACGATCATCTTCAGATTAACCGGTTCTTCGGTTCGATCGCGATCATGATCTTGCCTAATTTGATCTTCCGTGGCTTCTTTCTTGGTTCTTGATGTGGAACTGATCGAAACCAAGCGGTGGTTCTCCTTGTTTTCATGATTGTTTTCATGATCATCTATGTTGCTCTGTTCTCGACGCGCATCCCGAGGAGGGTAGTTGGTATTGGACGGCCGAGATGATGATGAGGAGAAGGGGAACTCAGCTAGGGACTTGACGTCCTCATTGTAGATGAACCCCGCGAAGAGGAAAACAGAAAAAACCACGACAAAGACGGAGAGGTTGTAGTTGGTTCTCCGGGAGGAGGCGGCGGCGAACGGGGGCTTAGTCATTGCGGCGGCGGCGGCGGCGTTTTCGGGGAGGAGGAGGGGAGTTTTGCGCCGAGGTGGCTGCATTGATGGTGAGGAGGTCACGAAGGGTGGTGGGCGGGTGAGAGCTTGTGTTATAGTGAAAGGAAAAGTGATGGAGAAGGATGGGTTATAGAGGGGAGGTTTATGGGTTTGGTGGGATGATGGAGGGTTGGGTTTCTTGGGTTGGAGTTTTGGAGGGAGGATTGTCATTTTCAGTTTATTTAGTTGTGGTTTTGGTTTGTAGCATCAAGGAAAATAGTAAAATGACAACAACAATGTCGCACCACAAAATACGTTGGCTCACGAGAGCTTTCATGTGACTTCGACTCGCGTGTTATGCATCGTGATTTGTGTATGCTCGTATTTCGAGGCGTACATGGATATCTCCATTGAGTCAATGTGTTTTGTGGTGTGACATACTATTGTCATTCTAGGACTTCTCATAAATGCTAGAATGACAACACTAAGTCACAACACATTGTACAATAGATGTTCATGTGGCGTGTAGTACTCATATCAAAATTGGGGTGTTGAATGTGTCTTTCGTTGAGATTTTGATGTCATCTTTTATGTAAGGTATTGAGACTTAGTGTTGTCATTCTAGTATTTCCCTTAGAAGTTACATGAAACAACCTCATACGGAGGAGAGGGGGATTAAGAGATGGAAATGACACTCCTGTTTGAAAGAAGCGGTGAGATACATTTCAAGATGTGGGCGCATCCATTTTGAAGTGCATCTCACAAATCTAAAAGTATATCGATCGCTTTAGGTACAAAATGAGTGTGTGTTAATAGTGTAAAGATTGATATCGATGCTTTCTTAATTTAAACTTGGATTGGGTAGTTTAGCTCCTAATTGTTATTTAATTGAGTCGCTGTTCTAAATAGTTATAAATTAATTATATTGATAGAATAGTAACCAAAACAAGATCGAGTAGTTATATGGGTGTTTTTAAAAAAGTGGGGTGGCTTTAGTTTGTAATTCACCAAATAGTGGGGTTTACTTTTAAATTCCAAAACTAATGTATAACTCCTTTTGAAAAAAACTATTGATGATGAGGTGGCATGCATGGTGGTGAGGTGGAAGACATTTGTATGGATAACTCATTTTGAAAAGTAGCTATCTATACAAAATTCTAAACTCTATGAATGACTCATTTTGAAAAAGAGCTATATATACAAAATTCTTCGCCCTATGAACGACACGTGCATATGGAGATGGATGACCCGCGTCACTCGCGTATCTCGATGTAGACAACTCATGTAAACAACACGCACGCATATCGACGTGGACAACCCATGCAAGCGTCACCCATGTATGCTGAGGTGGAGAATTCATGCAAATGGCAGGCACGTCTGTCGAGGTGGGTGACCCATGCAACCTCGTGCAACTCATGCAAACGTCATGCACGTGTCTCGAGGTGGTAAAGCCAATGCAAACGTCACGCACGTATCTCCTGGTTGACAACACATGGAAACGTCACGCACGTATGTCGAGGTGGGCGAGCCATGCATCTTCGTGCAAATCATTCAAACGTCACACACATATCTCGAGGTGTGGACAACTCATGCAACCTCATGCAATCCATGCAAACCATGCGAATGTGAAACACATATTTCGAGGTAGACAACTCATGCAACCTGCTGCAGTCCATGCAAACCATCCAAACGTCATGCATGTAACTCGAGGTGGATAATTAATGCAAACGACAGACACGTTTCTCGAGGTGGACAATCTATGCAAACGTCATGCACGTATCTCGAGGGTACAACTCATGCATATCCACTGCAGACCATGCACCCCATGCAAACATCACGTACGTATCGCGATGCGGACAACCCGTGCAACCCATAGTAAGCATGCAACTCATCCTTTAAACTTTTGTGTTACTTTTATCTCGTGATGATAAGCAGAGATACGAAGAATAAAATAATTATAGGCCAAAACCGTGTTATATTTTTGTCGAGAGCTTAAAATTAAAACAACAATGATCTGTTGAGAAATAAGTTCATTCCATGAGAAGGTTGTATACATCAACTTCGTTCACCCAAGATACAAGCTGAAAAAAAAATCACCACGACATCAAGAAAACTCATCATACAGGTCTATTACGACGGTTACGTTGACGTTGTTGCTCGGTGATGCAAACCGGACGTACTCTATGTCTAGTTGGACGATGTGTTTGTACATCCGATTGAGGTTGTTGAGGTTGCTGATATTGCAATGAATGTCGTCGAGTCGATTGATGTTCTTCCTCTGGTGCTTCACTCGACTCACATCTGCTACTAATGCTCCCAAAAATAGGAGGTTGAACCACCCCAAAATAGTGGCTTCCTGTATGCGGTTGGGCGAAAGGAACATGAGGCGGCGACATGGTTAACAGGTTCATGAATGAGTCATCTCCACTATATGACATATTGTCATTCTAGCACTTCTTATAAATGCTAGAATGACAACACTAAGTCACAACACATTGTACAATAGATGTTGATGTGGCGTGTAGTACCCATATCAAAATAGGGGTGTTGAATGTGTCTTTCGTTGAGATTTTGATGTCATCTGTTATGCAAGGTATTGTGACTTAGTGTTGTCATTCTATTATTTCCCTTAGAAGTTACATGAAACAACCTCGTACGGAGGGAGAGGGGATTAAGAGATGAAAATGACACTCATGTTGGAAAGAAGCGGTGAGATACATTTCAAGATGTGGGCGCACGCATTTTGAAGTGCATCATACAAATCTCGAAGTATATCGATCTCTTTAGGTACAAAATGAGTGTGTGTTAATAATGTAGCATTGCCCTTAAAAGATTGATATCGATGCTTTCTTAATTTAAACTTGGATTGGGTAGTTTAGCTGCTAATTGTTATTTAATTGAGTCGCTGTTCTAAATAGTTTTAAATTAATTATATTGATAGAATAGTAACCAAAACAAGAGTAGTTATATGTCAAATTTTTCATGTACGGTAATATTTAGCGCCAACGGTCATAAAATCAAGTGCAGGGGACAAACTTTAATTACGACATGTTACCGTCTACGAATTTAGAGGTGTCCGACGTCAAAGAAAGTGGGATGGTGGAGGCGGTTCCCAGGCCTTTGGCTGCCCGCCCCCTGTTTGCTCCATCATTGAAATATATTTTTTTTGACAAAAAATAGTTATCAATTTTCAATCAACTATAAACTTATTTGATACAACTATTGTGATGCTATTCCAAAAACTTGGGCAAATGAGGTTTTGTTGTGAATTAATGACTTTAATCAGAGTTATAGTTTCATTACCATGCATCATTTTAATCACAGCAATGCTATTCGCCACACGATTCAAGACAACAACAATGCATGTGCATACCATTTAGTGAAAGAAGCTTTGACAATGACATAAGACTATAGGAAACTATTTAGTGCTCTGCATGAAGAACTCTTGTTATTGCAGCACGATTTAGTTGCTAATTATTTTTTGTTCTTTTTACAAGGCCATCAGGCCCGTGTATTCACCAAAAAATAATAAAATAAAATCTATGAGTAAAAACTCTTTAGCTTTTTTTTGGATTATGAAGTTAGAGCATTCGATTAACTTATAATATGAATTACTTGCATGCATGATTGCATCAAAGCAAGGATGGGCTAAAAAATATTCAGAATTTCAGACACCCAAAAATATAAAAAAATAATTAATGACTTTAGATTTATAGCAAATATCTATTAATTAGTCATTTTTTTTCGATGAATTGATTCATTTAAGCACGATTCTTTTTTATTCCGATATTAGGGATATGGATTTACGCCAGTTAACTTTTCAAAGGCATGTCAAAACACAACAAATATGCTTCTTGTCAACTAATTCACCTCCATAAAGGTCGACACAACTAGGGATGTAAATGGGTATGGTAGGGATGGGGACCTCATTCTCATACTTATACTCATAAAAAATTTATCACTCATACTCATACACATACCCATACCTATATGGGGATGAATTCTCATACCATCCCCATACCCATCAAATCCCTGTGAGTATGAGGAATCTCTATGGGTAAATGTTTTACCCATTTCATTCATCATTGAGGATCTCCATGAGGATTTTCATGGTTATTTTTGTGGGATGAGAAATCCCCGTGAAGAATTTTTTTTCTCTATTCCATTCTCCATTGGAGATTCCCACGGGGATTCTCAAAAAAATAATTGTAACAAATAATTTGTCAAATATACATACATAACAACACAATTGTTGAAATTCCAACATAAATAAGAAAATCAACATATCATACAATACAAATTCTAACTACTAAGTGCTAACACTTATAATTAAGTTTCTACAAAATCATTGGCATGTGCAAAACGAAAAGTTCAAATTCAAAATATTCATTAAAGTCACTATCTCTTTAAACCACCAAATCATCAACTTTTTTAAGTACTTTTGATCATAAATTAAATTCTAAAATATAAATATAGTTGCAAACAATTCAAAACAAAACATATAGTTATTAATTAACCAAATAAATTAAAATTATAAATCTCATTAAAAGGTTTTTTTGTTATATGTATGAGTGTTTTGGAGTGGAAGTTATGTAATATTATGTAATATTTATATATAAATATCATATGGTATATATATAAATAATAAATATCATATAGTGTATAAATTGATATGGGATCCCAATGGGTAGATAGGTATCCCCGTGAGGATCCCTGTTGATATATTTTATTACTCATACCCGTACCCATACCAGTGTGGGTATAAAATTTTGTACCTATCCCCACCCCCATCCCCATTTAAAATCCTCATACCTGTACTCGTTAGGGTAAATCCTCATCACTCGTGGGTATTCCCCTACCCATTTGCATCCTTAGGCACAACCATTCATATATTAACTTCAAATTCTACCTTACAGTTTCATTTCCTTTTACAAGGCATCATCTTGGTCGAGAAGAAATATATAAGTAATCTTAATTTGTTATCTTACTAATCTTTTAACTTTCTATAATTTTCTTTGTTTTATCTCTAAGCCAACTACTAATGTCTCATTAGTGTTAGGATGGATGTAAATGGTTGCTTAACTTTTAGACCAATACGTCAGAAATTGTTTCATTTAAACCAAAATTTTTAGTTATTTTATTTTTTCTTTTAAAATTACAAGTTCACTAACCTCTGCTCCGAGGTAGGCCATAGAGCTTAGGGAGGGCCACGAGACTCACAACGAATCCATTGAATCTAATGAGCCACTAGCTACAAGCCTGCAAAACTATCAGGATTTATAGTGGACTTGGATTATATATTCTGTCAAGATCCATGATAAATTTTGAGTAAATATTAACTAAAAATCTAGCATTTATTACGCTGACTAGACTCAAACCTTACTATCCTCCATGCATAACATTGGCTATCGTACCTATTCTATGGTGGTTAAATTTTTAGGTATTTTTTAGAGGCATATAATTTATATTATTTGTATATACTATAGCGAAATATTTGAAGAGGTGTGGAATGAAATTTGACCAAAGGATACAAATAATTAGACAAATTAGTAAGAGTACTTTTTATTAATATCAATTCATTCAGGTTAATATGGTTGATCATAATTCTTACATCTAAACCACCTTGATTAAGATAAAGAAGCTGAATTAAGCCCACCCACTAATTGCAAATATTCTACAAAAAACAAAGCTTAGATAATAACTAATAAGCCTGTAACCAAAAAAAAAAAAAAAAAAAAATAAGCCAAGCTAGTAATTAATGTAAACATTCTTAAGCATAATAAAATATATCAAGTAGAGTTTTACCAGCGGAAGCCATTATCTTGTTTATCTTCTCTACGCCAAAGTCTCAACACCAAAGTCTATCACCCTCATAAACCTTAATTTTTGTACACTTGTTTGATGGTACAAGTGTCCTTTTATAAGCTTGATGGAAAACCATTGGACTTCTCACATTAACACCAATTTCCATTAAACTGGTAACCTAAAAGAGAAGCTTAATGGACATAAAATTAATTAAAATATAAGTTACATATCTTGGCCGCTATGTAAATAAATTATGAGGCAAATAATGGTCCAACGTTCTCCCACTTGTCTCATAATATTATATCTTGATAATGTGGGTCACATATAGTTTAATAGTTCTCTCACTTGACCCACATTAAAACCAAACATTACATAATTTATTAGCGCGCATAAATGTTTGACATCATTAGATCATTGTAAAATAAATTAGCAATGTGAGTCATAGCGGTTATACATCAATTAAGACATATTTCCTTCCATGTACCACGAGCATTACTAATTTATTTTATATGATTCATAAAACATAATGTCTGTGTCAAAGACTTAATTTACTTTAAATCATTAATAAGCATAAATGTGCACATGTAAAATACACTTAGCACATGAAAACTAGATCTCATGACATAAACATAATCATAATAAAATCTCAAATTACAAATATTTAAGATTTACAACCAAGGCCCATTATGTCGACATGTTCTTTAAACACCTTTGGTGGTAATCATTTCGTTAGGGGATCAGCAACCATTAGATCTGTGCTAATATGTTCAAATGACACTATTTTCTTCTGAACTTCCTCTTTAACTGCAAAATATTTTTTATCTCCATGTGTTTATCGCTAGTTGAATAGCGATCATTTTTGGAGAAAAATACAGCTGTCGAGTTATCACAGTAAATCTTTAAAGGCTTGGAAATTGAGTTCATAATACCAAGCCCTGAAATGAAGTTCTTCAACCGTAATCCTTGATTTGTAGCTTCAAAACAAGCTACAAACTCAGCTTCCATAGTATAAGTAGTTGTAACTGTCTGCTTAGCGCTCTTTCAAGAGATTGCTCCATTAGCCAAAAGAAAAACATACTCAAAATTAGTATTTTATGTAAGGGAAAACTCAAGAGTCCTATATTTAAATAGTTCTAATCGTGTTTTATGAGACGAATAATACAAAAAATCAAAATAATTAATTAAGAAAGAAAATCAAGAGTCAATCATAAATATATAACAAAATTATTTGTAATATTAATTAAATGAGTAAGAAAAAACATGAATATTCTAACAGAAATAAATGTATATTTTTTTTACATATAAGCAACATGTTATTTATATAATTAAAAACTTCATTAAATAATAAAACATTTCTATTAACTTGATTAAGGCATATCCTGAAATTGAAATTAAAATGAATCCAAGTTATCCAACACAACAACAACAACAACAACATAGCCTCAGTCCCAAATTAACAGGGGTCGGCTACATGGATCAAACTTTTCCATTGTGCTCGATTAAGTGCCCCAACGTTTATATATTTTTGATCAATTTCATGAAAAGTGACAAAAGTTTTACGCTGGCTGTCAACCTATCGCAACCCTCTTCCATTTTCCAAGAATGGAAATGAGCTTGGGGTCTCCCTCCCCCACTTTTCGAGTATGAAAAATGAGTTTGAGACCTCCCTTACCCATTTTTCGATATGAAAAAATGGGCGTCAGAGTCCTCCTCCTTTATCCGGACTTGGGACCGGCTATGTAGCGCACATAATGTACAACATAGGTGAAGTTAAGTTATCCAACACAACAATATAAAAAAATAGTGTGATTTAATATATATACACATATATCAAATCCATAAGAAACAAACAACTAAATACACAATTGGAATATTAGATCAAATCAAGCCTAGTTTGATTAAGCATGCATATACTTGATGAAATTTATCTTTAACAAAATCAAATTTGATCATGGTACGCATCAACATAATTAAAGGACTTATCTATCTTAAACTAGAGTTGTAGCAAAAAAAATATAGATAAAGGCGTGTCCATGATCATATTCAATTTATTTAACTGAATAGACATTGAAAATCATAACTTTAAAATAAGGTAAAACACAAACAGTTAGTATTAGACAAGATATTGAATTTGTCATCAAGAAAACTTTGACAGCAAACTAATTGACCAAGGTTGATTGATCTCTAACTTCGTCATGGCCAATCTAATATCAAACTAGATCATAAGATAAAACACAAACAATTTGTGGAAAACTCTATTGATCTAGTAGGCTATGATATCACGTGTAAAAATTCTTAAGCATAATAAAATAGATCAAGTAGAGTTTTACCTGCGGAAGCCATTATCTTGTTTATTTTCTCTACGCCAAAGTCTATCACCCTCATAAACTTTAATTTTTGTACACTTGTTTGACGGTACAAGTGTCCTTTTATAGGCTTGAGGGAGAACCATTAGACTTCCCACATTAACACCAATTTCCATCAAATTGGTAACTTAAAATAGAAGCTTAATGGACATAAAATTAATTAAAATATAAGTTACATATCTTGGCCACTATGTAAATAAATTATGAGGCAAATAATGGTCCAACAATTAATGGAACTAAACGGCCTTGTTTGGTATGTGGGTGAGATATCTCACAGGGAGTTGGGCAATCAATCTTGTTTGGTTGTCCAACTCCCTGTGAGATATCTCCCAACTTACAGGGGAGATGATGAGTTATCTCCATCTCCCCCCATAGGGGAATATCTCCCAAGAGTTCAATAGACAAAAGTACCCCTCATAAATCATCTTTTTCCCAAGTCCCTCATAAATCATCTTTTTTATTTTAAAAATATGTTTGAATGACATTTATGTTAATTCCCACATTTTACTGTTTTTAAAAATTTGCAACTTCTCTGCAAGTTTAAAATTCAACAAAACATGAAATATGAACTTACACTGTAAGTTAACTCCATGGAGGTATCTCCACTCGCACTGTAAGTGTGAAGGCCCAGGCCTACCTCGCAGGTCCGAACCCTGCCTCGCAGATCCCCTAGAACCCCCAGTCACAGGCAGTGTGGTCATCCTACCTCGTGGGTCTCGATCCCACCTCGCAGGTCTCCTGGGCCACACCATCTGCGTCAGGTAGCTCAATGGTACACGCTTCGCTAAAACTGAGGTCTTAAGCCTCCAGGACTCAGTTTCGAAACGTGGGAGGCGAAAGACTGCGCCCATTTATAAATGGGGGGGACGCATATGGTGTGGCTTAGGAGACTTGCGAGGTGGGATCGAGACCCACGAGGTAGGATGACCACACTGCATGTGACTGGGGATTCCAGGGGACCTGCGAAGCAGGGTTCGGACCTGCGAGGTAGGCCTGGGCCTTCACAGTAAGTTAACAAAAATAAACCAAACGAGGCCCTACAAGCTAAGTAGCTTTTATGTTTGAGAGAAGTGAAAGGCAAGGCACTATGGAGTCAGTAGAGCAGTTGAAATATAATCCCCCTGTACTGGGTCAATTGCATGGCCACTTGTGCTGTTGGATTATGGTTGAAACATCACTTTTTTTAGAAGTCAAGGAAGCTGTTGCGGATCTCATATTCTCTTCTTCAAGGCCCACATTAATTCAAATGCAGATAAGCAGTTGTTAAAACATGGTTTTATAAAGTGGTTGCAACTTATATAACCTACTTTAGTTTAAGAGTTTTGATGGATATATAGCCTGGAAGGCTGGAACTTGAAAAAAAAATAATAAAAAAAAAATCATGTAAGACCCAACAAGTTATACCGAACATGCACAACTAAACTTAAGGCCCCCATTGCCCCTATATATGTATCATCTAATTTGCTTTGGCTCATGTGTTTGGCATTACTCGAGGCACATTAACCACACAATGATATAATGCCAACCCTATAGGATCCATGTAGCCAATCCCGACAAATTTGAGACTAAGTCTGAATTTATCGTTGTTATTGTGCAAACTATATGTATCTTGATGTAACAAGTTTCGAAGGGCAAACCGATAGCTTAATTTGTTGCACCTCAATGAAGGAAAATATGGGATGTTGAATTAAGATGAAGAGTACTAATATAGATTATAGAGGTTAACACTTTGCCTTGTAAAAGGCCAGCATACAAGGTAGCTTGTTTCATTCAAGATGTCCAACCTATGACAAACTCTTTTATATATAACCTAAATTAATCTTACAGTGAAAGCAAAAGAACAGTGAAAAAATTGGAAACATTAGATGCAAAGGCTTTGACAATGATTAATGCTTGGTTAACTGAGTATAGTTTCTATCCATGATTGTGGATATTTCTTTCACTATTTATATCAATTTCTAGAGATGTGAGAATGTCACATATTTGTCATGATTAGTTCATCTATAATTCCCTTTCTATATATAGAGATTATTTTTGGAGGGTTTCATCCAAGCAAATTTTGCAAACTCAAAAAATATAAAAAAAAGGGCCGGAAGCAACTCTTTTATATCAGAGCCAGGTTTCGATCCTGGGACCTGTGGGTTATGGGCCCACCACGCTTCCGCTGCGCCACTCTGATTTTGTTGTATTCATTTCGTTTTATTATTTATATACTATAATCTAAATTTACCACTACTTACCTGATTTGAAGGTATAATACATGTGCCGGATATTCAAATTAATAAAAAAAAGGTTATAAATTTAGATTGAGGGCACAAGCATATATATTTTTTTTTTCGAAAGAGTTGGTGTCTACGTCCCTTTTGGTTCCTTTTTGCCAAGAGAGTTAATTCATGTTTGGTTCAACCATTGAGGACACAAACATAAATATTTTTTTTAAGAGTAGCCTACTCCCTCGTTTGGTTTTTTTTTTTTTTTTTTTTTTTGCCAAGAAAGTTACTTTATGTTTGGTTCAACTTTGAACGGAGGTTGTAAATTTTAAAAATAAAAAATAAAACATGATAATTGACATAAATATTCTTTAGACAAGAGAGAGAGGTGGGTAATAGAGATGTGATTACTAAAGGGTAATTGTGTCTATAAGTTCATGAGATAATTTGAAGGGAAACCGAGTTTATAAAGCCAATTAAACAAGATTAGTTGTAAGTTCTCTGCAAGTTACCTCACTCCCCCAACTCCACCCCAGCCAAATAAGGCCTATATTTTTTTTTATAGAAAAATGCTAAGATCGATGATCCATTGGGGCCTTGGGGAGACCTAGCAAGACACCCGCTGATGTGGCAGTGGTGGGCCCCTATCCCCCAAAGCACAACTTTGGGGACAGGGTGTCCCCCAGTAGATCGTTCTAACTTTTCCCTTTTTCATATCGTCGATTGATTGTACATTCAATGCACAGACAAAGGTGGAGCTAAAATGGGGTTAAAGGGGGAGCGTCCGTTGCTATCAATACTTTTCTATATACTTATGTATTTTATAAGAAAAAATTAATTCAAACTTTTTATTGTCTCTATTAAGACTTGAACCCCTAACCTCTTACACGAGAGACCCCATACTAAGTCACCGAGCTACCCACTTAATTAGTCCATGGTATCCGTATAAAACCGTAATTCACAATTACTTTCTTCATTTCCTACCCCTAGTCATCAAATAGAGATTTTAATAAGTTACCTTATATCCAAGACAAAATACTTTTTATTTTTATCTGGTCCAAGCCACTCGGTATCAAAAGCCCCCCTCCCCCCCCAAAAACTAATTTGAGCTCGAGCCCCCATTAAGTGGCGGCAAAGTTGTTTCTCAAGTTTCTAAAGGGACTTCATACATGAAGTTCAAGACCGCTAACTAAAGCTACTAATTAAGGCGGACGCGACCCTCGCCATCACTAGAGAATAAACTCATGGTCACTTACATTGGGTTCTACTTTCAAACCACTCAACTAAAAAATTGCACACCTCGAGATACCCACAAGTGATCTCTCCCCTTCTAGACCCTTCTCTCCAAACCATAAAACCCTAACAACAGATCATTTCTAGGGTTTAAGCAGCATCTCTCGCTCTCTCTTCAGCGACTCCCCCAAAATGCTCCCTCGACGAGCCCTAATTTCTTCTCTCCGTCAACGCGCTTCATCGTCCCTAAATCGAAACCCTAACCCTAATCCCGCCAATCTCTCGACCCCCTCTTCGATTCTGCACAATCAAACGCGATTCCTCCACCTCAGATGCCTGTTCTCGGCTTCCCATTTGGCCCCTCCATCGCTCAACAATGGCGGGATCAAGTTAGGGTTCAATGCCGGATTGGGGGTACGAGGGCTCGCGATGCGGTCGAATGACTCGTCGAACAGGCCCCCCAAAGAGACGATTTTGCTCGACGGGTGCGACTTCGAGCACTGGCTCGTCGTGGTGGAGCCGCCGGACCCCAACCTCACCCGCGATGAGATCATTGATAGTTACATCAAAACCCTTGCCCAGGTCGTTGGGAGGTGAGTTTGTGATTAGGGTTTTGGGGATTTGGGTATTCGTGGATTAGGGTTTTAAGGTTTTGGGTTTTGGGGATTTATGGTTTTAGGGTATTGGGTTTTGTGGATTTAGGGTTGTAGGGATTAGGGTTATAGGGTTTTTGTTCTTTATTATCAATTTTTGATTTTTATGGTGTTTTTGATTGGTGCAGTGAAGAGGAGGCTCGGATGAAGATTTACTCGGTGTCCACTAAGCATTACTTCGCTTTCGGAGCGCTTGTTTCCGAGGAGTTGTCTTATAAGATTAAGGGTTTGATTTGAATCTCTACCTTTATTTGCGCATTTGTCACAGATTATAGTTGTTGGGCATTGAATCGAGCGGAGTGGAAGAGAGAGTTTCGATTGTTGTTTTGTTTGTAGATTATTGTTGTTTGTGAATGTATGGAAATCTGTTTTGATTGTGCTGCATTTGGTTCTGTTGCTTCAGAGATCCCGAAAGTACGATGGGTGCTCCCAGATTCTTATCTGGATGTTAGGAACAAGAACTATGGAGGTAAGTTATGAAACACATTTTTCTCGGTTTTTGTTCGACTTTTTTTTTGTTGCAATGCTTACTCTAGTTGATTTGTTTTTTAGTAATTGTGTTTCTCTGTTGCTTTTATCAAGGTTTAGCCCTTGTTTGGTATGAGGTGGAGATATCTCCAAGGAGATAACTCACATGGAGTTGTTGAACTAATCTTGTTTGGTTGCCCAACTCCATTTGAGTGATCTCCCAACTTACAGGAAGGGTGTGAGATCTCCCCACCCCCACAAGGAGATAATTCCCGGAAGTTATATGGACAAAATTACCCCTAATAAATTTATATTTACCCATGTCCTTACCCTTTTTAATGTTTGTTATTAATCCATAATAAAAGATTAAATAAATCATTCACTCATAAAAAAAGTAGTTTTCAAGTGAGAAATATATTTAAGAATTATCATTAGTTGTATTTTATTATTAATAAATAGTGGGAGGGCACGTGGCTACGCACGTGCAATATATTTAGTAACTCGACTAAATTACTAAACCAATTCAATTAAAGTAACTACTCATATCAATCACTAACCGTTTTCTCTCTTTAAAAAAAAGTCTCTTCTCCTCTCTCATGAATCATGGGATAATGGTTCACTTTTAAATATCCACTTTTAAGTTAGTTAAGTCAAATTTACCTAAACACCCCTACTTTTATTTTTTCAAAGATTTTTTCATCCAATAAAACTTTAACATTTATAGACGATTTTGTCAATAAGGTTATTTTAGCTTCAAGAAGATCCTAAGGGGTATTGTCATTATATATAAGATTATTTCAAATAAATATAAAAGTATTTGTAATTATTTAATGTTGTTTAATATTTTGTAAATAATATTTTATGTTTTTTATTTAATTCAAGTTTTTTATTTTGAATAAATAAATAGTAGTTCTTGTGGTGAACACAATAATGCTTTTTTTATCTTAAAAATATGTTTGAAGGGTATTTATGTCAATTCTCATATTTTACAGTTTTTAAAATTCATAACTTCCCAACAAGTTCAAAGTTCAACCAAATATGAAATATGAACTTACACTGTGAGATAACTACAAGGAGTTATCTCCGCTCGCACTGTAACTTTGTAAAAACGAACCAAACGAGGCCTTAACTTTTGTTCTTTGCTTCTAGTATGTCGCCTTTTAGGTTCTTTAAGAAAAAGAATTGTGTTTTTGTTACATGAATTGGTTTCTTAAATTTTGGTTGCAGGAGAGCCTTTCATTAATGGGCAAGCTGTGCCATATGATCCTAAGTACCATGAGGAATGGGTTCGTAACAATGCTCGTGCAAATGAGAGATCAAGGCGTAACGACAGGCCAAGGAATTATGATAGGTCGAGGCGGAGGGAGAATATGATGAATAGAGACATGCCGCCACCGCCGCCGATGCCGTCGCCTCCACCACAAGGAGCAAACCAGGGTATGCCTCCACCACAAGGAGCAAACCAGGGTATGCCTCCTCCGCCAGTTCAAAATCAGGATTTTATGAACAGGCCTCCACCACCGCCAATGCAAAATCAGGCTTCATCACCAACACCCCCTGGATTAAATATGCCAAATAGGGACATGCCGCCGCCGGGTCAGAATCAAGGGTTTGGAAATAGGGGTGTGCCGCCACCACCTTCACAGCAACCGCCAATGCATAATCAGGGCTTCCAGAATAGTTATGCGCCACCCCCAACATCTCCCAACAGAGATGGGCCACCCCCTTTTGGTAATCAGGGTTTCCAGAATAGTTATGCGCCACCCCCAACATCGCCTAACAGAGATGGGCCACCCCCATTTGGTAATCAGGGTTTCCAGAACCTGAACACGCCACCTCCAAGTCAGAATTGGAATTATCAGAACAGGCAAGGGCCTCCTCCATTGCAGAACCAAGGCTATATGAACAGGGATGCACCTCCATCACAAAACTGGAACTATCAGAACAGGGATGGACCTCCTCCCATGCCTAACCGAGATTTCCAGGGAAGGGATGCACCTCCTCCTATATCCAATCGAGATTTCTCGGGAAGGGATGTGCCTTCTCCAACGTCGACTAGGGATTTCCAGTCTATGGATATGGGGGGTCCCCAAGGTGGCAGCAATTTTAATTTCAATTCCGGCAATGTTCAGAATAGAGACATCAGTAATTTCAACAACCCAGGTAATGCGCCCAACAGAGAATTCCAGTCAAGGGATGTGTCCGAAGCAGAATATCAAGATGTGGCAAATAGGAACTTCTGAGCTAGAATTTGGGTCCCCCCGGGAGGAGGTTCTACATTGCTATGTTGAATAGTCTGAAACACAAACATTGAACTCTTTTAAGCCCCAGACGACAAAAGGACCACCTTTGTTTAAGACTTTTAAGTTTCTACAAAGCTCAGTGAAAATTTTGTGGAGACTCAATGTGATATCTGTGATTGAGAGGACAATGGAGACTGATAATATAAAATATGTTGTGATTTGGTTTCCATTATACGGATTTGTTTGCTTTTTATTATTATGTTGTTCATGCAATGCCAATGCAATGTGAATTCCTGCATAGCCCCTTCCTGATGCAATGCATTGTTCCTATTACTATGCATTTAGACACAATCTTGTGTAACTCGACATTGGTTTTACTTAGTTTTATATTCCTGTCTGCATGTGAAGTTCGAACTGGAATTAACTTTAGCTCCTAATTACTAACTTGTTTCATGGCATTTTGTTGCGGATAGGCTTGCATCTCATGTTTTAATTTTGGGGAATGTCTGCTCTAAGAACTGGATTTCTATGGCTTATAATTTCTTGATTGTTCTTGTTTGTTTTTGTTTCTTCAATTTGGCTTAACAGGCTTCCCCTTGACTGTCTTTTTTGTTTTCACCTTAATGTACTATTGAATTGCACTCTCTATTCTCTTCTTGAATCTTCTTCTTGTTGTTGGCTTTTTTTTTTTTTTTTTTTACCGTCTTTGTTGTTTTTCAATGTTAAGTGCCTCAGTGCTGCGTAGAGGATTTTTTCTGTTCTATATTAGTCTCACTACTGTAACTGACTGGTAAGTTGTTGCATTGATTTGTTTTTTAACATTTGGATGAAAGTTTGGCTTGTGTGTCTATTATTGGTGAGGATGGACGTTTTAGATTTGTTGGCATGAATGATTCCATGTTCACAAACACAAGTGTGTCGAGGTGTTACAAGTTCTAACTTTGTTGCAGAAAGACATATTTGTTTACATGATTCCATCACTGTAAAGTTGAAGTTTCATAATCAATGTCCAGACTCTTGCGTGCAAGGCGAGGACTAGGGATGCAAATGGGGAGGGTAGGGGATGGGACTCCATCTCCAACCACATCCCCGCTTAAGAATTCATTCCCCTATTCCTATACCAACCCATTCATACGCGGGGATGAACTTTCATCCTCATTCTCATTCTTACCTAATCCCCGCGGGGATGGGGAATTCTCATGGGAAAAAAATCTTTCCCCATTTCATTTCTCATTGAAGATCCCCACGAGGATTCTTGCAGGGAATTTGCGAAGAATCACCGTCGCGAAATATTTTTTCCCACTTAATTTTTTTCAAAAAAATTATAAAAAGTACGGTACACATACATAAGATCGCAATTGTTGAAAATTCCAACCAAATAAAGTATAACAATTTAAAACAAAACATATAATTAACCAAATAAGTTAAAATTATAAATCACATTAAAGTTTGTTTATCACTAGTGTTTTGGGTGAAAGCCTTGTAATATTATATAAAATTGATGTATATGATGTATATAGATGTATTTAATATATACGAGGATCTCTGCGTAGATCCCCACATGGGTAATCTAATAGGGATACCCACCGGGATCCCCACGGATATTACCAAAGGGGAATCCTCGCGGGGATCCCCGCGAATATATATTTTTTCCCCATCCCCATACGGCATACCCATACCCGCGTATGTATGAGATTTTATCATATTCCCAAATTTTCTATCCCCATCCCTGTTGCGGGAAATCTTCCCTTCCCCACTTGCATCCCTAGCGAGGACCTGGGTTGTGTACAGTTTTACTGCTATGGGTCTCGGTACTTGTTGGCAATAGATCCACACCTTTGTTTTTTGATAAAAATGGTTTTTTTTTTTTTTTTTTAGGACAACGAGAGCCGAATCTATGACATCTCCAAACCTTTTGACAATTGATGCCTTGTCTTTAGTTGATAGGGAAACCTACAATGAAAACAAAATCTGATTCTTTAGTAAAGAAAGTAAAAAAAAAAGAAAGAAAGAGAGAAATATCGTTGTGGTAACTCCATACTGAATTAAGTTGGGGACGATATTGGTACTACATAAAGAACAAGTCGATAGTTCAACTAACATTTACCACAATTAAATCAAATCAAATCATAGTATTTTGTGATGAATGTGTTAGAGCATCTCCAATGGTAAATGTGGATTCAGGCGGTGGATTGTCGCCACATCATCAATGTGGACATGATGTCTAGATTAGGGGTGGCAAAATGTGCCCGGACCCGTTTGTCCGTATTTGTCCGGACCGGTTTTAAACGGGTCCGGACATAATTTTTTGAAAATTAATACGGGTTTGGACATGTTTTCTTGTCCGTTTTAAAAAACGGGTCCGGGTCCGGACAAATTTTTTAAAAAAAAACGGGTACCCGTTTCGCGATTAATTTAAATAATATTTATTTATTTATAGTAGTGTTTTGAAACTTTCATAATGTTTGAATTATAATTTTACTAATGATGATGTTATTTTTATATGGAAACTTGTAAGACTTGAATTTTGAATTTATAACATTTCTTTTTTTTAGTGATGGAATGCATGACAACATAAAAATTATGTATTTTTGTTAATAATTAAGTGAAAAAATTTATTTTATTTTATTAAAAAACGGGTCCGGACAAAAAATGGGACTTGTATATTTTAAAAACATACGGGTCCGGACAAAAAAAAAGTGTCCGTTTCAAAAACAAATACGAGTCCGGACACTATTTTTAATCGTTATTAAAAGGGGTGTCCGGTCCCGTACCCGTCCATACCCGTTTTTTTTCCACCCCTAAGTCTAGATTATGTGGCGTAAATACACATTTCATAGTGGAAATGGTCTTCAATGGATACTGTTGATTGCACCTTCTATTCATGATGTGACAAATTTTTTTAACTTATTAAATTATATATAAATAATTACTAAACGATTATACATATAAATTATTTGATGTATAATTAAAGAATCGATAAGTAATTTTGGAAACAAAATTTCAGTTTTTTGTATTTATCTATTTATATAAATAAAAGTTAATTATGATAAATACAAAAAAAAACTAAAAAAGAAAAGAAAAGAAAAGAAACGTAATGTATAAAAAAAACACAAAACACAAAGTATATATCTTTGTTGCTATTTTCTCGACTTTTTTTTTAGTTGCTGATTATTATTTTTAGTTTTTCAATAACGTGGCACAGTGCACACTGTTTATTGCACCTGCAGTAGACAGTATTGTTTACCTTTTTTTAGGCCACCTCACTTGCACATTCTCAATCCACACCCCCGTTGAAGAAGGTTTTTTCTCCTCAATATCTATTTAATCCAAGGTGACACACGTCCATCCCAAATCCACATCACCATATGCTCTTAGTTTATGATCAATTAAGTCCCAACCAAATTTTTTTTTCAAAATTAAATTGACTAATTCCAGAAATGATGCATTATTGACTGGTTCAGACATACATCCATAGCACATATTGGCCTAAAACAAAGGAAATGGACACACATAAGACTCTATTGACAACAATTTCATCCAAGTATTCATTCTTTGCTATACTTTAACATGCTTTCTTCCCATCTAATATATATCACAGTGCATAGACCTGTTTCTTTGTTTTTGCCTTAATTAATCGCCAAGACAATTAAGATGAGTGAAGAAGATGCCAATGGAAACATCAACGATGGCACCGACAAACGTGTTCTTCCGAGGTTGAATGAAAGGATCCTTTCAACCTTGTCAAGGAGATCTGTTGCTGCACACCCTTGGCATGATCTTGAGATTGGTATACCTTATTAAGATCATCTGAACATACTTATATATGCATGTTGAAATTCTATAAACTCGAAGCATATATGGTTTTGCATTATCAGCCATTTGATCATCTTTGTAAACTCATGAATGTGCAGGTAATGGAGCTCCTGTCATCGTCAATTGCGTATGCCTCATCGACCGTTAAATCATCGCCTTCATTGTCAATGTCCCTTGATTGCTACATATATAGCTTAATCCTTTAACATTGTCTAAGCTTTTCTTAATCAACTGTTTAAATTAAAAATGACTCATTGTTATTGGATTTCACACATCAGAAACAAAATTACCATGGTCGATGCGTTGGCAGTTAAACGGTTAATTTACTAAATCAATATTATGGCAGGGTTACAGTGATCAGTCTCAAATTCCATATCTTTAATTATGTGATTCAGGTGATTGAGATTAGTAGAGGAAGCAAAGTGAAGTATGAGCTTGACAAGAGCACAGGACTTATAAAGGTAGAAAGCCAAAGTTAGTTAACGATTTTTTAACCGTTCTTCACGACTGAAATCTATACATGTATAACCAGGTCGATCGAATCTTGTACTCTTCGGTTGTTTACCCTCATAACTATGGTTTCATTCCTCGCACATTGTGCGAAGACAACGATCCGATGGATGTTCTAGTCCTAATGCAGGTAACATATATAACTACTTGTATATCAGACTTGTCCAAGTAACTTTTTTCTGTCATCTATACTTAGTATGTTGATTTGATTGATTCTTTGCATCAGGAACCAGTTATTCCTGGTTGTTTTCTTCGAGCAAGGGCCATCGGATTAATGCCGATGATTGATCAGGTAAGATTTAATCTACATACTTGAACTAATTAAGATTTTGGATTCTTATTCATTCATTCATCTGAATTAGCTTAATGTAACTTAATAATTAATGCTTGCCAATTTTGTATCAGGGAGAGAATGATGATAAGATCATTGCAGTATGCGCTGACGACCCCGAATATCGTCATTATACTGATATCAATCAGTTACCTCCTCATCGTCTTGCGGAGATTCGCCGTTTCTTTGAAGACTGTAATATTACTTTTATCTCTCAACTCTTCTTAATTTTGTTACATTTACCAATCCTAATTAAGTTTCAAGCTAGCTGGCCTCGAAAAAACTGGATTGATTGATTGATGAAAATGTCTTTTGTGGTCTCTACATGCCAAAAATTTCAGACAAGAAAAATGAGAACAAAGAGGTTGCGGTTAACGAGTTCTTACCGCCCGAAACTGCTCATAAAGCGATACAGTATTCCATGTAAGTTGATGATGACATGAAAGGTTTCTACCATTACAAACATTCAGGGCACTTTGACAATCCTCTAAATGAATGATTCTGTTGTCGGTCACGCAGGGATCTTTATGCGCAGTACATCTTGCAGAGCCTAAGGCGATGAGCAGGGCGCGTTCTGTTTAAACGAATAATTCGATCGGCCATCAGATGAAGAGGAGACACATGATTAGAGCCTTAGCTTATGTTGCTATTGTTGAATTGTTGTTTAAGTACTTTCATTTCAAGAGTGTTATATATTTATAAATGGAAATATAGGTGGTGAAATATGATTTTGCACTTCTCTAGATTTTAACTTAATTTCAGAATTACTTGAATCAGAACTCAAGTTTGTTTTACTAATCTGATGGAAGATTTTCCCAGTATGATTTTTTTTTTTCTTGATATAATATATATATCTGTTATATGGACCTAGTAGTTAAAATGTCAAAAACAGGCCATTATATAAGTTATAAATATATTTTTTCCTTAATTAGTTAAATTTTCTAATGGTTTGTAATGGCATGTTTTGTCAATTTTTTAGTTGAAGAGATCAACATCATGAATGCGCTACCAAAGCATGTCTACTAAGATGGATGAGGCATCACCTGCTAAAAGGCAAGGTGCGCTAAATCTGACACCTACATTTTTATTTATTTATTTATTATCCCTATCTACAAAAATGCTGTTCATGTCCAATTCCAAATCTCAAAGAAGTGTGGTAAGCACATTGTTGTTGTGCCTAGCACTTCTCATTAATTAAACTATGCCAAGAGTGTGACAAAAAAAAACTATGTCTAAAGTTATTAATTAATGACAACAATTATATAAACAGAATGGCAGAAAACGTGCTCCAATTAATTAACACTCTATCTCTTCTGTATGCATCTATAAATATAGGAGCAAAAACGTTGTTTTGATCATTGATTAAAAGCCTAGGCAATCTTCATCAATCAATCAATCATTTAATAACTATATACATGGCTTCCCTCCATCGCGCCCGCGGCCTCTCTTTGATCTTCTCTGCATTGCTTCTCGTGGCGTCCTTGTTCGTGACTGCGCCGCAGAACTTGGTTCATGGACAGTCTCTCTGCATTGTTAGAGGTTTACCTTTTCGTCCTCGTATTATTCGTTGCTTTCAACCTCGGCGGAACAAGGGCCGTCCGGGGGGACGACCGGCAGTTGGTGGTAGATTTAATATAAGAATATGAAGGGAGCAGTATGAGTAATATTGCCTGCGCTGTGTGATTTATATATCCATATCAGTGGAATAATATGTATTGCCTATTGGTCATGTCATGTAGTGTTGAAGTTGATTTTCTCCTTTTGTGTGTACTTTTTATTTGAATTCGTTGTGTGAAAAGTTGTTATTTGTTGTGTGATTGCATATCCAATATCCATGTAAGTGATATTATATTTAATTATTTGGAGTGTTTATGTATGTAATCATCTGTTAATCAAGCTTGTAACTTTGTACTGTTTATTCGAATGGACTCGGTTGTATTCATTTTTAACTTGATTACGCTCACGATCATCAAGCTTTCGAGTTGCTAAAAAAAAATTCCATCACTTGCAAAATTTAAAAAACTCTGTTCAACAAAAAAAAAAAAAACTTTTGAAACAGTCTCAACAAAATAATTAACAAGAATTTTGTGTCGAATAATATGATAAAACTGTCAAAGCATCTTTGGTGCGATGGATGAAGCTTCACTTGCCAAAAAGTAAGATTTGAGGAGGTCGTCGTGGGCTCGACTCCCCATAAAGTCAAGTAAAAAAAATATATGGCTGAACTTGAATTGAGCCGAGTTGCAAAGACCTTGCTAGAGTAATCCACTTTGGGCATAGAGATTCCACACTGAGCAGATTCGAGGTTGATTAAAAGAGACATGCGTAGTCGACTTATAAACGACGGCCAACGCACCACTTTTTGTGGCGGGCCTAGAAAACTGATACCTATACCAACCACGCACGTGAGTTCCAGTTAATCGCGTAACCCCCTCGTGCGTGTAAACGATCTGGACCGTCAGAACCCACGCTTGAATAAATCAACGGCGACATCGAAGTCCGTTCAACATAAAGTCCACCAACACTGATATTGCTCCTTCACTTCTAGGGTTTCTGTTTCTCTTCTTCGATCGATCGATCGATCGCTAGGGTTTCAACGATCTGAAATCTCATCTGAGCAATCGATCATGGCTGGCGGGAATTACATGGGCAGGGTCCTCTCCTACCTAGTGAACGAGTTGCTCGTCAACAGCCTCGCGAACAGGTACTAAACAATCTTCTTCTTCTTCGATTCTGATGAGTACGTGATTAGGGTTTGCTATTCGAATCGAGACTTCTAAATATTTGATCTTTAAGGGTTTTGTGTTAGAATTATGTGTTGGTGCAGTTCTAATAGTGCGAAATCTGTGCTGAAATGTGTTTTTGATTGGTTTTGTGACGAAAGATGGAGACTTGGTTGCTTGTGATGTTTGTATTTGTTAATTGGTTCACGATGGATGCGAGTGCTTGTTATTGTCGTCGAATATGCTGGTTAGGAGATTGAGTTTTGATTAATTTGGTTTGGAGAACTCGTCTCTGTATAAACTGAAGAAATTCGACGGGGTAGGAGTAGACCGAAGCTAAATTGGGACGCATTGATTAGGAAGGATTTAAAAGATTTGGAAAGCGCACCATAAATTGCACTATATCGAGCGCAATGGAAGAGTTCGATCCATGTAGTCGACGGGATTGAGGGTTGTTGTTGAATTCTGCTTTCATGTCGAAATAAATTTTGATCTTTATTAGGATTTTGGTAAGAATGTCGGTGATGACTCCATAGACCTGTAATGAACGCGGAGATGAACGTGGCAAAGAAGTACATCTAAGGGGCTGAGACATTTTTCTCCCATTAGTAGGATACGAATGAATCGCTTCTGCAGTTTGCGGGCATTGCTTTTTTTTTTTTTTTGTTCAGTTTTACTGATTACCGAGACGATTTATCAATGCTAATTGAATTTGTTTTGAGTGCTTATGTGCTAAGTGGCTGCGCCTAGACGATTATGTGATATTGTATGATTACAGCTTCTGATATTTAAATTCATAGCGGTCGTTGCTTTTCCCTTTCTTGATGTGGGCGATTGTCATTGAAATTTAGCTAGTTTTGACCTTTATGTTAACCTTTTTGGTTGATTTCCCAGTCCTTCTTTCCAAAGATTTGCTGTGAGGACTTCGAAGAGAATGGAAGAACTGTCAAATATAGGTAAGTTTCCACGCTTATTAATTTGTTTATGATTCAATTCCATAAGACTGGTTATTTGGTGGAACATTATGTAATCTAATCAGCTGCAAGAAAGAGGCAAGAACTTGCGGAGCAGGTGAAAGATTTGTCCAAAAATCTCGAGGTAACTTCTGGATTTATGAATAGTGTTCCATTAGCTTTGTAATGTTGTCGTAAATGCGCAAGAGAGAAATGCACGAGAACCTCCAACTTGTGGTGCCTTTACTCGGTTGTGATTATGTTGTGTTATGTTTTGGCACTCCATGATATGGTGACATTTGCCAGATGAATGGCTTTGATGCTCAACCTGTGAACTTCTCCCCTCATATTTGATTGTTTCGCCTTTTCCCTTTTCAAAAATTCGAATTCATAAATTTTATCTCATGCTGCATATGATAAAATCACTTCACCCGCCGGTCTTTTATGCCCCGTTTCTCATCCCAAAGAAACAAAACAAAACAAAACACTTGCTTTCATCTTCTTTTTTGAATTTTCGGTAGTATGTTTGTAGTTACAATTATACCCCGATATTGCGCCGCTTTTGGATTGTGAATATTCATTGATATGATCTTATAATGACCTTAAGTTCGTAGATTGCTGATGTAGTTTTATTTTTATTTTATTTTTTGTTGTCTTGCAGTCACACAAAGACCGTTAATCGGATGAGATGATATGCGTGGATGTGATCATCATGGTGGATACATGCGCTAATATTCTTTCTACTGTGTACATAACAATGTATCCTATGCAGTAATTAAGGCTGTGGTTTGGACAACAAAATTAAAACTGTGAGGTCGTTTGAGTGTCGTATCGACCATTTAGCGTTTGGACGTTGTTGGTACCGCCTTATTTATTTTTTATGTACATGTTCAAGGAAATGTGGTTCTCTTCTCTTGAATAATGAACGATTCTGGGTTGTGATGCTTAGACTGATTGAAGTACTGCATTATTTCATTTTCAGTTTTAAATCCATGTAGCGTCTGGATCAGCTGCAATTTTTGTAGCATGTTATCTGTGACGGCGAGTAAACAGGAGCTACTATCACCCTTCAAAAATTCTTTTTTGATTTGGTATCCAAACTTTCATTTGGCGACATTTGGTCTTTGAATTTTCATTCTCCTCTACATTTGGTCTTTCGTTTAGCAAGTGGTTTCAGAAGTTCAACTAAATGCGTTTTAAAAATCCCTTGTGGGCTTATATTTAGGAAACCACTAGAGTACTTCACTTTAAGTATTGTGATTGGGCAGCGATTCACTCGGTGCTCGTGCGATATATCTCGACACTCACATGCACACAGTAACAAAAAGAGAAGAAAAAAACTTTGGGCGCCGAGTGGATCGGTGTTCAATGTGGGTTACTCAAGCTTTTACCTTATATTTGAAAAAAAAAAAAAAAAAAAAACTTGCAATATACATCTTTTTGTCTTCAACAAATTTGGTTGATAGATCATCCTACAAAAGGATTGTTGTCCATGGCATTTCATTTCTTCTCCCAGCCTAACATGCAAGAGATTAAATGAAATGCCATGAACACAACCTCTTTGTAACAAGTGATCACATGCTTGAAAAAAAAATAAAAAAATGTCATGGAATGTGTGCAAAGAGATGTGGTTTCACTTATATAGGCAATTAAAGGATTATTGTTCTACTCAAAAATAGAAATAACATAATCGCAAATAGATCTTTGTGATTTTAGGAATATTTCCACAAAATTTTATCAATGAACGAGCGAATATTACATTTTATTTTATTTTTTGGTTTCGACAAGTGTCTGACACCAATCGCATTGACTAATTCCTCTTTGGGGGCGGCTCTCCCAATCTGATTTTTTTTATCCGCAAGATTTGAACTCGTGACTTCACTTAAGGAAAAAGTTTTTTATTATTTGGACCAACCAATTGTTGTTATATTATATTTTTGTGTGCATTGAAATATAATTTACGTGGTATATATGGAGCAGCACCTCTTGCTGGACCATTGTGATGAATTTATTTCTCACGTTCCTTAAGTGCTAATTCACAAATTATAATTAGACAAGTTGGCATACTTTCTTCGGGTAGGAAAGTTGGCATACTTTAGCCCTTCACATTATAAGATCAACAACAACGCATGGCGGAGCCGGGTTTTTTTTTTTTTGGAGTCGTGGTCTAAAACTAATGTATATTTTTTTTGGTAGTTAACAATTGAAAATGCTTTGGTGCACCAATTACGAAATGCGGGTTAAACTGCCATTGATTTTCGAGCAAGCACGCATCCCGATCGAGATATATTGAAGGGTGTACAAGTGCGTGTCTGACCCACGTGTACCTGATGGAGCACACTACCACTACCCTTAACAATTATGTATGTTTATACAATACAATCATCAACTTTTTTTTTCGTACCTACAATCATCAACTTAATGTTATTTAATGCACAATTTATATAGTTAAAAAAACACTACTCAACTTAAAAATCACAAATCATTTACGTAAATATAAATCACTTTAAGATCGCCAATGACAACAATTAGAATAGATCAAACCAAATTTTGAATAAAATGTAATTTTTAGTAAATAATTCATAACAATAAAACATTAATACGTGAGGTGTATTTTTTATTTGTGTGTGTTTTTTATTAGCGTGTTGTTTGCAAGTAGTCGAATGACTTATTACTATTAAACAATTAGAATAGATCAATCTTCCATAAAAAATAGAATAGATCAAACGATCCACACGACTCGATGGAATCGAGAAGTGGGCTTATATTTTTGTTTTAATTTTTTGCTAGTGGTGGGTGGGCTATAGATGTGTGTTAGGTTAATTACCACTAATTTTTTTAATTATTTTTTCATTGTTGCCCTGGGCTACAGCCCAGTCCAGGTACTGGGAGACACTTATGACTTGTATATCACTTGTTTACTTTTCGCACTTGGTCACCATATATACGGTTTATATATATGCAGGGTTCTACACATAAGTTGTCCGACTATTTCTTTTACTTATCGAGTTATTTAATTTGCTTAATTGCTTCCGCTAAATTTATAAATCTTGCAAAACATTAATAACTCAACTTAAATTATGAATTTACATATAATGATGGATAAGAAGGCCGATTATGCTTGCGTTGACCTCGCAGAGGTTGACTCGAGTCGGAGTCCATGTAGGCTTAGGTCGGGCGTGGCTCGATTTGTGGGAAACTGGGACCGATTGCCCTTTCTAATTTTTGGGTCAATTAGTGTGGCTCTTCAGTTTTATTTGAATTTTTTTATGGAAGATGCTAGGGTGAGCCGATGTTCATCCATTCGCGCATCAGGATATATACGCAGACACATATCAATGCACGATTATTGGACACCATCATCGAGTGTCCCATCACCAAATCATCCTAGCATTTTTATTTATATATTTTTTATTCTATTTTTACGAGTTTTACCCAAACCCGACTAATGCTATGGGGAACCAAAAACCCCAGGCCCACTAATAAGTAGGAGAGTAGGAGAAGCAAATTTGCATTTGGTGTTGGCCCCCTCCTCCTCTTCTTCTTCTTCTTCTTCTTCTCTGCAATCAATCTGGTGGGAAACGCCATGGCCTCCTCAGTGATCTCTCGAGACTCGTTTCTCCGCCTCGTCCGTCGGAGCCTCTGCACCGTCTCTCGCCACCGCCCAACACGATCACCATCACCACCAGACTCCTCTCTTCTTCTCCATCAAAACCCAGTAAGTGAAACTCCATGTCTTCTTGTTTACAGATTCTAAAATGAACGAATGAATGAATGAATGAACGAATTTTGAGATGTGGGTTTTGCTTTGCAGATTGTTTTTCATCGAAATCTGGCGCCGCCCTCAGCGTCTATTTCATTGTCGTCCTTCCGATTGTTCTCTTCTACGGTTCCTGAATCTGTTGGAGAGACTGGGGAGAAAAGTTCGGGGGAGAATGGAGCCCAGAAGGATCCCGGGAAGTCTGTGCGAGGCGCGGTAATGTAACTCTTTTTTTTTTTGGTTTTTGATTCATTGTTTTACATTTGTTTTTGATGGTTTGGGGGTTTGGGTTTAAGGGCTTGTTTGGTTGTGTGGGAGATTTGTTGGCATTGCCATTGTGGAGGTATTGAGTGATGATGGATTTTTTTGGCTTCCAGACTGAGCTTTTGTTTAGTCTTCTCAAAATAACCAAATGACAAGAAAGAATTTGCCACTTAATCGAGCACAATGGAAGAGTTTGATCCATGTAGCCAACCCCAATTAATTTGGGACTGAGGCTATGTTTTTGTTGTTGTTGTTGAGCCCCTTGTGTGTGGACCGAAGTAATAGTCCGGCTGGGACCTGAGAGAAGACACCTGCGTGGATGGGTTTCGGTCCAAGGTGGAGTGTTGGAGATGTATGGACCGAAATAATAGTCCTATATCGGTTAAGTAAGACTTCATAATGAAGTATATAAGTGTGGATCTCTCCTCAATTAGTACCGAGGCCTTTTGAGTTAAAACCCCACACCTAATGAGTTGAAGGTGGTTAAGTTGGAGACAATATCGGTACTGGCGGAGATCCGCGAGCTCACACCCGCATGTGCAAGCGGACCCAACATACAAAATTAACACTATGCACTCTGATCTCACAAGAAGGTCTACTTTGATTTCCCTTGCTATTTTTACAAATTATACATATAACCGTCTTTAATGGTGTCGATGCCGCACGATTGATTTCCATTGAGTAAGACCTACTGTTATGTAACTCTTGTTCCGATTCTCAATTTTTCTTCTTGTATAATTTTTTTAGTGACAATCAATGGCCACAAACAGCCGCATTTTAACTGCATTTTGCGGAGAAATTATTGATTTATGCTAATACTCTTGTTTAGACTTTATTTTGTTGGGATAGTAGAGAGTTTGATGCATTTGATTTGTTTTTTAACTTACTTTATATCAGTAAATGATGGAGAAATCGAATTGAGGAAAAAAAAATGAGTTATGAAAACAGAAAGAAAGAAAAAAAAAAAAAAAAGACAAACTATGAGTGGGAAAACATGCGTGGCGGACTAAATATTTTTCATTTCCAAAATGGGAAGCATAGGGTAGTGTCTGATCCCATTGCTGTTCGGGCCAATTTTTTTGCCGCCCTCACTTTCTAAGTGCTTCACCTAAGCTGGTTACCTTCCATTTATTGCAGCCTGTTTCATGGTTGAGCTTTCTCTTGCTTATCACAACTGGAGCAGGACTGATATACTATTATGAAAAGGAGAAAAAGCGACATATTGAAGGTAGATTACTATGGTGAGTTGGATTGGTTTTATGTAAATGAGTTTCGCAGTGAAAGTGAGCAAGATGACATAATATAAACTCACATATCAGGTCTGCAGTGTATCTTGATTTGAGTTAAAACTGATAAGTGCTTGATGAATTCCGCCACTGCAGAGATAAGCAATGCATCAACAGCAGTAAAGCAAGGCCCATCTGTTGGAAAAGCAGCTATTGGCGGTCCATTCAACCTTGTTAATGATGAAGGGAAACCTGTTACTGAGAAGGACTTCTTGGGGAAATGGACTTTGATTTATTTCGGCTTCACTCATTGTCCAGATATTTGTCCTGATGAACTTATCAAACTAGCTGCTGCGATTGACAAGATAAGTAAGTTGCTGACATTTTGAAGTGGACCTGAAATTAACTCCACCTATGTAGAGGTGAAATAGACTCTAAATAAACTCTATATAAACTGATAAATCTTCATGTTTAATACCTTTATTGAAATTCCTTTGTATGACGCCTCTTTGCAATTCTAACCTCGTTAAACTGCAATTAAATGAACTGTTGCAAAATCAACTCTCACTACCCTTGATCAATAATTGTGTGGTCACATCATAAAAATGCAATTACATCCTAATGGCCCTTTGCTTTTACTCATCTTTATTTTCTTCTGTCTAACTTACTGGCATATAGGTCTAGAATCCAAGACTGTTCAGGATGCTATTTATTTAGTTGTTTTCCTTGGTCTTGTTGTAATAAGGTTAGGACTTTGGAGTTCACTATAGTTTAGTACATAAATATTGCATTAAATGTGATTCTTTCTGTTATTAAGTATTGTATGCGCAATGCGCATATTTCGATATCTCTTTTATCTGTTGCTTCTCGTTCTCTTTGTTTAACAAATCAAAATAACTCCGTTCTATCCTCATCTGTGGATTCTACATAGTTGAGATAAATACTAAATAGACACTCATTCATGGAATTCGGGACTAAATTTGTGAATAAAAATGAAAATCCTTCACACCTGAAAGTACATTTTTTTTGTTGACATTTTCTTTGCCTACTTTTTAATATGAATTTTTGGCGTATTACTCTTCAACTTGACGTGTATATAACTTAAGGACTGATCTAATCATTTTATACATGCAAGGATTTGTATGTACTATTCCAATGATTAAAGATGGCATTTCATTTCATTTCATTTTGTCTTGCTGCTCCTTGTTATCTTCTAAGTTTGCTGAGTTTTTTTTTTTTAGTTATTTAGTTTATAAGACAGTTTGCTGAGTTGTTACGTGTAGCTATCGACATCTTCTTAAGTTTGTGAGTTCTTGTTTGCAGAGGAACAGTCTGGATTTGAGGTAGTACCTGTTTTTATCTCAGTTGACCCTGAGAGAGATACGGTTGAGCAGGTTCATGATTATGTCAAAGGTACATCATAAGCTTGAACTTCATCACGAATTGCCAAATCTCTCCTATTGTATCATCCACCTTATCGAGCAATGTCATGGATGTTGTCACAAAGAAATCATGTTACTTACGTCTTGATCCTATTGCAGAGTTCCATCCAAGTTTAATTGGATTAACTGGTTCAGCAGAGGAGATAAAGAAAGTAGCTCGTGCGTATCGAGTTTATTATATGAAGACAGAAGAGGAGGGATCAGATTACCTTGTCGACCACTCTATTATAATGTATGTATTCTAGATATTGCTTATTTCTCAACCTTACTGATTTGGTGAAAGTACTCTCTCTACGTATTTCAAGGTCTTTGCTAGAAATTTATGGATAGTTTCAGTTCGGTCCCCATTCGTCGAAATTAGAGTATTGGTAGGTCTAGCTTCTTGATATATATATATATACCTGCCCTCGACACTCATACCTTAAGTCCAGGCAATGAGCTGTTAGTAGGATTTAATTCGTCTCAAGTGTTCACTGGAAATGGTTGATTAATGAATATCTTATGATTCTTGTTACATCATTTAGATAGAAGACATTAGTAGCTCTTATAATTTTTGGTGAATGCTTTCACGATCAACTGATTTGGGACTAAGGCTATGTTGTTGTTGTTGTTGTTGTTGTTGCTTTCACGATCAACTGACTCTCTACTTATTCAAATTACTTTCAGGTATTTGATGGGTCCTGACATGGAGTTTGTGAAGTTCTATGGTAAGAACAATGACGTTGACGCACTTACCGAAGGCGTAATCAAAGAGATAAAGCAGTATAAAAAATGAAAGTTTACTGGATTTGTGCCCCCATTTTTGCTTACTCTTGCTCAATAAAGGTTTCTATGCGAGTACTTGCCGGAGGGTGATTAGTTGCGGAATATTTTGTTTAACATCATGAGGCAGTAAATTGTTGCAGAAATTTTCCATGGAGATGATGTTTCATGAAACTGAATACTAATTATTATTTTTTCATACTGAGTTGATATTACCTTTTGAATTTACCTTGTAGGTTTCTGTCTACAATGGATGATATATTTGAAAGAAATTCATGAATTTCTCGCTACATCGCCATGGTTTTTTTTTTTTTTTTTTTTCATATGTCGAACTTGTTGAAACTAGTAGTTTTTGTGAGGCTGCCTCTTGTAAAGGTGTTGTAGCCGAAAAGTTACATGAAAATAGTTCATATTGAAATGCATACTTTACATAGTATTATTACTTTGAAGCCTTAGCCAAGCATGTTCAAAAAAATTTAGTCAACCAACAATCGGTTGGTCTTAATGGCAAGGGACTCAACTCCCCTTAAGTTTGTAGCTTTAGCTAAGCATGTTCAAAGAATTTAGTCAACCAATAATCGATTGGTCCCAGTGGTAAGGTGAGGGAGTTTAATCTCTTTGAAGCATAGGTCTCGAGCCTGAAATGTTCTTGAATGGAAAAAAAAATACTAGTGTGTCTCTAAGCGGCTCTAAGTTCCCTTTTTAAGCAAGATCTCGAGTTTTGATTCTTTTGAATGAAAAAAAAAAAAAAAAGGAAAATGCTAGTGCACCCTAAGTAAAACACGCGCCCATTAGATGTGTTTGCTCATGCATCTCGAGGTGCATTGACGGCACCCGTGGATCATGTGTCTGACTGGGTGCATGAAGCGCATACCCTCTAGCAACTATTTTTAAAAAAAAATTGGATTGAAAAGGTCGCCTCTACACGGAGTCCTACAGTGGCCGAACATGGATTAATCTTGCCAATTTTGTCATGTGGTGTGCAGAGGGTCAGTGTCATCTCTCTCGCTCTCTCACAATCACAAATGTCTGTTGTTCTCACCAAATTCAGTTCTTCTCATCTTCGTCACCACCTCTTCAACTATCTTCTTCAACACCATGTTCGGTCACTCTCTCATCTTCCAACACAAACCCCTCCAAAACCCTCACAAGCTTCCAACCACACATCGCTCATCTCCCTCGCACATCTCTTGCAAAGCTACGCCTTTCCCCAATCACAGCTCCACGATTTTCTCAAAAAGAACACATTTTTATCAACTTTCGACGTCGCCGACGTCGAAAAATCACTGGGCATTCTCTTATCGTTCAATCTGCCCCAGAAATCGATCCTCTCCATCATTTCTGACTGCCCTAGTGTTCTTGATCTAGGGTTTTTGAAGAATTGGGAAATGGGGTTTCAAGGTCTGGGCTTTTCTAGGGTTTCTCCATTGCTAGTTCATTCTGTTCTTCAACACTGTAGGAGATTCCATTTTGGGCCCAATGAGGTGAATTGTTCATTATTGATGCTTAGAAATTTAGGGTTTAGTGATGAGAGTGTTACTAGGGTTTTTGAGGAATTCCCATGTGTGATCGCGATGCGGTCGCGCGATATCGCTCGAAAACTAGGGTTTTTGAGGGAATTAGGGATTGGATTTGAAGAAATTGATCAAATTTGCTGTTGTTTTCCTAGGGTTTTAGGAATTGGGGATGGGTTGAAGCAATTGTTCAATGAGTTCAAAGATTTGGGGTTTTCAAACAATGAGATTAGGCGGGAAATCGTCGAAAACCCTAGAATCTTGAGCATGGAAGCCGGGGAGCTACCGCGATTTCTTCAACTGTTAAGGAATTTGAAATGTAGGTTATCAATCAAGGAGAGGATTCAAAATATGGGTGAGTTCAGAGGTGGATTTGAAGCTAAATTAAGAGTGGATTGCCTATGTAGGCATGGCATGATCAGGAGAGATGCTTTGAATGTGTTGAAGAGGGAACCAAGGTTAATTTTGTATGCATTGAAGGACATAGAGAAGAAGATTGAATTTTTAGTGCACAAAATGGGGTTCAACATTGGTTGCATTGTTGAGGTTCCAGAGTACTTGGGTGTAAGTTTTGAGAAGCAGATTGTTCCTCGGTTCGGCGTTATCGATTGGTTGAGGTCGAATGGAGGGCTTGGTTCTGAGGTGGGATTGAGGGACTTGATCAAGCTCAGTAGGCTGAAGTTTTACAATCTTTATGTGAAGCCATACCCAGAGTGTGAGAAGATGTTTGGGAGATTCGCGGAAAGTTCTCGGCGTAGAGATCGTCATGTTGGATTGTGGAAGATGTTCAAGCCGAAAAGCTATCCGCAGACGAAGGAAGATCTAGAAAATATGAAGGTGTTCATGGAGACTGCTGTGTAGTAACTGAAAATGCATCAGTTGGATGTCATTTGTAATTCTATGTTAATGTTGAAATGTGTTTGTTGTGGAAAAAAATTTACGCATACCATTGTGCAGTGGTTGAGATGAACTAGTTGTTTACTTGTTGAATCTTCGTGCTTTCCAACAGCCGTCTCTTGTAGGGGCGGAGCGTCTTGTCTGAAGTAGTCCTGAATAATCTTGAACACCAGAGTATCAAAAAACACCAAGAGAGACAGACTGCAAAACCTCCATCCATTACAGGGAAAGATTTATAAAAATGAAGTGTTCGTAATTTAATATGTGAACATTGTTTTAAAGAAACACTGACATGCTCATTATAAATTTGGAAGAACAAGGCTCTTGCACAAACAAGATATAATCTTCATAAGGCTCATGTATTCATTCAAAACCTAATTACAAGTATTTGTGTATAAATTGTTGGATTATTCGCCTCCTAAAGATTAATGGAACTCTTGACCATCTACTATCTTCAGCCAGCTTCCTCGGTGATAATGGTGGATTCTCACATTTGGTGCCATGGGCAGTCACTTCGCCGCTTTGGTGGTGCAGGATAAAAATGTAGGACTTTCGCCTTCTTCACGCCTAACAAAGGAAACAAATGTCAGTTCACCATTTTACTTCTTCATAAAATGCTAACCGACGTGCTATTCCCAATCTCCCGCTACCAACTACATCTCCCTTGTGGCGGGTTCGAAGAAATCAGAGATAAATATGTGAATGGCAATTATGCAAACGGATGTTACAAATGCGATCAAATGAGGGTTGAAGTAATAAATATGTCCCACAAACATGATTTTTTTTTTTTTTTTGCAACACAATGATTAATTCAAGTTTGAACAATTCCTCCGCAATGTTTGATGAGAATTCCTTACCCGGAAAATATAAAAATCTTGTTCATTTGTGTCTTCAGTAACCAATCTACTAGTCGATTTCTTCACTGATGGGAGCCTTGTAATTGTAGACCAATTGCATCTCTTCTCTCCAAATCTGCAGACCCAACGATAGTTTTTTTTTTTTTTTCAACATCACCAACGAAGCTTGTCACAAGAAAAGTATTATAGATGGAAGATCAAGGGTGATTTAAGTAAATTTTCTTAAATTTTTCGTTTCTCCAGGTGTATATGCCCAGAAAAAGGAAGGCTCAATCCCAGAAAAAGCATATACAGCAGACAAAAAGAATAAAACAAGATCGATACATACCATGTCCCGAAATTCAAGCCGGATATGAGGCACATTTGTCTTGTGAATATCATTCCCCTCAGGACCTCTCTTATAATATGATTTTCCAACCCAATGAGCCTGATACAACAATTGACTTTGAAGATCATATATCTCGACAAGAAGCAATGTTAACTATATAAGGCACTATTTGTATTCGCTATCAAGGTCACTGCAAGCCATGTGTTTCCAAAAAGATTAACAGCACTTGCTTCCTAGTTTGATTTAGTGCATACTTTCCTAGGCAAATTTTTTTTTTAAAGCATGCAGAAACAAAATGGACAATGATCGAAGTGATTTACTATTTGACTTGGAACCCAACTCTTCCATTATCTAGTGATACAAGTATGCAAAGATGCAAATGCAGCAGAAGACTCTACGTATTAGGTGTAGTTACAGCTAATCTACCTTCAGGGCATGCGAAAATCCAGACTGGTACACTGAGTTGCGGGCAATTTCACACAAATCACATGAGCTTAACTTCCAGACCTGCAAGCGAAGTTGATTTCTTAGATGTGAACAATGACTTTTTTTTTTTTTTTTTTTTTTTTTGCTATGAAATAGTAACAATATTTTGCAATGTGAACGAAGCACTCACCGAGGCTGCTATGCTGTACTCTTCCACCAAAGGTTCTTTAGTTAAATGGATTTGGAGCGGATCATCCGTTGACAAAGAAACATTGAGACCCCTCAAAAAGAACATTGGAAAAGGGTTGCGATGATAATCTAAGAATAAGGAGTTGTTACTAAGAGGAGACATTGCGAGACCAATCTGATCACCAAAAGAAGAACGAAAATGTCAAAGGGAATGGTCAAACTGAACCACTTAATAAAATATCAGGTAGTAAGTGAACATGATTACCTGGGCTAGGTAGTACAAATATTGAAGGACGGGAGACTTCCTCAGATTGATGCCATGAGCAATATTATGAGCCGTGAGGAAGGTTGCAGCTAGGTGATCGATTTCACCAGCCTGAAAAAAATAAGTGAGACACCAACTATAAACAGATAATGAGAATGTAGCCTAAAGCATCTCACGTGCATACCTCTCCAGAATGTGGACGAAATTTAATGGTGGTCATGCCTTTTGATTCGCGAAGCTGTAAACCAATGTTGAAGTATTCAACATTTCAGTAGAATTTTCATGGTAGCAGGCAAGTATTGCAGTACCAAGTAAATCTTAGACATTACAATTATAGAAGAGAAGTAGCCACGCAAAGAACCATATATTGCAACAAAAACTCATAATATCCGGAAAGGTTAGTAACTAGGCACATATTTTTCATGAACAAAATAAAGGAAAATAACAAGTCACGAACTCAAACAACCTTTTCTTCACTCTCCTGCTCCAAATTGACGAACAACATCTAAGCAAAGAAAATGGCATTTGACTAAACAGCAAGGAAAATCTTATCCACAAGTCCTAGCAGCAAGAACAAGCAAAATCTACACCTTTTTTGAGACTATTGACAATTGAATTCTATAACCAGTTTCACTTTCCCTTCGCCAACTTATGTCACTATACTCGCAACAACTATTAAATTTTATGGCATTTATAGTTCCTCAGATTGGTTTGGCATTTTAATCTACAACCTAGAAAAATTCCCCTGTAAGGAATTCATAAACCCAAATTTCATACTTTTATGGTAGCGACATAAGAAGATGTTGTCTTCTCCATTCTCATAGTTATTTACGTTCATTACCCTCAATTTTACAGATAATTCATTATCAATTAGGTACCAAAGGCAACAGAGACGCTTCCCAAGACGAAGATTCACCTTATTTAGGGTGTACAAGTTTGCATAGCAATAATAAGTATAGTAAGAGAATGCAGGATTAAAAATATTGGTCCACTGGGCCGGTGTAGGCATATGCTTTGTTGGACGCCTCTCTGGCTTGCTTTCATCGTCCACTAAATCCAACCCTACAACCTGAAAAGCAAAAGAAGGAAACAAACAAAAAAATGCTAAATCTTCTGCACCCCAGTTTCACTACATCAAAGAACATCATATCGACCTTAATGGAAACAATACAAAGGACTCCAACATAAACAAATACAGTTCTATAATGAGAAAATCAACAGGAGGCCCCTCCCCAAGCCCGAATCTCCTTGATCGGCCAAAAAGAAAAAGAAAAAAAAGAGGAAGAACGAGATATACAATTGTGCTCAATTTTAGCAGCTGAAATCAATAATAACATTAGCTCCTACATAGTGTGTACTGAAGTGTTCATATTTTGTGTACGGAATTTAAAAATGAAAAAAAAAAAAAAACACTCCTGTTTCCATCCTTGAAATATCTCATTTATCTTCTTGGGAATAGACACACTTTGACGACTGACGAGGTAACCTTGCAGGTATGCTAAATCCTATAGATGAATTCACGATGTAAAAACAACAACAACAACAACAACAACAACATAGCCTCAGTCCCAAATTAACTGGGGTCGGCTACATGGATCAAACTTTTCCATTGTGCTCGATTAAGTGCAATTGATGGTGAGCTTTGCAAACCATTCAAATCTCTCTTAATTAATGCATCCCATGTTAACTTTGATTTGCCCCTACCTCGTCGAATTTCTACAGTTTCTATTGAGTCAAGTTTTCTAGTTGGCGCATTTGTAGGCCGTCTTTGCAGGCGACCAAACCATCGCAACCGCCCTTCCCTAATCTTTGTATCAATTGGTGCTACTCCTACTTGTCTTTGAATTTCTATATTTCTTATTCTATCTTTACGAGTTTTACCACACATCCACCTAAGCATCCTCATTTCTGCTACGTTCACTTTATGTAATTGTTGTTTTTTTTTTTTTTTTTTTTTTTTTTATGTAAAAACCTAATAAAAAAAATATATAATCGGTAGACTAGCATGCCTGACCCTTTCTAAAGTACCAAAAAAACAAAAAAACAAAAAACACAGATAGCAATTTCATTTTAGGCATCTCATCAGCCTCCAACATAAAAGAAAAAGAGTATTTAACATCGAATATTACAGCCGAGAAGCTGACTTTGCAATCTCTTGGTTAAAACACGCTATTAATTAGTTTCCAATGGTAGGCATATGTAGGAGTATAGATAAAGGGATGCACTAAAGAGGAAGAAGAGATACACATCAAACCTGCTTCAAGAAGACATGCAATTGAGGGTGTGAATCTGGATCAACAGTGACCTCAAAAAGAGGAAGAAATATATTATCAAGCATGTTCTGGAAAGATGTAACAATGCCCATCTCTTTGTAAACGTTGTAAAGCCGTGGAAGCTGAGAAACAAGCACAAGACATGATACTTACAAAATAATCAAATAGAGAGGAAGAGATAGGTAATCTCAGATTAGATATAGGATATTCAAAAAAGAAAAATCTATTTCATAAAATTAGTGCAATCCAAGATTAAATAAGAAGACGCCCGTGCAGAATGATGACAACATGGCATGGCTTGTCAAATGGACAAATTGTCCTGCTCGTTTGTAGGCCATACACCATGGTGGGCCAACGCACAGTCACACAAAACTAAGTGCCTTGCCTTACATTATCTTTCAAGTTGATAGCAATGCAATTTGGTCATTTGGTGTCATTTAAAACGAGAGATAATTACTTCATGATTGTTGACTCTACAGATAAAGAAACAACAATCCCTTTGAACAAAAAGAAAAGAAGTGACTCAGTGTTCTACATCTTAGAAAGTTCTTATTATTTTATATATAACATCTGCTTATCCAATCCATTATGCACTGTTTTGGACTTATAGCCACACATAAGATGGACCAATGCTTTGCCAGAATGCCATCAACATTTGCAATAATAACAAAGAATTTTTTGATTGGACATATTTACAAAGAATTGTGAATTGAACACAGCATGCCCAACTTTGAACGGTATCGCCCAAGGCAGAATATCAGGTAAGTGGTAATCAAAAGGTGTGAAATATCAAGTCATAATAAAATATGAAAAACAAAAGCTGCATATGGTTCATGACCTGGAAAACAAATTCTCAGGTTTACCAAGAACTAGAAGCCAAAAATAAAGGAAAATTGCCTCATTGCGAAAAATCCAAAAAATTGTTTTCCGACTCAACTCCAAGATAATAAACACAAAACCAAAAACCCACAGAAATATCTTTTCATCGTTTTCTGAGTTTTTCATAATTTTTGGCTGAAATCAATAGAAAATTTAAATTATTTTGGAATTGTAAATCAAATGCAGCCCAAATTATTTCCACCAGCGCAAGGATAGATTATTTCCACAATGATTTCAGAAATATCCCAGAAAAATACCTGAATTAACCAAACAACATTTTCACTGTATAACTCATGATTGACTATCCAACTTGCAAGTTGGTCCCACTCACTTTGCTTTCTACCATATATTGATATCCTGTACTCAGCCATCTGTAAATATACAGCACCTGTTAGTCATAAGTATACTGAGAAGTTTCAAACACATTGAAGCCATTTTTACAATGTTCAAAGGTTGTCTCTTTAACTTCTGGGATATACAATTGAAGAACAACAGCAAGAAGGGGGTTTCTAATATTACATAATATTGTATAATATAAAAAACCAAATGAGTATTTAAATAGTGGTCCTACATTTCAGGTTCACATCTTTCACTTTATCCATTGTTTGTACCTTCCTAAATCTTAAAATTCTAAACTCAAAAACCCAATAACTATATTCTTAATCCCTATTTTTGCAGTTTAGATACTAGCAACAGTCCCAAATTAATTGGGGTTGGCTACATGGATCAAACTCTTCCATTGTGTTCGATTAAGTGCAGTTTAGATAGCAATTAAACAAAAAAACCGCAACTGGCCATGGCCAGAAAATTGATTAAATAAAATTCAAAACAATTCTACATATATATATATATATATATATATGTAAATGACACAGTTGAGAATGATGTCATCAAGATGGGTAGCAGTAAGCACTTACAACAAAGGCTATTCATTCACGGGCTAGTTTTACCATTGGTGATGTATTGTGTATTCGATTACTCCCTTAAGAATTTGATGTATGGGTTTCCTTTTTTTATGTAAAAAGGGAGAGGTTCTTGGGTTCATCAATAGGTCACAGTTATTGATTTTTCTGCAATTTTCCTTGAGGTACGTGTGCAGTCTTTCAGTTGTATTTGTAAGAGAGGAACTACTGTTGAATACTTATAAAAAAAGAGGAACAACTGTTGCAATGAATGAGGACCACTGGTCCTCTAATAATCTTTTGTTTAATCTTTTCTATATGAATAAAACTGTTGTTTCCTATCAAAAAATTAAAAAAAAAACAATAATAATGATGTCACTCAAGGAGTCACAAATCACCTGGTATTTGCTTGATGCAAGATCAGAGAACACTTGCTTTGTAAGCTCGGCAAGGAAACGACCTGTCAAATAATATGGTACAAACTGAAAAACTTCCCAGGGATGCATACACTATTTACAGAAGTCAACTCGACAAAGCTTTTTCAATCATCAACGCCGCCATTGAATTAGGTAACAAGAAAAAGAAATCAAGAAACAACATCGTTCTATTAGCACATATATTAAAGCTAAGATACTAGAAGAAAAAATACATACCTAGTAAACAATCATTTAGAATATTTTGAGTTCATTAAATTTATTTCTCACTAGCACTGGCATAGAGTAAAGAGACATTCATGTTTTCTCTCTCTGTAAAGGGGCTTAACTTGCATGATTAAGAATTACAAAATATGTTCTCATCCACTCAATTTTCTACTTTTATCTTCTTGTCTAGAGCCACCATTGCAGCCAATGGCATCCACACTAACGTTGGCAGGAGCATCTCTAAACCATGAGAAGTTTATTACTTTGTTGAACCTTTTATCTTCAACAATGAGAGGCAAGTAGGTATCTCCCTGGCTAGCAACATAAAATTTCGTACTTTTTTTTTAGTTGTTGATCATGCTCATCGGTAGCTACACCTATGTAGAACATTACATGGTGCTACATAGCCGGTCCCAAGTCCAAATAAAGGAGAACTTTGAAGCCCATTTTACATACCGGAAAATGAGGGAAGGAGGTCCCAAGCCCATTTTCCATACCTGAAAAACTGGGGAGGGATGCGATAGGTTGACTGCCAACGTAAAACTTTTGTCACTCTTCATGAAAAGGAATATGGATCAAACTTTTGTATCATGCTCATCAATGAGCTATTCCTCCTTAAGGCCCTTTAATCTATCACTTCCCAAAATAGAATGTTATTAAGTTTGGTCAGGTCATAGATATTGTTTATCTCGCAGAGAACAAAATAAATTAAGCTTATTTCCTAATAGCTTCAACAATAGTTAGGCTATCATATAACGAAGTGTTCTTCATTGTACTTGACAATTTAACATACAGAACGGTTGTTGAATCATGATAGATTCATAGATAAGATCGGAAAATCACATAATGCCCAGAAAAAACAAATCATGAATCATAAGAGTCAATCTCAGACCTGTACTTACATAGCAATATAAAAACATTCAAGAAAGTCAAAATATTTGCATATAAATGGATAAATATGAGATTTTCTTAGAAATTCACTACTAGAAACAGTAATAGGTGCTAACGGAACCTAATTAAAGACAACTTGGAAGATCTATCTGAATAGTAAAAGGTGGCCAAGCAGGTTGTCCAGTGTTGGTTAAAAAGCAAAAAAAAAAAATTTCTTTTTATTGGGAAGAAAAAATGTTATGCGATCTATCTGGCATACCTTGGATAAGATTATCTTGCTTAAGGAAGATCTCCCTGAGCCTACTTTGTCCACAAGGATTGTATTTGAGATTGAACTTATCAAAACGATGAAATGTACTCTTGTCTGCATGAACATCTAGCAGATCTACATTAAGGTCATACCTATACAAAAGAAAACAAGAAATTTATATTCCAACATAACTTAAGTGTAAGATGCATCACGAGATATAAATGATTTCACCATACCCTGTTAAATCCAAACTCTCAAAAACTTCTTTCATAGTAAGATATGTCCCATCTCGAAATATTACAACCTGAATTCAAGAAAGCTCAAACATGAAGCTCCAATAATAACAGGTGAGCTAGTCAACACAAGAGTTGAGTGGAGAATACAGAAGTATTAAACAAAATAGTAATCAACTTCTATAATATGGATGATTTTTTTTCAAATCCGAGGATTAGAGTGGAACCATCAAAACCAAATTCTAGTAAGATCAGGAAAACCTAAAATTACCTCATCAGGTTCTTTTCTCAACTTTGACTTTATAAACCTCAATAGATGTTTCTGATTCATGCAAGCTGAATGATGAACATGTGTATCAACCTTCCTAACATTGTAAAAATCTCGATGTGGAGCACTTTTTTGAGCAAGGAATTCTTTGTCCGCATTAAGCATCAAATGAAGGTTGAATTTCTGACAGAAAGACAAATGAGTTTCTGAGAGAAGAATAATACTAAATACCATGAAAATTAGAGTTTTCTTCACAAAGATCAGTGAAGTTATTTTTTTCCAAATTTAAAGCATTCGATTATTTACTTGCTCAAGAAGAAGCAAACGATGATGACACAATGTCCTAATGTTTCCCGCAGCAATGACTCGAAGGATATAATGGAGATCAGTGAAAAATGTAGTCGCATCTGCTACAGGAAATAGCTTTTCTGTTGCTGTGACAAAAAGAGTAGATAAAGCATCAACTTTCCAGAAAAATGAACCGGAAGGAACCACAGTGTATTACTAGCTTAAGACACATGAAATTGGTGAGGTGGCATCTTACAGTTCTTATTTGCATAAACATGAACAACTCCATCTTCCACCTGAAAGAAATGCTGCGAAAGAGAACAGACATGTTAACCACTTTTGAAAAATCAAGAAAGGCAATCTTTCAGGATCATACAACTGAAGCCAGTGAATTGATTCAGCCAAGTAACCTAAAAACCGATTTCATAAAGCAACAAATTGTAAAAGAACCTATATAGTCACAAATAAACATCAGACAGCACAACATAAGGAATCAAGAATATGAAGAACTCACATCAGTTTTCCCTTCAGAAGAGTATGAAAATGGATCTGGATTAGGCTTTGGCGTGCTAGGATCATTTATAACTTCTCTCTCCCAAGGAGCAACCTCTTCTCTGAAAATGTATTTTTCTCGCAACTGAAGACATCCTTGAAGAGCCTGATAAACCTCCATTTCGTCCAGAGATGGTACCTCTATCAATGATTTCAGATACAATCAGAGAAATTCACATTGTCCCAACACATGTACAAAAAATTGGAACTAAACATAGAAGTATCCAATATCATGGTCAAAAGACTCAAAACATATAAGAAAATATTGGAAACGAATGTCCAATGGAAGTACAAAATCTACAGGTGATGAAATGCTATGTGGTTTAAGCCAATTAGTTAGGATAACAGGTATTCCACTACACTCTTGAAACAATTTCAGCAAATAACATAAGGAAGAGAATCCTAAACTTGCAATTAAGAAGTGGTAGATGACTCATAGATGATTTGGAACACCATACGAAGACATAGTTGTTAGGTTGTTCTTGTAAAGCCCATTCTATCATTTCTTGCAAGTTGTCATTTTCCTTTCCAGAGCCACTTTTCAACATCCTCACTCATCAATCTATTTCAGCTTTTACGGAATTCATATATATACAAGCACGTGCATAAATTCGTCAAGCAAAGTAGAAAAGGAAACTTATATTTTTAACCTTAATAAATCATTCGAATTGCTCACAAACTAGAGTTGAAAAAGCTTACTTAAAATACAACAACATGACAAAAAAAAATTGAATTAGTCGAGATAACTTAGGAATAGGATATCCTAAAAACATTAGAGTTGAAACTAATATGGATAAATTGATTTAATTAGGAGAAAAACTAAAGGAATGCCCATGTATGATGTAACTACCACACATAACGAAAAGTAGAAACAGAGGATGGTATTAACTGATATCAAATACAAAACGACATAACATGACAAATTGGGTCAAAATATAAATTCATATCATCTGTATTTACTGAGAATTTCAAATGGACTGAAATGTACACCAAGGAAAGAGTTTTATTTCAGATTTCTCTTACCATGTGGGTTGATTTTAAGTCTAACAAAAGTTTCATGCTCTGGTTCCTTTCTGAGGATATCGGCCGCCAAAGGGTCTGGCTGAACACCGTGAAGGTCACCAGAGACACTGTGAGATTTAATCATGCCAGCGGCAGGAACTGGATTTTGCTCTGCATTGACATTAGTATGTTCTGGCAAATTCCGTAATAGGTTGTCGCACTCTGTTCCCTGCACATGAAACATTTTTTATTTCAAAATAGAAGATGAAACATGAATGCTTATATAACTATGCAAAGAGATACCAACCACATTTCCATTAGCAAGCATATAGCTAGTGTCTAATTTAGTACTGTCAGTCAAAGTATCGTCTTCATCGGATCCTTCCACACTTTCAAAGGCACTAGCACTAGCAACAGGAGATTTGGGAGATATAGGTCTGCCAATATGTCCAGATCGCTTGGCAGGCGCAATCCGACCAACAGATTGTCCTGAAACAGAAAGATTTCAACCTTGACATTTATGTTTAATATATGAATAAGCCCAAATAACTGAATAAGCATCTCGAAGAACCCTTACAGGACCACAGAAGGTCATTTTGCACAAGTTCCATAGCTTGGAACAAAACTCATTACAAAAACAAAACTGAATAAAATAAAAATGCTGGGAATTTTAAGAGTAAGAAAATTCAAGACAGATACAGGGAGAAATCTCAGAGAGCCGGAGGAGGTTGGAGTAGATTCGACCTACACTTCTGGGGACATTTGAAAAGATCGTACAATAAGGGCTGTTTACAAATATGAAAGCCACAAACTTGAAGTGGCTGCTTTCATCTAACTAATTGAAGAGGAAAATCAAAGCATTATTTGATGCTCAGTCCAAAAATCCTAAACTGTTCAATGGCCATAAGGAATAAACCCTGCATTGTTGTTTGATGAGATGAGTATGCGGTTTACGTCGAATATAACGCACTTCACTTCATTGCTGTATGGGTGGTGCAAGGAAGGGAAGTTGATGGAGGCTAAGTATGTGTTGGTGCAGATGAGGGAGGCGGGTTTCGAGCCGGATATCGTTGTGTACAACAATTTGCTTAGTGGGTATGCTCTAGCAGGAAAAATGCAGGATGCATTTGATCTGTTAGGAGATATGAGGAGGAATGGGTGCAACCCGAATGCGGCGTCGTGTATGATATTGATTCAGGTGTTATGTGGTGGTTGAGAAACTTGAGGAGGCAATGAGTGTTTGTGGAGATGGAGAGAAGCGAGTGTGTTCCCGATGCAGTGACGTATACCACGCTGATAAGCGGGTTTTGCAAGCGGGGGAAGACCGATAGAGGGTATGAGCTTCTCGACGTTATGATTCAGAAGGGTTGTGCTCCTACCCGTTTGACTTACTTTCACTTCTTAGTCGCTCATGAGAGGAAAGAAGAGTTGGAGGAGTGCCTGGAACTTGTGCAGGAGATGCGGAAGATCGGTTGCGCTCCTGATCTCGGTATATATAATGTGGTTATCCATCTTGCGTGCAAGTTGGGAGAAGTTAGTGAAGCTGTGAATTCATGGAATGCTATGGAAGCCGGTGGACTAAATCCGGAGGTCGAAACATTTGTCATTATGGTTAATGGATTGGTTGGACAAGGTTGTTTGGTTGAGGCTTGTAAATACTTCAAAGAAATGGTTGGAAGAGAACTTATTTCCACTCCCCAGTATGGAGTTTTGAAAGAACTATTGAATTCATTATTGAGAGGGGATCATTAGCAATGATGTGATATTTAACTTCCTGATATCACTCGTCAATGTCATTCCATTAATCTAGAAGAAAGTCCATTCTCCACACAAATTACTAAGAAGATCAGCGAAATAAAAAAAAAAGCATCGTTTGAGAGGACTATGGGTTGAAAAATAAGAATCCAATAAAACAGCCAGTAATTAACACAATATTCAATTATCAATTGGGCATTATCCATTTGACGCGCTGAAAGAAGCGTCCAATCGCGCAGGAGAACACAAGAAAACAAGCAGAAATCATTTTAACAGATTCAAGACAGATAAAAATTTTGTTTATGTAGTGACTATTTTAAATTGATTAGTGTACAACTAAATTTCGCTGGCAAGGAACTTTAAGCTTATAAGGACAACAATTCAAATCCTAACCGCGGTATGTACTTACCCCATAATTTTTCAATGTTTAGACTTTTCAACCCCACTATCCATTGATCACTCTTGTTCTAATACTGACGAGAACAACAGAATCTAAATGGTTCAAATTCAATACATCCTTCATCAGTTGATTCTGTTAAGATTGATTCGAGATTATATTTTTATTTCATCACATTACTAATTAGGACAAAACATTTCTTTTGTTCATCACAGTTCATCCAATCATCATTTTTAGGGAAAACTACACAACATTCAAATCTATTGACCTACAACAAGTGAAATCTACTTCAATTGAAGTTCGGATACCTTCGCGAAGCGTCTGCAACCGCGGCAGCCCCGCCGGAATCGGAAAGTTCCGGTCATCTCCCGCAGCATCCCCCACCGTCGCTGTGGCCGCCATCGCCACCACATCAGGCGCCGACGCGGACGCGGAGGCCCTCCGGTGGCGGCGGCCGTGGTTCCGCTTCTTCTCCGCAGACCTCCTGAAATGGTACTGCGGCGAATCGCCGGCTCTAACACTGTCGGCCTCCTCTCCTCCGTCGTGTCCCTCTCTCTGGCGCTCCACCGCCTTGGCGAACTCCAGGAGCTCTCTTAGGGTTTTGCGGTGGACGTAGTAGGCGGAGACGGCGACGAAGGAGGCGCCGACGAGCGCCGCCATGGCGAGGTGGAGAGTGTAGGAGTCCATCAATGGAGGCCTTCCTCGAGAGATGTGAAATGAGAATCTCCAGAGAGAGAGAGAGAGAGAGTGTGTGTGCGCGCGCGCGCGTGTTGAGTAGTTGAGCAGGGTTTGTGGTGGAATTTATAGGGACGAGGAGGAGGGGGAGGAGGAGGAGCACATATTCCGATACTCTCCCTCTCTCTGTGCTCTACAGTGTTTACCTCTGTTAGTAGTGGTGGGAAAGGCATTGCCGCATTGGCGCTCTAACTATTAACTCTGGATTTGCTACTCCTGGGTGTTGGATTGCATGCTGCAAGTCCTTTTGCATTGAGGCCAACCAGTGCTGGATGTCTTGATTTCTTACATTACTTTTTTATTATTATTATTATTTTGGGTCCGACATGCACTTTTCGGTGGAAGTGTAATACACATCGGATGTGCATCGGGATGCATGTGTATATCTCAATGTGAAAAGAGTGTGTTTGTGACACGTGTTTTTTATTTTTATTTTATTTCTATTGTAATAGGTACCAACTGTGTTGATTAGTCCACGCTTATGAATCATCGAGTCTCTTACCGTCGAGTTGTTCTATTTATAGGTTTATTGAGTCCCTTACACTTTACCTGCAAAAATATTTATCTATGAAAAGTCTCTTGCACTCTACCTACAAAAAATTTGTTTCGAAAAGTTAGAAGATCTTAATCTATAATTTTGATGACGTACAAGTGAACATTTGTGAGATGCTAACCATCAGACCAAGTGAGGCAGTGATTAAAGATAAGCTTTCTTTTTTTAATAATCTATGGTGGTCAGGATTATTCGACCCTGATTATTCCACGAGAAGCACTTTGCAAGAGAGAATCTCTAAAAATTTAGAGATCGAATTTCTAATTTTAAAGAGACTCAAATGAAATATTATATACCAACTATTACACCAATGTGATGGTTGCTTTTTTATTTTTTACAGAGATGTATTCAATTGAAATTTTAGTAGATTTTTGGTTACTTTTACAAGTGAATTACTTTTTAAAGTTTGTAAATTTTTGTAGACTTTTAAATACTTTGATAAATTTTTATGTCGACAAATTTGCAATTAGGAGACAAAGTGGATTGACTGTGCATTTATGGCCTGTTTGGTTCACATTTTAGTGAATCCTAACACATGGGATTAATTAGCGATGGGACTAACACATGGGTTTAGATAGTTTAGTCTCATTTGTGTATCTTGTTTGGTTGGGAGTATTAAGGTTGGGATTAAATGAGGTTGTACATGTACATTTACCAAAATACCCTTAGATAAATAACACCAAAAATCCCCCCATTTCACACATTTCTCATCTCCTCAAATGAAGACCGCTGCTTGTCTCTCTCCCGATTGTCTCACACTCTCATCTCTCTCAATCATATCTCTCTCGTGTCTGTGGTCTCTTGTCTCTCTCGCTCGTTTGGACTGGAGAACGAAAAAGAGCAAAACCGAGACTGTTAGGGGTACATCGATCAAAGGTGAGCATCGAATTTCAATTTGATTTTGTATTAAAATGGTATGGGGATTGTGAAATCGAAAATAAGAAAGAGGGAGAGTTGATTAACAACACGAACAACAATCAAACAGTTTAAAAAAAAATAGAAGCGAGAAGCTGCAACGCCATGCCATTAATGGCGAGAGGAGGAAGGAGAAGAGAAAACAGAGAAAAAGAGGGAGGTGAGCGTTAGGTAGAAGAAAAACAAAATGAAGGGAGGCGAGGTAGGGGCAAGGAAGAAGATGAAGAGAGAAGAGATCGAGGGAATTGTGATTTGGTGGTGTGTTAATGTGAGGGGTAAAGTGGTAATCTCCTCTTTCACTTACAATGGATTAGCTAATCCCACCAAAAATGGTGGTATTGTTTAATCCACTACCATGCCTCTTAACTAATCCGCCGCCCAGCTTAATCCTCCAAGTAAACAGCGGATTAACTAGTCCAGTGTAGCTAATCTGGGCTAATCCCACGAACCAAACAGGCCATTAGGGTGTGAGAGACTAATGAATAAGCCTAATTTTTAAGAGTAGATAATTTTGCCTTTACCGACAATTCCATTCGAAAGGGACGATTTACTTCTCTTAACTATTTCATCTTTACTGCATAGTGCCATGGAATAGTCAATAGTGCATATTTCCACGCATTTCGCGTATTTTATTTTTATTTTTTCACGTATTTCATTTGTGAGTTTCAGAAAGGCCTCCATGAAGTAGCCTAAATTTTTGTAGCTACTTATTAGCAAACATAAGATTTGTTACCAAAAAGCAAAGGAAAGCAAACACATTAAATAATGCAGAAACTTTACTTAAAAAAAATATAATTTTTTTAAAAAAAGTATAAACTTATTGACGCGTTTTAATAACCTTCATTACTTTAAGTTTAACATTTATCATCGTGACAACTATACAAATAAACGTTGAATATGCTTGCTCCAATAAAATATAATTAGTGGAGAGGCTACAAATATGACTTTAGTACTCTGATTGAGGCAGAGGTTATGGGTATAAAGAGGAGAATATAATTAGTGGAGAGGCTACAAATATGACTTTAGTACTCTGATTGAGGCAGAGGTTATGGATATAAAGAGGGCCGGTTGAGGAGATACACAATGATAAAAAATAAATAAAGAAAATAACTATGAAACATACTATATGCAAAGTTTTTTTTGACTAAACATGGTATATGCAAAGTTGTCGCAAAGCATTGTTATTTATTCTTTCTTTCTTTTTTTGCGACACTTGAACATCAGACGTGATGGTTGGAATCCAATTTATTTATTTATTTGGATAAAAACATATTTATCACTATCATATATAGTGCTACTATATATAGCACCAACGTTTTTAGGGAAATCATGTGTACATGTGAGGCATTGTTTATTGTGCAATATTATATAGACACAGAGCATAAATAGGGATAAACTGATTAAAGATGGACAAAAAGAGTATAAACGAAAAGGCACAATGGTATTAGATCCAAGAATGTTATATGCCCATATAATAATATTGGCTTAGTAGTGGGATCTCTTTTTTTCTCATTGTTATTGTTGTAACAGTATTGGATGCCTCTCATGCAGGCTAGGAATATCAACATTCTTTATTCTATTCTTTTTGGCACCACCAAATTTCAAATTGCATGATTTAAGTATGATGAGGCAAAAGTATAAACTATTGAATAATTTTAACTAAAAGTATTGATTAGCGAGTAATTTAAACTTAAACCAGATAAGCTGATATGTAAAGGCGCATTACTAAACAGAAATTACAAGTTTTAATTTATATAAAGATAATGTTAAGGTGACCCGTTGTCTCTGTTAGTCAATATCAATACTTTGTTCAACTTAACCATTTTTGTGCGTACTCCCTTGTTTATTGTCCGTACTAGAGAGATGTTCTTTTGAATAATTAAGATTAATGTACTTTAAACAATAAGTTGTTTGGTCATTTTTTTTATCGAGCCATTAATTATTGATGAAAATTTTAATTTACTTAAAAAAAAGTAAATAATATGTTCACCATGACTTCATTTCATTTTTTAGGCCACATGCGTTATTAAGCATCAAATTGCGATCGAAAGGGACGTGGAATTTTAAGTCTCGCGTAATATAAGGTCCTCAAAAAAAAAGTCTTGCATGATACAAGGTGTATACATTAGAGACAGTACAACAATTTGATAAGAAAACCAAGCGAGTACCGATATGATTCAAGTGCGTAAGAGGTTAGGGATTGAATCGTAGTGGGGGCAAGTTGATTTTTTTAGTATGATTTTTTTTAACAAAAAATCTGATAAGAAATGATTTTTTTAGAAGTAAAAAGAAAACTTACCCCTATTTGGAATTGAACCCAAGCCTCCAACCAACGTATTTACTACTGAACCATAAGACTATCCATCTGGTTGGTACCAATCGATATCTTGGACTCGGACCCCTTATATTGTATATTTAATACATCGATGTCTCCCTTTTTCTTTTCAAGAGTATATATATTCTAAAATTTAAACTCTATAGTGTTAATTGGTATGCATTTGAAATTCGGTTAGGTTGCCACAACGGTAAAGTCGAAGGCGGGGTTGTGTGAGTTAAGCGCACAACCTCGGTTTCGATTCTCTTGTATGAAAAGTTCACTCGAGCCACTGAGATTCGCCATGGCCGATTATACCAAGGCCTCATGAGAATAGTCAGGCTCGTCTGGACACCCATAAATATATAAAAATAGTATGCATTTGAGGGGAGGGAACTACTTAGTTTTGATGCAAGTGTCCATGTGAAGATTGTCACATTATTTAGCGCGATAGACTTATGAGCGAGTTTTGATGGGGTGCTAGTACGAAGATATCGGTACACTGACAATCAATGCTGCTAACAATGAAAAGACGACAAACCAACTCGATGGTGCAAAAGTTTTAATTCTAAGGGTCTTGCTGTGATGCACTATGTGATGACCCCTTCTCAAAATAAGGGCACCGCCCGGCCTAATCCCTAATTAAGCCCTAATCTCTCATATACCTCGGCCACCGTGCCTCGATAGTGACACGCATCTCGTGCTGCGGATCCCACGTCACGGGTCATTTAGTCATGACAAACGAATTAAATGTGTATTAATTATTTGGGCCGTGACACACTATCTATTAAATGTAATAAACTCACCCAAAAAATTGAGATTTGGAGAGGTCGTGGCCTCCTACTCCTGCCGAAGTTTAAAAAAAAAATAAAAAAATTTACATCTAGATATGTATGCACGCATCTCGATGACTGCGCTACTAACAATGAAGTGTAAAGTTGAATTGTCGCTCCACCCTATCCTCCACTCTCTCAGCTCCGGAGCTCTTCAATGGCGACCATATTAACGACCATCTCCTCGACTGGACTATCCAACAAACCCTCACTCGCCCGTCGCTCCACCTCTTCGATTCTCACTCCAGTCACACTCTCCATCGCCCAATCAAGTGAGTTTTCATTCAAAATTCTACTTCTCGATGTACGTTTCATTCACGCATTTCGTTAAACGCTCGGTGCGCTCACGCGAATTTTCACTGACCAGGGCGGAGACTCGCAGTCAGGGCTGCGGAGACTGATACCGACAAAGGTCTGGGCTTGATTTGTGAACAATTTGAGTGGTTTTTGTGTTTTTTGTTGAGATTGTGATTTGGGGGTTTTGGTTTTGCAGTTGAAATTAAGGTGCCGGAGAAGGCGCCGAGCGGTAATGGCGGTAATGGAGGGTCGAGTATTAACCAGTTGCTTGGGATAAAGGGCGCGGCGCAGGAGACGGTGGGCATTTAGTTTTTTGTGTTGTTTTTGGGGATTTGTTGGTTGAGTTAGAGATTATTGTTTAGTGTGGTTGGTAATTTGATTGGTTGGCGATGAATCCGTAACGAAAGAGAGTAAAGAAAATGAAAGGAAAGTTGGCAATGTAGGCATTCATGTTCTAAGTTAGGCTGATGTTAGTGCTTCTAGGTACTGATTGATTCGTTTCCGCGTTAAATTTCTGTTTCGCGAAGAATTTTTTAGTGTATTTGCAGTTGTGAATTCCGTCTAATCGCTCCCAAGGGGGTCGGTGGAGTGACTATGAACAGGGTTCTAGTACTTTGACTAACACAGAGGTGATGGGTTCGATTCGCAGTAACTGCACCATTTTACTCATACCTCTGGGTTAGTGGTAGGGGCGCCTTCCTAACTCCAGTAGGATTAGTCGGGCCTTAATCGGGAGGGGCTGAGGCGGTCCGGACAGCCAACACGGTCATTAAAAAAATTCCGTCTATTTAGATGTCATGTTGGCAGATTAGACTTGTAATTATCTTTATTGATGGAGTTGCATTGTTCTGAGCTTGTTAGAACTTGTACTTATTTGGGGCAATTTTGAATGTATTCTTTTGCTCAGTAATTGGAGAGTTAAAATTGCATTCGTTTGATTAAGTTCATTTTCTTAATTATAATTCAATTGACATTCGAGATTAAATTTGTTTACTGTGTCATTGCAGAACAAGTGGAAGATTCGTCTTCAATTGATGAAGCCCGTCACTTGGCCTCCTTTGATTTGGGGTGTTGTTTGTGGTGCTGCAGCTTCCGGTATTCCTTTTCCTCAAGTCATGCAATTTTATGCATGTTTTATCTTGCACTGTGGTCACGGAGCTTCTGTATAAATCATATTTAATGAAATCAATGTATTGGCTGTGTCTCGGGTGGTTAGATTATAAATTGGCCTTATAATTATAGATTTTGGTTAGAGGCCCAGTAACGAATATCAATTTATTCGAATTTCTTTTTTGCACGCAACCTCATCCACATGTCGAGAGGTAGGAGCGATAAAAAGAAGATATTAGTTCCAAACATGCAAATGGGGGAAAGCAAATGCTAATAGGGTGGAATCAAGACTTCTTACGTCCTACTTCAAAAGAAAAGGACCCCTTATGAGTTATGACCAATGCTGTAATGACATGTGATAACTGTGTGATCTGAAGGCTATAACTTTCTAGTCATTGAGTATACTATGTTTGGCTCTGATGGTTAATTTGGTTGGAAATTGCATACACGTGCCATTATACGACTAGAATTGCTTATTAACTAACATTAAACAATGAGAACTTGGTTGATCTGAGCTTGTTTACCTCCATTTTCTTGCTTGGAGTCCTCTCAGAGCAATGAAACTTGTTGATATTGCAGGTAACTTTCACTGGAGTGTTGAAGATGTTGCTAAATCAATTTGCTGTATGATATTGTCTGGCCCATTGCTCACAGGCTATACACAGGTACCTTTCTGCACGTAGTAAATTCGTTGGTCAGTTTGCCGAGATAGCCTGGTTCATTGGCAGTTTCTTCTTGCTCAATGGATACAAATTTTCTTTTTGCATCTGTAGACAATTAATGATTGGTACGATCGAGAGATTGATGCAATCAATGAACCTTATCGCCCGATTCCCTCAGGAGCAATATCAGAGAATGAGGTTTGTATTCAACAAAGTATTTAGAGTTTGACGTGGGTGTATTCCAACAAGAAAAAATGTTGCATTTCATTGTTTCGAAGCTTGAAAATTTGAACATTAGTGTGTAAATACTCAATTTGCACAAAAAATGTGAAATAGCATCTGCAACAAAATTATTTGTGATGAAGTTGACCTCCCTCTCTTTATTTCTTTTCCCTTTTTTTCCAGGTGATTACCCAGATATGGGTGTTACTCTTGGGAGGCCTTGGCTTGGCTGGTTTACTGGATGTGTGGGTAGGTTTCTTGGAGTGGTGCCTTCTCCTAAAATTGTTTGAACAACAAATAATGGTTCCTAAGTCATCTTTCTTTTTAGGCAGGTCATAAGACTCCTGTAATTTTTTATCTCGCTCTAGGTGGATCCTTTCTGTCATACATATATTCTGCTCCTCCTTTGAAGGTTAATTTCTCATACACACGCCAATAAATTTTCATTTCACTAATGGAGTAAGAAGTAAAGCTACTTGATCCTTATTTGCTTTTTATGCCTTGCAGCTTAAACAAAATGGATGGATAGGGAACTTTGCTCTAGGAGCAAGCTATATCAGTTTGCCATGGTGTAGTATCTGTTCTTGTTTTGCTTTCTTAAACAGTAGATACATATTTTCATGAAAAGGACATGATTGTTGCATAAATTAAATCAGTTCTTATATTTTTTTAGTAAATTTAATATATATATATATATATCCATGTATTTATGCGTGTAAATTGGCAGATGGGTGGCTGGATATCATTTAGTTGATGTCTTGCTGTACATTTTGTAGTTTTGCTGGTTCGATTGTTGTAACTGGCCGGTCCAATTTACGTGCAAGTGTAGAAACTGCAACTTTGCTCTATCTGATGATGGAGACTTCTGAATACTCTGTTTTTCATTATTTAGAAAAAAGATTAACCATTTTCGTCGAGTGTTTCCTGCTAATAAAATGTAGAATCCCATCTTACATGCAACTATTGGCAGGTGGGCAGGCCAAGCTTTATTTGGGACTCTTACGCTTGATGTAGTTGTACTTACACTCTTGTATAGCATAGCTGGGGTAAGCTCTTAGCAGTGACACATTTTGACTTATAGTATTAGTTGCATATAAACCAGTGAATGATTAAGTAATTTGACTCTACACCTTTCAGCTCGGTATAGCCATTATTAACGACTTCAAAAGTATTGAAGGAGACAGGGCAATGGGCCTGCAGGTTTTTTTCCCTCTATTTCTTCCGTTCTTTCTTTTTTCCGTTTGTTTTAACGCAACTGAATATACTCTCTAATCCCGTTCCCTTATTGAATCTCTCGCTTTATTTTGAGCAGTCACTTCCGGTGGCTTTTGGTATTGATACTGCCAAATGGATATGTGTCGGTGCCATTGATATAACTCAGCTTTCTGTTGCTGGTAAGTTACTTAAGTTTATCAATTTGATTTTCCTATTACTATTGGGTCATCCTCAGCTTTCTTATTGTTGTTAATTCTCTCTGACTAAAAAGTCTTTCAAGAAAACTCGAGAAAGGTACAAAAACTTTGACAAGTTTGCATGTTAGATGGATCACATATTTGCTTAATCGCTTCGTAGTTACTCCCCAGGTAAAATAAAAAACTCTCTTTTATATGAATCGGTGGTTCTTGCAGGTTATCTTCTAAGTTCTGGTAAACCATACTTTGCATTGGCCCTACTTGGTTTGATAATTCCACAAGTTATCTTTCAGGTAAATTACTTGTAATATTTAGATTACTTGAAGATGGTTGTTGGTCATGATTATTCCATTGGGAAGTCCATCCGATTCCTTTTATCCCCATTTTTTTCATGATTGCTTGTGATATACATTTCAATCCTTTTACTCACTCATATTTTCCAGTAAAGGCTTCCATTACTTTTGATAGTCAGTTCTCAGGCCAATTGCTAGGTTGTCTTCAAGTAGTCTCAGTTAGCGCTTGCAGTATCTCTAACATGTTACATGAACACATTGTGGTTGCTTTAACTTTCTCATTGTGGCTTCTATGTATCTTTTTTTTTTTTTTTTTTTTTTACAGTTCCAGTACTTTTTGAAGGACCCAATCAAGTATGATGTCAAATATCAGGTAATTCTTGCTTTCTTCAATTTAATGCACGAGAAATGCCTAGATTACGACCTATGTTAGATTATCTCTAAGCGCTATTCAATGAGCAAGTATTTCGTGAAGACACTGCAAGTCGGTGCATGTTTCTTTGCATGGATGACTGGATGGGGTAGTCTTTGCACAATTTCAAAACCATAACCATTCCCACCAAACCCGAACTCGAGATGGACAATTATGTATCTATACTACGTATAATACCGACTATAAACATTTTTTCCGTGATATGATACAAACCATTCTAATTGTGGACTTGATGATTCTTCTCACAGGCTAGTGCACAACCTTTTCTAGTGCTGGGTATATTGGTGACAGCTTTAGCAACCAGTCACTGATTGCGCGCAGCATGTCCGATGTAGAGTTCTAAGTCTCGGAAGGACTTGCAACCGAATTCTCTTAGTCTAGAGAGCCAGAGGTATAGTAGATGTGAAGGTATTAATTGCCACTGATTTTGTAGAGCACTATGTACAGATTACTGAATATTTGTTCCGGAAAATCACACGAGTTCATCTTATAGCATGGATCTCTTTTGCCAACTCTAACACGGACTTTGCATTCTGGAAGAGCAACCGCTGTTGGAGTGTAAGGTATGAGAGTTAGCTTTATCTTAACATGGCCTTAGGTAATGTTAAAAGTATGCATTTTAGTCCAGACCCTTTATTCTCAAAAACATGCATTTTAGTCCCTTCGTTATACTTCTGTGACATTCTGATATCAATAAGAATAGGCAATGTTTTTAGTCCATTAAAGGGACTAAAATACGTATTTTTGAACACAGTCCTAGGTCAAGGTGCCCTTTAAGACAAACATTATGGAACATGCACAAAATGGCTCTTTTTGTAGCATTGTCATTGAGGATGATGTACATGAAAGCATTTCAATCTTACAAATTGAACTGGATCATGATCATATGTGTATATAAAGTTAAACATTAAAAAGCTGAAATATTTGAGGCCAAGTTCTACATTATGCAAGCAAACCTGACTTTGCTATATGCTTATGTACATTAACATACTAAATATAGCAAGGATGCAAACTAAGTGAAGTGGCTATGTGTGGATTCACGGACTATTGCCACTTCCAGCTCTTTCAGTTTCTTTGTTTACTTCAGAAGCTCCAACCTTTCGCCCAACCTCCAAGTAGTCTACACCCCTCTGTGGCCCCTTCCTTGACTGCCCTCCTGCCACCGGTCCTCCCATGTTCACTAGGTTCACTGCATGCATGCACACCCAATAAATGAGTCTTGCTGCAAACTACTCAATACATCCATACAATGCATGGTCAAATCAAGTTTTAAGACAACTTGGGGTGATTTTGTTTTTTTTTTTTTTATAGCTAAGGGTACCTGAGCCATTGCCATTAACACTAGATTGATGGTGGATCTGACTAAGCCTTCGAAGGCCCTTAGTTACCCCCTACAAAAGAAATCGGAGGGAGAAAAGAATGCGTAAGTTTATATGTCTTGATCAGCGTGTTAGAGAAGGAACTTACACTCGACCAACGCCTTATATATAAGAAATTATAAGAAATTCTAGGCGGGGGAGGGAGTTGAAAGGGGTAGATACTAGAGTAGACCAACTATTTAAATCTCCTTGAGGTTACAAATTCGAATCTATTAATTTTTCGAGAATGTGGGCCTCGCATTACATGAGTGTCACATGAAGTGTCATTTGAAGTATTATTCTAGCATGAGATGTTAGGATGCTAGGTGGAAGTGTAACGACCTAATCCTCTTAGTTTTGCCTTTGCGCAATTATTGGTAAGATGTAGCTATATAAATAGCTATTGTATGAATCAAACTCTTCAACTCTGCTTAGATTTAATGCATTTAAATGACTTAACTAGCTAGAAAGTAGAAACTTAGTAAAGAAACAGCGGTGAAGGTGGGGGAACCTTGAGCGATGTTCTCCTCAGCAATTGCAGGCTTGCCGCCAGTCTCACTGCGTGTAGGATTAGAGTCTACATCTGCCTTTGCCTTATGTTGTCCTGACGAAGCCATCTTCCACCACATTTTTAGTAAACTAGATATGTTTAGTGTGAGTGCATTTATATATGTGTTTGTACATAGCGGTGCAGTGCTTGAATTGTTGCCACGTAGTTGGAGATGTGATTCAAGTTGAAACGTCACGTACGATCGTACTATCTCGCCTTGATATTTTAGTGTATACTCTCATCAATTTGAACCCCCACTCATACGGCCTTCGTGACGACAACCAAACCTCAATACCTACTTTTTTCTGTGTTCAAACTCTTTCTAGCCTTAGTTTAATTCAGTTTAATTCGACTCAACTTTTGCTTAACTTTTGCTTGTAGTTGATAACCCACTCATAGTGTCCAAAGCTGAGATTGAGTAGATGCATTCTTAAATGTGGTGTAGTGTGCGGACCACATTGGTATTTAATCCCACCTGAATAATGTTAGTGGGTAATATACATGCATCCAATTGCTTCATAGTGGTTTTAGTATTCTGCTTTCCCATTTCACCACCATGGCACCATGAATTCAGGCATTCAGCCTAGCTCATTCAATGAAATGGTGGACAGGTTCCTCTCCCAATAATTTTGTTCCCTAATTAATGTATTATATGTCCGGTTAATTAATTACTATAGTAGTGCGAAGCCATATATAGAAGGAAAAAAAAAAAAATCACCTCTAACATGACTTGGCTTTCTAAGCCAGCCAAAGTTGAACTTTGAATTAAGTAAGAAGCATATATATATATATATAGCACTACATATAATTAACAAGCTTAATTACTCTTCTAATTAAACACATACTTGGACTTATATAGCTACTAGACACTGTATATACATACATGCATTGTTGATGACGATCATATATATATATATATATGATGAGCTACGTAGTGTGGGATCTACTGACTCTTGGTCTTGTACTTGGACTCATCAATGTCTATGCCTTCCTCCTGGGCGCGCTCTCCGCCGGACTTGTCCATGGTGGCCAGCCCTCCCTTCCGGCCCATCTCTCGGTACCCCTCTGTGCCCATCTGCTCCTTCCTGGTCTGCCCTCCCTTGCTCCCCAGCTCCCGGTACCCCTCCGTCCCCAGCTGCTCCTTCCTCGTCTGGCCTCCCCTGCTCCTCCCTATATATACATATATACATAGTTACATACGTACATGCATGTCAAAAATTGGACGACCATGATTTACATGCATGGATGATGATTAAAAAGAAAAGGCTAAGAAGCCTCAATTGAATTGGTAGTAAAGTTATTAATATTGTATGTAACAACTGATTCTCATGAGAATCTTTGAAATAGTCGATCTCTATCATGATTATCAAAAAAAAAAAAAAAAAAAGGTCAGCAGTGGTAGTAATCATCAACAACAGTGGTTGCATGCATGCATGCATGCCTTGAGCTAGGTGTTCCTGGGCTTCAAGGCTCTTGCCACCAGTCCCACCGGGCACCACCGTCTCTCCTTTCCGAGCTTTCTCGTCAAGCTCACTCGTCCTCTCTTGCTTATTCGTAGACATCTTTCTAATTGATTACTTATATTCCTTGATCTTAACCTTCACGTAGCCAACTTGGAATTACAATATGAATTAAGATGAGTAATATCGATCTAGCTATAACGATCACTCGTAGCTAGCATTTTCTTTATATGTTTAGAACATGAGAACAGGCAAAAATCAAACAGCCAAAGAAGAGATCATGTGGTGTGCCGACAGTGTGCCACGTTGTGGTAAACGTGGCTAAAGCCGAGGACAAAGGCGCTCTTGGAGTGACACCTAAGCCAAGTCCCTCGATGACCTTGCATTCTCAACTCAAGCTAGCTCCACTCAATAGCTACTGCAATGTTCCCCTTTTATTTATTTGATTTTGTATTTGTAGGTGTTGCTTATACTATTTGTAAACGCTCAATTCACTGCAACCATGAAAAACAACAACAAAGCAAGCAAAAAGAAAATTAAATGAACACACAAAATTGTTATTGCAGTTCGAACTTTTCGTCATACGTTTACGGGGCTACGTCTAGACGTAGAATCCATTAAGAGAAAGTGATGTACAGATTTATGCAAAGTTTCTAACTAGCGACCCCTCATCTAGCTAGTGAATCCCTCGCTAAGCTTTGCTACACTACCCACTCCCCTTACAATTGGTCCTACATAATACTCAAGTCCCTTTGGTGTCCGAGATCTTCTTGGTGAATCGGCTAAGTCCCCTTAGCTTAGTGTGTGTAAATAAAAAAATAACAATCAGCAATCTCTCGTAGATATCAAAAATTCCAGCATGGAGATGAATTTTCTATTGTGATTACATCAATATATAAAGAGATCATACAATAAATTTCTTGTAGAAGCTTCTTTGTATGTCTTCAATTAAATGATATGACAAACATATTGTTTCCTTCTTTCTCTGTTGATCAAATGAAATATGCATTGATTATCTTACGAGTTAACAATTGAATATATTCTCCTAGCTGGACGTATATGTGCGGGTCGGTGTCAACCCCTCAATAGCGTGACCCGAGTAAGCTGGGCCAGGCAGCGAGAAACCTAACAAATGACCGAGTTCTGGAGGACTTGGGTGGTTCCATGAAGTTTGGTTGCATGCGGGACGGATGAGGCATCATACAGGCATGGACGAGGTTGCGCCTTGGCGCACACCAAGGCATGGTGCCTGGGCGCATACGAGGTTGCGCAGTCTCTGTCTCGCAAACTACGGTAGCCAGCACCGTCAGATCCTCAACATCAGTTTCCCACAAGGTCAACGCAGACCTAGTCAGCCTTCCAATCCCTCCTTATAAGTAAATTCAAACTTTTAAGTTGAGTTATTAATATTTTTCAAGTTTTACAATTTAGCGGAAGCAATTATTACATTAAATAACTCAACAATAATGTTAAAAGAGTTGGACAACCTAATTGTGGAACCCTGTAAATATGTACACTCATGTATATATCTCAACCCAAAAACAACATATAAATAGGTAATACAAAACCTACACGAATTCGAGAGGGAAAGTTGCACCAATGGCCTTACAGCAAATCACCTAATGTTGGTTCTTTTCCCTTACTCGTCTGCAACTCTGCACTCAGTCAAACACGAGAATGACGAGCCCAGGTAAGTAAAATCTAGTATGATCTAAACAGTAATTCAAGATAAAATGAAGCAGTCTAAAAGTCATGCGGATAGAAAGAAAACTGTACGGAATACATGATAATAAGACTGTAAAAATAATGAAAGTACAACGAGAAATGAGTGTCAAAGTGAACAATATAGAGAGGTGCCCAAGTAGTCCAAGACCACCGAATGCGGGTGCCACAGGGTCGGGGTCACAAAGTTGCGGCAACGCCAAGCAGACTCGGGTCATAGGACGCGGCATCGCCTCCTGTACCTAGAACGTCGCGAATGAGGGATATCAACGGTGCCCCGATAAAACACATCTCATTCCGACCAAATACTCAAGTGACTCGAGGTCATGGCCCTGGTTGCAAGCCGGCAACCACTCCAATCAGAGACACGAGTATGACTCACTTGGCCCTCAAACACTCATAAGTGGGTAGGAATTTCAAGAAAATGACATAGTACAACATCAATAAAATATAAGCTAAAATGAGCTACTGTGCAATTCCTAGTTGGTTTTACTTACCTCAAGAAATCGCAAATCGTCATCAAGACGTCTCGCTCACGCTTCGATTTGCACACCCGACACCCGACTATTATCTCATAAGTCCATGGTGTCCATTTATACCAATTAGGGCTAAGTTACTTAAGTCATTCCAATCACAACCAAATTAGGTGAAGTAAACCTCACCATGGCCTTCAAAATCCATTTGAATCCATCGCGTCGTCGAGCTTCGTCGAAGTCGCGCCTCCGATCGGTCCGACAACGCGTCACCGCGCAGTTGCTCCACACCGTTCACCGTGCCGCCGCTGGAACCGCACCGCTGCCGGAGTCGCGCCGCCGCCGGAGCCGCGCCTCCTCGCCAACGTCACTGCTCCTCGCCGCCGATCGTCATCGTCTTCCCCACCGTCACGCCACTTCTTGGTCGCGGGAATCGTCGTCCGCGGCCTTCACGTCATCGCCAACATCCCGCTATTGGTCCGCCACTGCTGCTGTTGATCCCGCCATCCGCTGCCCTGCCACGCTGCAGCCGGCCGTCACTGCTACAGCACCGTTGTAGTGACGCGCCGCTGCAGTGCCGCCGTCCGCACCAGCCGCACCCGCCCGCTGGTTTGCTGGCCGTTCGCCACCGCCGCGGGAGCCGTGCTGTTGCTGGAGCGCTCCGCCGTCCACGCCACTGCTGGGACGCCGTCGCCGCCTCTCTCTCTGTTGTCGATCTCTCTCTCTCTTTCCTATTCTCTCTCTCTCATCTCCTCCCTTTTCCTTTATTTTCCTCTCTCTCTCTCATCTTTCTCTATCTTCGTTTATTTTTCTCTCTCTTTTTCTCTCTTTCCCTTTTTTTTATCAGATTTTATTATTATTATTTTTAATGTGACCACATTAAAACCACTATAGTTGCTATAGCCACATTAAGCGGCTACCTCGGTCCCACGTCGACATGCGACTCGAGGCGCGTCCCCGTTCGTGTTTCGGCTCACCGAATTCTCCGCATATACCTTTATCAACAATTAGCATTATAATCTCAAATTGGATATTATTAAATAATACACACATCACAGAAAAATATCATACCTCGGTGTCTCCACCCGAGATACGGACATACGTATTCCGACGAGTAGATCACATATACGACCCTGACCTGGCACGTGACACAAGTCAAATTTTCGAGCCGTTACACGACCTAGGTGGAGACTAAGGCAGACAAGACAACAAAAGTCCTTAATGCAGTTGCTGAGGTACTGAAGGACTTCAGCGATGTAATGCCGGCGGAGTTGCCGAAACAATAACCCCCACAAAGGGTAATTGACCACGAGATTGAGCTGATCTCAGGCTCAAAGCCCCCAGCACAGGCCCCATACAGAATGACTCCAAAGGAGTTGAAGGAAATGAGGAAGCAGTTGCATGAGTTGTTGGATGCTGGATTCATTCAGCCATCTAATGCACCCTATGGAGCACCAGTCTTATTCCAGCGTAAGCATGACAGATCCCTTCGGATGTGCGTGGACTACATGACACTGAATAAGTTGACGGTGAAGAATAAATACCCTATCATACTGGTGGCAGACTTGTTCGATCGGCTATTACGTAAACGATCACTTTCCTTGGTCATATTGTGAACGATGTGTTAAAGGACAGGGTAAATTACAGATGGACCCGGAGAAGGTGCGGACGATCATGGAGTGGCCAAACCACACGAAGGTCCAGGAGTTGCGGTCATTCCTGGGTTTGGCAAATTGCTATCGGTGGTTCGTGGAAGGCTACTCAATGAGGGTGACACCACTGACATACTTGTTGAAGAATGATCGGGCTTGGGCATGGACGGATCGATGTGACCAAACTATGGCAGAACTGAGGCAGGTCATTGCCTCTAAACTAGTATTGGGACTACCCAATTTTGACCTACCTTTCGAAGTACACACAGACGCATCAGACATAACATTAGGGGCGGTACTTGTCCAAGAGGGAAACTCCATTGCTTTCGAAAGTAGGAAGCTGAAGGAAGCGGAGCAGAGATACCCGGCTCACGAGAAAGAGATGTTGGCAGTGATTCATGCTCTCCATCTTTGGAGGCATTATTTGTTAGGAACGAGCTTTGTGGTGCGAACAGACAATGCTGCTGTCACGTACTTCATGAGTCAGAAGAAGCTCAATTAGAAGCAAGCTAAGTGACTAAATTTCCTAGCAGAGTTCGATGTGCAGTTCGAACACAAACCTGAAAGGCTTAACTCAGTCTCAGACGTTCTTAGTCGCAAGATGATGGCTGAGATGGTGTCAGCAGTGGTGAGGTTGGAAAGTGAGTTCCTACCTCGCATGAAGGAGGAGACAAGCAAAAACCTTGTTTGTATTAAGATGCTGAAGCTAGTAGCGGAGGGAGTCACTCGGAGGTTTTGGTGCGAATATGGAGTCCTCTATGCTAAAGGAGGACGTCCATATGTTCCTAGTACTTGTGGACTAAAGAAACAACTTCTGAGGGAGACACATGATGCTCGGTGGGCTGGGCATCCGGGCATGGAGCGCACTTATGTCATCTTATCACGTTCATTCTTCTGGCCTAAGATGGAGGAATATATATATATATCAATATATGCGGACTTGTCTTGTGTGCTAGCAAGACAAGACAAAGAGAAGGAAGGCAACATGGTTGCTGGAGCCTCTGCCTGTACCAGATAGACCCTTTCAGAGTATATCTATGGATTTCATCACTGGTCTTCTTAAAGTGCAGGGACTGATTAGCGTGCTGGTGGTGGTAGATCGATTCTCGAAGTATGCCACGTTCATAGTTGCTCCGAAGAATTATGATGCAGACTTGACTGTAGAGTTCTTCCTGAAACATGTGGCAAAATATTGGGGGATACCGGAGGATATTATCAGTGATCGGGACGTTCGGTTCACTGGAAGGTTTTGGATTGCCATATTCAACCTAATGGGCTCGGAGCTGAAGTTTTCCACAACAAATCATTCTCAAACGGATGGGCAGACGGAGAGAATCAATGCATCGCTGGAGGACTACCTCAGACACTATGTCAATGCAAGTCACTCCAACTGGGTGGATTTACTTGATACAGCCCAATTCTGCTACAATCTTCACAAAGCTCGGTTACGAAGTTGAGTTCATTCGAGGTGGCAAGGGGACAACAACCTGCTACTCCACATGAGGTAGCCAAATCAAAGTCGATAGGGTCGAGCCCAGCGGCTTATCGCTTTGCGAGAAACAAGCAGGAGCTGAGGGAGGCAGCTCAATACAGTTTGGCCAAAGTTGTCCGGAGGATGAAGAAGTATGCTGACCAGAACAGAAGACCTTTGGAGTTCCAGGAAGGAGACCTAGTCTTGTTGAAGCTCACTCCTCAGATTTTGAAGAAGTTCAACAAGAAGGAGACGCACAAGGGCTTGGTTCAGCGGTACGAATGACCATTTGAGGTGGTCAAGCGAGTTAGGAGGGTGGCTTATCGCCTAAAGCTACCAGAAAGGTTGAAGATACATCCTACATTTCATGTCAGCTATCTCAAACACTACAAAAAATAGCCGATTAGAAACGAAAATTTCCGTTGTTGATTAACATAAATTCCGTCTTTAATTCAATTCTGCAACGGAATAGAGACGGAATCTATTATGTCTCTAAAATTGTCGTCGCTGATTTAGTCAGCAACGGTAATGTGTTTCCGTTGCAGATTAGAGACGGATTAGAGATAGATTTTAGAAACGGAACATAAATGGACATTTTTCCAAAATGAATGGTTGTACTTGCATTCCGTTGCTAATCCGTTGCAAATTAGAGACGGATTAGCAACGAAACTTCTAAATTTCGTCTCTAATCCGTCTCTATTCCGTCTCAATTCCGTTTCTAACCATTTCCGATTAGAAACATAATTAAATTCCGTTGCTATTTTCGTTTCTAATTTACATTTTTTTTGTATTTAAACCTTTCCACTCTGATGAGACAGATCCAGGGAGGAGCACAGTGATATGGGCTCCACCCTTAGTACGAAAGGAGTTTGCAGGAGAAATTGAGCAGATTCTAAGTTACGAGACGCGTGGTCAAAGTAAGAAAAATAAACAAACTTTTTACTTGATCAAGTGGGTTAACGTTGAGGAGCCTACTTGGGAGCAAGACACTACTCTATGACAGTTTGAGAAGGAGATAATGGACTACCAGAAACGGTAGCAACCGAGCAGTTCGATGAGGGCATTAAACATTTCGGCGGGGGGATGTTTGTCAGCCCCTCAATTGCGTGACCCGAGTAGACTGGGCTAGACAGCGAGAAACCTAGCAAATGACCGAGTTCTGGAGGACTTGGGTGGTTCCATGAAGTTTGGTTGCATGCGAGACGGATGAGGCAGCGCACAGGCATGGACGAGGTCGCACCTTAGTGCGCGCCTATGCACGGTGTCGGGGCGCATACTAGGTTGCGCCTTGGTACGTGCCTTGAAGCGTTCCTTGGCACAGGCACGGGGAAGTCTTGGCAGATTCCTTTGGCACAGAGAAGGCGGCGCCTTTGCACGAGCAAGGTCGCGCCTTGACATATTCCTTCGCACGAGTAAGGCCGAGCCTTGGGCAAATTCCTTGGCATGGGCAAGGCGGCGCCTTGGCATGAGCAAGACCGCGCCTTGCCAGGTTCCTTGGGCACGAGCAAGACTGAGCATTGGGCAAATTCCTTTGCATGGGCAAGGCAACGCCTTGGCACGAGCAAGGTCGCGTCTTGGCAGGTTCCTTGGGCACGAGCAAGGCGATACCTTGGCAAATTCATTTGGCACGAGTAAGGTCATGCCTTGGCACGAGCAAGGCCGCGCCTTGACACAGGTAAGGCATACCTTGACAAAGGGCTGACAAATCTTGACTTAAGCGTTGACCAAGTCAAAGTACACTTGGTCTCATTTCTTGATGTTTCCTATTGGAGCTGAGGAAACGGCTTAACATCTACTATAAGGGGATGTGTGTTCTCTCAGAGGGGCGGCATGAGCATAGTAGCAAGGAGGACCCTCGAGCATGCCTTGGGCACCATGCCAAGGCAAGACCCTCGGACCCATGGTCCGGCCACCCCGAGCTGGTAGGACTCAACCGAGCCCCGGCTAGCACCTAAAGTGTCCGGGCGTAGCCAGGCACCGCCGAGCAGTCCCTGTCCCTTAGAGAAGCATGGACCACGTCCCTTGGAAAAGCGGTTGGGTAACTATCTTGGTCATGGCTACTAGCATGACCAAAACACGTCCAAGAATGTCCCGAATACATAGAGCATGTGCTAATTGACCAAACAGATGAGGCAATTATGGAACCAGGTGGCAGCAAGGGAACAAGGCAGTTGGGTAACTGCCTTGACAACAAGGCAGTGAGGTTTTACTTAATCTATGGATCAATGTAATCAGGACAGGTGTCCTAGAAGGTTATGTAACTACTTGTTGGCTGATCTATAAAGTCATGAGCTCTAGGCATGGGGAAGCATAGAGTACCAGAGTTGTATTCCCATTGAGAGCTTAGTAAAACGTTTCCTTGGTGTCATTGCTTGTTGTTCATTCGAATTGAGTACTGATATTGCTGAACTAAGGTGGCCCTTAGGCACCACGGGTTGGGTTGAGCGAGAAAAACTTCCTTAGAGTAAACCCCCCACTTAACGGCCTCGTGACGACAATGATATCTTGTCCAAATATAATTGAATCTATCGAGAATATTGGGTAAAATTCTGGAACGTGTTATGTACCTACAGACAAGTCTATAGGTACAGACCAAGTCTTCCTGCATAAACTTACCAAATTTAAGTCATCATTTTTCATACCAGAGTATTGATTGAATAAATAATGACAATAATTGTTTTACCTTATCACTATTAATTATACTAAATTTTTAATACACCAAAACATTTCAAATTTACGTAGAGTAGACATATGTCAAAATTACATCTCAATTTCGAGGTGAGATTTAGGCCCACATTTTTAAGAGTCGTCAATACACACATTGCGATTATAAATTGAAAATTATTTTCGTGCATCTATTTTCACATGGGGTTTACACATCAAGCGTGTCACTAAAGTGTGACTTTAGATGTGACATTGGAGTGTCCACATCTCATTGCAAATCAATGGACCACCTGCTTGGTAGGTGACATGGCTAAACTAATTAAATTGATTAATTAACCAAATAGTTGGACCAGAGGTTTATGTTTGGCCCCATGGTCAGTGACTGTTTGAATTGTTTGAGATTGTGTTCTTCAACCCTCTTGACGTAGGTGGTTTGATTTTTAAAACTTTTGGTAGTCTGAAATCATGTTAATTTGACTTCCTTGACGTTTACTGCAAAATGTTAGCTCCTAATTGGAGGATGATTAAGCCCTTTTATTAGATAACAACATCAAAAAAATTATGAATGGTTTTTTTTTTTCTATTGTTATTTAGTTACTAATTAAAGAGATGTAACAATATTTGAAGAAGCCAAATCAGGATGTAACATTCATTCACTGACCAAACTAATTAAGCTTCAATATTGATTAATTGAAAGCTTTGGAATTAAAAATGCCTAAGATATCATCAACTATAGTCTATTAGGCGTGACTGTGTCTGCGCGCAGTGCTATTATTGAGTATTCTTATACATCCAATTAATTAATGATTTAGTTAATTTAGTTAAGCGTGATTGAACGAAAGTAGTCTATAGATGAATGCTTTCGTGTTGCACCTTTTTTTTATTAATGAAAAAATGTTTTCAATATCACTACAAAAGAAAATAAAACAAAAGTGAAAAAAAAAATGTTTCAATTACATAGGCTAGCTAATTATTTGTAAGCCTTAATTAATACCATGTAAGATATTGAGACGAATAATAGTGATCCGGTTGATGTGAGCTAATTCCTCTCACACAATACTATTGCACAAACGTCATTTTTTTTTTAAAGTTTCGATTAATTTAATGAGAGTCAATTTGCTTTCAAACCAATACATTACTTCTCGAATTATTTTGGTCTATATTCATTCTCAAGTTACAACCCGCGGCTTGTGTAAGCACTTTTGGGTGATTTATACGGGAACAACAAAAACCCGTCGATAGTTGGTTGTCCATTCGATACACATCAAAACACATCCCACGCATCTCTAGGCCATCAAACGACCAAAATGAATCACAATGCCAAATAGAGTCATGGTAAAATTTGTCAAGTCTACATAAACAATTAGTAGAATGATCAAATAACACATTTTGAGCGTACACTTTGTATTTGACCATTTATGGCTCTTTCTTGTCTCCCGAGGCGTAGGCTCCACATTTGACAAAACACCTGGCTAAAAAAAAAAATTTGCACCCAAAGTGTGTTATTTTATCATTTTCCAAAAAATTACTAGAGCAAATTTTTTCTTCTCAACTCATAGATATGTGGTTTAAACTCAAAAGGCTTCAATGCTAATTGAAAAGAAATCATAATTACACACTTCATTAGAACATCCACAATGGTTCCTCAAAATAAATGTAGTTGAGTGCCACATCGCCAATCCATTACACTATCGTCTAATATAATTTCTCCCACAGCCACAATCATTAAACACTTAACTACACTTTTACAGAACCCACTATGAAAGAAAAACCATAAAAAATATAATTTTTGTGGGTCCCACTTATGAGGGGCCCATACATTGCACAGCTAAACTTGCCATTGAGCAGTTCACTCCATACTCATTGTGGGTACTCTTATAAAAATTTAACTTAATCCATGTGTGACTATACCTAATTTTTATATTCGGTCTGCCCACACAAGCATGCTCTAGCCATATGGGTTTTTGTTATATCCACACTTATATACTTCGTTACATGTTCTAACTTTATGGGTTTCTATTATATTCACACTTATATATTTCATTATGAAGTTATTTAATGAGGGCCGCTAAGGGCACCCCACCATTTAATGAGGGCACCCAAATTCCGAAGTATCTCGTCTGGGTGCGCGATTGTTTCGGCCTCGCAGACCGAGATGTATAGTAATGTCTCGGTCATAGAGGGACCGAGAGGTTTCACGCAGTCACGAACCGGTACGACCGAGAGTAATGAGTAACTCTCTGGCGTACATGAGCGAGACTACGAAGAAAGTTTCGTACTGTACAACCGAGAACCTATTTTTTGGGTTTTTTTGTGATTGTGCTTTGTACATTTTGGTTGATTATAATGTTACACTTTTTTGTATTGCAGTAATGCCGTTATCTTGTAATTTTCCGGACTACAAGGACACTTTTACACCTTCTAAGCCATTCCCCTCTCGAGAAGCGACAATTTCATGGCTTCAACTGATTGGTGGCGAGAACCGGTTGTGTTAGTAACGAAGCGCTCGGATGCGGGGCATTAAGCGAAGGGGAAGAGTGAAAATTGCTCGTGAGTCCGGGACATATAGGGGGTCGGCTCGAGAGTTGGGAAGGGAAAGCGGCAAAAACTTTAAAGAAATCAAGGAATGATGAAAAGGCGAGGACTCACACTAGTACGAAGAAATGTGGATGCCCTTTCCAAATTAACGTCAAGGAGAATGCCGACTCCTTATGGTATGTCACCGTGATTTGTGGGAGACACAATCACGACACCGCAGAAGATTGGATAAGGGGGATGAGGAAGTTGAGGATGCGGGGGAGGACTGAAAGTGAGCAAATTTCAGGGAGATTAGTCCACCTTCGTCTTTTGTGGAGTGCGAGCGGGAAGTTGAGGATGCGGGTGTGAGGACACCGGGTCTCCAACCGGAGGCACCCCAAGAATGTCGGAGGCACCCCAATCTCCAATCGGATTTGAGTCCTCCCACTCCACAAAAGCTTCTAGGCGTAAGAAATGCAAGGTTCCACAAATGCGTCGTGCCGCGACGCACGCAAAGTGGATCTAACATGGCTTATAGTCATTGCTTAGAACGGATTGGTTGCCACATGTTGATGCCATTATCGATGTGGTTTCCGATGGGAATTGTGGATATAGGTGTATAGCCTCTGGGCTTGGACTTGCCGACGTAGACGGGTGGAGGATTGTGCGTAGACGGATGTACGATGAGATTATCGGGTATGAATACCTATGGCGGGAAGTGCTTGGCTCGAGTTTCGAGCTCAGTCAAGAATGCGGTGCATTGCCCGTGAGAAGCAAGAGGGGCATCTTTCAAAGAATGGTTGACACTTCCAGACATGGGATTGTTAGTATCCACCGCGTTCAATGTCATTCTCGTCAACCTCTCGCATGGGAGTGCCTCCACATTCCTACCTCTACGTAGCACTCCAACGTCGTCATTGCACAACAGACTTATCATTGCAATGGCGAATGAAAGGAATATCCATTGGGTTAGGGTAAGTTCTATGATTTTTTTGTGAATTGGTTTGTTTCCCCCTTAATCGGGTTTGTGACAATATCTTCTATGTTCTACTGTTCACTTTGACAGGTGCAGTTGCGTGTGAATGCACCGCTGCCATCCTTATATCCATCGTGGGATCGAGACGTTGAGGATCGCGCACAAAGGTTGGCGAGATGGATTCGTTTTTCGAGACATCGCGCCCATTGCAACCGCTGATCATGAAGCCACCATACCATTGTAGATTTAGATACACCGTAGGTTAAAGCTTGTACATAGACGGCTAAACATTTAGAAATTTTGCCAATTCGTCCGAATGTTCTATGTATATGCAAATGTTGTGTTGTGTTTTAATTGTTGTTTACTTATGGATGGACTCTTTTTAGAGTCGGTTTGAATGTTACGGAGATTTATAATTAATTAAGGTTCTATGCAAATTGTCGTCTTGGATTTTCAATCTTGCATTGTTAGTTTGACGACTACGGAGATTTTTTTGAAACCGTAATGTTCAAATTCATCCATTCCCGATATCGCGGTCAAGGTGTTCGTGAAACAACCCATATTTTCTGGCCACCAATGACCGACAAGTATACCAATATATCGTTCTTGTATAACAATTTTTTAATTTAGGAAAAAAATGTAGAAACTTCACTTTAGTTTTACTTATTGACGTGGGACTATTATTACAATGAGTTTAAAACACCCGAGAGCAGGGGATCACAATAAATCTAGTAATTAGTTTCCTAGTCGATTGTCGCCGAAGCTCTCCTCTAGAATTCCATTCCAGCGCATTTTAACGCAATTGAATCTCCATTTTGACACTCACCACGCACTCGCAAATACATTATACAAAAAGAGAGAGAGAGAGAGAAACGCAACGTCAAAAAGAGGCCTCGCTCCTTCGCTCGCTCGCTCGCTCTCCAGATCCGTCTCTCCGAGACTCTTTTGAGGGCTCAGCGTCTCTTCACCTCTCCAGATCTCTCGCTCGCTCGCTCGCTCGTCCAAACCAGTGTCCGATCTCAGTGATCGTTCCTCTCTCGAAACCCTTGGTCGAGCCTTCGATAGGAGGGTTTCGATCCTCCTCTGTCTTCTCCTCCTCCTCGTGTTCGTTTGGTGATTCGATCTAGCCGCCATGGCCGCCGCAAATGCTCCAATCGCGATGAAGGAGGCGCTCACGGTGAGTCCTTTCTCGTTTGGTTTTTGGTTTCTCCGATGCTGTATCTGGTTGAGCTGAATTCCGGAGAAAGTTTTGGTTTTTGGAAATTGAATTGTTCGGATCTCGGATTTGTGATTAGTATCGTCGTCTGTCTTTTTTGGATTTCCTTTGCGGTTACCGTTGTAGATCACGTTAGGTTTTGATACTGAGTGAGTTCGGATTTCATTTGCCTCTTCATTTCGGTGTGATTTGTTGATGCAAAGCCTATTTGTGCACTAGATCTGTTCAGATCCGTAACATAGATCGTGATCTCTGTTGTTAAAGATGGATCTCTGTATTGGCAGTGTGGATGTTGAATTGTTTCGGCTTTTGATGTTCGGCAATCTTGCTTGATTTGCTTTGTTTGATTATTTTGTTTGATCTTCTGTGTTTGCAGTTGCCGAGCATTGGAATCAATCCGCAATTCATTACATTCACTCATGTTACAATGGAATCGGATAAGTACATTTGTGTTAGGGAGACGGCACCGCAGAATAGTGTTGTAATCATTGACATGAGCATGCCTATGCAGCCTCTGAGGAGGCCGATCACGGCAGACTCTGCTTTGATGAATCCGAATACTAGAATCCTTGCTTTGAAAGGTAAGAACCGCTCGTTCTAGGCTCTGTATTCACAGTCAACTCCGTCATTGTCTTTGAAATGACTACTAACTGCATTTCTTCTTGATGAGATTGAACATTAAAGTTTGATATATAATTGCTTACATCTCTAATAGATCAGATACATGCTACTTTTACCATTCAAATGCTTTCTGATTGTTTAATTTTTCTTCAAGAACTTTCTTGCAGTTGCGACTGAATCATGATTTAGACCTCTCACAAAGTAAACATAATTTATTATTTTCAGTTGTTTCGGATGCTTATATTGTATGATGTGGGAAGCCACAAAAATGTAACGTTGATTAGTCACTCATACTGCTTTTTGAGTGCCAAGTTATGGTATTTAGGTGGTTTATAAAATGACACGATGTTGATAACTAGAAATCTAAATCACATAATGCACAAATTAGTGATTATATGTGATATACTAATCACCAGTCCTATTATAGGCTTGCTTTTTTCATGTCAGATCTTATCTTGATTCTCTCAAGGTTTCCCTGATTAAAAATGACAACCACAGAGATGCTTTGGGTTATTGATTTTTCTCACCGCTTGCCTTTTATTTCCCATTTCATATGAATTTAACACGCCACGTAAAATATATGGTTAATTTGTTGGAAATAAGATACTCAGAATACTTTGTAACATCACTAAGAATGCTTGGAGTCAGTGATTGAAGGCGTTGCCTAGGCATTTTGAGGCAAATCTGCCTCGGCGGTAACCTAGGCCAGTAGCGTCGTTCTAAATAATTATTAGAAAGTTGAAGTGGCTGATTACAATTATGTTTAATGATATGAGTATCTAGCCAACAACAAAACCTTAGCACAATTAATGTTAGATAAGGACTTAAAAGTTTATTAGTCTTTTTGAAATTTATATTATTATTTTGCAAGACTTCTACTTCTAGGATGTTTTGGTAGTTATCAATTTAGTGGTAAAGATATTGGTGTTTCCAAGTTTGTCACATTTTGAATAGTTCCCTTTATAGAATGTCTACATAGTCAATTTCATGTTGGAACACTTGATGTTCTCCATCTTAACTTCTTAAATAGTGTTACTTATTTTGGTAATAATTTCATGAAAAAATGGAAGTGTTGAGCAAGCCCCATGTGGTTGGCAAAGCAAGTAAAATGAATGTTTCATATGGTGAAAAAGGATAAATTTGATCTTCTCGACGAGTTAGGTTTTATGATATCTGAAAGTTAAAAATCATGGATATTGTGCTCAGTGAGAGTGATTGCATTGGATGTTTGTCCAATACGAAAGAGCTTGTGGAAGAATATTATATGTCAACTCTTTGTCTGATGCTCAATACTACTTGCAAAGCTTGTGACTATTGTGAGTACGAATTCTTGTTTTTGCGTTACCAAAAAGTTTTCAAGGGGGTAAACTAGCTTTTACAACAATACCTTGGTCTCAGAGTAGTTGGGGCTAGTTACATGGATCCTACATAAAGCTGAGTTGAGTTGAAGATTTTGATCCCTATAGACTGTAGACAACTCTAACTAATTTGGGATTGAAGCTTTGTTGTTGTTGTGGCTACATGGATCATTTGTTCCCTTCTGCTCGATTAGAGGAGTAAGCTACATGTTTTTTTTTTTTTTTTTTTTTTGTTTGTGCGGGTGGGTGGGAAGCTAGCTTATGATTTGTCAATTTGTATACTTTTTCTCTCACATAGACCGAGTGAAACTTATGTTATTAGTTGTTGAGGCAATTGTTTGGGATCTTTTTACTGATTTGAAGTTAAAGGCCTTCTCAAAGGAAGAATGCTTATATTTGGAGTCAACTCCCTCATATATGGTGATTACTTGGCCAGTGCTGATTGTGAAGAAATGAAAACGAGTATTTAGGGAATCAACTAACAATGGAGTCACTTAGAATTTGGTTTGGAGTTCCAAGAGGTTGAGAGTTATAAATGCAAGGCCTTAGACCATCATACGTTTCTCATTTTCTCCTTTCTCACCCACAAACCAACAAGCGTCTTCCCCCTTATTCTCTTGAAACAGACACTCTAACGCAATATCATGGCCTACCTGATGATATAATCATAATTTTTTTTTTTATTTTTTATAAAACCCACCTAAGTATCAGTTTGCTTTTGGGTCTATTGTTCATTTTCGAGTATTGGGGTTAGGATTGCTAGATAATGACTTGTTATTGTGTTGTTTGGTGCAAGGATTGAATATTTACTTCGCCTAATTATCCGGTCGCTTAAAATTTAGATTAACGGGGATGTCTAAATCAGTCAATTTATGTAGAGGATTTCTGCGAAATCTTGACTCTATAGAAAAGTATCAATAATAACATGTAGTGCTAGTAAGATCATGTTTTTTCGTGGCCTTTGATGAACCATGTTATTTGTATATTTCAAGTTCTTTCTCTTTTTATGATTGATCTTATTTTGTCTTTTATGTTCAATTGTTGCGGTTTTAATTCTTCTAGATATTGTACTTCCCTTTTAGCTGATTCATTAGAATTATTTCCTCATACTTGGGTTTATTTGTTATTTTCTGTTGTTGAATCTGTTTCTACTCTTTAGAAGTATTTTCTGAAAGAAAACCGACACTTGTTGTAATTTTGTTTCTAACAAGTTACATCAAAGTTTTGCAATTTATGTCATTTTCCTCCAGCTTCAATAATTTATTTTTTTTAAAAACTCCATGTACATCTAATTGCATGAAATTGGGTTGAAATTGAATAAAATTGTTGGATCCACGTAGCTTAACCCACTAATTCAGGACCGGACTTTGTTGTTATAACAAATCTAATCAATTCTTAAAGCGTATAGGAGTTTGAAGCATATCGTGCTTTGTATGTTCCATGTCTTCTGATTATTTCATGTTTGAAATTTGGAATACTACTTATTCGGAAGGGACATGCTTTTATTCGCCATTGTTTCAGTTGGTTGGATTGCACGATTTTCTTTTTTCTTTTTAAGAATTTGTATAAACGATATTCATGTCTGTTTTGCCTGGCTACTGAATCATGACTTTCTATTTGAAGCTCAACTTCCTGGAACGACTCAGGACCATTTACAAATTTTCAACATTGAAATGAAAGCAAAGATGAAATCCCATCAAATGCCTGAGCAGGTGACATAACTTGGCTTTGCATCATGACACACCTTTTTTTTTACTATTCGTCTTTTGGCACTGTATACTAGATGAACTCTTTTAGTAATCTGCATGTTGCTTTCATTGAGTAGGTTGTCTTCTGGAAGTGGATTACACCAAAACTGTTGGGTTTGGTCACACAAACCTCTGTGTATCATTGGTCAATTGAAGGTAACTCCTTTTGCAGCATTTTTTAGATATTGTTTTTAAATTTTCTCATTTTCATCTGTTATGAATGTTTTCTCAATCTGCATCGCATTTCAATGCTTTAAATTTTATCTATTTGCAGGTGATTCGGAGCCTCTGAAGATGTTTGACAGAACAGGAAATCTGGCAAGTAATCAAATTATTAACTACCGATGCGATCCATCTGAGAAATGGCTAGTTTTGATTGGGATTGCTCCTGGTTCCCCTGAGGTATTTGTCTTTGTTCAATCAATGCATATCTCAACTTCATTTTCCTGGTACACTTTGTGTGGATCAATTGCTTGTTAATATTCTGCTCATGTTAAGAACTGTTTTCGTACTTGCATATGTTTAGGCTATTAGTGAATGGGATGCTGATGGTGTGTTATTTTTCTTATTGTTTTCAACTGCATCTAAATAAATTGATTTTCGAATTTTCACATTCCATTTGAGGGCCTGAGCTTGATCTGCTTCTGTGGAAGCCGCCATTTCTTCTTACGTTTCTAATTCCTACTGTTATTTATTGGATAACTTTGAACCTTTAAATTTTAGGGTTCAATTTATTTGTTTATCAATTAACTTATTTTTGTTTGGTGGCAGAGGCCTCAACTGGTCAAAGGAAACATGCAGCTTTTCTCTGTGGATCAACAGCGTAGCCAAGCTCTTGAAGCTCATGCTGCATCATTTGCCTCATTTAAAGTATGCGCTCTTCCTTACTGGTCAAGTGGTCATGTAGCAGATGTTCATGAATTTCTCGTCAATTGGTACAAATAGATGCTCTATACGTGTTAGCATGTGTTCTTACTTCTCACATTGTGGGTTCTGACAAATATGACGATTTCCGCCAGTGACATTAGATCCATGTCTACGGAAGTTATGGTTACGGAGAATCATTAGCTTTTTTTCTGTCATAATCTGGCATGATATCAAATCAATTTTTGACTTAGTTTTTTTTTTTTTTTTTAAAATCTTATTTTATAAATTATCTTAATGATAGCAGCACCGATGTCTTGGAGTTAGTAGTTTGCTTTAAGTAGCTCGTGACAAAATAATTTGGTGGTTTTCAATTTCATTATTACATACTCTATGTGGTTTCTAATTTACTGTTACTTAACTTATAACCAAAAAACAGTATGATGGCTCTGTTATATGCTTGACATACTGCTGTTCAATCTATTGCTGTTGTCACTGTCTCGTGATTGTCTGGTTTGGTGATCGGTGAATCCATACTTCTATAACTGTCTGACTCTTTGATCTGTGGTTGTTTCTGGACATGAGGCTCTCATGCATCTTCTATTTAAGCTCGTGGGCAAGGGTCATGGTTAAAAAACAGTGGCTATCAGAGAAAGTGTCTTCTTAGTGAATGCTTTACCAAGTTTATTAATTGGGAAAACTCAAAATGAAGTACCATGAATCCATGGAATGGAGAAAATTTGGCATGTAGTTTAATGTCGTTCAACTATGTCTCTTGCGATCAACTTTGTTGGTTTACTAAATGCAGGTTCCTGGAAATGAGAATCCTTCTATTCTTATTTGTTTTGCTTCAAAGACTAGTAATGCTGGACAAATTACGTCAAAGTTGCACGTGATTGAACTTGGCGCCCAGCCAGGTACTCTTAATTCTCTTGCTTTCCTTTTCCTTGAAAGTAAATCTGGTGCATTTTATTTTTTCATGTACTTGTTGTTTTCCTCTTTCTTTGAGTTTGTTTGCTATGCTTAAGACTTCATCTTTGCATGCCAAAGCATTCGTGCGTAGGTAGTGTGTTAAAAGTCTATCTAGGATCAGTGAGGGCTCTCAAGAACTGGATTGTGAATAGTGAATACATAAGATTCTTTGGACAAAAAATTAATTTAATTAAACTATCAAAATTAGACAAAATAAACAACATATGGAACACGACATTTCATAGAAACTGAAGAAATGTGACGTTATAGGGATAGACCTAAAATAACTCAGATGCATTTATTAGGGAAGATTTAATGGATTCTGAAAGCATTCCAACTGCATTAAATCGAGCTGAGTGAGAAGAGTTTGATGTAGTAACCGACTCCAACTAATTTAGGGTGTAGGCTCCGTTGCTGTCTTATTGTATGTTACATGACAAGTCTAGTATGCCTGCATGTTGTTGATACCTCAAGCTGTTAAGTAATCAATCTCAGAAGCACGAATTTGTTGTTGTCAGTATCCAGTTGTTTTGGGTTATCTAATATTGTGTATTATCACCACTAAGCAACTAGCAATTTTTTAATGTTAAGAACTGTATTGTAGTCTGTGAGACATAGTTTTCTGGAATAACTAATTCTGAATTCTCAGAAGTAAGAAACTCAACACAACTTCGTAAAATCCTTTTACCCACAACCATATGGAATTTGGCTGCACGAATCTGCAACTTCTGTTCTATCATATTTAGCGCTAAGTCCGTAAGGACATTTGTGGTATGTATATCTACATTGTACATACATACCCTGAAAAGGTAAAGTGACGCGTATTTATTTATTTTATTAAAAGAGGGAGACCTTGTTGCAAATTGTAGGAAGAAGAAACCAATAAGCGAGAAGTAGAGAGGAAAGAATGCTACAGAGTGGTGAAAAAGAAAAATAACAAGAACAGAACCGAGATGGGAAAATGAAATATTATAGTTTTGTCTTGATTCGAACCTGGATGCTAATCTGAATCATGATCCTGATTGGATCAAGATTTAAAGATTCATATTTAAGATTCTTGTTTGATGAATTATGTGGTACTATGGTTTGAATAGTGCAAATGCATATCTTCCAAGTGGACCTGATACATTTCGTGTAGTATTCTTTCCTTTTTAGAACTTTCCTCCACTGCTATCAGCCTATTTGCCTTTTTTTTTTGTCGCAAGTGTAGTTGGGTGTTGACGTTTGGTTAACTTGCAGGTAAGGCGGCTTTCACAAAGAAACAGGCAGACTTGTTCTTCCCTCCTGATTTTGCCGATGACTTTCCTGTGTCAATGCAGGTAAGTGAAATTTGAGCCTATTTGTTCAATTGTTCTGTTTCAGGCGTGAAGTTGCTGAAATAACTTTTTTTTGTTGCAGATATCACATAAATATGGTTTAATATATGTCATCACAAAACTTGGGCTTTTGTTTGTGTATGACTTGGAGACAGCATCTGCTGTTTACAGAAATCGCATTAGTCCAGACCCTATATTTTTGACAACAGAAGCTACATCTAGTGGGGGTTTTTATGCTGTAAATAGGCGTGGTCAGGTGCTACTTGCCACTGTAAATGAGGCAACAATTATACCTTTTATCAGTGGCCAAGTACGTATTTATATTAACTTTCCTTTTTGTTGATATATGTAAGTCGAACAATTATACCTTATTGATAATTTGATGGATTTTGCAGTTGAACAATTTGGAGCTTGCTGTCAATCTTGCCAAAAGAGGAAATCTCCCGGGGGCTGAGAACTTGGTAATTCATCATATTTCTCGTTCTGTTATTCGGTTTAGTTTGGCAAGGCTCAAACCTTTAAATTTTACCATCCTAATTCAGCAATCTTAAGACAAAGGTCGTCTACCTTGCAACTTTTCTGTCCTTCGTCGCACCTCCTATCCTTGGGAGCATAGCTGTAAATGAAGAGTTGAACAAGATGTTGCTGCATGAATTAGATGGAATATTGGTTGAATTGATGAGTAAAATGAACTTGTAAATATGATATGTTATTTTTGCTCTTCAAAAAAGCCCATCTCAACCCATGTCCTTATTTATGGAAGAACATGCCCCTTTGGATGTTTCAATGCAGTTCAGTAGGGCAGGATCATAGGTGCCACACTGCCAGTCTCTCGATGCATGATGTATTTTTATTTCACAAAGAGCTATATAAATTTGTGCCAACTTGCAGATCTTTTTAGTTCATTCTTTGTTCTGAAACCTTGTTTTCTGTTTATCTTTTTCCTCAGTGTATAGTTCTTATTCTTTATCTTTGGATCTCAGGTTGTTCAGCGTTTCCAAGAGCTATTTTCTCAGACAAAATACAAGGAGGCTGCAGAACTTGCCGCTGAATCTCCACAGGGCATTCTTCGTACACCCGACACTGTTGCAAAATTTCAGGTATTATTTTCTTCTTGAATGTAGTTCAGCCTTGTGGTTTCTATTTTTCATTGCTATAATGACGGCGAAAGTTTGCCTTTTGTTTTGTTTTTCGATTTTTATCAACTTATGTTTTTTGCAGAGTGTTCCTGTTCAATCTGGGCAAACCCCACCTTTGTTGCAGTACTTTGGAACACTGTTAACCAGGGGGAAACTCAATGCCTTTGAATCATTGGAACTATCACGACTTGTCGTGAATCAGAATAAGAAGAATCTTTTGGAGAATTGGTTGGCTGAGGACAAGTTGGAATGCAGTGAGGAACTTGGCGACCTTGTTAAGGTATGAACAAGAGTGTATGTTCAAGCTTTTTTACATGTCAATAATGGGAGATGGTCATTCAGGAATTACTTTACTAACATTTATATTTTATGCATATTATCATTTTAGACTGTGGATAATGACCTTGCGTTGAAGATATACATCAAGGCTCGTGCTACACCGAAGGTTGTTGCTGCTTTTGCTGAGAGAAGGGAATTTGACAAAATTCTTATATACTCTAAGCAGGTAGTTTATATAGTTCGAAACTGACTCTTCTAGATGCAGTTATTTTTTTTTTAAACTATTGCGCATGGCAATTCGGGCCAATCGAATGAGGAGAATGGTGAAATATGCCATGTTAATTTGTCTTTATTGCGCATAATTACTGGGCATTGGCTGAAAGTTGTCCTTTTCTGCAGGTTGGTTACACGCCAGATTATCTTTTCCTCCTCCAAACAATCCTCCGATCAGATCCTCAGGTACCTCTTCAGTCTTATATTATGACATAATGTTGATGATCCTATTGTTGATTTATACATTCAAATTGAATGAACACTAAACTGACATGTATTATCCATAACTGTTTTACATTTGATGGTTCATAACCTTAGTTGTCTGGTTTCATCATTTTTTGCAATCATAGATTATAGTGATACCAAGCTACTCTCTGATTTTGATGAAACTGAGTTGGAGAGTTAACAATTGTGAATTTGGCATCATGAAATCTTAGTTGTATAGATGGCCATTATTGTGTTTGTTTAGCTTTCATGAAAGCGTGTTATTTGACTGGAGTTGAAATACGTTTCTGCCCCAACAGGGAGCTGTTAATTTTGCTCTAATGATGTCGCAAATGGAAGGAGGCTGTCCAGTTGACTATAACACAATCACTGATCTTTTCCTTCAGGTCTGACTGCTGCATTTTCTCTTTATATATATATATATATGCGTGCCTGTATGTAATTTGCATCTTGTCACTGTTCAGTTCGTCGTCTTCCTTATAGGAAGATTTCTTTCATTTGGTCTTTTGATAATTGATGTTCTCATATATGTTTTTTTGTGCTACAGAGAAACATGATCCGTGAAGCAACAGCTTTTCTTTTAGACGTTCTGAAACCAAATTTACCTGAACATGCATATCTTCAAACAAAGGTTTCTCTACACACGGATCTTTTTGGTCATAGATTTTCTTTGCTCATCTTCTTGGTCCCTGTAACGGTCTTCTTATATTCAGGTCTTGGAAATCAATCTGGTCACGTTTCCCAATGTAGCAGATGCTATTTTAGCGAATGGAATGTTCAGTCACTATGATCGTCCTCGGATTGCACAGCTCTGTGAAAAAGCCGGTCTATACATGCGTGCCCTCCAGGTGGGCTTATGAGAATCTGCACCGTAAGTTCTTCAGAGTTTGATTAGTTCCAACATTTAACAAATTGGCTTCTTTTTCAGCATTATACAGAGTTGCCGGATATTAAGCGTGTTATTGTGAACACACATGCGATTGAGCCTCAGGTATGTGAACTTTGTAATATTGTTTTCTGTTTCTTAGATACTGTATGAAATGGTCGATGAATATTGTTGGATGCTTCAGTCGCTGGTAGAGTTTTTTGGAACCCTTTCAAGAGAGTGGGCACTGGAATGCATGAAAGACCTTTTGCTGGTTAATCTGAGAGGAAATCTCCAGATAATTGTGCAGGTAATTCTCTGGTTATTTCTAGGATGATAATTTTTTTTGGATCTAATAATTATTTAAGCTTCGGTTATATTTCTATGCAGGCTGCCAAAGAATATTCGGAGCAATTGGGTGTTGATGCTTGTATAAAGCTTTTTGAACAGTTCAAGTCTTATGAAGGATTATACTTCTTCTTGGGATCTTCTTTAAGTTCCAGGTATGATTTTGGTTTTACTAAGTTTGATTTACTTCTATCAAGTGTTCCTCTCTCCTTCTCCCTCCCTCTTTTTTTTTTTTTTTTAAATCTGTTGCTTCTGTTGACAGTGAGGATCCAGATATTCATTTTAAGTACATTGAAGCGGCTGCTAAAACTGGTCAAATCAAGGAGGTTGAACGTGTGACGCGAGAATCGAACTTTTACGATCCTGAAAAGACGAAGAACTTCCTGATGGAGGCTAAGCTTCCTGATGCACGGCCATTGATCAATGTTTGTGATCGTTTTGGTTTTGTTCCGGATCTCACCCACTACCTCTACACAAGTAACATGTTACGGTATATTGAGGGTTATGTTCAAAAGGTAAAGAAATCCATAGGACTTCAATTCAATGAAAGGACTTTCCCAGGAAATGAAGAAGCCGACTTGAGCTTTGTTCTTTATCTTTCACAGGTGAATCCAGGGAACGCTCCTCTAGTGGTGGGGCAGCTTCTAGACGATGAATGCCCCGAAGATTTCATAAAAGGGCTTATTCTGTCGGTTCGTTCTCTCCTTCCAGTGGAGCCCCTAGTGGAGGAGTGTGAGAAGAGGTCAGTCTTTTTCTTTGTCTACTGTTTTTCTCTTCTAGAAATTCGATGGTATAGGGCAGACCTAAGATATAGTGGGATACATCGATTATAAGATATTTTAAGGATTTTGAAAGCATTCCATCAAGGGCATTGAATTGAGCGGAGTGCAAAAGGTTGATCTGTGTGGCTGACCGCAACTAATTTAGGATTGCAGCTTTGTTGTTATTGATGTACTGCTTTTTTTTTTTTTGGTTCTTTTCTTCTGTTGCAATTCGTTTATGACTTCTCGGTTCATGTTGCTGCAGGAATCGCCTCCGTCTGCTGACTCAGTTCTTGGAGCATCTTGTTAGTGAGGGAAGCCAAGATGTTCATGTTCACAATGCATTGGGTAAAATTATCATAGACAGCAATAACAATCCAGAGCACTTCCTTACTACCAATCCCTACTATGATTCGCGTGTTGTGGGAAAATATTGTGAGAAAAGGGATCCTACCCTGGCCGTTGTTGCCTACCGGAGAGGACAATGTGATGATGAACTCATTAATGTCACAAATAAGAACTCTTTGTTCAAACTACAGGCGAGGTATGTATATTCTTTATAATTGATGCATGCGCTGTTGTGGGTATCTTGAAGTGAGGTCTTGTTTGTTAGAATTCATTGATATCACTTCATAATTGCAGGTATGTGGTGGAAAGAATGGATTCTGATCTCTGGGAAAAAGTACTCAACCCTGATAACGAGTATCGGAGGCAACTGATTGATCAAGTTGTATCCACTGCTCTGCCTGAAAGCAAGAGCCCTGAACAAGTGTCTGCTGCCGTTAAAGCTTTCATGACAGCTGATCTTCCACATGAATTAATTGAACTTCTCGAAAAGATTGTGCTTCAAAACTCGGCATTCAGTGGTAACTTCAATTTGCAAAATCTGCTCATCCTCACAGCCATCAAGGCAGATGCATCAAGGGTTATGGATTACATTAATCGGTTGGACAATTTTGATGGACCTGCTGTTGGAGAGGTGGCTGTGGAAGCACAACTTTACGAGGAGGCATTTGCCATCTTCAAGAAATTCAACCTGAATGTTCAAGCTGTTAACGTGCTGTTGGACAACATTCAAAGCATCGAGCGGGCAGTGGAATTTGCTTTCAGAGTTGAAGAAGATGCTGTTTGGAGCCAGGTCGCCAAAGCTCAACTTAGGGAGGGATTGGTTAGCGATGCTATTGAATCTTTCATTCGAGCTGATGATGCCTCTGAGTTCTTGGATGTTATTCGGGCTGCTGAAAATGCAAATGTGTACCATGACCTGGTTAGGTACCTATTGATGGTTAGGCAGAAATGCAAGGAGCCCAAGGTGGACAGTGAGCTTATTTATGCATATGCAAAGATTGATAGGTTGGGAGATATTGAGGAATTTATTTTGATGCCAAATGTTGCTAATCTCCAAAATGTGGGTGATCGTTTGTATGACGAAGCACTTTATGAGGCTGCAAAGATAATATATGCCTTTATTTCTAACTGGGCCAAGCTAGCTGTTACTCTCGTGAAACTCAAACAATTCCAAGGTGCAGTCGATGCTGCTAGAAAAGCCAATAGCTCAAAGACATGGAAGGAAGTTTGCTTTGCTTGTGTTGATGCGGAGGAGTTCCGGCTGGCACAAATATGTGGTTTGAACATTATTATTCAGGTGCCTATTTCTTATCTTATGTCTATCAATATTTGTTTGGCTTATGGTCTGTGGGAGTGCCTTATTAGATATAAATGTGCTGGGTTCTTGCAATTCTTTTTTTAGGTATTGGTAATATGTGCAGTTTCATCTTTTTTGTCTGGATCGAGGGAGTGGCAAGATGCTTCATGCCTATATGTTTAAACATTATTGTCTTGTGGATGTTCGCCCGGCATCTTGAGTGGCATTGTGTTTGAGAGAATGTTGAAGTTGTTTCCTGTTTCGCCATGTGTCCAAGCCTGTGTATATTATGCTTCTTGCAGTGTTGTCTGGGTGGTTTAAAGACCCACCACCCAGGCCATTGGTTCGGCAGCGGGTGGGTCTTTAACTAATTATTCAAAGACTTTGAAGGGTAGCTGGATAACTGCTTCAATATAAAATGCACACCTCTTTTTATTGAAAAATGTTTGAAACACACCACAGATACTCCTCTTACCATCACCTCCTTCATTGAGGAGTGAGGACTGCTTGTGTTTATTGCTCCTTTGTCTGAGAGTATGATGATGTGATCAATATTTATAATTCTTAGTTTTTATTTTGCGTAGTTTCTACATAGGGAATATGCTTTTGAAAAGATTTATGCGGGCAACATTATGATGTCTTGAGTATTTAACTTCTGTGTTTATGTATATGTAAATATATCATAGTCATATATTTCATTTTCTAACACGTGTATATGGCATTCTAGGTCGATGACTTGGAGGAAGTTAGTGAATACTACCAAAACAGAGGTTGCTTCAATGAGCTAATTTCATTGATGGAGAGTGGTCTAGGATTGGAACGTGCACATATGGGCATCTTTACAGAGTTGGGAGTTCTGTATGCTAGATATCGTCCAGAGAAGCTTATGGAACATATCAAGCTGTTCTCTACCCGTCTCAATATTCCTAAGCTCATAAGAGCATGCGATGAACAACAACACTGGAAGGAACTCACCTATTTGTATATCCAATATGATGAGTTCGACAATGCTGCAACAACTGTTATGAATCATTCCCCAGAAGCATGGGACCACATGCAGTTCAAAGACATTGTGGTTAAAGTTGCAAATGTGGAGCTCTACTATAAGGCTGTGCACTTCTACTTGCAGGAACATCCTGATCTTATTAATGACCTTCTCAACGTGCTTGCTTTACGTGTAGATCATACTCGTGTTGTGGATATCATGCGAAAGGTATGTCTTGTCGCTACTTTCCATTTTTCTTTGATACACACAATTTGTTTTTCTACTGGGATATTGGATTTTCTGAATGAAAATATTTTTTCAAAGACTGACAATTTTTCTTTTGTGGGTGGACTTGTGAATGTAAGGCTGGTCACCTACCCCTTGTAAAGCCATACATGGTTGCAGTTCAAAGCAACAATGTGTCTGCTGTCAATGAGGCCTTGAATGAAATTTATGTCGAGGAGGAGGACTATGACAGATTACGGGAGTCGATAGACATGCATGACAACTTTGATCAGATTGGACTTGCACAAAAGGTAAAACCTTTTCTTCCTAATTCTAGTGTTTTTTAATAAATTATGGAGTTAGGTTTGCGTGAATCCAAAAGAACTCATGGTTATGCATCTGAGCAGGTCGAGAAGCATGAACTTCTTGAGATGAGGAGAATAGCTGCTTACATCTATAAGAAAGCTGGCAGATGGAAGCAGTCAATTGCATTGTCAAAGAAAGACAATCTTTACAAGGATGCAATGGAGACATGCTCACAGTCTGGCGATAGGGAACTTTCAGAAGAGTTGCTTGTTTATTTCATTGAGCAGGTATTGTTTCGTATTGTTTCACATCCTTCTCTCTGTGAAGATGATTCTGTTAAGCTGCCCATTCAGTGTTATGAGTAGTCATCCCATAAAGTCAGATTTGGTCATGGGTGCCATCCTGGAGGCTTGTGGTGATGTGTGACGCCACCTGCATATCTCGTGTAATTTATTTTCGTCATTATTTTATTGGTCAATATATCACTGTTATAGCCAAATGCCTCACTTAGAAGTCACAGATAGAAGGCTGTGTTGTTTATCAGGCTAGTGCTTACACTACTTCTGTTGGTATACAAGACTATGCCTTTGACGATAAGTAGAGGGAAAGTTACTCGTCGGGAGAATCTGACCCAAGACATTGAGCTTTCTGTTACGGTGTAAACACGATAGGTTATCATTCACCTTATCATGGTAATAGAAGTGAATCTAATTGTGATTTTATGTTTGCTTGTACGATTGCATGCAACGCTCGCTGGCTACCGTTGTCTGGATGAAAGGCCCTGAATTGTTTGTTTCAGGACTGCAAACCATTCTCTTTCAAAGCCAACCTTGCCCCTTCGTTTTGAGAATTGAGATTCTCACTATTTGGTGGCAATGCTTATTGTTGGTATCAGCTACACGAATAGTGCTTTTTACCATATCTTTTTAAGATTATGGATATTATCTCATATTTCAACCTTATTGTGCTTTTCTTGTCCTTAATTCCATCTGTTGAAGATAACGTTTGGCTTTTCATTTGTGGAGGCAGTAGGAATTCACAAGATTCATAAACTTTTGATGGAATTTCTCTTGTACCCATAAGTTTCTATGCTTAGTAATTAGAATCTGTCAATCTGGTTAAGCGACTCAAACTAGAGGAAATGCACTAATACTGCATTGCGCACATGCAGGGAAAGAAAGAGTGTTTTGCTTCGTGCCTCTTTGTTTGCTACGATTTGATCAGGCCAGATGTGGCGCTGGAGCTTGCTTGGATGAATAATATGATCGACTTTGCGTTCCCATACCTTTTGCAGGTGATGTTACTATTTCTCATGAATCTCATCTCTTTATTTCTTCTGTACATTTTGATTTCTACTTTAACCGCATTTCCATGTTCCCCTGACACTTTTTCTGGCTTCAGTTCATCCGTGAATACACAGGAAAAGTTGACGAGCTTATTAAGGACAAAATTGAGGCTGCCAGTGAAGTAAAAGCCAAGGAGAAGGAAGAGAAAGATATGGTTGCACAGCAGGTATTTATTCTGACCTGGTCTCCCGTTCTTTTTAGTGATGGTTTATTTGCACTTTCTTAACTATAAGGATCTTGGTTCCCACCACTCGCAAAAGTGATTATCGACTAGACACAAATGCCTCTTGGCAAGTTTCCTGATTTCTAAGCTAGGTGTCAGTATGCTCAGGAAAAGGCCGTGATATTTTCAGTTGCTGACTTTGTTTATTTCGACACTTATTAAATCCCAAGAAATCCTTCAAATTTTTTAGATGAACACTTCCAAACATCACATTTTGTTCGATTGGAGAGGCCGATTAGTATTATCCATGACCAGCCTGCAAGAGTTGAATTTTAACGGTATATTTTCTATTTGCAGAATATGTATGCGCAGCTACTGCCACTTGCTTTGCCTGCGCCACCAATGCCAGGAATGGGAGGTGGTGGCTTTGCTCCACCACCCCCGATGGGTGGGATGGGGATGCCTCCAATGCCGCCATTCGGCATGCCTCCAATGGGATCCTATTAATTATTTATGCAGTATATAAAGGTTTGGAGAGGGGGCGAACACGCATTATGTCCAACATTATGTCCAACAGAAAAGTCGAAGACCAGCAACTCCTACTCACACACCCTCCTGTTTTTCGTAGCTGGTCTTGGTATTATTTACCCACTCGGGGAACTGCGAAGTGCTGCTGAGGTTTCGAATAAAACCCTTTTTGTACTGAAGTTGCTTGGTTTCTTCTCTTTGTCAATGTTGTTAGGTTTGTGTCATCATCATATTTTGTTGAAATATTCTTTGGTAGGAGAGGCATTTTTTTTTCCCAACTGCCGTTGAGGCTGAGCCAAGTATTTTACTCTACTGAGCTTCTCTGTTTGCTTCGTCGTCGTAATGAATCGTGGGAACATTTGGAGATTTGTAATCTTGCAGTTTCGCCAAACATTGGGCATGCTTTTCGTCGGTCGTTCTGCGGGGGATTTCATTTGTATAGGCCCCCTTTCTTGTTGTAGACTGGTTTTTAGTGGTTGTTCCCACTTCTCTCATTTCAACTTATTAAACGTTGGCATATGAGCTTTGGATCAAGTCTTGATTAGAGGGCATTTTGATAAATGCATTTGCTGCAAAGTTGGAGTCCTTGAGCTCTAGAGACACATTGGTAGTAGGATGATGTCAGGGTGCCGTCTGATACATGCGTGCATGCATTTTGAGGTGTATTGAATAGCGTACATATTTTGGGTTTGTGCAAGCCTTTTTTTTTTTTTTTGACAAAGTCGATGAATCACGCGCAGCAGATAAATTATCAACAACTCATAAGCTAGTGTGCCAATTGCCAAACAGAGCCTAAGACTAGCATGATACTGTCTAGTGCAATGTACTTCTTTCTTGTCTCCTCAAATTTTTACAGACGAGCAAGAGTTAATCTGCTTTGGATTAGTGGGTTGCAAGCTCAACTTATCCCCTAACGTTGGTAGGGATGTTGTACCAAGGCAATTATAATTTATAGGTAATGAATGACATTATATATTAACATTTGCTACGCATTTGTTAAAACCCTTGAGAACAAAATAAACTTGTGTGCATGCTGCGTGCACTACTCGAATTACAGTCCATGGTATGAAAAGTTCACTACTCGAATTACATTAATCTTACATGAAAAAGAGAGTGAAAAGTTTAATGGGCTTCACTAATTTGGCATGTGTTCAACTTTTCACCAGGTGGATTCGAATTCCCCGGTTTAAGGTGGTGTTATAACTTATAATATTATAGAGGAAATGTTTATAATCTACTTTGGGCATGCAAAATGGGCATCGATCTAATGGGTGCCATGTGAAGCATCTTGAGATACATTTGGCACACTGCTTGAGGTGCACCACATGATAGTATGCTCAATGTAGGATAATTATAATCAATAATTAAAAAAAAATTGCTTTCTCACTGGTGTCTACACCAACTAGACTAATTAATGAATAATCTAGTTTATATGAGGGCAGCCTTTCAAACTCAATTTTTTTCATTTATAAAACACGAACTCGAGACCTCGCTTAAGTAGAATGAGTTCTTTACCAAACCAACCGATTGTGGTAACTCATAACCAATCATTTTGTCGTTGTTGTTGTTTTTTACTTTTTTATATTGCGACCTTCCACTACCTTTAATTAGGGGTACAAACCGCGGTTTGGTGGTGAAAATCATCACACCACCACCAAACCGAAGGTTCGCGGTTTGACCATTTTACAAACCACCACCAAACCGTGAAACCTCAAAACCACAACCAAACCGACCGCGGTTTGCGCGATTTGGTCGGTTTGGTTTCACGATTTTTTTTTACACATTTTCAAAGCAAAAATAGTCACACATTCCATACAATCTCATCAACAAAATATATATTCATACATGACCATCCACCAAAAACACAATAATACACATGAACTCGATCAAAATTATGAGTCTAAGATCATTTTGAAAGTTAAAACAACAAGAAAATGCTTCAACTTTATTTCAATACCTTCCAAGTTTAGGGGTGGTTTTTGCGGGTTGGTGAACCAGCTTTATTGTAAATGAAAATCACCGCCAAACCGTGTAATTACGAAAACCGCCCCCAAACCGCAAGTTTAAAAAACTAGACCAAATCATGCGGTTTGCACGGTTTGGGTGGTTTGGGTGATTTTGTGGAGACCAATACCGACCCCTACCTTTATTTGAACAGAAAAAGTAACTTTTAAATCACAGCTCGTATCTCTAGGTGAAATCCTCCATCTAAAACGGTGAACCCAAAATCCTCACTACACTACTGCCCTAACGTCGCTCTATATATATAGAAACCGCATCCCACCCTTAACCCCAACTCCTAAAACCCTAATTCGCACCACCAGTCGCAGCAGCAACTCAGCCGAACTCCTCCTTTGATCTCTCCATCTCCAACGCCGCCACTCGCTCTCCCAATCATGTCCGACGAAGAAACCGTCGACGAGAAGGAGCTCGACCTCTCCTCCCCCGAAGTCGTCACCAAGTACAAGTCCGCCGCCGAGATCGCCAACAGTAAGTCTCTCTAACACCTCTCGCGATCTGCTCTAATGGCCTTTTGTAACTTCTGTTTCGATTCTTGTGTGGTGAATGCAGGGGCCTTGCAATTGGTGGTCTCGGAATGCAAGCCGAAGGCGAAGATCGTCGATTTGTGCGAGAAAGGCGATTCCTTTATCAGAGAGTGAGTGTTTCGGTTTAGGGTTTAAAAAGTTTTGATCTTTGACTTTCGTGTTTATTAAAAAGTTGGAAACTTTGATGTGGTTTAGGCAAAGTGGGAACATGTACAAGAATGTGAAGAAGAAGATCGAGAGGGGCGTCGCGTTCCCGACGTGCGTTTCGGTGAATAACACCGTCTGTCATTGCTCGCCGCTTGCGAGCGATGAGACGGTGTTGGAAGAGGGCGACATTGTGAAGATGTAATGTGTTTTGTTCTTGTTTGGTAATGTAGTTGATTGTGGTGTGTTTGTTGGGTGTATTGTGATTGATTGGTGTGGTAATGGTTTTGTGGTTGATTGTTTCAGTGATTTGGGGTGTCATATTGATGGGTTCATTGCTGTGGTAGCTCATACCCATGTGCTACACGGAGGGCCTGTGACGGGTAGGGCAGCGGATGTTGTTGCGGCGGCCAATACGGCTGCTGAGGTTGCATTGAGATTGGTACGACCGGGAAGAAAGGTAATGTTGAATACATGTATTGAAGAATCTCACGTTAGCATAATATGGATTCGCGTATTATGATGTTTCATTTCATAGTTATAGTTCTGAAATGTGTAATGCTTTTCTTGTATCGTGTATTTTGTAGAGAAAATTCGAGGTTGTTGATTTCATTTAGAGTTGGTTCCTCCTAAATGATGAAAGCTTGTCTTAAGCGATGGACGCAAGTCCAAATGGAGCTTTTTGTCATAGTTACTCTGATAGAGGAAGCATAAAAGAAATGTCTTGCATTAAAGAGTCAACATTGCCGAGGTGATAAGCCATGGATGCAAGTTCAAATGGAGCTTTTTTTCATAGTTACTCCAAAATAAGAATTATAAAAGAAATGTCTTGCATTAAGGAGGCAACTTTGCCGAGGTGATCAATTGTGCATTGGTTCCCTCTTTTCCCTGTTGCCTATAGTCTTAGCGGCTTCATTTAGGTAATTTGACCAACCTATTGTTTATGGTTGGTAGCTACCTTTGTGCCAGCCCACATCCATTATCTGTAGAATCTAGAGCACTACTTTTTTATGATCTTATTATTTTTTGTTTCTTTCCTTGGATGGCATATATTGTATACAAAAATGAGTGAAATAGTTAAGTTGGAAAAGTGAATTTCAACAAATTATTCAATTCATTTGTACGTCTTAGTTGCTAACTGTCTCACCTTAAATTCTTTGTTTGTTAAGCCAGATCACAGTCCATGTTTTTTTTTTCCCCCATTTTTCGTAGTTATTTGTACGTGTATTTGACACATAACTTAGTTGCCACTTTCTAACAAGGTATCCAGTACCAGTAGGCCAAGAAAGTTATCATTCTCTTATTTGGTTATTATCTTGAATCTTAGTCATGCATTATTAGGCTTTTTTATTTTTTCTTTTTGTCCTCTATCGTCATGTTGACCATTTTACATTTGTATATGGATAATGAGTTTTTTATTGTGATGTGTTTTGTAGTCTAATTAATTTTTTACTGAACTCTCTCTAAATGACGATGACTTTTTATGAGCTATGGAGCAGTGCTTCGGTGAAGCTGTATATAGTCATAGTTACACTGATAGAGAATACCCTACTTTTGTTACTTTTTGTTTTTGTAATGTAGCCTGCTTTAGTTTACTAGGCTATTATCATTTCCGTTACTTAAGAATGAATAGTTTAACAGATAAATCTAGAGGAGATGATTAATATCGTAATCATCTACTTATTCATTTCATGTTGTGCCTAATTTGTATAGCTGGATAAAGAGGTTCCATCTCATGATTTTCTCTCCATTATTTAAAATATTTTGGTAACAATCCTTGTCATTCTTTCTGTTCATCCTTGATGGTCAAAAGTGGAGTTGAATTTAACTAAGCCCAACCATTTTTTGTCCTGGATGCCTTTTTTTTTCTTGTTTTTTTGTTTTTTGTTTTTTTTTTTTTTTTTTTTTTTTTTTTTTTTTTTTTTTTTTTTTTTTTTTTTTTTTTAGAACAATCAGACAGTTGACATGGAAATAACTGTATAATGGCCCCAAGAATGCATGGCAACTTTGCCGAGGTTCTAGATTATTCATAGTCACCTCTTTTCCCTGTTGCCTAGATTGTCCTATTTCAGGCCAGGATGTTGTAGCTCGGTTTACGTTGCTGTACATTAACCATTACCACTTCTGGCTAACATTATTGTACTGTACTATTCATTATTGTGTTGGCAATTTGTTCTTGTTTTCCTTAAAAATGAAAATAAGAACATGGTATGCTAAGATTATATTTGGATTTCTATCCGACAGTCAACTTCCAGTCAGAACTTCGTAATGTTGATTCAATTATTTTTTGGTATGTGTTAACCAAGTCTTTCATCAAATGCGCCAAGTTGTGAAGGATGAAAGAGTATGATCAACCAAGTCTTTGTTGTATATGTTTACTAAGTAGTTCTTGGTTTGGCAGAACAAAGACGTCACAGAAGCTATTCAGAAGGTTGCAGCTGCTTATGACTGCAAGATTGTTGAAGGTGTTCTTAGTCATCAGCTTAAGCAGTTTGTAATCGACGGGAACAAGGTCGTGCTGAGTGTCTCCAATCCTGAAACTAGAGTTGATGATGCAGAGTTTGAAGAGAATGAAGTATATGCAATTGACATAGTCACCAGCACAGGGGATGGCAAGGTGAATGTTAAGAGATGTTATTATCACCGCCGTTGTTATCCCTCATTGATAATCAATGGCTTACATGCACTCTCCAAATGAATACAATTATTGCAGCCTAAGTTGTTGGATGAGAAGCAAACTACTGTTTATAAAAGAGCTGTGGACAGAAACTATCACTTGAAGATGAAAGCATCGAGATTTATCTTCAGTGAAATTAGTCAGAAGTTTCCAATCATGCCATTTACTGCAAGGTTTCTGCATGAACTGCTATTCTAACTCTAGTAATGTGCATGTTTCCTTCCATTATTTCTGAATGATAATATTTCCTGTGATAATGTTGGTTTTTCTTGTTTGCTTTCACATTTTGTTAGAGCTTTGGAAGAGAAGAGGGCTCGTCTTGGACTGGTAGAATGTGTGAACCATGATCTCTTGCAACCATATCCCGTCCTTCATGAGAAAGCTGGTAAGGATTGGTGTGAAACTAGACATGCTTATTTGCTTTCACAAGCTCTATTTAATATATCTGTCGCACGCTATGTTTTGGTTTGTTTTACATTCATAATCAATTGTTTTCTAAAGTAACATCCCGGATTCTTGTTTTGAAGCAAATATGAAAAAGTATGTTTGTCTCTATGTTCGGTTGTGATTTGATTGATTCATGCAATTTTCGTTGTTTTGCAGGTGATCTTGTCGCCCACATTAAATTCACAGTATTGTTAATGCCAAATGGTTCCGATAGAATCACATCTCATGGATTGCAGGAATTGCAACCAACAAAAACTATAGAAGACCCTGAAATCAAGTCATGGCTTGCTCTTGGGATCAAGTCTAAGAAGAAAGGCGGCGGGAAGAAGAAGAAAGGTATGTTTATCCGCAATTGTGGAATTGTAGAATACATTAGTTGTTGACAAGGGGTGTGTCACAATCGATCTTTAAAACATCTGGATTAGGAAGTCGGACACATTGCAATGAAACTCATAAATTGGTCCATTCGAATGGCAGGTAAGAAGGTTGACAAGGCTGAGGAGTCAACGGAAGCTGAACCGATGGATGCAACATCTAATGGTGCGGCATCTCAAGAGTGAGATTTACAATTTTGGTGCTAATTAGCTTGTATTACTGTATTTGAAGGTTCCTTAATGTTGAAGTACAACTGTGTAATGGTCTAACTGATGTTGTTTTTAGCCTGACAGATGCATCTCATCACTTTTAGATTGTTAATCCATGACAATAAAAATCTTCTTTTTGCCCTTTAAAGTAGCCAAATTTTAACCATGAAACCTTATCATGATAGATTAAAATTACACTTGAAGAATTGTGAGAGTGGGGAAGCTTCTCTTTATTGTTTAGTTTGTTATCCATATTTTGAGTAATTCCATAATTGCTAACTAAACTTATGCCTCTATTGTGCATAGTTGTTGGCTGCATATTCTGCAGTTGCTGAATTCAATATAATTCTTTGAATCACCACTCATCTTGTTTGACATCTACCCAGGAGTGGTAGAGCACGGCTTGAGATTTTGGGAAAGTTTTTGGTTTTATTTTTATTTTGGTCCGATCTGGTTCGCAGATGAACTGGTGGTTCACTGAAAATCGTCCATATGGTCGGTTTCGTTAGCTGGGTCAGCAAACATAGCGGGTCCAACAATAAAAAGATCATTTGTGCACTCAATAAAAGTTTAGGACCAAATGTGGCATATGCAAAGTTTAAGGATCAATAACATAAAATTGTGAAAGTTCAAGAATCAAAAGATATGTTTTTTCATCACTTAATTTCGTTTATAAGTGACCGCAGGGCAAACTAGTAGAGTAGCTATTTGGTTGATTACAAGACCAAACTAGTGGAATAACCATTTGGTTGACGAGCGTTGACTAATATTTGACAAATTTCCTTAGACAAGCTTTTTTTTTTTTTTTTTTTTTTCTTTTTTTTTTTTTTTTTTGTCAAAGCTTGACAAGACCAATTGACTAACAAAAAAGCCACCAACTCTTTTTTATAGCCCTTTGTTGGCACAAAATGGAAGGCATAATTAGGTCAATGTGCGTGTAGAAGTTTCACAAATTCTTGTTTTTGTCGATAAATGCCCTAATGAGTTCGTGTCTAAAGTGAGTTACTTTTGCATTGACAAAAGACAATTGTTTACGAAATAAATTTAAATCAGCAATCTTTTTTTTATTTCTATTAAACAAATGAGTAGCTTTTTGAAGTAGAGAGGATTAAAAGAAGATGAATGAAAGAACAAACCAACAAGACTGAACACGCACTAAAACCCAATCCAAGGTTTATCTATTCAATTCTCCAATTCATTTGATAAAAGCTAACTAGTATAGAGTATTTACAACCTTTTATACTAACCACTAAAAACCTTAACATATCAATACTATATATTTTATACTCTTGTAATATATTATATCATAATCATAATTCTAACATTAGACCTACATTAGCTACCACAACATTCTTAAACCCAAAATAAGAGAGAGAGAGAGAGAGAGAGCCTTTCAATTCAGCGGCATTAAATCGAGCAAAATAAAAGAGTTTGGTCCGTGCAGTTATCCTAACTAACTTAGGATTGAGGCTTTCTTGTTGTTGTTGCAAAGGCGAGTGTGTCTTCGGTACTATAGCATATTTTAGTAGCTAGAAATGTGCATAGAATAAGTGGCATCTAGATGTCTCTTCATAGTTCTAATACAAGAAAGACAATGGAGAATTGGAAAATACAGCAACCACTAGTTAGGGTCGCCTAAGAAAACATGGTCACCCAAGTCACAAATGTAAATCTGCTTGCATGTGCATGAGTCATATATTATGTAATCTGGAATTCAGAATCAATATACAGTTTTGATTTTTTTTTTCTTGCTTAGGAGATTGACTTCTTCCAATATCATGTAGCTTAATTTCCTTATATACTAAAGAAAAACTATGTGTAATGTGTGTGTTATAGAAATTCATTGTTTGTGTGCTATTGCTTTCTCTAGCATGGCTGCAACAACATTCATCCAACTTTCTCTCTTTCTGCTCTTGGGATTTCTCGGTCCTTATGCTAATGCCGGTCGCGCTAGTTGCGTCGCAGCTGAAAGAAGGGCACTCCTCAGCTTCAAAAATGGCCTCAAGGACCCTTCTAACAGACTTGCTTCTTGGCAAGGTGAGGATTGCTGTGAATGGAAATATGTTCATTGCAACAACATATCTGGTCATGTCGAGAAGCTCGACCTTAGGAATCCATTGGATTACGATACATACGAAGGCGCCGCTCTTGGAGGCAAGGTAAATCCTTCTCTGATGGAATTGAAGTATTTGGAGTACTTAGATTTGAGTGGGAATTGCTTTAGAGGTTCTCAAATGCCCATGTTCTTTGGCTCACTAAACCAGTTGAGGCATCTCTATTTATCAGATACTTGTTTTGGTGGCCAAATTCCTCCTCAGCTAGGAAACCTCTCAAACTTGAACTATCTTACCATCACTTGTCTTCGAACCGCTTTGGAGTTAAGATCCGACGACCTTCGGTGGATTTCTGGCCTCGCTTCGCTGAAACACCTTAACATGGACTATGTGAACCTCAGTAAAGCATCTTCTGATGATCACTGGTTGTTACATGTTAATAAGCTCTCTTCCTTGACTGAGTTACACTTAACAAATAGTCTTCTTCAGGGCTCTCTCACTCTTTCTTTCACTAACTTGACACATCTTTCGTTCCTCGACCTCTCCGGCAACCTCTTCGAAGCTTTAGTGCTTAATCCATTTGTCAAACTTGACAGCCTTGTTACTCTTAATCTAAATTTGAACAAGTTCAAAGGTTCAATTCCTGATGCTTTGGCCAATCTAACATCCCTTCAGCAACTCGATCTCAGCGCGAATGGTCTTGGAGGTCCAATCCCAGACATCTTTGTGAAGATGACTTCTCTCCACACCCTTAATTTAGGATCAAACATAAACCTCGTCGGCGGGTTGCCAAAAAGCTTGGGAGGACTTTGCCAGTTGAAGACACTAGATTTATCTGAAAATAGCATGTCAGGTGGGATTTCTGAATTTGTTGATGGTCTCTCAAAGTGTGCAAATACTAGCTTAGAAGTTCTGTATTTGCAAAACAACAATCTCACTGGACCTTTACCAGATTCACTAGGCCATCTTAAGAGCTTAACTAATATTAAGCTTGGTGGGAACAAAATGCATGGACACATTCCTATGTCTCTAGGAAGGCTTTCGCGGTTGGAGGAGTTAGAAATCAATGGAAACTCATGGGAGGGAGCTGTATCAGAAGCTCACTTCGCGACCCTCAAAAATCTTAAGCGTCTCTCTATCTTCCCGTCGTCTTCCAAGTCCTTGGTTTTCAATGTAAGCTCCAACTGGATTCCTCCTTTCGCCGGATTAGAACTCATCGATCTGTCTAATTGTCGAGTCGGCCCTCTATTTCCTTCATGGATTCAAACTCAAAGGAGCCTTCACCAGATAACTTTTGACAATGCAGGGATAATAGATGCTCTACCAGACTGGTTCACAAGCACATATGCTAATCTCTCCTTTTTGGTTCTTTCAAATAACCAAATCAGGGGCACTGTCCCGCTGAAATACAACGGTTCGAGTTCTCAAATTAATGTGTTCGACGTTGGACACAACTTGTTTTCAGGAAGCATTCCTTCAAACATCAATGAAACAATGCCGATGTTGACGCATTTAGATGTATCGAGGAACATGGTAAATGGCGCCATCCCATCGTCAATATGCGGCATAACTTCCTTGGGCATTCTTATTTTGTCAAGCAATCAATTATCAGGAAGCCTGCCTCATTGTTGGGAAAAGTTGGAAGCTTTGCAAATACTGGACCTTTCCAATAACTCTTTATCAGGAACAATCCCTGATTCTCTTGGTTCTCTTGGTTCTTTGTTGTTCTTGATGTTGAGCAGAAATAGTTTTTACGGCGAGCTTCCGTCATCCCTCCAAAATTGCAGTAACTTGCGCAGCATTGATCTCGGCGAGAACAATTTCTCCGCAGAACTACCAAAGTGGATTGGAAAAAATCTCGCCAGCCTTGGGATTTTACGCCTGCGTTCAAATTCATTTCGCGGCGGAATTCCTCAAGAATTCTGCAATCTTTCTTCGCTTCGGATATTAGACCTTGCACACAATGAACTCTCTGGAGCCATCCCACATTGTTTTGGTAATCTCAGCAGCATGATCATGGTTGCGCCGGTGAACCAGTTTTCAGTAAACACTTCTTCAATAAGTGAGCAGATAGTATATGTGGATGATGTTACTCTTAGAGTCATTAAAGGAAGAGAACTAGAATATGACACAAATCTTAGATTCCTAGTGAGCATAGACCTTTCATGTAATCATCTATCAGGAGCTATACCGATGAAGTTAACAAATCTACTGGGGCTAAGTATCTTAAACTTGTCGGCGAATTCCTTAACAGGAAAAATCCCGGAGAAGATAGGATCTTTGCGACGATTGGAATCGCTGGACTTGTCGAGAAACCAACTCTCTGGGGAAATTCCTTCTAGCATCTCTGACTTAACTTCCTTGAATCATTTGAACTTGTCATACAATGAATTGGTTGGGAGAATTCCATCTGGGAATCAACTGCAGACGCTTGAGGATCCGTCTATCTACGAGGGGAATTCGAAACTTTGTGGAATGCCACTCTCATTAAAGTGCCAAGATAATGAGACTCATGATCATGCTCCAAATCATGTTAATGAGGACATTGAAGAAGATGAAGAAGGATTTGAGTTAAAGTGGTTTTTTGTTAGCATGGCAGTGGGATTTGTAGTTGGTTATTTTGGTTTACTTGGCACTTTATGGATTAAGAAGGGATGGAGGAATGCATGCTCTATGTACTTGGAAGGTATAATTGACAGAGTGCAGTTGCTATGGAGAAATTAATTAAGCCTCATATATGAGATTATATATAGTTATTATGTTTTATATAAGATTTAAGGTCAATCTTTGTTATGTGATATGTATATATATACATGAGGAGGCACATATATATGTATGTATGTATTTGGACTTGCGGGTTTTCTTTTTCTTTTTTTCTTTTTTTTTTCCTAATGTTCATTGTAAAAAAATATAACAAATCAATAATATTCTTGTTCCTTGTCATGGAGAACACTTGGGTGAAGAAACTTCATAGGCCTACTTCATTTTTTTTTTATTTTTTTGTAATCACAACATTAAATCGTGCAAAGTTGATATGAATCAGTTTTTGTTTCTCCACTCGCTGAATCATAGAATATGCCTTATTAACACTCGATCCATGACCAAGATCTGATTACGAACATGATCAAAGCAGTCATTTAGTCCCATGAGAAACTATATCAATCGATCATTAGACTCCAATTCCATCATTTTAGTATGATTTCCACAATCACAATGAGGAATTTGAGCTAAACATGCAAGTTCATCCCATAACTTCTTCAATTTTGTATAATACTTCGCTATTGACAACTCTCCTTGAGTTATTGAACAAATTTCTCGTTTCAGCTGATAGAGAAGAGGTCAATTGCACTATCCATACCTCTCTTTAAGATCCAGCCACAAAGCATGTGCGGACGAAGAGTACAAGAAAGCCTCAACAATCTCCTTGGAGATGGAGTTAAGAATCCATGAAATTACCATGAAATCAACCTTGCACCAACGATCAAAGTCTTGATGATCCTCATCAGCTTTTGTACAAGTTCCATTAACAAAACCGAGCTTCATTTTAGCTCCCAAAGCAATACGCATTGCTCGACTCCATGAAAGATAGTTAAGATCCGTAAGTGGATTAGTAACCAGAACCATACCTGGATGATCCGAATTTGACAAGTATAATGGACCTTCAACACTATAAGGCTGTGTATTCGAACATTAGGTATAGTAACTTGTCGATTTGCAGCTGCATGTGTGACCGCCATAGTCAAGACTGCAAACAAGATGAAAACCAGAAATCTTCGAGATCAAAGTGAGGAAAACACCTTACACAGCTCCATAAAACTCAAAATCTTGAGTTCGCTTCTCAGATCTGAATCACAAATCTACAGATCTGATACACAAACCTCACACAGCTCACAAGCTCAAATTAGAGCTCACAATTTGTAGATATGAATCACAGATCGACAAACAACAAAGAAGAAACCTAGGGTTTGGATCGAGCTCACACTGCTCTGATACCATGAACAATCATCAAAGCAAAACAAGTTTTTTTATTAATCACCAAAAATTGATTTACATGACACACTTGTTTCACCTTATATAGTGGTGTATGTGTCTAAGCTCTCAACACTCACTTGGGTCACACAAGCACGTGACCTCAAGTTATCTAACTCACACACAAACAATTACAACAGTAACAGTAAAAAGAAAAACAGTAACAAAACAATACGTACAACACAGTAACAAAGTAAAGAACAATACTTACTACACTTATTTATCGCAGTAAATTAAACCTCGAAAAGATATTATCATCCTGGATCCGATGCCGCTAGGTCGAAGGTTCAAGCATGCTGTGCATTGTGGTTTCTTCCCAATCTGAAACTTCTTGCCTTCACTACCACACAGACGGGGATTATTGTCATGTCGTCTATAAACCGAAAGAAAGCGTACCTCCACGACTTGTTTAATAACAAAGAGCCGCAGACGCTCCAAAATCCTACAACAAAACCAATTGACATGCTTATGAAAAATGGCAGCCAGCCTTCTTTGTCTTCTTCATGATCTAGGCCGTGGATGTCAGGATGAGTTGCGCAATCTTTCAGTGGAGCACCGCAGAGTCCTGGATTTCCAGCGTAAATGGATGGATCTGGTAGCGTTTGGAGTTGGTTGCCGGATGGGATTCTTCCAGATAAATTGTTGTTTGACAGGTTCAGGTGATTCAAGGAATTCAAAGTGGAAATGCTTGGTGGAATTGAGCCTGATAATTGGTTTCTTGATAGATCAAGCACTTCTAATATTTGCATAGAGCCGATCTTCTCTGGAATCCTTCCGGTCAACTGATTCATAGACAAATTCAAGATACTTAATCCCAAGAGCCCTGTTATCTCTGTAGGTATCTCTCCGGAAAAAGCATTATGTGAAAGGTCTATGCTCTCCATAAATTGAAGAGTCCCATTATATTCCAGTTCAATACCTCTAGTGATCCACACATTCACTTGGTCTACAAATTCGTGACTCTCAATTTCCATAGGATATATTAAGAATGGGTTGGTTGGATCGACAGTGGCCATTCCACTAAAATTGCCAAAGCAATGAGGGATGGTACCGGACAACCCATTGTGTGCAAGGTCTAAGATTCGAAGGGAATGAAGAAGACAGTGGTGTTCATGGATGAAACCACTGAATGAATTGGACCGCAAACGAAGAATCTCTAGGTGTGGAAGCCTTTTCCCCATCCACATTGGCAGATTGCCAGAGAAGCTATTCTCACCAAGATCAATTACACGCAAGGGACCCAATGTTTTCAGGTTGGGGGGAAGATTACCTGAAAAACCATTTTTGCTCAAACTCAAGAGTGAAAGCTGAGGAGCAGACCAAATGGAAATGGGAACCTTGCCAGACAGGTGGTTGTTTGATAGATCTATTACTTCAAAGACTGTAGATCCTTCCAACATTCTTGCGGTAGTTCTCCGGATAAATAGTTGCTTGAGAGACTAACGGTTCTCAACCGTTTAAGATTGCATATGGATGAAGGGATGCTACCTTCTATCAAGTTATTCGAAAGGGTTAGAAATAGCAAATTTGGCATTGTTTCATTTATGTTCAATGGAATAGTTCCACTAAACAAATTGCCTCTGAGATTTAATACATCAATCTCAGTGGACTTTAAACCATTTCTTAATTCAAGTGGAACCTTGCCGCTAATTTGGTTATTGGAAAGGTCCAAGACTTGAAGACTTGGATATATTTTTGGAAACCAATTAGGAATCTTATCTGAGATTCCAACATTTTCAAGCATGATGATGCCGAGTTGATTTAGATTCCGAAGCCATGAAGGGAAAAGAGGACCTAATTGACAATTAGTCAGATCAAGGTAAGAAAGTTTAGTGAAAGGACAAACCCAGTTGGAACTCAAATTGAAAAACAAGGGTTTGGGAGGTTTTTCATCAAAGCTGATATACAAAGCTATTAGATTTGCAAGGTTGGCAAAGTGATCTTCAGTTAATTCACCGTCCCAAGCATTGAGAGAGAGATCCAGGAACTCTAGCTCTGAGAGCTGCCCCAAAGACTTGGGAATGGCCCCATTCATGCTAGTTTCCTGAAGATGAAGAATTCTCAAGCTTTTTAGATTACCTATCGAGTAAGGAATATTACCTGTAAGTTTGGTTTGTTGTAGTTCAAGAGTCTCTAATAAGCTATTTGGTCGACACAAAGATATGCCATTCACAAACTCTGTTATCTCGCCACTTATATTGTTTCTGTATAGAGACAACTCCTTCAACTTGCATAACGCACCGAAACTCAATGGAATTGGTCCTTCAAGGTGATTATCTTCGAGGTCAAGACACTCGAGAGAAGTGAAGTTTGCCAAAACATCAGGAATGGGACCTGTGAGATCATTCAACCCCAAAAGAAGAGTTTTGAGAGAAGTCATCTGCTCGATAGCTTTAGGAATGGGACCCTGAATCTCATTCCAATTGAGATCAAGACTTTGAAGAGCAGTGAAATTGAGAATAGCTTTAAAAATGAGACCATTAATATTGTTGTGACTGAGATAAAGGACTGAGAGTGTGGTGGTGAAATTAGTCATGAGAGGAAAAGAAGAAAGTTGACAATTGGACAAATGTAACTCTGACAAAGAGTGCAGCCTGTTTATGTATTGCAATGATTCACCTGTTTTACTAAGATCCGACCCACTCAAGTCTAGGTATTCCAGTGAAGTGAGATGGGACAAAAATTGAAGTTCCTGTATAGAGAAACGATTATTTGAAAGATCGAGGTGATGCAAGTGTGAGAGGTTTCCCAATTGTTGGGGAATTCTTCCTTCAAAGTAATTCCAAGAAAGATCAAGGTACCTCAACTCCTTGACTGAGCCTATGAACTGATCCGGAATGCTGCGGAATGCGTTGTAACTCAAGTCCAAGTACTTCAAATGTTTCAACTGAGCCAAAGCAGGACTTATCCCGCCACTTAGTTCTGTGGCTTGTGCCGTGTCCTTTATAGTATTAAGATCGAGCTCCTCCACATAACCGGTGACGTTGTTGCAACCTACGCCGTGCCATTTGCAACAGTCTTCATTGTCTAGTCGCCATGAAGAGAGCCTGTTTGAAGGGTCTTCCACGCCTTTCTTAAAGTCTAGTAACGCCAACCTTTCAATGGAGTGACAATTACCAACTTTGTGATCATCACTGCATGAGCAAAGCTTGGCTGTTTGGAGGTAGGGACCGAGAAATAGGACTAGAAAGGAAAGGAGGATGGCAGATTGAATGGAAGCAATGGCCATGTTTACTTTGTAAACTATTGATCTGTAGTTGTTGTAGTTCATATATTATGAATTTATATGCGCACACACACACACACATGTATAAGGAAAGCCCAGTGAATAGTACATTAACTCGTTTGTAGTAATTGCGTGTGGTTGGGTAGACTTGACTTAATTAATTGCTCAGACTTGACTTATTTATTTATTTTATTTTTTTGGTAATCTTGACTTAATTAATTGCTCCTGCATGTATTGCATATGTAGCAAATATATGTATAAAAAATGTTAATAAATTATTTTCCTTAATTAATACGAAGACATTCTTTCTCAAGTTAGAAAGGGTATCCATTTGAAAAGAAATTTCGAAAATTGTTATATTTTTGTACATATCAAGGAATTGCATGTTTTCAACATTGGCTAATGACTGGTCCAAAATATTTAGCCCTTGTTTGGTTAGGGGTGGAGTTATCTCTCTGGAGATAACTTACAGGGAGTTGGAATTTAATCTTGTTTGGTTGCCCACTTGCCTGCAAGTTATATCCCAACTTACACCCTAAGGTTTGAGAAATTTTTTCACCACCCCTCTTAATGAGTCATTTCCCAAGAGTTGTAGACATAATTACCCCTCATTAATGACTTATTTACTACTATCTCTCTCTTGTTTGGAGGTTGTTTATGTCAATTTATATTTTTTATTGTTTAAAAATTTGTAACTTCCTTACAAGTTTAAAGTTGAACTAAATATTAAAATATTAATTCTAATGAGATAACTCTCAACTAACACTATATGTTAGCAAAAACGAATCAAACGAGGCCTTAAAGACCAGAGCAAAATGCTTGTTGGGAGCCCTTCTTACGGTAGGTTTGATAGGTTGCAATTATTTCTTTTTGGAGTTCAGCAGATGATTTGAAAAAAAAAAAAAAAAAAAGTCATGGTGACTTTTCACTATGAGATACCATCAAATCAAAGTGATGAAGTCCAAGAATTAGCTTGCAAATTCTTGATAGGATAATGAATCTTGATAGGATAATGATGAAGTCCAAGAATTAGTTGCAAATTCTTGAAAAAATAGGAAAAGATATGACTCGCAACGATCCGGGGGTATGGGTTTATTGGAAACGACGTGGAGATCACAACTCACAGCTTTGCTGTGACTACGACGTTTTTCGGCCAAATTCCATCGTTTCGCCCTCCGAAACGGCAATTTTGCTATTTTTGGAAACTTTTGTTTCGCTTATAACTTTCATTAGGAATTTCCGTTTTTATTGCCGTTTGCGGCGTTTGTTTCTATTTTTCGTCTAGTTTTCAGTTTAGGGCTTTTTAGACTTTTTACTATTTTTGGCAATTTTAGGGTTTCGCTATTTAAGCGATCTATTTGGTGTAATTCGTAGTTTTGGTTGAAATAAAAGAATTTTTGAACTTTGGCTTAAGTTCTGACCTAGATCGAGTTGTTCGTGGATTCGTTCAACTGGTTTAGAAGATCTCCGCTGCGTCAGTTGGTATCAAGGCTTCGCTTCAGCGTGATTGGAGAAATCATGCCGCCGAAGAGGAACCAAAGAAGCGTATCGAGGAGGTGTATGATCGTAACAATCGAATCGACAAATTGGCCCATTAATTGACCAACGCATGGTCGCGGTGGTAGAACAATTAACTGCCAAAATCGATCAGTTGTTGGATCGGCATATGGATCGTATCCTCCCATTCGAGAGGACGGATTCTGTAGGTTCTGCGAGGAGATGGAGGGACTCCCATCACGGATCGAGAGAGTTCGTGCGTTGGGGTTCAGATGACTTGCGCAGACCTTCAGGTCATAGTAAGCAGGGTGGTTACCAGTTATCTTCGGAGGAGTCCAGTCGGGGTTCGCGTCGTCTCGTGCCGGGAAGAGGAGCGCAGAAGAGGAGAGCGGTTTTAGGCCCTCCGCGTTACGGGGAGGCGACGGGAAGTATTATGCCCGTGGCGGGCGTGCAACCAAAGAGTCTTTCAGCCAGAGAGACTGGAGAGGAGGGCACGGTTCGGAGCAAGGACGCCAACATGATGTGATTGTTCAGACGCCAGTTCACGAGTTCGATGATTCGGGTTCGAAGGCGACGCCGAGGAAGAGATTGGTGAAGAAGAGTGGGGACAGAGAGAGGACGCCTGATTTTGGGATTGAAGATGAAAAACCAGCGTTCATGAGAGATGAGTTTGCGAGCGAGCCGCCATCGTCGCAGAAGTGGAAGGGGTCGAAGGAAGATGGGTTTAGAAAGAAAGAGAAGAAATTGAAGGGGGATAAGAAGTTTGATAAGGGAGGGAAGATGAGCTCGAAGGGTGGGAGCTTGTCGGCGATTTATCCTGGCCGCGATCGCGAGATGAAGGAGTTCTGGGATACGGTTGCCGGGGCGGATTCTGAGGATGACCAAGAAGGTGTTAGGACTATGGATGACGATAACTTCATAGATGATACTTTGGAGTGGATCCGGTGACCGACGTGCAGCGGTGACAACAAAGGCTTTATTGGGGATGCGCCACGACTTGAGAAGGGCCACGGAACTAGAGAGTCTCTTGATATTTTGCTTGGCAAAGCGATCTCTTACAATCCGCAGTGAGGTTCTTTGGGCCGAGGGTGCCAAAGAGAAGTGGCTCGCAGTGAGGTTGACACCGCTTGAGAGCGATCCTTGGGCAAGCGTATCTTTGCCATTACAAATTCGAGAGGAGATTTTGTTTGCCGCAATTCAAACCGAATCAAGGCATGGTAACAAGAAGGAATCTAATATACGATGGCAAGGCGAGAAGACTTTGTTCGTGGGCTGCAAGAGATTCACCAATTTATCAAAGTTAACTCGCGAGAAGAAGGCTGACAAGTACAAGGATTCGATCAGTGTGAAAATTAATGTCAAGCATCTTGTTCCCTATTATGGGGATACGTCGATGATGACAATTCGAGGGCGAATTGTGTCCACCCTGGGAGAATGATCAAAGTCACCTTTAAGACATCAAAATGACACATCAAAATGACACAGACTTCTCAATTTGCAACAAATACCAACTAATGGCGGAGCCATGTATGTACATGACCTCCGATACTATATAGTATATGTTTTTATTTTTATTTTACTTAATGTATATATGTCACACCCGATCTCGATATACTTAAAAGATTTGGATGGACTATCCACAGGGCCAGTATCGAGTATAACTAAATATTGAGAAATACAACATAAAACTCACTTATTTATTTTTTTATAATGAGTTTACAATATTCCTTAACCTTACAAAAGACGTTCTTACCCTCCTCATTACTACTAGATATTTTACATGACAGACTATACATTATTTATTTGACATGGTCAACTCATGACCTATTTCGAATTCATTTTCATTCGCGGGCTTGAGTGGTATCTAAAATTGTTAGATTTAATGAGCTAACAGCTCAATAATTTCTTAATTACAACCCTATTAATGCAAAATATATAGCAAGTAATAACAACATATATTACCGAACACCGATAAATATCGGTTAGTAACCACATCGGTGGACCTCTCAAATTTTCTTTAAGGCTGAAAACCGCACCGTGATCACAAATATGATTTAAAGTGTTCGGCGACACGAGACCAAATTTGGTGGACCATAATAACTAGACCTGATTATCGGGCGACCTTGGGTGGGATCGAGCGATGTTATACATGAATCCACGTTGGAAAGACTTCATACCAAAGTCGTACAATTAGGACCTCGATATGGTTCTATTCCGTTCATGCCTAGGCGAGCTTTTTTTTTTGAAAGTCATGTCCAAGCCCGCTTCTGAGTATTGCGAGCTCAAGCTCGTCACGGGTCGTGCTTGGGCTGAGCTTAAATTGGCCCTTTAAAAATATTAACAAAAAAAAGTTTTGAAAATTGATTATAGTGAAGCAAAACATAGTATAATAAAATATATACCTATGCAATTAGATGTCAAGAACAAATGATTAGCACAATGATTTAGATTTTAGTGTATCATTCAAACCTTACTTTCTCATTTTTTAGAGATATATATACACATTTTGGACACAAGTATATACGAGCGGGCCAGCCAAGTTTGGGTTGATAAGTGTAAACATAAGCTCGGCCCACAAAATATCGGCCTTCACAGGCTTTTAGCCAGGCCAGGCCCTATTGAGATTTTTACAGTGTTCCTTTTATAATTTAATAAGAGTGCCAATGTTATGACATACATAAAAAATTAACATGTAACAAGAAAAATTACCTTATTTCGTAGCTAACAAAAGTCTTCGCAGTGTTCCTTTTATAATTTAATAAGGGATGAAAGAAAGATAGTCATGATGCATTAGTGAATCGATTTTCTTATTTGTAGTGAGAATAGTTTTAAGGTCGCTATCCATCATAATGATTCGTAATAATAAAATTGTTAAATGTTGTTATTGGTCATAATGATTTAGATAAATATAAAGATTTTAGTTATAATATTAACATGTTATTGTAAGGAAACTTCTCCGTAGTTTCCTAAGAATAAAACATCGTTTTCAATAATAAATTTTTAGATAAGTATTGAAGAAATTTCTCTTCTTTACTTAACGATGAGTGAAAATGTTTACAGGGTGTTATCAACTTTAATATCTAAGAGGCTTCTCGTTCTCTATTTGTTATTTAATCTTTTAAGAAGATTTTGTGTTTTTCGAGGCGTGAAATATTTAGGGAGTCACATATATTTAAATTTGTTAGTGTTACAAATGGACTAGAACGTAATTGTTTTTCATGTTTTTTTTTTATCAATTTGGTTGTTTAGTTAGAGACAAAATAGAAAACTACACAACATAAGTAATAATTTTTTAAAAAAAGTGTAGAATTTTTGTATTTGTTTTGTATATATGTGATAGATTAGGGAACGACGATTGCGGTAGTTTGGTCACCTGCATGCATAGACGGCCTACAAAAACCTCCCTTGAAAAATTTGACTCTATAGAAACAATAAAAATTTGACGAGGTTGGGGTATAACAAAGTTAACTTGAGACACATTAATTAGAAGAGATTTGAATGGTTTAGAAAGCTCATCATCAATTGCAGTTAATTGAGCACGATGAAAGAGTTTGATCCTATAGCCGACTCCAATGGGACTGAGGCTATGTTGTTGTTGTTGTTGTTGTTGTTCCAAAACATTCGGGGGCCCAGAGGAGATTTTATTTTGGGGCCCCTCAATTACAAATGTTGAAAAAAAAAGAACAATTTTTTATCAACTACTTAAAACGATATATGCAAAACACACAAAAATCTTACTCAAGGCATGCATAATAGGTTTTACAGCATGATCAAATCTCTCAAAATATTTTCAAAATAATATAAATTAAATAAAACTTTAATTTTTTAAAGAAGTAAAATGTAGCCACATTTAAAAATGACAAGTAGAAGAGGTGTAAGTTGAAAGAGCTACTCGTTAAAGTAGAAAAAATAGAATTTAATTTGAAAAGTATACAAATAATTTACCAAGCAATATTTTATTACTTATAATTAATAATTCTTCTTAGAAAATCAAAAGAAGTTTTTAATTTTAGAATAAACTAAAAAAATGTGTGTACTCACCCCCTTCAAGGGTCGGGCCGTGACAACAACCTCTGTATACTAAGTGATTTTACTATGATAATTTTACACTATTTTTCAGTTAGGTTGTGGGGTCTTTGGAGACCGTTGAAGACAAGTCATTCTTATTAATGGTGATTTCTCTATCGAATTTTTCTCTACCCTTTTGCATAGTGTCACAGTTGGTCCAAAACATGTGTGCTTCTTTCAAGGTCTTTGTGCTTCCATATATTGTAGGGAAAGTATATATATCATACACACGAATCAATCATCATCAACCCATATTTTAGTTACAACCTAACCCAGAAGAAGATAAAACGTTGGCTTCGCCCCTGCTACCAACTGTTGAATTTTGTAGTTCAAATTTTGTATTGTTCCAACACCAACTACAAGGATCACGATGTAGTCTTTTGTAACTTTTCCTCTTTGATTCACACTGTGATCACACCATGTTTTAGAGTGTACATACAACTTTACGCAATGAAAGTTATGTTCATATATAGAAAATGTAGGCCTAGCACTTCAAGGATTTTCAGGAGAGAGTTTTATAGAAGTGAATAGAAAGGAGGAGAAAGACAATCAAGGATTACTTCTGTGTGTTGTGCTTCATTTATGTAGAACATGAGACTCAAAGTTTTCTCAGTTTGAAGAGAAATGATTGATTTAGATGCCTAAGAATATTTTCTCCGTGTTTCACCAAGTAAAAAGATCATCAAATGTTAATTAACTAATTTGTTTCACAATTATTATTGTTTTCGATTTCAACAGGAGTCTAACCCACAACATCTTCAAACTTTGCTTTTTTGGCAAGTGATGGATTGTTTGTCATCTCACCAGAGATGCTTTGGCAGCTAATTTGCTTCAAGATTGAAATGCAACTTTTTTTTCTTATAAGAAAGAAAACCATCTTTTGTTGCCCCTACGGAAGACAAAATATTGGTGCTACTTGCTCTTAAATATGCAATTATACACTTGACTTACTTTTTTATGAGCATCTACAAAATATATATTTTATATATAAAAATAAAAATTTGTTTTAATACTTTAAAAAATTGGTATTTAAGTTGGGTCGAGTTTCACTTTTCGCTTTAACCTAACTTATGTTGGGCAAGGAAGGGTACTCATGTCCATGACAAGTCTACTTACTAATCAAATAAGCAAATTTTTTTTTTTAATTTCTTTTAAGAAAAATATTTTTATAACTCATAATGGACATGCATATTTTAGCATCAATTACTTTTTGCATCGATATGTATTGACAAGTGCGTGTTTGTGTTGAGTTACCATTGCAAAATTAAAATTTTAATTTCTATTATTATAACCTTAATCATCGAAGCATTTATGGTGAGACGATACATCAGTAGGGACAGAACCAACCATAGGCATTGAAAGGGGCAACTTTAGCAAAAATTTTGAAACTAAAAATACACATTGTAAAAGGAAAAAATAAAGAAAGAATTAACAAATTTAGCTTAAAAGTAATTTTTTTTAATAACGCATTTAGTTTAAAAGTAGCTAATCAATGATGAACATGTCATACAAGCATTTCCAATTTCCTTTGCTATTATATGTTGTATTTGATTATTTAAAGATTAAATAGAGGTGCTTTTAATTGATTTATTTTATCAATTAATAACATTTTATCCAAATAATTAATATTAGTTTGTTATAAAAATACAACACTTAATCAAACACAATGAAATAGTTTGATCCATATAGCCGACCCAAATTAATTTGGGACTAAGGCTATGTTGTCGTATAAAAATACACACTCAGACTTTTATATAAAAAATAGCATGCATGATGGGTGTAGTTTCCAAAATTGAAATGTATTTGATTAGGGTGTACATAATTTTTTCTAAGGGGGTTGGTACCAATCTACGATACAGACCACCCCCAATATTATATGAATTATACATGGGTTACAAAAATTTTGAGGAGGGCCTTGGCCCCACTCACCCATAGCGCCTTCGTCCTTGTAATAATAATAGATGCATTACTTACCAAAAAGTTTGGTTTGGGGAGAGTGTGAGTTAGCTACCCAATTGAGTTAAAAACAAAGCTTAAATTTAACAATATAAGTTTTCTGGTTCGATTGATCCGTTCCACCTACACACACGATGTGCATACACCCAGCTCGATGCATAATCCAACGGTTCACAACAAAAACACTCAATGCGCGATCATTTTCATTTGTTTTAACCGCGCTGTGAACTCTCACGCGTAACTTTCTCGCTTCGCTTTACATTCTACGCGACGCTCTAATCACCGCCTCTGCACCTCTCTCTCTCTCTCTCACAAACGATTCTCTCTTCATCGATCATGGCGAGCACAGATCACGAGGACCGCAGAGACGAAGAGGAGACCACCGTCGCGGCCGAAGACGAAGACACAGGAGCGCACATCGCTCCGATCGTCAAACTCGAGGAGGTCGCAGTCACCACTGGAGAAGAGCATGAAGACGCGATCCTCGACATGTGCGGTTTTATCGATTTCTAGGTTTTCTTTCGATTCGATGCGATTCTAGGGTTTCTGTTCTTGAAATTAGGGTTTGTGGAGTTTGTAGGAAAGCGAAGCTGTACAGGTTTGACAAGGACGGGAATCAGTGGAAGGAGAGAGGAGTCGGTGCTGTGAAGCTGTTGAAGCACAAGGAGACTGGGAAGGTGAGGCTGGTTATGCGCCAGTCGAAGACGCTCAAGATCTGTGCGAACCATCTAGGTCGGTTTTGGTTTCGTGTTTTGGTGTTTTGATCTGGTGGTTAGGGTTTAGGGTTTATGGTTTGAATGATTTGGACAATGTGCACCATCAATTGCACTAAATCGAGCGCAATGGAAGTGTTTGATCCATGTAGTTGTTTTGATCTGGTGTTTGGTTTGGTTTTGTTTGATGAAGTTTGTTGAGCTGAGATTTTTGCTGCCTTTGTTGTTGCGTTTGCAGTTCTGCCGACGATGTCGGTGCAGGAGCATGCTGGTAATGACAAGTCTTGCGTCTGGCATGCTGCGGATTATGCGGATGGAGAATTGAAGGATGAGCTTTTTTGTATTCGATTCGCGTCGGTTCAGAGTGAGTTTCTTTTTTCAATTGAATCTAAATATTTTCGTGTTGTTCATTTGATGTTGTTTTTAATATTCACTAGATTGATTTTAGACGTATGTATGTGCTGATTAGAGTAGTGTCTTAATTCAATGACCTTTTGTCAGGAGTTTAATTGAATTTTTGTGCTAATGGTGTGTTCTGTGCTAGAAAGGCATATCCATGTGAATCGTGTGTTCGAGTAGATTTTTTTGTTGGATTTCTAAAAACGCCGTGGCAACTTAGTTCTGGCCCCTAAAGGAATATTGATATTTGTCACTTTGGTACTGATGTGCAATGAATTTAACATTTCATAATGGGCATTTCTTTTGATATATACTCAATCGATCTTCTATTTATTTGCTGATGTTCTGAATTTATCGTTATTTCTGATAATGGCCTATTACATTGCTGTTCCTGTTAGTTTTGTAGACTATAGCGATTGTCATGCTCTCAATGGTTGTGGAATTGGATTTTTTTTTCTGCCTTTCATGTATAGTTTGTGGTGATAGATGAAAAGATCAATGTTCTGCATGTGCATTTCTTTTTGTTGCCCTCGTAAAGTATGAGTCGAGCAGCCATTTGTAAACATATCACAAGTAAATAAGGGCAAGGGTAGTTCATCCATGATCGCTTACATAACTCTGGAACAAAGAACTTAAGGCTATGAATCCATGGTTCGATTGCTCAACCTAGGAAAAAGATAACGGAAAAGGGCATATAGAAAACAAAAGCATCTCCTTAAACAAACAATTGACCATGGAAAAGGCATGCTAAGAGCCAAATATATGTAGAAGTGAAGAACAAGGAAATGCATGGACTAAGAATACCTGACATAAATAGGAAGAGGCTATACATTATACTTGAGTACCTCTCAAACCAACAACACACTCAATGAGCTTATTGATGTAGGAGCAAATAAATTGCATCTTACTAAGAAACAATGGAAGTATGCAGCTGTCCAATCAATGGGTCCAATGTAAACAACATAAGTGAATAAAGAATACGTAGCAATTATAGAACATTTCTTTAATAATGCCATAGGAGACCTTCATGTGAATAAGTCTTTTAAAGAGTCATAATCATAATGAAAATTGAATATCACGTATATGCAAAAGCAGTATCAATAGGAAAATGAGGAGAATACCTGATTCCAAGATGAATTGAGTCATGATAAATAAGAAGTGCAATAAATTTTAGGTAAAGGGTCAACAAGATAAAATTGAACTTAAATTAATGTAATCAAAAACTGTAAGGACTGCCCTCAGTATTTCTGTAATTCCTAATCCTATAAAAGAGAGCAACAAATAAGCACTATAAATACTTGTATTAGAAGTAATATTTAAATTGGCGATAACATGATATTATATATTGACCGCGAACAATTGAGTTTTTAAAGATATTTTATCACTGAAACAAGAAATGACATAGGCACAAGTGTGAATTGCAACAACTAAGATTATGTTGGACGTTGTAACACACGGCTTCACATAAATATTGACAAAATACTATATGGATAGAAGAAAAGGTGAAATAGTGTTGCTCTGTTAATTAAATCAAAAGTATGAATGCAAATATTTGCTTTTAAGGAAACTTGATGGAGGAAGGAAGAATCCGAATAACGCGTCATACAAAAGTTAAGCATGAATTATCAAACATCAAACATAACATGTGCCTTAGGAGTCATTGTAATGAAGGAAGCCATTGTATTCAAGGCGGACTTTCTTGTTATAAGAAGCCCGAAATAGGATATCCAAGGAAGACTATTAATTAATTCAAGATTGACCCACAACTCTCTACCAATTATAAATAATTAACCAAAATACATAAAGACTGAAATAATACCTTGATGATAGCAAGGTTCGAAATTTCGACTTCATCTATGATTTCGCTCACTTAAAATTCGAAAGTAATCCGGGGAAGTGCAATTTGATGTGGGAAATTTTGGTAAAACTTCAACATTATAGAGAAGTCTAAATAATTTCATTAAAGTCCTAGAGAACATCCAAGTTTCATCAAAAGACATTTATAAGTCTGCTTTTTATAATGTTTCATATTTTTTCTCATTCTATACTTGACCTTAAGTTTTCAAAACTTTAATTTTGACGGGTTTGATTAATTTTTTACATTATTTTTTCTTTATTAGACAATATATTAGAATCCATTTCTAATAAGTGAATGTAAAGTTGTGGTTTTGTTATTTTATAACATGTTGTCATTCTTTAGATTATCTTCTAACCAAAGTTGACACTAACTACATTTCTCTTTCCTCAAGTGAGCATTAAAACTTGAAATGTTATCATTGTTCTCTTACTTCGATGGAGGTTTTGTATTACTTTGTTTACACCTAAATCTTAATCGTTGCTTCAAGAAATCTAATTAATTCAGAGAAGTTCGAGAATTTTCAAACCATGGATGATAAAGCCATAAATTTAAGATTGAACCCCCCTCATTACCAAACAAAAAAAAATTGACAAAAGAAACGATTCAACATTGATCGACCAATCAAACAACAAAGTTCTGATTCCAAATTAGTGATCAACCAATCAAAAGTATGAATAAAGTATTTCCTTTTAAGGCAACTTGACGGACGAAGCAAGATTCTAAACAATATCCGTCATATGAGAGTTTAGCTTGAAGGATCAAACATCGGATTAGAATAAGTCACTTGGGCTTGGAAGCAACTATTCAGAGCAAGTCATCACATTCAAGGCGGACATACCAAAGGATGGAGCAAGATTCTAAATTATATTTGTCACATAAGAATTAAGCTTGAATTATCAAATATCAAATTAGAATAAGTCACTTGGGAGCAATTATTCAGAGCAAGCTATTATATTGAAGGCACACAAAACAAATACAAGAAAATTAAGTGAAGATTGAACTACAACTATGTAGCAATTGTAAATTTACAAAAAAAAAAAAAAAAAACTTAGATAAGCCCTATATATAGAAGATTGATTCACCCCTTCGTATCAATAATTGACAATGAACGCTCTGCATTGATCTATCAATAAAAAAGTATGAGTAAAAATATTTTCTTTTAAGACAACATGATGGATGGAACAAGATTCTAAACAATAATTGTCATATTAAAGTTAAGATTAAATTATCAAACATCAATTTAGAATAAGTCACGCGGGAGCAACTATTCAGTGCAAGCCATCATATGCTAGGCGGACATAACAATAGAATCTCGAAATAAGACCAAAAAAAAATTAAGTGAAGGTTGAACTACAAATCGACAACTCTCGTATCAATTATAAATAATTAACCAAAAATACTTAAGAGATTGAAAAATACTTAGATAAACCTGTATATAGAAGATTGGTCCACCCTTTCGTATCAATAATTGACAACAAACGCTTTGCATTGATCTATCACTAAAATTATGAGTAAAAATATCTCCTTTTAAGACAACTAGATGGATGGAGAAATTTTTAATCAATAATTGTCATATAACAGTTAAGCTTGAATTATCAAACATCAAATTAGAATAAGTCACTTGGGAGCAACTATTTAGAGCAAGCCATCATATTCAAGGCGGACAAAACAAATAGAAGAAACTCAAAATAAGAGAAAAAAAAACTAAGTGAAGATTGAATTACTAGTCTACAACTTTATCAATTATAAGTAATTAACAAAAAAATACATAAGAGATAAAAGCATCTTTAGATAAGCCATATATAGAAGATTGATACACCCCTTTGTATCAATAATTGACAGAAGAAACATTCTACATTGATCAATCAATCAAAAGTATGAGTAAAATATTTCATTTTAAAGCAACTTGATGGATGGAGCAAGATTCTAAACAATATCTGTCACATAAGAGTTAAGATTAAATTATCAAACGTCAAATAGAATAAGTCACTTGGGAGCACCTATTCGAGCAAGTCATTATTCAAGGCCGACAAACCAAATATAAGAATCCCGAAATAAGACAAGAAAATTAAGTGAAGATTGAACTACAAATTTGTATCAATTATAAATAATTAACAAAAAATACATAAGAAATTGAAAAAATACTTAGATAAGCTTATATATATAGAAAATTGATCCACCCCCTTCATGTCAATAATTGACAACAAACGCTTTGCATTGATCTATCAATAAAAATTATCAGTAAAAATATTTCCATTTAAGACAACTTGATGGATGGAACAAGATTCTAAACAATAATTGCCATATATTTTTTAGCTTGAATTATCAAACTTTAAATCACTTGGGAGCAACTATTTAGAGCAAGCCATCATATTCAAGGCTTGAAACAACAACGTAGCCTCAGTCCCAAATTAATTGGGGTCGGCTACATGGATCAAACTCTTCCATTGTGCTCGATTAAGTGCAATTGATGGTGAATTTTTTCAAACCATTCAAATCCCTCATAATTAATGCGTCCCAAGGTAACTTTGGTCTACCCCTACCTCGTTGAATTTCTTCAGTTTTTATTGAGTCAAGTTTTTTAGTTGGGGCATTTGTAGTCCGTCTTTACAAGCGATCAAACCATAACAACCACCCTTTCCTAATCTTTGTTTCAATTGTTGCTACTTCTACTTATCTTTGAATTTCTATATTACTTATTCTATCTTTACAAGTTTTACCACACAACCACCTAAGCATCCTCATTTTTCCTACGTTCATTTTTTGTAGTTGTTGTTTTACCGCCAAACATTCACTTTCATAGAACATAGCTGACCTAATTGTGGTCCTATAAAATTTTCTTTTTAATTTGAATTCTATGTGTGACATCATTCTCAATATTAACATCATTTTGTATGATTGATCCTAGGAATCTAAAGTGGTTCACCTTAGGCACTTCTGCTTCCCCTAATTTTACAATTATATCATCTTGATGTCTAGTATTTCTAAACTCACAATGCATGTATTTGGTTTTGTCCTACTCAACTTAAAGCCTTTAGATTCTAATGTATTCCTCTAAAGTTGTAATTTTCCTAAAACAATCTTTTGTTTCGTCCACTAAGACAATATCATCTGCAAATAACATACACCATGGTATATCCTCTTAATATGCCTAGTTCATCAATAACTAAAGTAAAGAGATATGGGCTTAAAGCTTATTCTTGATGTAGTCATATTGTAATGGAAAATTCTTTTGTAGTTCTTCTAAATGTCTTTATACTACTCCCTCATACATACCCTTAATAGTGTATGTGTATCTAGCAAGCACTCATTTTCTTTCTAGAACCCACCAAAGAACATCTCTACGAACCCTATCATATGCTTTTACTAAATCTACAAATACCATAAGATCTTTTTTATTTTCTCTATATTTTTTCAACAACCTTCTTATAAGGAAAATCGCCTCCATAGTTGGCGTTTAGGCATAAAGCAAATTAAGTGAAGATTGAACTACAATTCTACAACTTTGTATCAATTATGAATAATTATCATGTAGTCCAATTAGACAATAAATTTAAGAAACAAATTCCCACAATTAACATTACTATAAGAAATGTAAGTACACATATTCATTTAATTGTCATTCAAGTCCAAACAAGCAACAACAACTACCAAACCATCCATTATCTTTGTGTAGTGATTGAGACCTAGTAGTTGACTTGAGTTTCTATGAGGTCTCAGTTTGAATCTCCTAATTTTTCGAGGCATATCTCGTGTGGGTGGGGTGTCTCTCCCGTGGAATAGTCGGCAAGAATCTTGGACGCTACAATATCAAAAAAAAAAAAAAATGAAAAAAAGATACATGAAATAACATTATCATGTAAGTTATGTAAACATCGTTGGTATTTTCATAGACAACCAAACGCTTTCAATTTCTTCTAATCGTCAAATTTTATTTACATCGTTCTATCAAAAATTCTTATCTACATGAAATGTCTCTTTAACTTTAAGAGTTGTATTATCAATATTTGGACAATTATTTTCAGCATCCTTCTTGTACCAAACTCTCCTTCAACATTTGAGTATATGGGGTTTATCGCACCTTGAGCTTTCGCCTGAAAACACCCTTGATCTTGTACAATAACCCCCTTCATCATCATAATTAGTTGTACTACAGTTCATCTCAAATATATCATATTCTTGTTGTTCAAGTTTGTAAAATTAAAGATAAATTGATTTGCATTTATTCAAACAAATTCCAATTTCTTTTCCATCCACTTGAGATACAAGTTAAGCCTAAAACTTTAATGGCAAAACTTTGGGGTTAAGAGTTTGTAATCCATTTATTGTCCACCAGAGACCTAAATCATTTGCAATTCAAAAATTAACTTCACTTCCACAAAATCAAGTCAAAAGTAGCATATGTCAATTATAACTTTAGCTACTTTGTTGCATTGTAGTACATGATCGAGATGTCGCATCACGACCAAAAAACTATCCGCCAACATGTAATACCATTTCCCTCTCAATTACTCTTGACTTATTTTGGATTTTCAGCCAATTTTCCCACCATTTGAAGCATTTCTCGCATAACTTCTTGATCTTGTGGAAGGTTATTGAGTAGAAAAGGGATGGATTTAGAATATTCCTTGCTTTAAGGAGAGCTTGATAAAGTTGCTCATTCCATGCCATCGATAATATTTCTTTTAGTTATGTACCTAAGAAATTTCGAGACAACCATTCGCTACAATTGTATTCAATAATTCAAAATTTCAAACGTGCTATCATCTTCAAGAGCATTCTTGATGGCCTCCTTAACTTGTTCCATTACAACATGTATATAATCGTTGGGGGTTGTTTATCGCCATCTACCAAGCTTGGCACTCTAACCAATGGAGCTGAAATTTGAATAGCATTTGTGATCCTATGTTAAAAAGTGTTTTGAGATGACAAGATTCATTGTTGTCTTCCCTTAAGAAGTTATGACAATAAGGCCCCTAAACTATCATTTTTACTTGAGATCTCCACATTTCTTTTTTTATGATGCCTCCAAAGTCTTAAAATGTACGCTTAAAAACTTATCGTGTGCCTTAGGAACTGCATAGGCCACCTAGGTGAGGCCTTCCAGTCATTGGTCAATTCAATGATTGTTAGATCACTTTGCTACTATAATAATCATATGTTGTTTAGTTGGCTTTCAAGGTGACTTTGACTATTAGTATGTTACCTATGTTTGAGAAATTTACAGCCTTGCTGATCTATATTACAAAACAGGAGCACCGAAACTGAAATAGTCAGTTTTCATTATTATGTTTGCCCGTTATTTATTCATTTGGTTATTATTTTTTAACATTTCAATTGTGGTTGGATCCCAAAGGTCTTGCTTTCTCGTTGTCATTCATAATCTTCTTTGGATATATTTGAATTTAATATTTAAATGTCTTTGCCTGCTCTAGAAAGAGAACTTATAGCTTGAGTTATTTTGATGTAGTCTAAAATAATAACGTAAACATTGCAAATAAATTTTGCTCATTACAAAAACAACGACGACGAAGCCTCAATCCAAAATTGAGGTTAGCTACATATAATAGAATAGAGATCCTAGTCTGGCCTATTTGAATTGTTCAACTTTGGATGATTTACTTGGGAAAAGTATATTTGTTCGACATGATAACTCAAAGCCATCGAGTAAAGGACGTTATAAATGAGAACTTGATTTGGTCTCGAGGAAGTTGCTTAACTTCGCGGTTTGCTGGTTTGGGCCATCATTAAACTTCTGCTCTGCTATTTTATATCCACATGTTGTTCGGTAATATTGATATATGTCTGCTTGGTTATGTTTTTTTGTTCTTGCCAGTTGTCTTACTGTCGAGTTACTGCATGCAGGCCGATCTCTGTTTATGACGTATATCTTGCATCCGCACTATTCACATGTACATAACCATGAAACCCGTTTCTTGTTTCAGATTGCAAGGCCTTCATGGAGAAGATTGAAGAAGTTGTAGATGCTCAAGGTACACCTAAAGGGGAAAGCGATGAGGGTGCCGCTGCTTCTGAACTCATCGAGAAGTTGAATGTTGGTGAAAGCAAAAGCGAAGACAAGGCCGGTGAAGCCGCCCCTGCGGCAGCCAAAGAAGTCAAGAAAGAAGCTGATGATGAGCATGAGAAACCAGCAGCAGAAAAGAAAGAAGCCGAGGCACCGTCCTCGGCTTAGTTCCATGCTGGATTTTGCATCTCGTCAAGGACTTCTGTCATTGGTTGGAGTTCTTTGAGATGTCAGGTTCCACAGGTATCTTGGCCTGAGCTTTCACGTTTATTATAAATGATCTGTGGGCAAGGTACTCTGTTCATGATGGGGGTTAATGTTTGGTTGGTCGGTCTGCTTGTTAGGACTCCGGTCATTTGGGTGTCATAAAAGGTCTGTCATGCGAGGGAGGTCGGGGCTCTTGTTCTCGAGTTTGCTGCAACTATTTTGTGTCGGGGCCTCACCGTTTGTCGGTTCCGTCCACTTTTTAAAAATTGAGTAAGCTTCTTTGGCGTTTGTTGTTTTTGATAGGTATGGTGTTTGGCGTTTCTATCATTTGGGGGATTGAATATTTTTGCATGAAGTTACATATGAAATTGTTGTTTGCGGGTCATCTGGTTACACTTGAAAAGTCATTATTCTCTTTTTGAAGGAAAAACGTAATATTTTCGAAACATTTCAATGCTAATTTTTGGTCGGTTAATGTCACATTTAAATGTGTTGAAAGTACTAAAAGGTTTTTTTTTTTTTTTTTTTTAGTGTAAGTTCTGATTTTATTTTATTTTTTCGACGAAAAGTGAAGCTCTTATGATGGGAGTAATTGTGCGTTTGTTGGACTGTTATGGATTGCTATCTTAGTTCATGTCTCCTCGTAAGCTTGTAATTAAAATAAAAAACAAGAAAAGAAAAATGAGTCGCTTACTAAAATTGCGACTCTTTACAATCTTAATCAATGCATGGTATCATCGTGGTTGTCTAGAGACAAGTTGTAAATTACATCAAGGGAAATTTCAGCCCAATGCGGATTACGTTTCACTATTGCAGTGCCGAAAAGCCAATAAGAGCATCTCCAACGGGGGATTGGGGTTGGGTATGTGCCAACTAGGATAGGATAGATATTAAGTTAAAAAAAAATTATATCCAATGAGAATGTGAATTTGCTGTGTGGATAAATAAAAATTTTGCACAAGAAAAAAGAAATCAAAAAAATAGCCGGATTAAAAAAAAAAATTGAAATCGAAAAATTGCCGGTGTATCTACCAAAATATAATTGCCGATTATCACATATTTATTGATTTTTTTCAACAAAACCAATTGCTATTTTGGTTAAAAAATTAATTTTGTCGTTAATTAAAAAAACGTGTTGGTTTCATCAAATAAAAAAGTACAATTGATTTTTTTCATTACAGAAGTAATACTATACAATAAAGTAATATGTATATTTATGTCCTGTCAACAAAATTATATTTTTAAGAAACAATCCATTTATTTTTAAAAAAAATTGCCACATCATCAAGAGAAAATGCAATTCACATTGACCACTGAAGACACTTTTTAAAGTTGAATGTATATTTATACCACATAAAATAGACATCTCCTTCACATTAATGATATGACAATCTACAGTCAACCACTGGAGATGCACTAATAGTTAAATTTCTCAATGTGTGGTTACAAACAACACGTCATCTCTTGTAAGATGGGTTGTACATTGTCTTCTAGAGAAGAATCAAAAGTAATCCTGAGCACCGTAGAATTGTAAGAAAAAATTAAGAGTCAGTTTAGCTAGAGGTAGTCGCAATGCTAATTGAATGGTTGAACGACGCATCAAATAGTTCAACCATACATAAACTTATATCCTTACGTCTTCCTAGAGGAAAAGCAAAAGTTGCATTTTCATTGCAATCCACCAGAGCGGCAATCAAAAGTTGCATTTTCATTGTAATCTAACAAAGTGGCAATTACTTAAATACGTTCATATCGCTATAAAAATCAAAGACTACAATTACCGTTTAGATAACATCCTTGTTTGATTGAGAATGGCTGCAACCATTCCCGGAGCCCATATCAAACCAACCAATGGCAATTATACTTGTATGAATTCAGCACTACAAATTCAACAGATCGGAAAAATATCAATCGAACGGAATAATTGGGATACATGAACTTTATAGTATTATTACAATTAATAGTAGCGTTGGAAGATGCATTTGAACCATACTAACAACTAATGCGTGAACTACTTTTTGACGTTATTTCTAATTTGAGATTGAAGCTTGGATCAATTATAATTTCTACTCAAGAGACATAAATTATACAATTCTCTTCCACTTCATTTGGTGCTTGGTGAAACAGCTTAACCAGTCGGAGCAAAAAACTGAGCAAAACTAATTTGGTTAGACCCTGAACAATTGTTAAAAGGGCTTTACTGCTCATCCATTAATATAGCAATCACCACTTCCTATCAAAAAATGTCTAATACTACCACTTTTGTGAGAAAATAGAAGACTGCTACTAATCTTACAAGCCCTTGTAGCAAAAACCATAGAAAGGCCAAACCTCAATTACACATACCATTCAAGAGCCTAAGAAGACCAACACAATCCATATCATCCTAGAGAATCACAGAGGGAGCAAAACTAGATTAGAAGGACCACCGCATTAGGGATCCAACAGTACACTATCAGGGTAAGCCACAGTAACACTTCCATTGTAAATCAAATCAAGTAGAAATGTCTATATTATACATTGAATCACTCTAGCCAAAACTAACCTGGTTAAGTAGCCTATCTCCACCATAAAACATCCAAGATCCACCAATGTTCATCTCACTCCAATGCTTTCAAGGCCTTAGGCATTATAGCCACGCTAACACCGCCTAATCTAGGCAGGGCTTAGACGTATGTTTTCAACTACACATTCTCGTCGACATATTTCCGCCTCCACACTTCTCCAAAAAGTTTTTTAAAAAAAAATTATGCCGTAATTAAGGAATAGGAGGTGGCGACCCTAAACACCTAGGGCGGTGCCTCCTTTAAAACACAGTCTTATTAGCCTATTCCAACACAAACGCATCACCAGATCAAAAGATGTGTAATAACAAGCCTAAAGGGAGTGAAAACCAGGCTACTCAAGTCGCTGATGTACACATTCTTCACAATGTTTTACATTGACTAACTAAAGACTTTACTTCCCTAATTGTGAGAGATTTAACTAAATCTAGAAATTACCATCAAATCACTTCTCAATCGCAAATTAGTTGGGGTCGGCTACATTGGATCAAACTCTTCCACTCCTACCATACTAGTAATATTGATGATGAATTAAAACACACAAAATCTCAATATCACACCAAACCTATGAACTAACTAACTAACTAACTAACAATCACAGGCAACGAGAATCAAAGATATTAATCTAATAAAAGTAAAACCCCAGACAGTTAAAGCGCATCGACAAGGCATCACAGTAAATGTCAAAGCTGTAAAATAGATATTCATAAGAAGCGAAGCCAAGTTCAGAACGAATGAAATCTCGGCATAAACTCACTTTCTCAAACACAAAACCTAATCGCAAACAATTGAAACCAAAAAAGGGATCGAAAAACCACGAACGCGAACACTACGACGACGACGACCTCTTCTACTTAGATCTCTGCCTCATCTTTCGGCGCTTCCTCTTCAACCTCCTCATACGCTTCTTCTTCCACTGAAATCATCATCATCATCATCATCATCATCATCATAATCCACAAACACCAAACATCATAAGATCAAACGATTGTCGACATTGAACAAGAACACAGAATTAAAGATCGAATCGATACGATTCGATGTCGTTACCTTGGCTCTCATGGCGTTGGCGCTGCGGAGGAAACCCTAGAACGAACTCTCGCTTCGAAACCCTAGACCGATGCGTTGAAGAGAGATGGAGGAATGAAAGGAAAGCCTTGTTGCGGTATTTATAGGGAAGCATCTAGGTCTTTGTATCGCTAAATGGGCCGAACGGATTGCTATTTCTGGTTAGGCCGGCCCGGCCCGCGCCTCGTGAAATATTGAACAAAATAAACTACTTATAAAATTTTGTTGTAATTTCTCATGTGGGATTCATCGTCAACCGTACCGATTAATGAATGAATTTTTAAAAGTGGTGTCCCCTCTCAACTAATTTTCTTTTTTAATTTGTGAGACTGAAATTAAAACCTTATTTGAAGGAAACGAATTTCTTGCAGATCAGATTAACTGAGTGCTTATTTATAAGATAATTCGCTATAATTGTAGTTAAATCTTTTTTTTAGGACGTAATGGAAAATTTCATTTATCCACTTGGATCGGATCTTACGGCACTAGAGATTGCTAAAGGGATAGCATCGCTCCAAATACAAGATAAATTACTCTAAAAGCTAAGCTACCGAGTGTATATATGAGTATAGTGTTCCCAAATCAAGGAATATAAATCAATTAATGTTAGTATAGTGAATTAAGAAAAAAAAGTAGGAATATACAAAAATAAATAACTAATTAAGTCCGCCTCAATTAGGGTCTTTTTTTGGTCTTTAATGATAACATGTTCGCTATAAAAAAAGTTTTTTTTGACTAGATGCAAAAGATTGTTAATCCAAAACATTTTTGGTAGGATGGATGGTGCGTCACTTGTTAAAAGGCAAAGTTTTGAGAGGTTGTGGATTCGACTTCTGTTTAATCTAAAGAAAAAAAAAATTGTTAATTTGATCATAGTAACAATATAATACTAAGAAAATCATAATCGCGTATCATGTATGTGTAGGCTCACATTTTAATTTGCTCGGATATATATGTATATATATATATATATATATATATATATATATATATATATATATATATATATATATTCTAAGTTGGTAAAAGAGAACCACAACTGTCTACGCTAAATACAACACCTATGGGACAAAATCATTGAATTTTATTTTTTTTTTCTAATATCATGTTGAATGGTTTATGCAATATGATCAATTCGAGATGTCGTCTCCCAATAAAAGAAAGTTAATTAAGTTATAATTAACTTGATCTTATGCGCATTAAATTGAGTGGAATGAAAAAGTTTGATTCATATAATTAATCCTTGTTATATATTGATTAATATTCTTATATACAACTAAATCATTGTCTCCCACACGCAACAAGGTTAAAGACTATGCATTATATACATAAATCACGACAGTATATACATGATTATCATAACTAATTAGCTAGTTAGGCGACTCATTTTAATTTGACAAAGAAAAATCCTTAAAGGCAGTCATGAGAGAAATCAAGCTAGAGAGAGACTAGTAATTGACAAGTAAACTTTGTAAATGGAGGTACTCTATATTAATTAATTATTAGTTCATGTGAAATCAACTATATAGCTAGCACTTCTTAAAGCTAGCACACCAAATTAATTAATCATGGTATTATCTCATTAAGGCTACAAGGTGGCAAGCTCAATATCTGTGGCACCGATGACCCGCTATGAATAATATTGTTATGATCATAACTAGAAGGATAGTACTGGAGAAAATTAGAAGAATAATTAGAAGAAACACATGATGATGATGATGAAATAGGCAAGGAATCATAAACAAAGCTCATGGTGGCCTGGTGAAGCAGTATCTGATTCTTCAAGAACTTCACATACTGAATGGCCTCCTCCAACATCGACACCGTATCCATCTTGTTCGCGCCAGGAACCATGCTTTGCAATATGTTGAGCCTCTCGCGGATGCGGTGCCTTCTCTTCCGAGACATTACACTTTGAGGATCGGTCGAGAGCCTCCCCGACAACGCCGCCGCCCCCTTAGTAGTAGTACTACTACTATTGCCAGCCACAATACCCTTTAATAGTACTCCCGCCGCCGATGATGATGATGATGATCTCTTCTTTTCCTTCTTGTTCGCCATGATCCTTACCATACTTTTGTGTCAGTGAGCTTTCACCTTCTCCATATCTCTTATAATGAATGAATGAATGAATGAGTGCCTGGAGATAGTGAGAGATGAAGAGTTAAAGAGTTGTGAAAGGGAGTGATATATGAATGTATTGAATGATGAGACATTCATGTGCTGTCATGGTCCCATTCTCATATGTTGCTTTCATACTCTTATGTATGATTTGTTATTGTAACAATCATGCTTTGTTTTGTTACAAGGGAGAATTGCCTTTACGAGTGGATATGTTGCGGAAAGTATAGAAACCAAATTTGGTATAGCTTGTGTTGATCATATATATAAATTAAACTATATATATATAAGCTATATATTATATTATATGTATGTGTGTATCTAGGAAAGAAAAGGAAAGGTTGGTGAAGTGGGTACGTCGCATACGGATAGACAGAGACATCTCATCTTCACTGTCTAATATCTACATGACTACCATCCAATGCTACCCCCCATTTTCTTGCAGCTTTTTTTTTTCTTCAATTTTAGTTGAGTATGCAGCTAGACCTTATATAAAATGAATAATTAAAAATGTATATATATATATATATATATATATATGCACGCACACACTAATATTTTGAGTCACAGATCAACATATATAGTGGAATTAATCTTGCCGATGAACCGATCTCAATGCATCATCCGACGGCTAACATTGCTATAGGTGTGACTTTGTTTTTTTTTAAAAAAAAATAAATAAATTGTGAATGTTTATTTGGTGTTTAAATTCCAATAACAGAGATTGTTAAACTAGTGAAACTCTTAGAACTCAAATTAACATGGTCAATCGGGTTTGACATTCATGTGAACCAATCCAGAACTCTAGGCACCACCTACACCTAATCTTGAGCCATGTACCGTGTAAAACCGCCCATGTGTAAACTGGGACAAAAGTCACTGTTCTAGATTTTCCAATTCTACTGATGAATGATGAATTTATTAGATGATAAACTTCATTGTGAGTCAATTTTTTCATGGGCGGAGCACCATAATTATATATATACAAGTTAATTAAGTTCAAACCTAATCCATGCCCCGATGAGAGTTTTTAACTTCCATCAAAATCATCGATTAAACTCTAACCTCTACAATTTGAAAGTGTAACATCGTTTCTCAGTAGCAATTCGTTTCAAATTCCTACAAAATGTGTGTATGTATGGAGTTTAGGCCCAAATGGCAAGTACTGACATTGAAGCGGAACCAAGCAATAATGCGACGTAGCAGAGCTTCTTGATCGACCGTTGGGAGGTCATAATGGGATTGTGGAAGAAATCCGCAGCAATGAGATCAACAAGAGCCATGTATATCAAAATACCAGCAGAAAGGGCCCCCAACAGACCTTCCATTATCAATGCATTAGGGTTACTGTCATCGTAACCTGTCACCGAGAAAATAATCATCCCCAATATTATCCCCATTGGAGTTGTCACAGCAAACATGAAGCACATGTACGCTGTTGTGCCGAAGCTGAAACCCGCCTGCACTCATCGACACCAAAACCCAAATAAAAAGAAAATTATATTAACATGGATGGACATTAAAGCTCTATAAAGATTGGATGGAAACACAACATATATAAGAGTCCAATTTTTCATCTCAACAGGTCGGAATTTTTTTGAGATAATAGTCATGAGAAGATAAGGGAATATAGTCTATATGAGAAAGTAAAAAAATAAATGAAAATGTAATTATTAATCTTTCAGATTTATGAACGTACCTTGTTAAATTTGTATTTTCTGATCAATCCTTGAATTGAGCTTTTCTATGGTGACTGGTGATTCAAGGGTGAAATTTTTTTATTTTTTTTTTTTACTATCAGACTCATACTTTCTTCCTAAAAAAATGAATAAATCCTAGCGCATGCTAAATAATTAAGGTGATGGAGCAGAGGCTACAAGAGTTATAATATACTCCCTCCGGTCATATCTGTCCTAGCAAAGTTCCCTTGTGAAAAAATGTAATTCGTTCACTCTTTCTATCTACATTTTACCTATTTTAGGCTTGCAATACATAGAGAATTCGTGCATGTTCTTATAATCCTCTCCTATAATTAATGCAGTATGAGGAGTGATAAAGTAATATTAACATGTAACTAAAGTACTTCTTAAATCTCGTGCGTTATCCTTAAACGACTTACATACATGATTGGAGGGAGTACATTTTTAATGCCTCTAGTGCCCTTTCAACACTTGCATAAATGCACCTACCCATAAATGAATCACAAACATCATCAGTCTAATTGTAAAGTAAGTAGCCTAATCATTATTGTCAATTGATTTCCAAATCTTCGCAAGTGCACTAAAATGCAATAAATTAGAGTAAGCATTTCCAGTCCAAACTCAACACATTCTCCTAAGTCACTTTTATCAATATATATGGGACTGTTCTCAAAAAGGATTAGACTAATTATAAATACGTTTAAAAATAGAGGAACTAAATAAGTGCATTTTTAAAGCGAAAATTTTGTATGCATTGATTGGGAAGGATTTAGAAATCACACACCATCAATTGCACTAAATCGAGCGCAATGGAATAATTTTATTCACAAGCCGATTCCAATTAATTTAAAATTGAGGCTTTGTTATTGTACCCTTCAAGGAAGAATTTGTGCGCGTAGACACAAAAAAAGGGAGAATTTGAGCTACCCTGCATAATAAGTAACTAAAAAGTATATACTAATGTGCAAATTCCGAAAAGAGTAAACCAACTTAGTAAAAGTAGTTAGAAAAATTCAATGCCAAACTAATTGTTATAATATAGTATAGGGAACTGCTAGAATAACTCACTTTAGACAACGAGCGAGTTAAATGTCATGCAATATTGCATCTCGAGGCACAATGCACGACATCCCAAAGTAAGTTAATTACTTTTTGCATTTTTCTATAGTCTATATATAATATAGTATAGGGTTATGAACATCAAGCAAGTGTAAGAGTTTAATTAATTAACTTCCATAATTATTAGTTGAACTAATTCACCTGAGCGATGCACCCGCCGAGCCCCATCCCCTCAAACACCTGATGAAAGGCAAGCGCAGCCACAAGGGGCTTAATTGTGCACTTGTTCTGCGACATCCCCATCGTTACCCCTATAATCACTGAATGAAATATTATACCAATTTCAAGCACCTGCGACACCAGCCTCTGCTTCATCTTCTCCACCGATTCCTCCGACTCACTACAACCCGCCAACTCAGTACCCAACTCGACCCCAACCATCTCGTAATTACTCTTTTGCCCATGCCCATGTGGGCCATGCCCCTGCTCCATGTGGCAGCTGGCGGTGAGGTCCACGGCGAGGGCGGCGGCGGCGCCGAGCAGGGTGAGGAGGCCCGCAAAGGGGAAGTCCTTCCAGGGGTGGAGGGAGGAGACGTGGCAGTCGGAGAGGGCGTCGAAGGCGTCGGGGAGGACGTGGACCAGGGAGGTGGATAGGATGACCCCCGCCGCGAAGCACTTGATCAGGAGGGTGGCCTTGTCGTACGTGGGCTTGTTGGATTGGAATCTGCGGGCGAGGAGGACGGGGGAGGCGATGCCGATCACGCTCGCGACGAAGATCACGAGGAGGGAGATGAGCTTCAGATGGGACGCGGCGATGGTGTCCCTGCACCACTGCCCTCGCGTGCTCTGCTCCGTCGCGCACGTGACCATCGCTGCGCCCAACTGATCGCTCGCTGCGTACTGTGATGATCTGACGAGCTTCAAGAAATCAGTTATGAGAGGCCTGAGAGCGAGAGGGCTAGTTTTATGTGATTCGGTGTTGTCGACGTGCATCGAGATTTGTGGTTTTGGAGATTGGTGGGCACTGAACGGGTTATGGACATTGGACAGCGTTTAGCGACCGACGAGGGTGCTTTGGTAAATTTCGGGTATTGACTGGACTTGGTTGATTCAATGGGGTGGGGCCTACATAAAGGGGTTTGATCGTTAGAATGGTGTTTTGTGTGTAGATAAGCATATTGAAAGTGCAACCATAGAAGAAACTCCTCACTGTACTTTATGTTTCTTATTATATTTTTGTCTGTTGTAAAGTTCGTGGTTATGACGATCATGACCATTAGATCTTTGATTTGGAGGTCTTTGTGGTCATCCGAAGGTGTAGAATGGTTTATTGGCTCCACTTTTTGGTTCATCAGAGTTTTGTCGCTGACTAATGGCCTACACGACCAGTCCGAATTTGGATTAGTCGAAACTCGTCAAGCATCAATACAACAATTGCAATATAGCCTCAATTTCAAATTAGTTGAGACAACAATAATATATATAGTCTCAATCCTAAATGAGTTAGGATTGACCATATGAATTAAACTATTTCATTGCGTCTGATTTTTATTGCAATTGATGCTGAGTTTCCAACTCATTTAATAAGTTATTCCTAATTAATATGTTTCAATTTGACGGCTCCTATCTCGTCGAATTTTTTCAAGTTATACTAAGTTTAGTTTTTTAACGAGGGCATTTGTAGGCCTTATTTACATATGTTCCAACCACCTCAACCACCCTCTCATAATGTGTCAATTGATGTAACAAGTGTACATATTATATGTTATGACAATGTATCCAACTTAATTAAATTAAACTATCGCTATGACCATGACTATACACAACAACAATAATATAGCATCAATTGTAAATTAGTTGAGATCGACTAAATGAATCAAACTATTTCATTGCACTCGATTTGGTGCAATTGATAGTTAGCTTTCCAAATCATTTATATCCATCATAATCAATGACTCCCAAATTAACTTCAATCCACTTCTATTTCGTCGATTTTTTTTTAATTTCTATTGATTTAATAAATTTTATAGTGAAAGCATTTGTAGGCGCCTTTAATTGGAAGCGTTTAAATCATTGCAATCATCATTCCTTAATCTTTACGAATGTAACTACATGCGGGTCATTAAATTAAAACTGGCTAAATTTAAGTTCAAATAGACTTTGTACTCGTTGAGTGAGTTGTAAACTTGTCGATAGAATCATTAAAATGTCAAGAGAATTTTGAAGCTTTAGATATGAAGGCTACTAACCCATTCATTTTATTTCATGGTTTTGTCAAACCTGACATGGGGCAGAAGAGCATCTCCAATAATAAATATGGATTGAGATTATGGACTAGTGTCACCTCATAAATGTGGGAATAATAAAGAATGTGTTGTAAACTAAGTTGTAAGCCGACTAGAACTTAAGTTGGACTTGTTAGAGACTTAAGCATAGAAGACATAAATTAAGAACTATTAGAACAAGTAGAGAAGAGGAGACAAGAGAGAAGAGAGCTAGAGTTGAGAAATGTAGAGATTTCTATTCCAACATTGGTGTGTGAATTACAATGGAGTTGGCACCCTTTATATAGGCCATTTGGTGATGATGATAATTGTACTTATACAATGTGTACAAGTTATACATACACCACAAGTCATACAACACATCACAAGCAACATAGACAATACATGGAATAGTTGGTGTACATTGGAGAGGATTACAAGTTACATGACAATACATGGATAAGTGATTATACATTGGAGTTGAATACAAGTTATGTAGAGTGTACAAGTTACATTCAATGTAGAAGTCATGCTTGATGTTACAATTCAATGTGAGAGTCATGCTTGACAATGTGATCATTCATAAGCTTGATTAAAGGGTCATCCAATTTACAACACTCCCCCTTAAATGACACTTGCTGAGAGAATATGCCTCGTTAAAACATGTACTAGAAAAACCCTGTGGGAAAAAATCTAGTATAGGAAAAAGAGTACAATGTTTTCGTCAATCTTAATTTGTAGTATAATATTATTGATTGCCTCATTAAAAACCTTGCTAGGAAAACCCAGTGGGATAAAACCATAACTAAGGAAAAGAGTGCAACACATTGATACACTTTGAGAGAATATATATGTCTCATTAAAACCTTTACTAGAAAAACCCTATGGGAAAAAATCTAGTATAGGAAAAAGAGTACATTGCTCTCATAAATTTTTTATACAGAGTATAATAATGTTAAGATTGCCTCTTTAAAACCTTGCTAGGAAAACCCATTGGGATAAAACCATAGCGAAAGGAAAATAGTGCAATACACTAATCAACCTTGATAAAGAGTTTTAATATTGTTAGAATTGCCTCATTAAAAACCTTGCAAGGAAAACCTAGTGGGATAAAACCATAGCAAAGGGAAAAAGAGTGCAATACACTAACCAATAACTCATTTTGATTCTCCCCCTCATGTTCACATGGGTGAGACATCTTGTGCATTTTGTTGCACATGGACATCGTTTTCTATATGAACCATTTAATGATGAAGCATATGATTGTCACTCTTTTATATATAATACTTGCATCAAGTAATTGATTCATAACTTGTTGCTACTGAATGATCCTTTGAACTTCGAGTTCATATTAATTTATACATGGATCATTATACAACAAATTTAATGCAATTTGATGTGTTTCAAGCAATTTCACGCCATTCATTTTGAATTGGCTTATATCTCCCCCTAATGGTGGGAAAACTGCTTCATCAAAGTGACAATTAGCAAAACTTGCTATAAATAATTTCCCTATTAGGGATCCAAGGCATCTTATTATATGATTAATGGATAGTTAAATCAATATACGTCTCCTATTGATTTGCCTTGAGATAATCTTCAGCTGATAAAAAAATCCAGTTCGATAAAGGATGTCCGTGCGAATTTACGATATTTTCGCATTATTGATGATTATGGATAATCAAATAGATCTTTCCACATTATGAATGTCATTTGATTTATGACGACATTCGTTTTTATGTGTCTTATATATTCATGAAGTTAAAGCCGTAAATATTATACTCAGATTAAATCATATTCATATAGATAAATTTTCTATTATTCTGAGTAGACTTCTTCTGAACAAGACATTAACAATAAAATTGTTGTACCCGATATTGCCTGAACATTAGCCTCCGCTAAGTTCGAATTCGAGAAATATTCACTTTTACATTATAATGTACATGCATGTAGCACGATACACAAGACATAAAATCATCGCCCACATTTAGGTCACGATTTAAACACATCTCGATGTGCATGTTTTATCGAGCCATTTTCAATGATAAAATTCATAATATTTTGCCTTTGATTTTGAAGGCACGGTAAAGGTCACAAAAATATTCGGGCATATATATGACAATATTTAGGCAAAATTGCCTTTCATATATGACCAAAAAATGTCACAATTATGAGCGCTCATTGTCAATCATTTTTTTTGCCCTTTGTAGTGGTGCACCACTTTTGTTCCAATTTTTGGTGGAATTGTCAATACGACCTTTACCTGATATTTTCATTTTTTCCACGTCCATAAATTTATTATTGCGATCATTATCATTATATGCAACATATGCTTCTTAATTTGAAGCTGAACTAATTGGACTGGAGCGATATTATATTTATAATATCTCATTATTTTACTCAGCTACCATGAGACAAGAAATCAATCCTTAATATTTATTGGATTGACGTGCGCACTCGATATTTGTTGCAGCAATAAATCGAGGCGGGTCACGTGACCTTATTTTTATTGTCTCATCAGTCATATTTCCACATAGCCTCAACATAGAGGTAATTAAAATTGTGGAATTATAATTAATACTTTACTGATTAAATTTTGTAGCATGAGACTCAGCCGCTCATTTTGAGCTTTTGGAGCATTACCCTTTTGGTATGTATATATATAACTCCATAAGGTGAAAATATATATAAAGTGAAATATTCACTTTTCAAATCTCTAAAGAGAAATTGGCGAATGATTATGTATAACACACAGTTTTGCATATATGCTTTATTCACAAATTGTAGTATCTAATTGTCATGACAAGTAATTCTTGTCGATAATATAATAAGGCAACAAGTTCAACTATGGTTGAATAATATTTTGAAAATAAATTTAATATAAAATAGTTTTCCCATTTTTATGTAAAAACATAACATATGATTAAATATATGTTCACAACTTGATTTATTAATAAACAAAATGTACTATTCGTATGAGTTGGTGGGACAACCTCCAGGTTGGGTGGCGAGACATAGTCTCCTTAATACCATGCCTCCTCGAACGGGATAACCCATCTCCCTTTCAATGTTTAGCTTTACCGGGGACAAGGCTTACCCACTATCAACTCAAACTTATAGCATTATTTGTATTATAAAATCAAGAATAAAACAATAACTAATCGTTTTTAGTTTTAAGAGAAAAACTATATGTCACACATTGACTTTTGATTTCTGATGTAGAAGATCGTACAAGACGCAACTACAGAGCATACTTTCGTAGTCGGTGTCGTTACAATGCATAATGTATGAATAAAGTACATTTACATAATTAAATATGCATGTAACAAAAAGAAATTAACCATGACAACATGGAATAAATTGAACTTATTTAAATTAATAAAAATTATACCTTCTTAGCTTTATATCTTTGAAAAGCTTCTTGATCTTCAAGACCTCATCTTGTAGAGCAACTTCGTGCTGATAACGTGTTGTAAACTAAGTTGTAAGCCAACTAGAACTTAAGTTGGACTTGTTAGAGACTTAAGCATAGAAGACATAAATTAAGAACTATTAGAACAAGTAGAGAAGAGGAGACAAGAGAGAAGAGAGCTAGAGTTGAGAAATGTAGAGATTTCTATTCCAACATTGGTGTGTGAATTACAATGGAGTTGACACCCTTTATATAGGCCATTTGGTGATGATGATAATTGTACTTATACAATGTGTACAAGTTATACATACACCACAAGTCATACAACACATCACAAGCAACATAGACAATACATGAAAGAGTTGATGTACATTGGAGATGATTACAAGTTACATGACAATACATGGATAAGTGATTATACATTGGAGTTGAATACAAGTTATGTAGAGTGTACAAGTTACATTCAATGTAGAAGTCATGCTTGATGTTACAATTCAATGTGAGAGTCATGCTTGACAATGTGATCATTCATAAGCTTGGTTAAAGGGTCATCCAATTTACAACAGAATGTATATTTTGTGCGACGCCCATTTTCACTAATTGATATTCAAACTCAAAAATAGTATCTAATGGGTAATGTGGATTGAAACTATACTTTTTACAACCCATAGTTGCATAGGAGAGTCTCTTTCCAAGTGACGTCCCTAATTAATGGTTGCATCGGTGATGCTCTAAATTCCGTTCGATTTCCAACCCTATCTTTGGCTAAGCCGGGACGGGGTGGATCTGACGACAATGCCCCCAGGTATTACAACCAAACGCATTCGGATACTCCCCTTCACCACCTCCTAGCGCAACTCAACCTTCGTGATAAGTCTTAAGCTCAGGGGCAATTAAGACATTTCACTCAAAGTTTAATCCGTTAGGTCAATCGAATCCAACAGGGTCTCACGCACTCAATTGAGTAACAATAAAGAGCAATTGAAGGAAATAGGGCAAGCAAACCAAACCCATTTGGTTGGTGAAGAAGGCACGAAAGCGAGGGAGGCCTCGCGAGTCGCGACTGGTGGTTGAACAGCAGCGGCGGCCTTCTCATCGCCGGCGACGGAAGCGGCACCGGCGTTGTTAGGGCGGATCTAGTGATCGAGGTCCTTTGAAGGCAAGGTGAGACTCCAATCCTTGTTCAAATCCATGTTTACGATTCGATTCTTAGCTTCAGCTGTGTTGTTGTTGTTGTTGATGACGATGATGATGATGATGATTTTGTTTGAGTTGCTTCTGAGATCTAGTTGTTGAATGCGGTTGATACGTAATCGATTCGAATGAAGTAGAGATTTCACAATGTCAATCACTACAGCTTACTGTATATGTGCTGAACACGTCACATGAGTTTCTTATCAGTGTGTTGTAGCTTGAGGAGTTACTGATCCACAACCACGAACTGATTGATTGTTCAGTTCATCTAAAGATTCTGAGTCGAAATTAGTAATGTTCCTTTTCATTTACTAGTCATGAATGTTTCTTGCTGTTACACGGTCGTCTACGCGTAATATGGAATGGAAGGAAGCTGATATGAATCTATGATAATTGCAGTGGTTGAAATTCTTAAGGATTAAACAAATTTTTGCCTCTAATTACATATGACGATGATTTGTACCATCTACCACGCTTGCAATAGAGAAATCTGATACCCATGGAATGCTCCTTTCAATGCATTATATCATAAAATGGGGCTTTTGCGTTATGGACTGAGGACTGCATTTTTTTGGTGTAGATTATGGCATTACGCTGATTGCAGCCTAGATGAGTTGTACATTGATTTAATATTGAGAAATGGATGTAAAAAGTAAAAACTGAAGAGCTGGATGTATCGATTCCAAAACCATGCAGCTGTAGCTTTTGGCTTTAACTGGTTAAAAATTCATATGCAATTGCAGATTTTCGTTTCTCCCCAAATTAACAGACATAAGCTCACAAACGAGAATTTTTGTAGCTTGGATTTTTTTTTTCTTATTTGATTTCCATATTAAGGTGGCGTTTCCGAACGAATCACTTGAATCACCATGGTATGACTTGCGGCTGCGTATACGTGAATTTGGATGGAGTGTTAGCTTTGGTGAAACTTGTACCCTCTTTGCCTGTTGCTCCCACTTGGCAATCCATGTAGGATTTGTGCAACACCCCGTCAATAGGTGTATATAACATTTCTTGGTGATATCTTCTTACGGAAAGATTCTAATATTATTTTCCTTATTACTATTGTTGAGATTCGGTTATTGCGTCAGAGCTTGTGGACTGGTTGTTAGTACTTAATTGTAGGAAGCGATGCATTATTCGCATATTTAGTTTTAACTCTTATAGCCTGTTCGGTTCACATGTAAAATAATCCCATGTAAAATAATCCCAAGATCATGAGATTATTTTACACTGAGATTATAACATGGGTTTGGGTATTAGTCCCAATAGAGGGACTTGTTCGGTTGGGGGTATAGAGGGTGAGATTAAACCTGATTTCAATAGGTGAAGTTACTAAAGTGTCCTTTTATATCTACAAACTCATTCGTTCAAACCCTAACAAAAACACACAACACTTACATTTCGACATTGCTACATTTCGATGTCTAAGGTGGGTTTTTTATGAGTGCGAGGACTCAGAATCTGTAATTTTCATGTTTTGGGTTTTGTTGATTCATGGTTATTTTGATGATTGGATAGGTGGGTTTTTTTATGAGGGCGAGGACTTAGAATCTTGTGATTTTCATGTTTTGGGTTTCTGGGTTTTGTTGATTCATGGTTGTTTTGATGACTGGATATGAGATTAGGTATTTTTATCGCTCCACCAACAACATTACTTGCACACACACACACACAAAACACGACCTTCGGCACAAGGCCCGCTAGGGCTTTTGGTGTTGGAGAGTCAAGAAGATGATGAATGAATGTGTGTTTTGGGTGTTTATGATGAGGGTATTTTGGTCATTTGAAAGTCACCAAGATTGGGATAAAATAATACCGTTGAATTCACGGTTTTAAATTGTCCCAATCCTATGGGTTAAAATAATACTATGGACAATTTTATACTCGAACCGAACACCAGTATTATTTAGTACCACCACTTATCCCACCCTATCCTATGAACCGAACAAGCCATTACAATACTAATTCTGATCTCTATTGGGTTTGAAAGTTTTAGCTGCTGCAACACAAGTCCTACTGCTCCTATTGTTCGGTCAAGACTGGTTCTTGATTTCTGTTATAATCATCATTAGTTTTCCAATGAATTTCTCATGGTTGTGCTTTTGGTTTCACTTATTTCTTATCTTGAATGTCATTCTATTAATGTATTTGCCTAATCTTATGAATCGATCAATCATTAAAGTTCCATTCGTTACTTACCTTTCTTGTTGCTTTATTTAGATTCTTCTCTTCTGAGCTGTTTGATCAGGAAGGAATTGAATGGATCAGGTTAGTTAATGATCCACTATTGTTTCTCAAAGTTTATTTTCTATTTTTCTTTATTGGCTTTTCAGTTGCTTGGTTTCACACATGTAATTTTGGTGATTCTTACAGTATGAGAAAGTTGAGAAGATAGGAGAAGGAACTTATGGCGTGGTATATAAAGCACGTGACCGTGTCACTAATGAGACAATTGCTCTTAAGAAGATCCGTTTAGAGCAGGAAGATGAAGGAGTTCCGAGTACTGCAATTAGAGAAATATCACTGTTGAAGGAGATGCAGCATGGCAACATTGTCAGGTTGTGTGAATAAATTCATATGCTTGTTTTTTTTGAATGTCAAAGGGAAATGAATTGTCTTTAATATCATTTTTTGATATTTGAAAGACGAATCAGAAGCACATTCTCTTTCTGGAGATCTTTTTAGGGGAGAATGGGTTTGAATGTTCAGTCTTCATCATATTGTTAAAGTAGTTATATTTAATGGATGTCATCTCATGCTACAATTACCTTAATCACTGACACCAAAAGCTACAAACTCAATAATAACTCATTTTTATTGTTTCATGGGGGCGGACTATTGTATTGCTTGTAAGTTTGACGCAGACTATTGTATTGCTTGTAAGTTTGACGCAGTGGATGCAGGAAATAGTCATAGATGAGTCAATTTGTTATAAAATGATCCATTCTATGAAGTAGACAGGTTCCTTGAATCAATTTGTTTATACTGCTTCCTGTGAAGAACAGAATAAGTATTTTTCTTAAAATTGAAAAGTTTTGCTTTGATTAATTGATGATGTTGGCTGATATTCTCTGGACGAAAAGTGTTAAAATTATTTTTATTTTCTTTTTGTCAAGCCAAATTATTATAAATACATATGTAGTTTTCTCTGTGCATTCTATTCCTTGTTCTGATCAAATTATTCCATTTACAGGTTACAGGATGTTGTGCACAGTGAGAAACGTCTATATCTTGTTTTTGAGTATCTGGACTTGGATTTGAAGAAGCATATGGATTCTTGCCCCGAGTTCTCTAAGGACCCACGCATAGTAAAAGTGGGTGAGATCTTTCCTCCAACTGGAGAATTGTAACTTCCTTATTGTTATTGTTGTCCTTATAACCTTTCGGGGTTGCCTTATGCCCATGGTAGTTATGACTTATTACTTCTATTTACAGTTTTGGGCAAATGGTTGTCAGTTTTGGTTGATTGTTTAATCTGCTAGTTCTGTGACAGGAGTCTTCATACTTACTTCTGAAGTTAACCGTGTGATTAGCTTCCCCTTTTATTCAGACTATCGTATGATCGGTTTTCTGAAATTGAGATGGATGATTTTTGTAATGCATATGCAGTTAAGCCCTTACATTTGCTCTTGGTACTGTGCAGAAATTTCTGTTTCAGATACTTCGTGGCATTGCTTACTGTCATTCTCATAGAGTTCTCCATCGAGACCTTAAACCACAGAATTTACTGATAGACCGTCGTACAAATGCACTCAAGCTTGCAGACTTTGGATTGGCTCGGGCATTTGGCATTCCTGTTAGGACATTTACTCATGAGGTATATAAATCAGTATGCTCAACTTGGGTTAATTCATCTATGGGGATTGAGAGCTACTTTGCAAGTGAAATTGTCATGATTACGATGCTTCTCATAATTATGTCATTTGTTAAGCCAATGCCAAGTAAGGCAACCCTTTTAGGTTTTTTTTTGACCACCCAAGTCAACCTTAGATTCACCATAAGCAACATTTGTTGGTTCTCTTAAATAATACCACTGCCACATCATTTAGCTATTCTGTTACAGCTTGATTATTTATTTTCAATTCCTATCAATCTTAGATTTTGTGCAAAATATTAATGGAAGTTTAAGATTCGAGATGAATAAATTTTATTAATCATCAGTGGAGCTGAGATCCATCTTGTAGTTCTGGTAGGTGGTATATCAGATATTTTTCATTCATTCCAAAGATAAGAAAATAAGCGCTCGAGTGATTAAACTAATTGCAGAATGTTTTAAGTGCATGGATCATGACCTTGGGGTTTCACATAGTTGATGCATTTGCTCTGTGAATGCATTCGCTCTTGCTTGCCTAAATTAAAAAAGAAATTGATCCTGCCTCCAATTGTCATTTTATGTTCAACACTTGCTGTGGTGTATCCCATGTGACTTCGCTGAATGTAAAAGGCCTTTCTCTCAATCCATATCTGAATGACTTTTTTTAATCTTCCGTCTAGGTGGTGACACTCTGGTATAGGGCTCCTGAAATATTGCTCGGCTCTCGTCATTACTCTACTCCTGTCGATGTGTGGTCTGTGGGTTGTATTTTTTCTGAGATGGTAAACCAGCGACCTTTATTTCCTGGAGACTCTGAGATTGATGAATTGTTCAAGATTTTCAGGTTTTAAGCTCACCATAGTTATCTTCCTTTTTTCATATTACTTGTTGCTCACAAACATTCACATGTGACTTTTGGTTCAAAGGATTTTGGGTACCCCTAATGAAGAAACGTGGCCTGGAGTGTCCTCATTGCCAGATTTCAAATCTGCTTTCCCCAAATGGCCTCCTAAGGTAAAAGTGTTTTACATATGCATGCACTGACAAACTATAATGTATTATTATATGTACAGAACAGCCACACCTAGCCCTCCAACCGACTACGCTTTGAATTGCCAAATTTTTAGCCAATCATCATTAGCGAAATTATTGGCTGCTTCAAGCCACTTTACTGCATGAGATTTGGTTTCTACTGGATCCCTAAAGCGGAAGATTTCTTCCACTCGAATAATCTTTTTGCTCTTAAAAGAATGGCTTCTCTATGGTCCTTTATTAGATTTTTTTTTTCTCAAAGGTTTGTAAGTGTTTATGTTATTATTGTAACTGTGTAATTCATTTGCTCTGCAGGATATAGCAACTGTTGTTCCGAATTTAGAATCAGCTGGAGTTGATCTTCTTTCGGTAAGTCTGATATTTTATTATAACTGATGTATTAACCCCTTTAATTTTATGCTCAATGTATATAATTGAGATCTAAATATTCTTCGAAAGCAATTGTGTTTTCTTTCTCGTCTTAGAAATAAGTGTAAGGCATGAAATATCTAATATTTTTTATTAGGTAGTCCAGGTCACATTGTTCACGTAACTTACAAGTTGGCTGTATAATTATCCAGAAAATGCTTTGCTTGGACCCAAGTAAAAGAATTACGGCTCGGAGCGCTCTCGAGCATGAATACTTCAAGGACATCGGGTTTGTTCCGTAAGTCTCCATTGCCTTCTCGTCTCGCATCTTTTCTTTTTCTTCATATTTTGCTTGCAAGTATTTTAGAAAGGGGAACTTTATGTCAATTGTGTGAGATATGAGTGCTTTCTCTCATTGCATTCTTTTTTTGTTTTTTTTTGTTTTTTTTGTTTTTTCCCTAAAGCTGGTTGTAATCACATGAGACCATTGCTTGGGTCTATCCGTCATCTTGAGACTGTAAATACGTGGGTTTTGTTTCAGCTTTGCTTGGAAGTGAATAGTGTTATTCATGTATAACAAAAGATTAGAATATTTCTCTATGAAAACTTGTTATTGTTTTTTTGTTTTTTGTTTTTTTTTTGTATTGAAGCAAAATCCCATCTTGAACACAGTTTCTGTTATTTCTGAATTCTGATAGGTAGCCATATATTTATTCATATAAACGTGAATAGTATTGAATTTAAATAATTTGGGAGGAATACATATTTTCAGTTCCAACTTACAAGTCCCCTTGTGATGGAAAATGCAACTTATGACTCTTAATTACATTATAACCATCTACCTAAACAAAAAAAAATTACATTATAACCACCACATCTGTCTCATCCACTCTCTGCCTTTGCAAGTAAATTGTGGCTCCTTACGATGGAATTGTTCATCCCACCTCCACACTGTCTTGAGATGGGCGTGCTTCTCGCGAATCAAAGGCGGTTGAGCATGTGCATAAGTATTCCATTTTGGACAGTAGTATTTTCCCTTTTTTTTTAGAGAAGTGTTCTTTCGGTATTTTTTTTTTTCAAAAAGAAAACTGTTTTTGTTTAAGGTGGTAAAGTACATGTCATATGTCATGTAAGCAAGTGCGGTGAGCTAGTGTGTTCATCAAGTAAGAGTAGCATTTTTTTATTTTTTAGTCTATTTTTTCATCAAAAATTTTTTTTAGTCTATTTTTCCATAGACGTAAATGACCATCTTAGCAACAATTATCGTTATATTTGACCATTTCTTGGCCCCGTCACAACTTCGGAAAATAATGGCCTCGTGGCATATACTGATTTTCTTCTTGAAAAAGACTTTGAATGAATGACAGAGCAATCTACGTCAATGCAGCGTTCAAAGACTTTCAAGTAAACGCTTTAACATTTTGTTTCATATATTAGTACTTCCACGTCAATTGAAACATCAAATACAACCTACTCATTCATTGTTGTTAGATGAGCATTAAATCATGTGTACCAACATACTACTATCTAGCTTAACTTAATGCATGTCGTAGCGATTAATTTCATTGTTAATGAGTTTTAAAACAAAAATGCTTAATTTGATGACTGCAAGGGGCACTGCCACTACCCATTGTACCTTCCCGCTTTATTTAATGTTTGGAGATTTATCATGCCACTCGATAGAGCTCGTGCTTAAATGGAGCTATCCTAATTCCTACCATCTCAATGTATTTAAAACCCGTGATATATTTGGAGATGTGTGCAAAATGATCTCAATGCATATTTCATACTATTTCAAACAAGACAAAATTCTAGAATTATACTCCGACAATACAATAGAACACACATCCCTCACATCCAACCATGTTGTGCATTTCAAGATGAACATGGACCGCTAATGTACGAGGGCGTGCATTCTCGTCAAACATGTGTAGTCACCTAAGGTGCTGACTTAAAAGCAAAACACTTTTGAAAAGGAAATGACGTTTTTGATAGAGAAGTATTTGAATGATAACAATATGTCACGCCACAAGCTACATTTACTTACAAGAGCTATCCATGTATACTTCGAAATGTAAGCATACATAAATTTCGATGCATAACATGTAAGTTGAGGTTGCATAGAAGGCTTTTGTGAACTAACGTATCTTGTGTTGTGACATTGTTGTTGTCATTCTAATTTTTTTTTTTTTTTTTTTTTTTTTTTTGATATCTTTACCAAGACACACCTTGAAGCACATCGGCCTTAAGAAATGACCATGTATACCTTGAGATACATAAGATGCTTGTTACGCATCAAAAACTGTGTCCGCAATGCACATATATCTCGATGCGCACACAAACGGCTCTCTCGAGGCCAAGGTTGATTCGGAGAGTGAATTTGGTGATGTCAATATACCACTTCCCCTTTCCAAATACTTTTCAAACCTCCCGCAAAATTACGTTACCTACCCGTCTCTCTCTTATAGGCGTCAACGCGTTAATTAATTAAAGAAGTCGACCCAAGAAGACCACATATACATAACAACAGCTCCTAATCATAAATTCCTAACACCCAACCCAACAAAGCAGGTGATCATGAAACTCAAACAACATTCCATCTGAGACATTCAATCAAATCAAATCAAATCAAATTCATATACAAATTAAGATGGCATACAACCCAAGCCTCCCCTCGGTGCCACCATGGCTGAACAAGGGAGACAACGCATGGCAAATGACAGCATCAACTCTAGTCGCCCTCCAAAGCATGCCCGGCCTGGTCATCCTGTACGGTAGCATAGTGAAGAAGAAATGGGCCGTCAACTCCGCCTTCATGGCCCTCTACGCCTTCGCCGCGGTCCTCATATGCTGGGTCCTCCTCTGTTACCGCATGGCATTCGGCGACGAGCTCCTCCCCTTCTGGGGGAAGGGCGCGCCGGCCCTCGGCCAGAAGTTCCTCATTGCCCAGGCCAAGGTCCCCGAGAGCACCCACCGCCACGCCAACGGCACCGTCGAGACCGACATGAACGAGCCTTTGTACCCCATGGCCTCCTTGGTCTACTTCCAGTTCACTTTTGCTGCCATTACTATGATACTGCTTGCCGGGTCGGTTTTGGGTCGGATGAATATCCGGGCTTGGATGGCCTTTGTCCCTCTTTGGCTCATCTTTTCTTATACTGTTGGAGCCTTCAGTCTTTGGGGTGGTGGATTTTTGTATCACTGGGGAGTTATTGATTACTCAGGTGGATATGTCATTCACCTCTCCTCTGGGGTTGCTGGATTCACTGCTGCATATTGGGTATGCATATATCACACAATATTTATTTATCATCTTCTCTATTTATTTTATAGATATACACTCGATCGATCAGCATCACATACCAAATTAGTGGAGCTATATATGATTAATTAAAACTCGATTAATTTTTAAACTTTAATTAGACTAGTGGCGATCGATCATCAACACGTCCTCGATGCCCCCTAGCCCCTATATATGGTATTCATATATAATTGTCAATTCTCTATCCCTTCCTACCTAGCTAGTTGTGTTCGATACCCCAATAGTAACGATATGTAATTGCGATTCCTCGCATCTCCTTTCACTCCCTTTCCGCCCCTCTGAGGACGGAAACCTCAACAATTAACATGATTTCCTGGTTCCGCCGCTTATGTATTCAAGTAATATTTAGTTATACTTATTGAATAATCAATTTACTTGCAATGAATTGACAATACATTGCCCTAGTTAAAATATTTCATTTGACCTTATTATATTATAAGCATAAATGTGATTTGATTTTTGGGAAAAAATGGGCAGGTGGGGCCCAGGATGAAGGGTGACAGGGAGAGATTCCCACCTAACAATGTGCTGCTTATGCTTGCTGGGGCAGGGCTGCTATGGATGGGCTGGTCTGGTTTCAATGGAGGGGCTCCTTACTCGGCTAACCTTGACGCCTCCATAGCTATTCTCAACACTAACATATGTGCTGCCACTAGCCTTTTGGTTTGGACTTCTCTTGATGTTGTCTACTTCAACAAGCCTTCCGTGATTGGAGCTGTTCAGGGCATGATGACCGGACTTGTTTGTATCACACCCGGAGCCGGTATATATATACAACACGCATTTATAGTACTCAAATATAATTGTTAAACCATCGCCCAATTTTAAGAATGACCTCCTTTTAACTTTATTTTCTGGTTTTGTCATTAATATTACGACGACAGCAACATAGTCTCAATCCCAAATTAGTTGGGTCGGCTACATGTGGATTAAGCTCTTCCATTGCACTCGATTTAGTGCAATTGATGGTGTGCCTTCCAAAGCATTTAAATCCTTCGTAATCAATCTTGTCTCAAGTTAGTTTAGGTTTACCGCTACTTCGTCAAATTTCTTCGATTTTTATCCAGTCAAGTTTTATAGTAAGAGAATTTATAGCAGGATGTACGTCTTTGGAGTCGTCTACACCACTGCAACGACAACCGCGTTTCCCTAAGCTTTGTGACAATTAGTGTTACTACTACTTTTCTTAAAATTTTTGTAGTTCTTATTTTATCTTTATGAGTTTTATCACATATCCACCAAAGCATCCTCATTTTTGCTTCGTTATTTACCTAACATTTCAATTGATTTAAATAATTTTCAGGGGTGGTGCAATCTTGGGCTGCAATAGTTATGGGGATTCTTTCAGGCAGCATTCCATGGTTTACCATGATGATCCTCCATAAGAAGTCTGCATTGCTGCAGAAGGTAATCATATGAAATTCTTTAATTAAGGCCCACCATTTTAGCATAAATTATAGGTTCAGACTTTTTTAACAGCTATAAGAATTGACTTGGTGTTATAAGAGAAATATATTCTTCTTCAAGTCATTCTCAATCGATTTAATATAGAACTGTAGTCAGTATCTTGATATTGATTCACACAACCACACCATGGCCTGTTGAGAAGTTGCCTGATAAATTCATAGAAAATGCTACAGACAGTGACTTCTAAGTCGCAACGACGAAACTCACAACGCCCTGTTAAATTAAAGCCGTCAAGATCATACATATTAGGTTGCTTGTACACACAGTAGTTAGCGAGGCATTGTGAGTTTTGTTGCGACGTAGAGGTGTCATTCTAACATTTTCTTCATATAACAAATAAAATGGAGAATATAATCTAAGTATGCAATTTTTCATTAGGTGGATGACACACTAGGTGTGTTTCACACACACGCCGTAGCTGGCCTACTTGGCGGTCTTCTCACCGGACTTCTCGCCGAGCCAGCTCTCTGTCGGCTCATTCTACCAGTGAAGGATTCAAGAGGCGCCTTCTACGGCGGGGAAGGAGGGATTCAGTTTTTGAAACAGTTGGTTGCAGCCCTATTTGTCACTGCTTGGAACTTAGTCTCTACAACACTAATTCTTCTCTTTATAAGACTTTTCATACCTCTAAGAATGCCTGAAGATCAGCTAATGATTGGAGATGATGCAGTGCATGGAGAAGAGGCTTATGCACTCTGGGGCGATGGAGAGAAGTACGATGCCACTAAACATGGTTGGCATGTATCTTCCTACTCGGAAGAAACTACACCAAATAACTATGTCATTAATGGTGCTACAGGGGTAACCATTCAGTTATAGCTACTCACTAAAATTAGTTAGTGATTTAGTTTGTATTTTGATTGTTTCGCGTGTTATGTAAATTTGGTTGTCTAGTTTGCTTGTAAGTATAATTTTTTTTTTCTGCAAGAGATGGATTGATCAGTAATTTTGCATGGAATAGATAGCATCCCAAATTTTGTATTTAATGCACTCGACTCTAACTAATTTGGAATTGAGGCTTTGTTGTCGTTCATGAAATTAAGACCTTCTCAATCAAATTCGATTCATGAAAACTATTGCAATCATTAACAAGTTTCCAGACATTACAAGTCAGGAATTCTTTATTTTTCTCTTATACCACCTTCACAAAAGCTTCACCAGAGCTATATTTACAAGGTTGAATAAGCAAAGTATACAGCAAAGGGAGTATACTCTCCCTCACTAAGGTCTATGTACAAGAAATTAAGTACAAAAAAGTTTCAAAATGAAGAATGACAAGGTAGTTTGATTTTTCATATGTAGTTGCAGTAAAATGTTCTCGAGTTGCAAAAACCAAGTTTTTCGAGCAATGCCGATGCTAGTCAAAGAGTTGCCAGTCGTTGGTTATTCTCGTAGTAAGCATTCTAGGAGCTGGAGCACTAAGACTTCCAACTCCAGACTCGAATGCTTCCCACTTTGTTGTCAATGACGCCGAGTGGTTACTATTGCCACCAAAAGAATTAGAGTTTCTTGCCTTTAGATTGTCAAGCGTATCCACCAAATTTTGCACACGACAAACCTGTGTAACAACGCTGTATCATCAAACCCGTGTCTTTCCTATCCACCCTTACAAATGCAATTGGTACTTTTATTTTTCTACAATATACCTCCCAGTCGACCTCAATGAACCATAAAAAGAAAGTGCATGATTTTATGGATGAGAGTAAGAGAGGATTCATGTCTTGTTTTGTGTGCAAATAAAAGATGAGCAGTGAAGAAGTTATGGAGCATCAAAAGCTCAAATCCAAGATTTTATCTGTTCATTGCAGAATTTGGTGTCCTCAGAAGCATTTATTGTCCAAGAACTTTCAACAACAACAACGACTTAGTCCTAAATTAGTTGGGATCGGTAACATGGATCTAACGTTAGTCAATTGAATAGATGTTCTTGCAGTGGTTATAAATATAAAAACAGAAGATGAATCACAACTAAGATAAATTAAGCACTAACCTCAACCCGCCTCTGCACTTTCGCTTCTCCTTCGGCCTCTATGCCATCCAATCTCAACAACTGCAACATCAACAACTCTGTCAACACAACGAACTCCTTCTCGTCCAGCTTAGTCTCACTGTGCACAACTGAATCTAATGCAGCGACCTGCCATGAAAAGCCAATCAAATTATACAACTTCGATAATGCAATTGTCCGGTGGTACATGTAATGTGAGAGGTCTACCTTCATAGCAAGATTATCCACTTCAGCTTTTACACTAGCAATGGCAATGCAGGATACCGATATCCCATTGTCCCTCTTCATTGCCTGAAGCTTTTTCTCTCTGCTTGCTGGGTCTTCCAATAATACAACTTTCGACATGTCTTTGACACCTACCATGTGCAGACATTCCTCATTTTCTCTTTCTTTTCCTTGGAATAACAGCCACTGCTCTTTGGGCTCCAAACCCGTCTCGTTGAAGAGAAGGTTTTTTAAATCTCCTGAATAATAATGGGAAAATCAATATAATGCCAACTTGGCCGATACAACACAAGGATCTTCAACATACAACTAAAACTAGAAAAACACATGACTGATGACAATAACAGAGTTGGGCACAAAAAACAAATGCAAAAGCATATAGTTGCACACAAATAACAGATACCTTGTTTTCTTTTCTCTTTGTGATATGAAGAAGTTTCTTAGGCTTGTTCCACAGTTTATTATTGTTGATGGGAGGCACTACCAATGTTGGTGGACAAATATGACATTGCACAAAAGTTTTCGTTATTATATTACAAACAAAACTGATGAATTTTCTCTTGATCATATGAAATCTCATTCTATTTTTAATCCAATCATTTTCTAACTCATGTTTAGATTTCTTCCAATAGAGCGATCCAAGCATAGATTACTACACTTCCCTTGAGAGAGCATTGATTCTTCAATTGTTTACCAAGCTGAGTTCAAAATTTGAGCAACACTAACAAGTTAAGATAAAGGCATCAAGAGAATAACTTGTCAGGCAGTCTACTCAAGGTTCAACAGATTGTATGAGAAGTCGTATCTGATCCATTCATAACTGCCCATGAAAGTATACGAAAATTGCAGTACTGGGAATTTTCATATTTTACTATTCTTGGCAGAGCATATACATAGGTCATTCGAATCGAAGACCACGTGTTTGAGGAATAGGTGATATTGTAATAACATAACCATGATTTTCTTCCAAAAATAATGGCTAAGAATAGCAAAGCGCGCATTACGCATCAATCATCTGCTCACTGCTCAAGCAAGATGTGGAAACAGTTTAAAATCTACTAGGAAAAATGCTGCTCCTAGAATAACTTGCACCATTCATCAAGTTGTTCCTCATATCAAAAATGCAAATGGACATGTCAATGTGAATTCATGACCGAGGTTCATCTAAAGCTTATTCTTTTTCATCCACAACATAGCTCACCTTATCATCATGAGCATGATTATTCTTTTTAGTTTCTTCATCACCTATATAGTGTACCACTTGTCTCAAGATAAGGAGACCAAACACCCAAATCATTAGTTAATATCTTGTACTATGCGCAATCTATAGTCTAGACGACCTGCAAATGCCCTAGTTAAAAAAACATGACACGACAAAAACTGAAGAAATTCGACGATATAAGAATAGACCTAAGATAGCTTGTGATGCTTGATTAAAGAAGATTCAAAGGATTTTGAAAGTACACCATCAAGTACATTGAATCGAGCAAAGTGGAAGAGATTGATCCATGTATCTGACCCGAACTAATTTGGGATCGAGGCTTTGTTAAAGTCTATAGTCTAGACCTAATGCACATATATATATTCCTCAACAAACAAACCAAGCAATAAACTAATTTGGATAAAAACCCAATTTTCCAATGCTCACAAACTATAAATTCCAAAACAAAACAAAACAAAACAAACTCACAAAGACAAGAATAAGAACCAATTAACAAAAAAGAAAAAAACAAGATATACCAAAAGTGGAGTGAGCAGGGACTTCAATCTCATGATGATGAGAACCATTGGATGAGACCTTGGTCTTGATCATGGGTCTAGAACCACAATTCCTCCAGGCCTCACTTCCCATCCAATCTCTTCACTCCTCCCACTGTTTAAAACCCTTTGAGAAACAATGGGGGGTATTTTTTTCATGTTGAAGAAACCAAGTGAGCACCAAATTTGCTGTAGTGGGTGAGTATGGTGGGAGGTTGCTGTGATTGTAATTGGAGAGTCCATTAAAAGGGGTTATTGAGGTTTAAGAGAGTTGTTGTTGGGAGGAAGAGTTGGTCGGTGCCTCGTCGTTTTCGAGTTGAGATAACAGGGTACCTGCCAGAGAGAGACGTAAAAATTGGAATGTGAGAGCATCTGTGCAAAGATTTAGTTATGTTACTGTTTTGAGTCCGGTTGAAGAAAAGGAAAATGTTTCCCTAAACCACTTTGGGCACCACGCACCGGCGAGTCCGGTCACGTGCCATGCACTTCGCGACACGTGCACACATCTTGACGTGTATTGCACGACTAAAAAAAGAAATAACAATATTAGACAATCAGTTTGACTTCATGCTTGAGATGTCAACTATGAGGCGATTTTCCTGTAAAAAGATTGATGAAAAAATATAGAAAAAAAAAAAAGATCTTAGACGGTATTTGTAGATTTAAAAAAAAACATATGATTGAGTTTCAAAAGATGTTCTTTGGTGGTTCTAGAAAAAAAAAAAAAAAAAAAAAAGAGGTGCATGTAGATGCTATTAAAGATAGGGAGTAGTAACGAGTAACATTTGACGAAACTATAAAATAATTTTTCATTGAGATAGTAACAAGTATAAATACATTTACTTTTTTGTTCATCAAATAAAACATATCTAATTAGATATGAGATCAATGAATGGTTCCTTACATGTTGCATTTATCAGACTCAACGTTGGTACAAATCAATTCTTCCGCTCTACATCTTCATTTACGCTTGTGTGTAGATTTGTGTCTGCGGCTTACCAAATCAATACTTTTTATTGATATTTTTTTTATTAAATAAGTAATATCCTTCCAAAGGTTTAGATTTTCTTCCTTAATTGAAAATTCGATATTCTTCCCTTGCTAGAAAGTTTTTTTTTTTTGGATTTAGAGTTAGTAACAAGCAAATGTGGCTGGTCGTGTAATGTCACGACTTTCCTATTCATATGCTAGCCAAAGGGCCCAAGGACGGGGCAACCTATGGTCGCAGAATCACAGGCCCAATAAGTGATGATTCGGCCCAACAACGTAATCCAAAGTAACGGCTGTTGCCTGTTGGTGACAAATTTAATTTGGGAGATGAGTTTCCGGATCTCGATGCACGAATCAATGTCGCTTGTACTTTCTTCCCTCCATTTCGCGATCTCAGCTTCTGTTGATGTCGTAGAAGCTCCGTAATAGGGATCATCAAGAATCAAGACCACGCCTCGAATCAAGGAGAGCCTTCAATCGATGCGGTGAAGGTAACATTTTCATGATGTTGTTTTTACAATGCCTTTCAACTACTCTTCTAATCTAGGGTTTACAATGTTCAATTAGAGCAGTATGACTGAATTGAATTTGTGACATATACTTTTTTTTTTTTTCTTGCATTTCTATTAGTTCGTGACTTCAATTTCAAAATAAGTAAGATTAAGAATTTATTATTTCTGAGCCGTATTATATACGAGCCACCGCAGCTGACGCCAGACTGACGGTGGACTCTGACTATTCTCTCAGGGTCCTTAGTTTCCCTCCACCAAGGAACCCTAGAAAGAAATCCAAGAGAGAAAGAAGTGGATAAGTTTCGAACTCAACGCATCTGCCTTAGTCAGCATATTAAGAAACGAATTTACCACTCGACCAACGCCCCTGGGGCTAATTATTAGGAAACTTCAATTCCAAAAAAGTAAGATTGGGAATGGCTATTTGTGTATCCACTTATTTGCCAATGTATTGTTGGTTGGATGTCAACAACAACGATAGGGGTTCAACTAGGATCTAGTAGAATTGAAGTTACTTAAATGACCGACTTCTACTCTATTGCCGTTACGGTTGCATTGCGATATTAATTTTAGGAAATGAGACTTGTAAGTTGTAATGTGAACAATCAGGCCAGGCAGGCGTTAGGGTAGGTTGATTTGGGCAACTACTCTTGGTCCCATGAATGTAGAGGTAGCAATCTCGATTGTTGAAGTTTATAGGCATTATTTAAAATGGTGATTTTCAAACTCCTTTGTAGTAAAATGGGTGATTGCATTAACGACCTTTGGAATGATTTTATGCATTTGTGACCCTTGTTATACATTGATCCACATTTAAATGGTGAATTTTTCATCTCCTTTGTAGTAAAATGATAAATTACCAATTTCAAAGGTGTATTGGAGGTGCAAGGAGGTAAATGAGGCATGTGTTGACATAAGTCCAAAGTGCTCTCGCATGGGACTGAGTTCAAGAGAAGTGGATCCACTTCCATTCAGAAGATGGTTACGCGCAACATTCTCTCATCACAAAAAGTAGAGTGTGTTGGTGATGGGAGCGTGTGGAGTACATGAGAAGTAAGATTATAAATATGTAGCGAAGTATGTTTGTGTTTTGTACTAATTTTCTCTTTTGACGAAGGTAGGAGAGTACAACCTCTCGAAAAGCTGTTGTCTCTGTAGTTAGTTCGTTGGTGAAATCCTCTCTCTCTTTCTATTGATAAAGCTTTGCAGTGTTTTCCATCTTTGGGCACTGTTACACTTACATTCATTTTCATTCTCTCCATTTGAGGATTATATTATGAAACCGCCTAATTTTTGTTTTCAGAAGGTGAAACCACCTAATTTGGGATGAGGCTTTGTCATTGGTGTAAGTTATATATGTAAGAGTGGTCAATTATGCATTCTTTGAACTTGGACAATCAAATAGTGGTCGACTAAACACAATGTAATACATCAATTTAATATTGGGATACTAAGTAAATGTAGAGAGATGTAAGGTTGCAAAAATGGGTTGGAGTTGTTGCACAATGGGCTTGTTCAACATCATCACCAACTCGTGTCTAATCCAATATCTTCCTTGAGCTTTATACTTGCTTTGAGTTGATTCTTGATTCATCATTGACATTAGCGAGTTAGGACCATCATATATCATTAGCCAAAGAAGTACTTAAATTAAATGTTGCAAAGATTTAGAGAAGAAAGGTTAAAGCTGACTTAGACAACTCTAGCAATTCTACTTCTTGCATAAAAGATGCAATTAACGAAAAATTAAAAAAAAAAATTGTGGAAAAGGATTGAGGAATAAAGAGTTGTTTTGTATTAAGTGACTGCTTTGAAATTATGATTGGTATCTGTAGATGCAAGTTGATTACTTCTACAATGAAGTAACTTTAAAATGTTGATGTTTATTAGCCAGAGGAGGCCTCGTCACTTCCTAAATTCTTGGGCTAGTTCTATGAAATGTCAAAACTGGCCTTGGAACAAAAAGGCATACAATTTTCTAGTAGCAATCTTCCACCGATAATCAGCATGTCGGAGTAATTAAATCATATTATGTTTTCACCTCGAGTAGGTGCACATGGTAAGAAGGTATGTGGTAATGTGAAAGTTATTCCAACCAATGCTTACGAGACTAAAGGGCATTGTAAAAGAAGTCTGCCATTGTCGGTGGTTTGTTTGAGCAGTCTGTATATATGTTGATCAACAATTATTCACATTTGACAGGGGGACAATGGAGTTAGTTAGTCACCTCAAATCAGTTTTAATGTTTTGCATGCAATAAGTTATACAATACGAAGTACATACTAAAAAGCGACAATGGTTCCAATTCCACTGCGGAAAGCCTGCCATTGCAGCATGGTCTTCTGGTCTTTTGGAGATGAAAGCGAAAAAAGTTACAAATGAAAGGCTTTTTATATATGAGTCCTCTATTTCTTGATTTTTCTATTTGTAGTGAGCTCATATATCCTTTACTATTTCATTTAAGGAAGGAACTAGATCAACTGTTATTGTTCTGACATGACTGTTGTTCTGGACAAAAATATTTCTGCGAAAGCATAAAAAGATTCCCGTACATGCATGTGCTTGGGCTCGTTAATTTGCTGATGCACTGTGAATTTATAATAATAAGTTTGCGAAGAGAAAATAAAAAATAAAGATTTTCAGTTATAAATTAGCAAAGATGAATTCTGGTTTACTGTTATTCTACTCTCTAGAGATAACGATCATCATATCGGGGGATCTTATTTTGTGTTTAAGAGTTATAAGTTCGATTTTCTGTAGTTTTTTTTTTTTTTTTTTTTTTTTCCCTTAAAAGCATATCTTTATATATCGGTACTAAACAAATCTATAATCTGTAGGGTGGACAGAGGGCCTACCACTACTTGAACACTAATGTTGATTGTACTGCGTATGCATGAAACGTACTAGAGCTCTTGTGGTGTTCCAGTTAGTTCTTCCCGCCAATGGGTGAGAGATTGTTTCTTACTTACCATATGCTTGTCCATTATATGTTCTTGATTCTTTATCAAGTTGCTGTAAGGGTCCAACACACTCTATCTTTCCAGCTTTATTTTGTCAGAGAACAATGTCTGTCCAAACTTGGGAGACCAGAATGAATATTGATAGAGACTCGATTGAGACTCTCATCCAAGTATTGTTTTCATTGTCTGGGATGACTTTGTTTGTATGATATGTATGAGCAGCTTGTCCTATCATTGATTTGCCAAGGAATTTATGTCAAGCCTAGTTCCTTCAATTGTTTCTTTTATTGAGTTATCGTGGTTTGAGCCAACTTAAATAAATTTTGGTTAGACTATGAAACGTATATGTAAAAGTTATTTATAGAAGCCTCAGCACGTTTTATATATGCAACATCTTTAATTATTTATATGCTCAGATTTATAAGCAGAGTTTCTGTTGAAGCCAAGTAGTTATTCCTTCTTTACTTCAGAATTCAGATACCTTCTACCATATATTTTGTTAGTTGATGTCTCTATATTTCTGGCACACCACGGTGCCTGCTACAAATATGGGAACCACAAGATGTGTTTGAGTTCAGTTTGAGGCGATGCCCTAATTATTGCGTCCGCTTAGTTTTTTCTATATGGACACTCTCACTTGTGTTTCAGTTCTCACTGGCTGTAGCGTGTAGAATTATTCGCCTAGTTCTAAGAACAAACCACCTATCTGATACTCAGGATGATGATTTTTTCTGCGAGCATTAATTATGACGTGGCTTCAAAATTTACTAGGATGAAAACTGTTCTAGTTTCTCTTCTATCTGTATTAAGAACATTTACAATGATTTAATCAGTGTCAGGATTCCTTCAGTTTGAAACTATATGCAAGATGAGCTTGTCATTTCTTCTCTCCTTGCTTATGATATTGATACAGTGGTACTGAATAGTTAAAGTCGGTTACCAAGTTTTGCATTGATGTATTTCATTTCGGCTTGACCAGTGAGTACTGTAGGCGAAACAAAGATGGGATAAGCTGAAGCTTCAGCTCATGGCCATCCCTCCTTCCTGGGGCATGTCTCTCAACTACCCTTCAAGGGGATGGCGACATCGGTCCCTAAAGCCCACGCAGTCTTTTCAAACAGTGTGACTTGATATGCCTTCAAAGTGATTGAGAGGGTACTAGAGTGAATATGACATATCAAAGATATATTCTGTATTTCCTGCCCTCCTTAAACATGTGATTTCTGGTTTATATTAGCTCATCAAATTAAAAATGGTATGAAGCACATTGTGATCTTTTAGCTAGTTTGATAATTGCTTCGGTAACCTTAATTTCTTGACCTAATAAAGCTGTCATTAAGCACAGCATTACTGCACGTTTATTGCAGCGTTGCCTTCTATTATCAGCGACAGCATTTCTGTATAGTGAAGATGAGATTATCGAGACAAGTGATGCTACACTTAAGTTGTTTTAATTATGAGTGTAGCTAGAATCCAGCCAATTTAGCTAGTTAGATAATGTCTTCTACTTTTCTTTCAATTGTTCAAATTCAATGTCACTAACACTTGGCTTTGTACAACAGGCAGAATAGGATGATATGCTGATGTTGATGCGATGTCGATTAGCGGACTCATGCAGCGGCTATGGCGCAACATAATTGCATTTTTGGAGAGTGTAATAGGGAGTTTGAGAACGACTCGGCCTTGTGAGCAGGAACTAAAGAAAGCATGCAACAGAGGAAGTCCTGGCGTAAACTGAAGAGGTAAGTTCACTATATTCATGCATCTTTTTCAGTCCATCTTACATCACTGCTTTTCCTGGCCAATTCGTAGAACATATTGTTTGCATTCTCTCGTCATCGCCCGTGTGTCCCAGCCTTGCTGTGTACAAACCTCCTCGTCCTTTCGACCCTTTAAAAGAAGGGGCGGCCATTATTTCTTTCTTTCATGTTATTAGTTTTCCCCCTCTTTTTGGGGTCATGGGCCATGAAGATTGCTACAAAAATACTGTCTAATTGTACTTCTCTGATGAATAATTGAGTCAATGAGAATGAAAAATACTAGCTATGAGTTAATGGTAACAACTAATACTCCAACAATAAGACGGAACTTTCAATCTCATATTAGTCGAGGTCGACTACATTAGTCAAACTTTTTCACTCAGCTCGATTTAGTATTTGTTGATCCATTTCATAGAGATATTAAGCTAAGCACACCACCGAGGACATTAAATCGAGCAGAGTGAAAAGGTTTGATGCATATAGCCGACATCAACTAAATTAGAATTGAGTCTATGTTAACACATTTTTGTTATCCATTTTGTAGAGTAACAAATCAATGTTTTACATTGTTTGTTAAAACATCAAAAACCTCCTCCTTTATTCATACTACTTATTCTACATAGATGGAGTTTAATGCTAACCACTAAATGAGGCAACAAATTGCATCACCTATGTTTTGGTTTCTTTAATGTGTGATTGTGAGTTGTTGTTAACAGACGAGAATTCCTATCATGTTATCGTGTTACTTATGTTAGCAGATCAACGAATTTAGCAGTCCATATTGTTGCAAGGGAAGCTAGTTTTTTGCCTGGTTGGTGTGAGTGGTTTGTTGTACACTCGTTCCTCAATGATATATTGGCAAATGATTTTAAATAAAGTACACCTACTTTTGCACAAAAAAAAAGTTTCTAAATTAGTTTTTTTTATAGGAAAGTTTCTATATTAGTTGGAAAATTCTAGGCGTACATCATAATGTGCACATCAGAACGCAGATGTGACAGCCGTGCGATGCACCTCGAGATGTAATACATGCGTATCCCGAGGTGCATCACACGGCTATCAGAACGTGATGTGCGTTATGATTGCACATCGTGATGTACGCCTAGTACTCCCCATATATATTAGTTTACCTTCCCCTTTTAGCAAAGACATGCATGAAATTTCAGGCAAGCATACAAATTATTCTTATGATGAACTATAAAAGGTCTATGTTTAATAGTTTTTTTGGATGAATTATGTTTAGTAGTTATATTCACTTTTTATCACTGTTTAATCTACTATATGCTTGAAGATTTCACAGTTAACTTTTTAAAGGAAAAAAAAAAAAAAATGCACTCTTCAACCTATGCGCGTATAAACTCCAAACAGAACAATACTCTACAAACAAAGGATTAGATTGTGAATAGTAGAAGAGAATATATTTGAAGGAAAGTCTACAGAGTGTAATATATATAGGCGCATGCCAACTGAACTAGTAAGGACAAAGGAGCTTGTGGACAACTTATTTCTTTAGTGGGTCTACATTATATTTATGTGTAGGCCGTATAGTAGAAAAGACTTTCAAAAGTATCACTTCATTATCTATACTTGGTTTGCAAGGCCATCTATTTTGTCTGCATATTAAAGTTTGTATCTTCTAATATTTTATAGTCCATATATACTATCAAGTTTATTTTATTTTTATTACAAGCTATCAAGGAAGACATTTTTGTCTCGATTATAAGCTCGGGATGAGCAATTCCAAGCTAACATTTACGTAAATTTGGATTATTCTACCAAGATCTATGTGATTATATTTATCAATTCTGTTGAAACAGAGAGCATGAAAAATAATTTTGATAAGAAAGAAACAACTTGCCCTCATTGGGTTCAAATCCATAACCTCTTATTTTCAAATTTCATATAAAATTATTGAGGCACTCAATTGATTGGTGGGAGCATGAAAATAATAAGATAACATATTTTTTTTTGGTCAAGAAAGATAAATAATAAGTTAAAATAATTCAAATCCTTAATCAACTTATGTGGCAATGTTATCAAAGCATATATGGTTAGATGGATGAGATATTACTTGTTAAAAAGATAAGGTTTAAGGATATTGTAGGTTCAACTCTCGCTAAAGTTTTTTTTTTTTTTTTTTTTTTTTTAAAAAAAAACCTTATATGCAACAGTCTTCTTCCTGTTTTAAGGAACCCAATATAATATTAAAAGTATTCTAATATTAATCTGCGTATATACTATTTGCAGCCTTGTCACTAGGGAAAAGTGCCATTGTTTTTTTTTTTTTTTTTTTTTAATAGAAAAAGGGGCATAAGTCAAGACATCATGATTACGTCAGACACATTTTAGGCTCTGCTACTCTTTTAATATCGTTGGTCATAATATTGCGATTAAAGTGAGAATTGTTGTAAAATTAACTAGAATATATGCTAGAAAAGTAAACAAAGAACAAGAAAATAAAATAAGAGAATAGATGAGAGAAATGAGAGCTCTTTCATTCCATCATGTTGTATACATTACATGGAGAGAACTCTTTTATATAACCCTTTTGGTCATAATGAGACGAAGATCAAAGGGCACAAGTTAATCTTACATATAATACAATATTAATTAACAATTAAATAGGTGTTACATAAGGTTGGGATATGAATGATTATCCATTTTTTCATTACATTTACAACACTCTCCCTTGAATGACACTCGCTAAGAGAATATGCCTTGTTAAAACCTTTACTAAGAAAAATCCTGTGGGAAAAAAATCCAGCAAAGGAAAAAAAGTACATCGTTCTCATCAATGTTGATATAGAGTATGATATTGATAGAATTGCCTCATTTAAAACCTTGCTAGGAAAACCCAATGGGATAGAACCATAACTAAGGGGAAAATAGTACAATACACTAATTAATTTTGATAATGAAGTATTAATATTGTTAGGATCGCCTCGTTAAAAACCTCGCATGGAAAACTTGGTGGGATAAAACCATAGCTAAGGGAATGTACTAATCAATAACTTCTTTTGATTCTCTCCCTCATGTTCACATGGGTGAGACATCATATGTTACATTGCAACAAATCTTTGCAAGTAATTTAAAAATACAATATCTGGTCTTTTACACCTTAAGCATTTTGTTAATTCTTGTATATTTTGTCGCATAGGAACATCATTTCATATACGAACCTTTAATGCCTGAACATATGATTTTGCCACTTTTTTATATTAGTACTTGATGCGTTTCAAGCAATTTCACGACATTCTTTTTGAATTGACTTTATAGATCTCCCCCTAATGGTGAGAAAATTGCTTCATCAAAGTGACAGTCAACAAAAATTGCAATAAATATATTCCTTATCAGCTAGGGGCCAAAGACATCTTATAATATGATTGATGAAGAGTTAAATCAATATAAGTCTCATATTGATTTGCCTTGAGATAATCAATATTATTGTTGTATCAGATATTGTATGAACGTTAGCCCTCGTTAAGTTCGAATTCAAAAAATACTCTCTTTTATATTATAGTGTGCATGTATGTAGCACAATAAGTAAAATATAAATTCATCGCCTTTATTTAGATCATGATTTGAACACATCTCAATGTGTCAATTTTAATGAGCTATAAAATTCATAATTTGGCCTTTGATTGGCATAGTAATTTGTCAAAATATTTGGGCATATATGACAATATATAATCAACATGACCTAATGACCTTTCATATATGACACCGCTTGTCACAATTTTGAGCATGCTCATTGTCAATAATTTTACCCATTTATATCTCATGTGGTGCACCACTTTTATTCCACTTTTGGTGGAATTACTAATACGACATTTACCAGATATTTTCTCATTTCCACGTCCATAATTTTATCATTGCGACCATGGTCATTTTATAACGCAACGCATGCTTCACGAAGCTAGACCAATTGGACGGGAGTGATATTACATGTATAATATCTCATTATTTTGCTCAGCTACCATGATACAAGAAACCAATTCATAATATTCATATTGAATTGATATACGTGCTCGATATTTGTTGCAATACTATATTGAGGCGTACCACGTGAGTTTTTTTTTCCTATCATTGCCTCATCAGTCACTTTTTTCACATAGCCTCAACCAAAATGTAATTAAAATTACGGAATTATAATTCATATTCGACTGATATAAGTATTGTCGCTTGAGACTTAACCGCTCATTTAAAGCTTTTTGGAGCATCGTTAATTTTGTTTTATATTCATAGCTCCATGAGATGAAAAAATATTATAAAGTGAAATATTCACTTTTTAAATCTCTATAGAGATATTGACGAATGAATATTAACGTTATGCGCACAGCCTTATGCTTTATTCATAATTTTAACATCTAGTTTACCTTAACAAATAATTTTTGTCAATAATATTATGACAATAAATTCGATCAAATATAATATGTTTGAAAAACAAATACAACGTAAATAGTTTTCTCATTTTTTTATATAAAATACATAATATACGATAAAACACATGTTCACGACTTGATTATTTTAGATACAAAATATACTACTTGTTAGAGTCGGTGGGACAACCTCCAGGTTGGGTGGCGAGACGAAAGTCTACTTAACAACCATGCCTCCTCGAATGGGATAACCCGTCTTCCTTTCAATGTTTAGCTTTACCGAGGACAAGGCTTGCCCACTATCAACTCAAACTTGCAGTATTATTTGGATTAAAATAATCAAGAATAGAACATGCATAATTAATTGTTATAATAATTTTATGAGAAAAACTAATATAGAAATTCATAGGATCATAAGAAATGCATTTCAATTAATGGCAAAGTAGGATGTACAAAATAGAATGCGTAAAAATTTCGAACCACGTACAGTTCTCTATATGTCAATAGACTCAATATGTAACGACCTATTTTATTAATGTTGTTAATTATCTCGAATTTACAGACGTGGACGCCGCGGTAGGCTAGGACACACGGGGACCTAGGTACGATAGTTTATTGTGTGTTGGATGCTTATTTGCGGTGCAATTTATCGAAATGCATCGCATGTGTGTATGTTGCATAACAATACGTGCGAGATTGTGTGAACTGTATTCGTCTCGATATGTGTGTCGACGCGGGTACCTGATTGTTGACGGGACCAAATATTAGGTCGGGGAAACTAAAACACACAAATTAAATAAAAATTGGCCAAGTAACTAATATGGAATATGTATTAGGTGGCTAGTGACGCGGCTGTACACGTATGTCGCCGTTCGGACGCGAAACCGGGTGTCGAAACGACCGAAAATGACATTTTTGTGCTTAAAACACAAGCGAGTGTCCCAAAAGTGTCACAATTCAGAGTCAAGGAGGTGTTATGTTGGAATAAATTGAGGGTTATGGATGCATAAAGATGCACATGCATGTGAGTGGAGATGCTAAGTGACTAAATAAGTCAAAGCTTATCTCTCCACCACATTTTCTCTCACTCACACTCTCACTCACACAACCGAGAAGAGAGAAGAAGAAACGGAGAGGAGGAGGAGAAGAAGAAGCCGAGAAGGAGAGAAGAGAGGGTGAAAACATCAGGATCAAGGTGAGTCGTTGTTGATTTTGTTGTGTATTCGTTGTTGTCATGGTGGCCGAGAGGTTCGGCCATGGAGGCCGAGAGGTTCGAGAGTGGAGATGGAAGGGGCGTCTCCCCTGCCATCGATTCCACTTGGGGTTGGTTGAGAGCCAACCCAAACCAATAAAAAAAAAAGAGAATGAAAAGGAAAAAAAAAAGTTGGAAAATATTCCGAAAAAATTGGGAAAATTTTGAAAAAATTAAAGTAAATAGAAATTGATGAATTGCTATGAAAAATATAATATGTGGAAATTTCGAACGCGACTTTTGCGGGATTTTTGCCTCGAAAAATGTGAAATGAGCAATTTGGCCTAAAATGTTTTAGAAATTAGTCGTAAATTGTCATGCTAAATCAAAATTATTGATAAATGGACATAGGTGGACACAGGTGATCAATTGGCGACTAAGAACTCAGTGGACTTGGACTCGGGGATTGATTACGGGGTATTGGAGTGCGTTGTGAGGTTTGTAAAACCCAATTGAAAAACTCTGAGTATTTATTTGGCTTTGTATTTCCATTTATTTCCAGTATTCCTTGTGGTCTTTATTACGTCTATATCTTGTCATTGTTTAGACGGTTGGTTGAGTTACTCCCACCGGATTTTCCGTTGTGTGTCTATGCATTCTAGACGATAGCATGTGTATCAGGAGTTCTCGATGGATAACGATCCGAGCTAATGAACTGCTACATGCATCGGTGCGTCGTAGGTCTACGCCAGCCACCGAGATGGACCTGGTGATAGCTAGTTGGGTGCGCCCACTAGTGGAATCCTGAAAGGGTATTCCGAAGTATGGTTTAGTCTTACTGGAACATGCACATACATTTGCACTTTATTGTTATCTATGCATGCAATGCTCTAATTACAGTTGTCTGTTTGCATTCTGCATGTTTATTTAACAGTATTTATTGAATTTCACTTGTTTATTTGAATGCTCAGAGGAGTTCCTTGGGATTTTACTTACTGGACTCGTCATCCATTTTCTTCTGTGATGATTGAGTGCAGATCCGAGTACAAGCAAGGGCAAGGGGATCTTAGGCGACAACCTCTGACTGCTTCCTGTCGACGACTACTTGTACGTGTGTTTGTTTTTGATATTTTGATTTCTTTTGGGAATTGGGGAGTATCATGACATGGTACATGTAGATACCTTATATAGTACAATCATCTATCTCTATACAAAGTACTTTTCAGGGTTTTTCCACAATAGGATTTGTTTATTTGATTATTAATATTTCTTAAATTAATGGTATAAAGTACTACGTCCGCTGAAAATGTCACTTATACGCTGTACACACATGTTGATACGAATTTCGAGACAGAAAAAGGACGGGCATGTGCCGTACTCGTGTAGTTGGGCCAGCTGGCAAGGAGTACACGGAGACACGTCACCCCGGGGCGGCGAGGGCCGCCACACAATACCAAGATTTGCAACTATTCAAATTTATAATTTCATTCTCGCAAGCAAGAAAATTATAGGCATTTAAAAAAATTATATATAAGAGAACTAATCTAACTTTTAATCTAGTCGAAAAATATTTTGTGCTTTTCAAACGCTATAAGTAGATTATACTACATATTAATCGACATAATAAGCCAATTTAAGTAGTCCATATATAAAGTCCAAAAATTATACTTATGGTGTTGGACCAATTAGACTTTTAAGAACCCAAACTGCCTTAGTACATATTACCATCTAATAGTCCGATTAAGAATTCACATTGCTAATGATTTCCTAATAGTTTTCCAAATAAATTTGTTAGAAAAAGAAAAATCCTTTTTAATGTAAACCACTCATTACAACTAGATATGTAATAATCATCTATGATAATTAGGCCTACAAGATGTAATTTGGTGCATTGATATCTGCTTCGATTCCAAGACTAATAAAAATTTATCATATGCTTGTATGGGTGAATAGGAGTTGTTGAATCTCTTGGTTCATAAGTTTTTGGTCCAAATAACATTTTTTTTATTTAAGTCGTGGAAATATGAATATGCATGGAACTAGGGATGCAAATGGGGAGGGGGATGGGGACCCCATCTCCATCTCCATCCCCGCTTAAAAATTCATCCCCCATCCCTATACTCATCCTCACGCGGGGATGAATTTTCATCCTCATCCTCATCCCCGCCTAATCCCCTCGGGGATGGGGAATCTCTATGGGGAAAAAACATTTCCCATTTCATTCCCCATTGAATATCCCCGTGTGGATTTTTACGGGGAATTTGCGAAGAATCACCACGTGGAAATATTTTTTCCCACTTAATTTTTTTCAAAAATTTATAAAAAGTATGGTACAAATGCATATAATTACAATTGTTGAAAATTTTAACCAAATAAAGTATAACATATAAATATAGTTGCAAACAATTTAAAACAAAAATATAATCATTTAAAAAAATATATAATTAATCAAACAAGTTAAAATTATAAATTAGATTAGAGTTTGTTTATCACTAGTGTTTTGGGTGAAAGCCTTGTAATATTATATAAAATTGATATATATATATATATAATGTATATAGATGTATTTGATAAATACATGAATCTTCGTGAGGGTCCCCATGGGTAATCCCCAGGGAGATCTCCAATGGGGATACCCACGAGGATCCTTGCGGATATTACCAATGGGGATTCCCCGCGGAGATCCCCACGAATATATTTTTTTCCCATCCCCGTACCCATACCCGCGTAGGTATGAGATTTTATCCTCATCCCCACCTCTATCCCCATTTAAATTCTCCATCCCCATCTCCGTTGCGGGGAATCCCCGTCCCCCGTGGGGATTCCCTACCCCACTTGTATCCCTGCATGGAACCCAAAACAATATCTCAATTATATAAAAAAAAAACATGAAATCAAATTGGTAAAAAATATTATACCTTCCAAGTTTTACTTCATAGAAAGTTTCTTGATTTTCAAGATCTCCTTCACGTTGAGCAAATTCGTGCTGATAATGTGTTGTAAAATTAACTAGAACATAAGCTAGGAAAGTAAACAAAGAACAAGAAAATAGAACAAGAGAATAGAGGAGAGAAATGAGAGCTCTTTCATTCCATCATGGTGTGTACATTACATGGAGAGAACCCATTTATATAGCCATTTTGGTCATAATGAGATGAAGACCAAAGGGCCAAGTTACTCTTACATATAATACAATATTAACTAACAATTAAATATGTGTTACATAAGGTTGGGATAAGAATGGTCATCCATTTTCCCATTACATTTACAATAGGGATGAGCATTTTTTATATATATATATAAAAAAAGGGGCATAAATCAAGATATCATGATTACGTCCGACACATTTTAGGCTCTGCTACTCTTTTAATATCGTTCATCATAATATTGTGAATAAAGTGGGGAGGAGCAAAAAAATCGTTAAACCTTGACGAAGCTCCTTCGCATAAGTTGCAAGAGCATCCTCCGCCCTGTTGACTTCACGGTATGTATGCAAGAAGATCAATGTCCAATCTTGATCGAGTAGTCAACTAGTATGTCGGATCAGTTGGAAGTATAGAGCCCTTGGGTATTTTGACCCTTTACCACGTCAATTACACATTGATTATTTAACTAAATTTTCTTGTAGCCGTGAAAAGTGCCATTGTTAATTTATAATTGACAAACATGTTTTTTATTCTATCGTTAAGTAGTTGTGTGTGGTTTGTGTTTTAACTTATTCAATTTGTAATAAGCCTAGCTAACTCGGTTAACTTTACTCAATTCATATGGGACGTTAGCATCAAATTGACCTTTTTTTTTTTTCGAGTAGAATAAAAATCTCGTTAATCATCAATGAAATTAGCCTAAAAATTTAATTGAATTAATATTGAGACAAAATTCAAAATTTAAAATTATTCTGATTTTGCCTTACAAAAATGGGACTACCTCTCCTTAAAAAAATATAGGATAATTAAGAAAAGCTGATCATATAGCAGCCTTGACATGACAAAAGAAAATTAAAACTCAATTTATTCCTAATCACACTCGTGAGTGCAGGCACCAAATTTGATTTGAAAGAAAAGAAGGGCTTGGTTTAAACCAATGATTAAAGAAGAGATTTGGGATTCAAACCCCCCCTCCCCATTTCAATGGTCCCACTTCTTTTGTCTTATTCACACGGCCAAACCCTCCCAATTACATATGCCATAATAAACATCATAATGAAGCTTAAGAAAGACAAACCAAGGACATTAGCAGACAAAGCTAAGTGTATGCACATAATTAGTAATCAAATCATCATGATCAAGATCACCCTCTAATTATATACGTGTAAAGATACTTGAAAAGCTTGAACCTCATCCCCATCGTTGCTAGTGGTGGACCCTCTGCCCTTCTTTAAATGGGCTTGCAACACGTGTGCAACTCTGTGAACCGGGTCTGCCAACTTCGTACTATATGGTTTGTGATTGATTGAGAGTGGTTCAAGTCTTGGAGATGTACATTTTAATCATCTAGATGATCCCATACTCCTCACCCTAAATAGCATTTTCTATAACCCCCTCGACCACTCCACACGTCCTCCAATCTTTGATACAATTGAAATAAATTAGTTTCTCTTTTTGTATTTTTTACCAGAGGTAATTACTAGGGCATTTCTAACCCACCAACACTAAAATAGAGTTACTCTAACATTATTTACCTCTATTTTGAAGTAAATAGTGACATTAATACTATTCACGTCTCCAACTCATCAACACTATCTTTAACAATATTATACATTTCATTATTATTTTATTCAATTTTATTTAAAATGAGATAAATAAAAATATATATCAAATAAGATAAAAAAATAAAAAATAAAAAATAAAAAAAATAAGTGAATAGTATTAACATTGACAAACAGTGCCACACCAAATCATCAATACTATTCACCAACCAGCACTGGTTGGAGATGGTCTTAAATTGGATAGATGCAACTTTTTGAAGTCCTTAAAATTAAAATCTATGATAAAAAATTAAGCGACCTGAATTTTGACTCTTTGAGATCAGATCTCGCGCGGCTTCGTTCTTATAGTATATTGATTAATAGAAATTTTTATTTAAATAAATATGTAAGCAACAACACGATCGAAATTCGCTAGCGTTTTAAAAGCACTTTTAATATATTAACTTGAGATTGAAACCAATTAGTTAATAATTAGGAGATGTTTCAACATCAAAAGATGGGTCAAAACCAAAAGTACCTTCTTTGGTCAATAATCAATCAAAATCAACCAAAAGAGAGGAAGAAAGGGTTAGGCCTAATTGGTAACAAACAAGAGGAGGTGTTGAGTACTGTTTGGTAATACCGGAGTATAGGATCGACACAGTACTATATATAAAGGGAGATTAGATTCCTTTGCAATTAAGGCCTCTTATATTGTTGTCTTTCCATGAAATGTATAAAACTGGGGTGGTGAGTGGGGTTTGATCAATTTCTCTTTATTGTTTCATCTCTCACTTTCGAAGGAAGGACCACTTGGAATCATAAAGAGTACAAAGGGAAGAGATGAGTTTAGGATTGCTGGGGTGACGTTGTTTCCGCATAAAGCTCACAATGACCAAACAACTCTCTCCTTAAGCTAATCATAGTGTTGTTTTATGTTGGTTTGTTGTAAGCCAATTTCAGGGCAAACTTATATACGTATTGGATCATTGCAAGCTTAATCATAATTAGGTTAACGATTAAATGACCATTATCGATCTAAGTTAATTAATAATCATTTTTTAAGCAAACATATTTACGACCATACGTATATCTATATTTGGAAGGCACGTATTACTTAATTATAGTTAGCTATGTTGTTGATGCGTGGTACATGTCGTATATATAAGCACAATTTTACATTATAGGATATCCCCAAATTTTACTTTTTAGCCTAAATTTCTACATAAAATATTTAAGAGTGGATTACAACAACAACAACAACAACAACAACATGACCTCAATCCCAAATTAATTGGAGTCAGCTACATAGATCGAACTCTTCCATTATGCTCAATTTAGTGCAATTGACGGTGAACTTATTTAAAAATGGATTAGCAAATGATAATTCTTTTGATCGATGCATAAGAGGACTAGCTGATTAATTTGAAAAAAAGGCAAAAATATTGCTTCTAGTAATAGATATTGTTGGATTGTCAAGCATCCCTGTGAGATGGAAATGTATCACTTGCCAAAGGTTTGAGGAGTTGGTCGTGAAATTTATTATATGGTAGGAGCATATTAATACACATAGTATTGATGTATTACGGTTTTTGGTATTTAATATAAAAGGTTGTGAAAAACTCTACACGAGTTAACTTTTTATCAAATGAATTGAATGAATTGAGTTTTGAAACCTTGTATTGGGTGTCCTTGAGTTATCTTCTTTGTTGTTCAATTCTTCCTACTCAACTCTCTGCATATATCAGTTCAACTCCGGTTAAGTAAAAAAAAAATATTGTTATATAGATTAGATTACTTGAAAGTTATATTCTTTAACTGAATTTTTTTTTTTTTTTTGACTTCAGCTATATTCTTAACTTAATTACCTATGGTAAATATCACCATAATTGATCTACGGTAATACATATGTTTGTCGTATAGGAGTACTAAATAACTATATGTACGTACTAAAATAGGTTTTTTCCACTATTAATTAATTGAATTCATATACCAAAAAGACTTATATGCAGTATTTCTAAAAAGAATTGGAATTAACACAAAAAGAAACTTTCTATGATTTCGATCACTTATACGGTTATACGTACGTATTGCATTCATCATCATTATTAACTAATTGTTTCCATGCATATATATATTCTCTGATTTATGAAATTAATCAGACCATTAATTACTTACACATGCCAAAATAAGTTTCTTGATCACTTTTTTTTTTTTTTTTTTTTTTTTTTTTTTTTTTTTTTTCTTATAGTACTACTCATGAACTCATGAACATATATCCATGATGAATGCATGGCGCGTATAATATATACAATATAGAACAACAAAATGATAAGGTGCGTACACCATATACATGTGTATTAGCTTTGTGTCGTTGTACTCATTCACAGCTGATACTTGATAGTCTTGACCTTATAAGGTTGGCGCGAGGCCGTTGAGGTTATATATACCGAAGTGCATGTACTCTATCTCTCTTAGTTAATCAGGGTAAGAGCTAAAGACAAAAAAACACATTCTATTATTAATCGGCTTTGTCTACCCCTTTTAGCATGTCTTCTCTTTCAATAATACAATATTGATTGTAGTTGAAAAATCTTTAAGAGATCAAAACTTCCCATCAATGTGCATAACTTGATGTATAAATAGCTACCCTTACTATTATTCCATTGTCCAAATTAGCTTAATCTCACCCTAGCTATAGCTAGCTAGCTCTTCATACAGACGTCGCGACCAATCCGATCGTTATTCGCCTTTCCATAGCTCCCTAGCTAGAGCTAGGCATGCTATTCCATATGCTAGTAGTACTAATTATACTATAACTATTCCTTTTGTTCTCTCTAATAGCTAGTTAGTTATTTGAATCCCTTGTTAATGATGTCTATATTTGAGAGCTGTGTGATCTAGGCTCAATAGGAATATTACTAGGAATTTTCGGTATACCGACGACTATATAGGTATAGTATATAGGATTGATTAATTAGGTAGAATGGGAACTACTGATGAAGAGATTGAGATAAGAATCTATGACAGGAGAATCGATAGAACTCGCGTTGAAGATCTCGAAAGGAAGTGTGAGGTAGGACCAGGAGAGAATATTTTTCTCTTCACCAACACAATGGGCGACCCCCTTTGTAGGATTCGAAATAGTCCACTATACATAATGCTGGTATGCATCATGCACTCTTATGTATTCATCTTTCTAGCTAGCTATGTATACCTATATTAATTAATTTTCTTCCTCTTCCTCATCATCATCATCATCATCATCATCACCATCATTATCACTAGCTAGTGATTGTGATAGTACATATATTAATAAGGGTTTCATGATTGCAATGATAGCAATGTTCATATTCGCTAATTGTCTCAGGTGGCGGAGTTGCACGCCGAGTTGGTTGGGGTCATTCAAGGATCTATAAAGATTACGACGCTTGGTTGTTCGCCGCCTACAGACAAGGCTATCATGGGCTACATTCTTGGTCTTAGAGTGCTACCACCACATAGAAGGAAAGGGATAGGAATGGCCCTAGTGAGGAAATTGGAGGGGTGGTTCGTCGCCAACGGTGTTGATTTCGCCTACATGGCTACTGAGAAAGACAACAAGGCATCATTGAAGCTCTTCACACAGAAACTAGGGTTTTTGAAATTCAGGACACCGTCGATACTAGTTAATCCAGTTCGCTATCACGCCATGCGCTTGTCTCCGAATGTATCAACATTGTGAAGCTCAACATACAACAAGCAGAGAGCCTATACAGAAGATTCATGAGCAAAGCTGAATTCTTCCCCAATGACATAGATAGAATACTAAAAAACAGGCTCAACTTGGGCACTTGGGTGGCCTACCATGGCAAAGAGTCGTCGTGCTGTAAATTCGACACCAATTCGGATCGCTCTTTCCCTACTAGTTGGGCAATGTTGAGTGTGTGGAACAGTGGGGACATTTTCAAGCTAAGAGTAGGCAAGGCTCCAATGTCATGCATTATGTTCTCCAAAACCTCAAGACTGATTGATTGTGTCTTCCCATGCATGAACTTGCCAACCCTACCAAACGTGTTCGATCCGTTTGGATTCTACTTCATGTATGGCTTGCACCACGAGGGTCCGAGAGCCGGAAAGCTAGTCCACTCCCTATGTCGAATGGTTCACAACATGGCGATCGAGGGCGGCGACTGTAAGGTTGTCGTTACGGAGGTCGAAGATAGCAAGACCTTGAGACTCAACATTCCACATAGTGAACAACTCTCATGCTCTGAAGATTTGTGGTGCATAAAAGCTTTGAAGATGAGTGAAGAGAACAAACACAGACTTAATGGAGTCATAAGAGCTCCCCATCCAAGAACCCTCTTTGTGGACCCTAGAGAAGTATGAACACAAATTAAGTACTATATATCTATCATCACATGCATGCAGTTGTGCAAATTGTAGCTGTTGAATCCTGCCTTGTTAGTTCCACATCTGTTAAACATGGTGTTTTCATAGATTTCCTTAATTAGGTGCCGTCGTCGCCATTGCCTTTGTTTGTTACTGAATTTGGAGGTCAAGGAGTACAACTACATGTTCATCTTGCAGCCTTCTCTCTCGAATAGACAAATTCCTTGAGGCTCCTTGTGTCAGACCAATCGTTATCCGACAAATCATCAAAAACTCATCAACTGATAATTAATATACTTTGCTCACTGCCATACATATCCTTCCATGATCAATACACTCTTGAATTTCGAAAACGACTAATAATTTTGACCAAAAAGTTTTATTTGCTAGAAATTAAGATTTATATTTTTGATCGGAGGGAGTACATAGCTAGATTAATTAGGTCATAGCTAGCTAGTACTGCACATGGAGATATATACTGTTAATGAAGATAAAAGTTGTTTTTAAAGAAATTGAGAGAGAGTTACCTCTGTTTCTGATATTAAGAATAAGTCATCTAACAACTTCTACATAACAAGTCAAAGTTCATCTAAAAAAGGAGATAAATATCAAATCCTAACTAATTCCTAATTTAAAGGAAAATTTAAACAACAATTCTTATTCAAAGTAGATATGAACTAAAATGTCAGAGCATCAATTCTCCTCCTTGGCATTTTTGGGAAGAACGCCAATCTTTTTCCTCAGCTCTTCAAACTTGTCCTTTGGCAAAGCTTTTGTAAACATATCTGCAAGTTGATCTTCAGATGAACAATGAATCAAATTAACTCACTTCATTAGACTGTTGAGCTTCCCTAACAAAGTGAAATTTGATCTTTATGTGTTTCGTTCTACTATGAAAAACATGATTTTTAGCAATTAAAATTGCTGAAATGTTGTCACACAAAATTGCGAGGCTGATTTACTCAAAACCCAAATCACATAAAAGTTTCCGCAACCAAATTGCTTGATTTACAATGATGATGCGGCGCGATGTATTCTAACCTGTCAGTAGATTGAGTTGTAGTTTCTAGCTTCTTTGAGCTCCATGTAAAGACACCGGACCCCAAAGTAAACAAATTTCTGAAGTACTTTTCAAATCATCAATAGAACCACCCCATCACTTTGTCTGAATAGCCAACTAATTTCGATCATCAATTTTAGACCTTGCAAATAGAACACCAAGGTCCAAGGTACCTTTCAAATACTTAAGAATTCTTTTTCTAGTGAGAAATGTTTTTCGAAGGAGAATGCATGAATCTTGATAAAACACTCACAACAAACAATATGTCGAGTCTTGTTCTTTGTGAGATATAACAAGTTTCCAATTAGACTTCTATATAGCCCTTCATCTACCTTTTTGTCATCTTCATTTTTGCCAAGCTTTTCATTTGTTTGCATCGGTGTGTTGGTTTGGTTTGCAATCTTCCATGCTTGAATTTTTTAAAACTTTAGTTGCGTACTTTTCTCTGATATGAAGATGACATTGCTCAATTGATTAACTTCCATGCCAAGAAAATATTGCATCAAACCAAGATCAGTCATTTCAAAGATTTTTCTCATGTCATCTTTGAAATTTTGGATGAGTTTGGAATCATTTCTTGTAATGAGCATATCATCAACATATAGAGAAACAACCAAGAATTGATTCCCATCAGCTTTGACATATAAAATGGCTTCATTTATGCTTCTAACAAATCCTAGCTTTGCAAATGATTATCCATTCGATGTACCATGCTCTTGGGGCTTGTTTAAGCCCATATAAAGCCTTATTGAGAAGATAAACATGATTTTCTTTGCTTTTAAAACAATGAATCATTCAGGATGCTCAATGTAGATTTCTTCCTCAAGAATTTCATTAAGAAAAGCAAATTTCACATCTAACTGATGAATTTCCCATGAATTATGTGCAAATTAGAGCAATAAGTAATCTTATAGTGTCATACCTTGCAAGCGGAGCAAATGTTTCTTGGTAATCAACATCTTGTTGTTGTGCATAACCTTTCACAACTAGTCTTGCTTTGTGTTTGCAAATGGAGTATGCGGATTAAGCTTGGTATTGAATACCCATTTCACTCCAATCATTTTTTGATGTCTTGGTCTTTCAACAAGTTACCAAGTCTGATTTTTCTTTATCATCTCAATCTCCTCCCGCATAACAATTCTCCATGCTTGAAACTCTTTCGCTTTAATGTAGTTTGATGGTTCCTGAAATAGCAAGATCGCATCTTTGGTAGATATCTTGCAATGTTCTTGTACCTCGAATTGGTTCATCGACATAGGACTCATCCAGGGGAATGAGTTCTTGTTGGCTTTGATTTCCAAATTGAATGTGATGTAGATGTCCAACACCATGCTGTCATTTCATCAAATTTAACATTCCTGCTAACAAATATAGTGTTAGTTTCCAAACAAAATAATATAGCCTTTTGACACATTGCTATAGCCAAGAAAGACCTCCTTCTTTGCTCTACCATCCAGCTTGTCTCTTTTGTGCTCAGGTACTTGATAGTAGCATAGACACCCGAACACTTTGAGACGTGCCACTGATGGCCTCGTATCGAACCATGCTTCATAAGGTGTTTTGTCTTCAAGTGCTTTCGTGGGTAGTCTATTTAGTAAATAAATAGCAGTGTTGACAGGTTCAGCCCAAAACTTCTTTGGAAGTCCCTTTTGAAATAAAAGACATCTGGCCATATTCATCGATCACATTTCTATTTTTTCTTTCACTTACACCATTTTGTTCAGGTGTGTAAGTGACAGTGAGCTGGTGCTGATGTAACGACCCTAAAAATCTTATTCGTGCCACGTGTCACTCATCACGATTCGTATGTGGGACCCACTCATCACGATTCGTATGTCCAAATCTCGGGTGTAGACACCGAGGTATGCTATTTTTGTGTGATGCTTTTATTATTTATTATACAAAATATTGAACAATTTAAAATAATTAATTTCGGAAATGTGTAGGTAAATCTTACCTCGAGTTTCATGTTAATTGGCAGTAGTCAAGGTTGAGATTGAGTTTAATTTGGTGTTAGCTTGGTTAAATATGACAAGAGAATTTGTTTGTGAGAGTTGGGTATGTCGTGGACGAAGTTAAGATTTTTGAGGTTTTGGCTTGACCGAAACCAGCATTTTGGACATTTTATGAAGATGGACTATTTTGTCGAGAATTTGGTTCAATTTGGTGAAAAACGGGATCGAAAACGAGCACCTGAAGTCAAAACACGTCAAAATAGAAATTTCAATAATTAATAAATAAAAAGAAATTAAGTTTATATATAAATATATATATAAAACATGAAATGAAAATCAAAATCATTTGTTTCCAACAGAACATTCAATCCAACGTTCAATCCAACGTTATTCTCTAAACCCCTCGATTTGGGATTTCGCTCGCGGAGCTCCTGACATCCGATTTTCGCTCGGTTTCTTTCTGCAAAATCGTAGAGGATCACAAGACGATCAATTCGAGCTAAGTTTCCGCGACAGAAATGAGGTATTCAGCCCATAATTTGGTAAATTCTCAATGCCAGACATTTTTTCCTCAATTCAATTTGAGTTCTCGCGATTTTCAATTTTTTTTGCGGGGTTTCGATAGAAATTGGTATGAATTATCGTGAATTGGTGTATTGGATTGATTTGCGTCAATTTGGGATAAATTTCACCGACGTGAGTTAGGGTTTTGATGATTTGAATTAATGCAATTCAGTTGATAATTGTTTTGGAGATGTTTTTATACTTGATATTTAACTCCACGAGCCGTGGAAATATTTTGGTGTTGGTATCGAGTGGTTTCGTGACATTTATTATTGAGTTTTGAGGATTTAATTGCGAAAATATTGATTTGGAGACATTTTCTAGTTGAAAATAAATAAAGTTTGTCAAGTTGACATGTCATATTAGAAAATTCGTAACTTCTCCGTTTATGATCCGATTTGAGTATTCTTGGAGTCTATGGAAAGTGCGTCATGAGTACTACAAGTTTCTTTTTGGTTGTCATGACAAATTATGAGGTTTTCAGAGTTAAAACCGTAACTCTAGTGGGCTAGTTGATAATACTTTGAAGTTATTATAAAGTATTATTTTTAGAAATAACTTTCGAGTGTACTTTGGTCGTAGTATTTGTATGGTTTAAGAGTTCTAAACCAAGGATATTGGACTTGAATTGATACTAAATGATATCAGGAAATCTAAGGAAGAGATATGAAGGTTCAAGAACGCGTTTTGGAGTGTAGGGAGCCGGATAGGTTAGGAATAAGCGTGTGGATCGAGGTAAGTAAACCAGCTAGAAAATTGCACAGTAATTTCATTTTAAGCTATTGAATATTGTTGTTCATTGTTTTGATATCTATCTTTGGAATTCCATTCTAATTGAGTTGTCCGAGGGCAAGTGAGTCAACGGTGGTCTTTGGAAGGAGTGGCGGGCTGAGGTAACATACCAGCGTCATGACCTCGAGATGCACCGCTTGCCGGTTACTGATTTTGACGGGGTGTGAGGTCTTAGCGTGGCTGTTCTAGGAAGTCTCACTATCTCGTGGGTTTAGGGCTTGTGAGTGTACCGAGTCCTATAACCCGAGTCTTGATGTGTTACCATGACTCAACGACCTATTGGTCGGGACTACTTGCGCCTCTCTGTTTGCATTCCTGAATGCTCATATATCGATTGCTTTTGTTTGATTTACAGTCTTTTATTTATTCATGCGTTCTTTATACATTTATTTCTATCTGCATGAATGTAGACTATTTTATTTATTTGAAATGTTGTTTAGTGTCCTACTGACGTTACTTACCTGGGCTCGTCATTCTTGTATTTGATTGAGTACAGATCCGCAATCGAGTAAGGGAAATGGGCCAGCACTGGGAGATCTACTTTGAGGACTTTGGAGCGACCTTGCCCCTCGCATTTTTGTAGGTTTTGTATTACTTATGTATATTGATTTTTTTTGACACATGAGATACGAGGTTTCCACACTCTAGGTTGTCCTGACTGATTTGTGTAGAGTTGTTTAGATTTGTTTAAGTTGAAATCGCTTCCGCATAAACTTTGATAACTTATAAATTTGAATAACTCACTAAAAATGTAATGATAAATGGTTAGGAAGGCTGACTAGGCTTGTGTTGACGTCGCGAGGATTGACTCGGGGTCCACGTAAGTAAGTCTAGGCCGGGCGGGGCCCAGTTTAGGTTGTGGAACTGGGGCCGTCACAGCTAAATTCATGCATCTCTGCAAAACTAATTAAATTGGTTTGAGGTGTATTCAGTGCGTTGTCGGATCTCAAGATCTTGATCTTAAGATTGCATTGATTTTCCATATAGGCTTTGTATGTTTGAAAGACACCATAACTTCACTTTTAGCAAACAAAAAATAGACCCAACACATCCTGGTAAAATCATCTATGAATAGGATGAAATACTTGTTACCTCCCAAAGAAGGCTCCTTCATTGGTCCACAAACATCAGTGTGAATAAGTTACGACTTTTGAGAAGCTCTCCATGCCTGATTTTTTGGAAATGAAAGTTTGGTCATCTTCCCTTTTTGACGAGCATCACAAACATGCGGTTCAGCTTCGACATATGGCATATTATGAGCCAAATCTTTCATTTTTCATGTGAGCAAGACTCATATGATTAAAGTGTCCAAATCTTTTATGCCAAAGATCTGAATCACTAATAACAGTATTAGCATATGCATGAGCATCAACTTCATCCCAATCTACTGCAAAACTTTTTCTTTTCATCTTGATAGATAGCACTTCACCTTCTTGACAATTGTAGATGGTGCAAATATTGTTCTTGAATTTCAGAGAATATCCTTTCTCTAAAATCAGTCCAGCACTCAAAAGATTTTGACTAAGATCAGACACATATAAAACATCATGAATGAGCTTAATACCTGATTGTGTTGGAATGGATATTGTTCCTCGTCCTTTAACTGCCATCATGTTTCCATTGCCGACCTTCACCTTCGAACTATAAGATTCACCAAGTTCTTTGAAAAGAGTTGCATTGAAAGACATGTGATGAGTGCATCCACTGTCGATGAGCCAAGAATTAATTAGAGGTCTCTTAGTTGTGAAAACAAGATACTGCAAAGATATGCTCCTCCTCGGCTTCGGCATCTGCTGCTTGTGCTTGTTGAGGGTATTTTTCCTTAAATTTGTATACTTTAGTGACATGGCATGTTTGCTTGCAACTTCCACAAATAACATCAGGCCTCCACCAACAATATTTTTCAAGATGAGTGGACTTCTTGCAGTACTTACAAGGAGAATAACTTTTTTGATTTGAAGTCACTTGACTTTGATTGCATTTCTCTTTCTTGATGAAATTCCTTTTGTTTTTGTATGATGCATTTTCCTTTTGAATTTGGAAAGCTTTTTCTATTGAACTTTCTTGCCTCATAGCCCTTTGTTGCTCTTGAGCTTGAAATGCATTGAGCAATTCCGAAAGTGATATTGATGAAAGATCTTTTGAGTCTTCCAAAGAGGATATTTTGGATCCAAACCTCTCTGGGAGAGTCACAAGAACCTTATCAACTATTCTGGAGTCAGGAAAATCCTCACCAAGTAATCTAATTTTGTTTACAATGAGAGAAATTCTATCAGAGTACTTGGTGATGGTTTCATCTTCTCGCATCTTCAGGCCTTCAAACTGTCTTCTCAGGTTTGAAAGTTTCATTTGAATGGTTCTTTGACTGCCTTGAAATTCTTCCTTCAACCTTTCCCATGCTTCTCTTGCCGTCTTGCATGCCATGATTCTAGGAAAAATAGAGTCTGACACAGAATTCTGAATTACAGATTTGGCTTTGAATTTCTTTGCCTTTTCTTCATTGTGATGCTTGATCTGAGCAAGAGTCGGATTTGTTATTTGAAGTGGTTGATCTTGTCTATCTTCCGTCACAATTTCCCAAAAATCATATTTGGTAGTTTTGACGCACCATATTTGGTAGTTTTCGCCAGTGAAAGTTGGAGGGGCAGTCAAGGAGATAACATTGGTTGCCATTTTTGCAATTTTTTCAACAATGGCACGCCTATAGAATGATCTATGGCTCTGATACCACTGTTAATGAAGATAAAAGTTGTTTTTTAAAGAAATTGGGAGAGAGTTACCTCTGTTTCTGATATAAGAATAAGTCATCTAACAACTTCTACATAACAAGTCAAAGTTCATCTAAAAAAGGAGATAAATATCAAATCCAAACTAATTCCTAATTTAAAGGAAAATTTAAACAACAATTCTTATTCAAAGTAGATATGAACTAAAATGACAACGCATCAATATATACATATATTCATGCATGCATGATATATATGAAAGTTCGCTAGTAGTAGTGATGATGATATATATTAGTTATGCTGACTAAAATGTCATAATCAAGAGGAGTACTGCTTATGTTTAAATGAGGATAGACCAGCATAAGTTAGGTACATGTTCTCTCCTTTAAATTAAGGAAGGCCTTTGAATCAAGTCCTTGGAAAACATGCATGTGAACCAGCAAGAAGCATGTAAACAATGCTCGTGGGCGCGCAGAGGTTTGCGACGCCGGACAACAGATAGATATACGATGGTGACGTTGATTCCCTTGTGACAACCAAACAGAAAGGAAGTTGCCAAAACTCATCCTGCACCAAATTGAAAGCTCCTTTGGATATATCTTATAGCAAGATTGATCTTCTGAATCCATTTTACCATTTTGTCATAAGGAGAATGTTATGGTGACGCACATTTGACACGCATATGTTTGTGTTAATTAGACATACATCGATATGTGTAAGCATCCAATTGAAGTGCAAATGGAGGGACACCATGACCGCGTGTTAAATATGTGCGTGCGTCAAAAAAATACCACCCAGTCATCTGTATAGTGAGGTTAATTTGCAATTGATATATATCTATGATCTATTAATTTCTAACCATTTAACTAGTTTGTGAGAGTATATATATATATATATAGGGTGATTCTACAATGGAATTCAATTACATAGCATTTATTACGCATTAATGTGTTTTGCATTAAATGCACTACATCAATCACCATTAGATTGAAATCTCATAGTAATCCAATGATGAGATATATAGTACTCATGTCATGGGTATATATTTGAACTCTATTGTAGAAACACTCATATATATATATATATATATATATATATATATATATATATATAGTTTAGTTTTTATCAAAATAAAAAATATATTCTAGCTAGATTGACTTCGAAAAAATAAAAAGTTTACGTATGTATGCATATGCACGTGTGTATGTCTAAAGTCACCAACTAACAACTAACAAATTGGGTGGCCTAATAATTTAGTGCGAGTTTTGAGAGTAAAAAGAAATGAATTAGAATCTCAATGGAGAAAAGTCTTTTTTTATCATAAAAAGAAAAAAAAAAAAAAAAAAGCTAAGGTGATCATGTTTATACTTCTTTGTTATTTAATTGGAATAGTGCTCTCACATATAAATCTAGCCTTTTGGTAAGTAATGGGTTCTAAAATTAACCCCAATGGGGAAAAGTTTTTTCTTGCAAAAAAAAAAAAAAAAAAAAAAAAAAAAAAAAAAGTAAGTGCTTCTTTGTTATTTAATTGGAATAATGTTCCCAAGTATAAACCTTATCTTTTGACAAGTGATGCCTCATTATTGTACTATTATCTAAACTTCAAATACCGTTTATGAAGTTAGTGTTTTATATATGGAAAGTTGTTTTTTATTAATTCATATGGTTTAGGTGTTATAATATAAGTTAATAGTTTTTCGAACTTTTTGGAAAAATTAGTCTTTAGTTGAATAGGGAAATAACAATAGCTATTTTATTATATTTGTTTATTATTTTCTTTTTACTAAAATCCTATATATATGTGGCTATATTATAGATGTAATTAATGGGGTGGATTGATTGATGATTGAATAATAAAGATTGAGTTTGTTTTATCAATATGGTTATATTATTAAAACTTATTTAATATTAATCAATACATTGTAAAAATATCGCTAATGAAAAAATAATATGTAACAATTTATAAGTTTAATAAAGTTCTTTGGATTATATTAATATTTAATCAGACATTAAGTATAAATAACAATATTTTGTTATGCATTAACTAAAATTTTGAGAAGCTTTAACAAGTTATTGGATGTTGTAAATAGGGATGCAAGTGGGTGGGGAATCCCCATTCCCCGCAGGGATCCGCCCCGATGGGGCGATGATATTCCCCGCCAACTAGCCTCCACGAGGCTGGGGACGGGGGAATTTCATCCCCACCATTGGAGACGGGGCGGGGGCAGTATTACCCCTCCCCACCATGAGGAATCCTCATGGGGATTTTCCACTCCACCTTTTGGGGATTCCCCACAGTGATCGTGAATATTCCATGTGGGAATTGTATCAAAATCATTAAATCTTATATTTCCTTTTTTTGTATGGTGAATGCTTCACATAAATTAAAAAAAAACGACTTACAATTGCGAAGAAAAAGGTTTTAATGATTTTAATTTCTAATCTATAATGTATTTAATCTCTTTTTTTAGATATTATGTGAAAAAGTGATCGGGGTGAGGATCCCCTCTGAGTGAGGAATGGGGATCCCTGCACCGTCATAAGTGGGGATGGAGATTGCATTCTCCAACCCAAACCCGCCCCACCTTCATTTGTAATAATCCTTATAAAGAGTCAAGGTATTTGATAAATTCAGAAGTTAGTTAACCCAACCCACGTCCAATTAAATTTAATAAAGCCCAACCCACTTTGTTTTTTATATTTTCAAAAATAGCCCAGCCTGCTAAAATCACGTTTCATGTTCACGTTTCTTTATTAGGCTCACTGAAGCGTTCAATGTGCCCCTCGCGATGCGGGTATACATAAATTTCGAGGCATAACACGTGAGTCGAGACTGCATGGACGGCTCATGTAAGCAAATGCATATATCTTGCGGTGTGACATAAAGTTATCATTCTAATATTTTCCAAATAAATGTTCTATTATTAGAGGCAGAAAATCGAGGCCCGATCGGCTGATTGATGACTTGAAGCAGAGACAAATACTTGCACTCTGATGAACCATCTCTCTGTTTGATTTCCAAGTCCTCTGTATTAACGGAAAAGATAATGACGAAGAAAATATTCTTCAAAAGAAAAAAAGTATGGACAAATAATCTTTCTTTATATGGTGAAATTCAAATTTCAATTAAAAGAAGGCAAGTGCAAGCTAGTAGTCACGCCTCTTATGGTAATATGGAGTAATTCAATCAATCAATGCCAAGATGAAAAGTACACAATCAAGATCAATTATGGTCTATATTCTCATCATCTCTTTTAAGGAAACATTGACCTTATTGAAGAGTAACAATCAAACATGTTGCCTTTTATGTAATTACATGGTATATATAAATATGTAGCTTGCTATTGTAAAATAAATAAAAGAAATACATTCAAATTCAAGTTTTGCATTCATTCTAATTTTTATCTCTCTGCATTGAAGTGAACATATGTGTGTTTTTTTATTTTTTTGGAAAAACATAAGAGTTATACAAGACAACAACAACAACATAGCCTCAATCCCAAATTAACTGGGGTCGGCTACATGGATCAAACTTTTTTCATTGTGATCGATTAAGTGCAATAAGAGTTATACAATACAAGGATCAAAAAATAAGTTCGCCCGCGACTATGCTAGCTAAGACAACTGTGATGTTGTCATCAATGATCGAATGAATTGGGAGAGATTCCACCAATGCTGCAGCGAGAGAAGTGACGAGGAAGCCTAGAACCATTGTCCAGCTTTCCTGCATGAATCCAAAGAAGGAGAAGTACAGCATAAATCTGCACATAGACAAGAAATAGTCGCATTAATTCTTTAAAGATAGTAATGCAGAATTGCAGATGCTGCTGCTAAGGGAAAAAATAGTAAAAGTAGTATAGGATTACGTGAGAGACGCCACAAAGCCCGCAGTGGCCATCGCAATGCTTCCTGCATAGGACTTGCTTTGATTGTAAGGTAGCTTACGAGTACCAAATTTCCTGCCCACTATGTCAGCTACTCCTGAAAAATGAAAGTAACGCTAAGCGCCCGCGACTAAGACTACATGGAAGATGCACATTTTCCAGTAATATATGTTCTAAGAACGCAATTAAGATTATATTTCCATCGGCCGCTTTTTGTTATAGCATTTTGTTTCATAATCAAATTCATGATTCTAGTCTACAAGGCAAGTTAAACGGAAATTAATGAAAAGGTACGTAGGTTACTGATAGACCTAGAAATAGTACCATCTCCAGCGCACAAGTTGCAAACCGATGCAATAGCGATCGGGGAAGTTCGCCAGTATAAAGTTCCGATCGTTAAACTACATGCATAGCAGAATGGACCCCTTAGAAGTTCCCTGAGATATATAGAACGAATCTTAATTTATCAGAAAATTAACTATAGTAAATTTTCAGATTGAAATGAGAAAAATCCAATTCAACAAAGATAAAAATGTATCCAACTGACTTAAATCAACAATGAAGATATTTATATGTTCTTAGTAATGAAAGATCTTAGTTTTACAGAACCAGCAATACATGATTGTGCGCGCGCGCGCAATGAATTGGTAATGAATATGTCTGGATTAGTCCTCTATGAAAAGCGGGTAATTCAGATTACACAAGAACTACTTTTAGAGATGCAACTTCTTTTTGATGAAATGACTCCCAAAACTCAAAGACCACATAATTTTCAAATCAAAGAGGATACATTAAATTCAAGAATTCTAATCATCCTCTAATCTCGTGTGCTCTAAGCTTATTCCTAAACATATACTTCGATGGTATAGGGCGATAACCGATCGAGTGACGTTTTCCACAAAAGCGCTCATTGTAGGAAGGCATATGTAATTAAGTTAACACTAATGAGACTCATTACATTTCATTGAAATTATTAATCTGGAGCTAGCTAGCTCATAAATTTGTTACCTGTAGTCTCCATTTCGACTAAAAGACTTGACAGTGGCGTTGTCTTTCCAAATTCCAAGTCCCATTAAGAGCATCCGTATAATGTTGATACCGGGGATGAAAGATGCAAAAACAGCCGCCTGAGGTCGAGAACTGAACGAAACAGAATCGGTTTAATTATTCATCGACCAAATTCATCATAGTTAATTAAAAATAATTATAAAGAGCTTCTTTTCTTATTCAAAATGTGTACATTATTATATAAGTTACCTGAAAAATGGCCAGAAGAGCATAAAGACCAGGCCAAAGGTTACATGAACAACCTTCCTGTTTAAGTACTAAACAGAGAAATTACACAGGAAAATTAAGGTCAGTGATCCAAGTTTATGTACTGTTATATATTCATGACATATACTTAGTTGTTAAAGCCTCCGCGATCACAATCTGCGCGTGTTATGTATAGATAATAGATCTAGGTTTATTGTACCGCTATCAAGATAATGTACCGCGCCACTCCTCAAGAAAATCGAATAGCAGCATGAATTAACTAAAAAAAAAAAAAAAGAAAAAATATATAAATGAGAATTCAGGCACCAGAGATTAAATTTGCAACATTAATTATCATATACTATAGATTTCATTTTAATTGAGACATAGATTACTATGAGCCCAGTTGGTCATCAATTGCATGATGCATTAGAAAGCCTAGCTTTTTCACTAAAATTGGAACTATTAACAACAAGGGCAAATTTAAAAGATGCTTTGCTAGAACGGCCAAATAATTGTACAAACCCCAAGTGGGCTACACATATATAGATAGAGATGTACAAATATCATACTTATCATTTGTTGAAAAATCTCTAGTGCATAATCAACCTTTTATAGGGCCCCCATATAAACTTAATTGAAACACTAATCAACATATATAGAGCTGTAGATATTGATGAAGAGAATTAATTAGTGAATAGAGAAATTGAGAGAGAATTGAAGAATTGATTACTCGATCGAAGATCTGGAGGCGGGCGGTTTGCTCCCAAAGCCAGAGCAGCAACATGGAGGCAGCGAAGGTGATGATGGCGAAAAAGATGTCATGTGCGATTGGGTTTTCGGTTAGCATCGTTTGAGAGTCTAATGCTGCATATGTTGGTGGATGAAAATGGAGTGATGAGTTTATATCTGTTGACGGGGCTGGTCAGCTAACGCTACTTGGTTTTTTTTTTTTTGCATTGTGATGCGTTGGAAAAGATGAAATAATAAACAAAAGCATTTTTGCATTGTGATGCGTTGTGCACGCATCCATGCAAATCGCACGGACACCAGCAATTCCGTATGGTTTTGACAAAAAGTTACTTTTTTTTTTTTGTTAGTAAGAAATCAACTTATTTTGAAGAGGTAATATGTACACCAAAGTTTCAAATCATTTGGGCCATCCAATATTGATTGGCCATCCAAAATAGATCTTATAACAGTGAAGCACGGAACAAATTTTGAAAACGCGCACACTAAGGTGCGACCTCAACCCTAACCCTGAGGCAGGGACAACCACCCTAATAAAGGGACAACCACGACATCCGCACATACGCCGGAAATAAACTTAATTAAACAACCAAAAACACTAGAATCGTGACTCAAACAAAGAAAATAAGATTGGGCGGCGCCGCTCTGAAATGGTTACCATCGTCGAGTGTTGTTACCTCTGGCTAAAAAATAGGGGAGAATGAAGAAATGGGGGTTACCATCGTCGAGTGTTGTTACCTCTGGCTAAAAAACAGGGGAGAATGAAGAGAGAAAAGAAGAAGAAGAGGGACGTAAGTGGACAGGCGACGGAGTCGACTTGCCGGAGCAAGCCTAGCCGCTAACCCCCAATTAGATATGGTGGGGTGGGAGTTGCTCTAAGCGGCGCTAGGGTTTTGTTCCTCGAGTCTAGTGAAGTTGATGCAAAGAGGCATGCATCAACTAAATTGAGTCAGCCTGCCTAACTTGTTAGACACTCACAATTAATATTTATTCATCAGTCTAATAACAAAATGCTACAATTATAAGACCAATTAATATATGTTGATATGACTTGAGCTGCATGCACATTAGACCACAATAATACATAAACACAATATATAGTTATAGATATAATAGAAGGAAAATACTAGAATAAATATAAGTTAGTCACACCTGAATACACATTGACTCACATGAGTCATTCACGCGGCTTAATTCGATTTACATGTTATGCATCGAGCACCGTACAACAAATATAGGCCACAACTATACGCGCATATGACATAGGATATCAATTCAAATTCCATCAATGAAAGACACTCCTGTTGATGGCAACCACTCATTTCCTTGTATAAAATTCCACACACTAAAATTTATGGCAGCTTGAGGTTCTAAGAGGCCCTGGTAACAAGTCCAATTCACTCTCTCACTCAACCCCGCACCAAGACCGTAATTCATGTACTCACCATAATAACAAGTATTCAAATACAAATCTCCATCCCATTCGAACCAACCCTTCGGATCTATAACATCTCCGATGTAGGTTTTCATCACTACAGTTCTCGAGAAGTTCTTCCACGGTCGGCCTAGATATGTTGGAAACGACCCATCCACTGGCAGGTCATCGGTTGGGATCATAGTACTGAATTGGATTGATAGCCCAGTGGTTTGGTTGGGATTAGTCCTCCCTTGTGCTGTCACCATGTTCTTTTGGCCTTTCATAGGCTTTCAAGGGGCTATCGTGCCGCCTTGCACCACCGCGGCACCATTGCCAAAAATGAAGTCTACAGTGGCTGTTATGTAACGGTCTTTGTAAAATTGGCGGTGCGAGTGAGCATAAAGAGTGTCTTGGAAGGCATCGATTTTGCATCGATTAATTACAGTGTGATCGGAGCTCACTCGGAGCGCTACTGCTTGGTGGTTTTCTGGCCCAGCAGTGTTCTTGATGCAAAGGTCTTGTGCTATGAAATAGTCTCCTTTAGTAGCTGCACTTGCAACCAGAAAATTAGCACTAAATAACATGGAGAGATAAAATATGAAACAAATGTAAATTCTAGCATACAAGCTTATAGTCAATTAAATAAATAAGTTTTGAAAACAATATCGATATTCACAAAGATCTATGATGTACATGCTAATTGACCCATAAATCAAGTTAAGAAGTTTTCATTAAAAAAAAATCGAATTGAGAAGACATTAAATCTACGACGTATAATTAAGCCAATTGACACATAAAATTAATCAAGTTCGAAAGACAATCTCAATACAAGCATAGATCTGACATATATATGCCCCTTCAGATGGATATTAGCTAGGTTTGTCATCCAACACCAAATAGATAGATTTCTCCAAAGTAATGGGATTTTAGGCCCCACTATCAATAAAAATGTAGGGTAGAAGTTACCTAGAGTTGCAGAATTGTAGGTTGTCATATTCTTAACACCAACAACACTGAGATTCCCAGTTATAATAGTTAATTCCATGCCATCACCGACAATCATCAAATTCTTCTTCTTGTTATCAATTTGAATGATCTCCTCATAAACCCCTTCTTTCACATGTATCACATATCTGTACTTAGTCTTATTGGGAGCAAAGAAAACAGCCTCACTTATACTACTGTAGTTTCCATTTCCATCTTTAGACACTGTCACATTAGCCTTAATGCGATTAGCTTTTGAAACCAAAAGCTTTCGATCTCTCTTGCTGACCCAGTGAGGAAAGCCATCTTCCAACTCAAAGAACTCATCATTTGAAGTAGTCCTTGACAATGAGCTTAGCAAGGCTAAAGCATTGCTTGCTCTGTCTGCTAAGGCTTCAAACTGTGCCCCTAAAATAGAAAGGCTAGACCCCTTTAGGCCGTCCAAGCATGTGACATAGTTTGTAAGCACGGCACTAACCCATGACTGCGCGTCAGTAATTGCACGTTTTCGGCGCGATGGTTTTGCTGACTGGAGAGCAGATTTGGCGTCTGCGACTCGGTCGAGGGAGGAGCTGAGGAGGTCTATGCAGTCTACTATAGCAGGGCGTTCATCAACATTTTTGGTGCTGCTTTGAGTGAGATGGGCAAGCTTGATTGTCCTTGATATGGGTGACATGGAATTGTTCAAGATGTGAAGCAATTGTTGTAGATTGTTTGAGTTAGGAGGTGTTGATGAGATGGGCAGCTTCTGTACGAGTAGTTTGTGATCAATTCTGATAGTAGGGCTGAATTGAGAGAGCACAAAGAGTGCTGTGGCAGAGACAAGTATTGCAGAGACAGTTAGGAATACAGAGAGAATAGAGCATGATCGAGTGGTAGTTGGGTTTGTTGGAGTGGAGAGTAAAGGAGCATTGATAGCCATTGTAAAGTGTGTGGAATGTTTGAAACAAATTAAGTGGCCTTAAATAGAAGGGGTAGCCAGTTTGGTGGAAGACATGAGATTAGCTTTTTCTTTCAAAAACAATTTTTTAAAAGAAAATTAATCATCTTTTAAGAAGGGCCAAATGATCAAAAACAAAGGGGTAGTCAATTTGATGGAAGAGATGAGATTAGCTTTTTCTAACCTTCAACAAATTTGATCTAATTTTTCCTTCATAATATGTGATAGATTCTCAAGAGAATAAGTTTATTGTGTATGTTATCTTGTGTACATAGTGATCTATATATACACGTACAAGTCTTAGAATACAAAAGGAAAGTGCAATTACAAAAGGAAACTACTAATTACACGAGATACTAATTTCTATAACTGTTAAACGTAATATTGAGTTTCCTTAACTGACAGTTTCTTTAACACCCTCCCTCAAACTCAAGGTGGATTCGTAGAAATCAACTTGAGTTTGTCAGCCAAGGCATGAAAACCACCCGGAAGATGAGCTTTAGTGAAGATATCAGCCGTCTGATTGGAGGAGGAAACAGAAGAAAGCTGAAGAAAGCCCCGAACTAGATGCTAACGGATGAAGTGACAATCATTCTCAATATGTTTTGTTCTCTCATGAAAAACATCATTGTGTGCAATTTGGATCGCACTTTGATTGTCACAATGCAGAATGGTAGCAGAAGCATATGTAACTCTCATATCTTCAAGTAACCATCGAAGCCAAAGTAATTCAGAGGTAGCATCAGCAAGAGCCCGATACTCAGATTATGTTCTAGAGCGAGATGTTATTGTTTGTTTCTTGCTTCGCCAGGATATTAATGAGTTGCCCCAAAAGAAACAGTAACCAGTAGTAGAACGCCGGTCGGTAGGATCACCCGCCCAATCTGCATCGGAATAACCCGATAATACCAATGGAGAGTTGTCAGAGAAGTGAAGACCATGAAATATAGTACCTTTCACGTATCGAAGGATGCGGAGAACAACAAGAAAGTGAGAAGCGATACGGGGCCGACATGAACCGACGACAACATGAACAAATAAGCAATGTCCGGATGACTAACAGTAAGATACACCAAACTTTCCACAAGCTGACGATATACGGTAGGATCTGAAAGAAGTGTACCATCTGACGGAGTCAGCTTGACATTCGTGTCTAATGGAGTGGATGCAATATCAGTATCAGTGATGACAGAACGAGAGATCAAATCAGAGGCATATTTTGCTTGTGAAAGATAGTATCCATCAGAAGTAGAATTGACTTCAAGACCAAGAAAGTAGCTCAAATTACCCAAGTCTTTCATCTCAAATTGACTTTTGAGATATTGCTGCAAATCAGAAATCTCAGCTGAGTCGTCCCCGGTGATGATCATGTCATCAATATAAAGTAGGAGAAGAATCATGCATCTGTCAGTTCGTCGGGTAAACAAGGCAGAATCATGAGGACTCGACTGAAAGCCAAACTGTGTAATAATGGAACTGAACTTGGCAAACTAGGCACGAGGAGCCTATTTAAGTCCATATGATGCGCGACAGAGAAAGCAAACTTGTTTTGGAGAATGAGAATAGCCAGGAGGTGGACACATATAAACCTCTTCTGCAAGATCACCGTTCAGAAATGCATTTTTAACATCCATTTGAAACAAAGGCCAATGTCGAACAGCTGCTACAGCAAGTAAACTTCGAACATAGGTCAGGCGGGCTACAGGGGCAAACGTTTCTTCATAGTCAATGTCATATTCCTGCGTGTAGCCTTTAGTAACCAGACGAGCCTTATACCGCTCAATAGAGCCATCGGAGCGAGTTTTTATCTTGTAAATCCACTTGCATCCAATCGGAGTCTTGCCAGAGGGTAGCTCCACTAAGTCCCAAGTATGAGTCTTCTCTAGTGCACTCAGTTCTTCTGACATTGCTTGCTGCCACAAGGGGTCAGAACTAGCCTCTCGATAGGAGGAGGGCTCATGTAAAGAATAAATAACAGAAAAATAATGATAATCTTTGAGGTAAGGGGGAGGTTCAGTTACCCGTACAGACCGACGAGGTGAGACAGGAGCAGGAACGTGAGTATCAGAGGGGACAGATTCTTCGACGACGGGTGTAGGAACGAGATCACGATCATTGAGCTCATCTAGTGTACCTGCAGCAGGAGATGGGAAAAGCTCGATAGAGGAGTTAGTGAAAAATGGTTGAGGACAGGATAATGAACTGTCGAACTTGGATAGGGTAGAGAACATGGTATTTTCCCAAAAAGTGACATGTGTGGAGATGCATAATCTCTTAGAAAGAGGATTCCAACACCTATAGCCCTTATGTTTAATTCCATACCCGAGGAAACAACACAGACGAGCACGTTGTTCGAGTTTGGTATGTTCGAGGGGGTTAAGAAGAACGAAACATGCACAACCAAATACCCGAAGATGAGAATAATATGGTGGTATGTCATATAGTCGTTCAAAATGAGAGATGTCATGTAACACTGGTGTAGGAAGTCGATTAATGGTATATACACAATTTAAAGCAGCTTCACCCCAAAACTTTTCAGGACAGGATGCAGAGAAAAGTTGGGCTCGGACAGAATCTAGGATATGTCGATGTTTTCTTTCAGCTTGACCATTTTGTTGAGAGGTATACGGGCAGGAACGTTGAACAATGATACCTTGTTGTTTAAGAAACTGAAGAAGCATAGAATCACGGTATTCTAAAACATTGTCAGTACGAAGAATTTTGATTGTACGTGCAAATTGAGTTTAGATCGTGTTAGCAAAATCAATATATGTTTGAGATATTTCAGATCGATGCTTTAGAAAATATATCCAAGTGAATCTGGAATAATCATCAATGAACAGTACAAAATATCGATAACCATTCACAGTAGACGTAGGTGCAGGGCCCCAAACATCAGAATGAACTAACCCAAACGTAGTATTATTGATGGACTTGCTAAGACTGAAGGAAGAAGCAGGTTGTTTTTTTAACTGACAATGCACACAATCGAAAGATTCAAATTTAGAAATACATAATGACCTACTGGAAACAAGAGTATGGAGTTTATTGGCTTATGTATGACCAAGACGAAGGTGCCACTGATAGACTGAGGGGGTGAAAAGTGCAGCGGAAATATGTTTAACGACGGGCATGTGAAGTGACGTGAGCTTAAATAATCTTCCTACATTGATCCCCGTTCTCAGAATCTGACCCGTCTGAATGTCCTGTACCTGACAACCAGTAGGAGAAAATAAAACAGTCAAGCATTGCTCACATAATTGACAAACGGAAATCAAATTTAGAGTAAGATCAGGAACACAGTGGGTGTCAGTGATATTTAAACTGGGGCTGGATGTGGTTCCTGAATGGGTAACAGACATGGAGCTACCATTTGCAGTTTGAATGCTCGAAGAATGAAACGAGGGGCTACTATTATAAAGAAGAGACAAATTTGGTGTCATGTGATTACAACACCCAGAGTCAAAGAACCAATGGTTGTCGGGGGCTACAGATAGGGCAATGGGTTGGGGAGATATCACATGTTTGATGATTGCTTTTAAGTCATTCATAGAAAATAGTGGAGAGGAATGTGATCCATTAAAGGCAACAGCAACAGCAGAAAGACCAGCTTTAAAGACTTTACTTTTCTCTATCGAAGTGCAGGTGGTAGGATTGTTGTGCCTCGCACAACCAAAGGTCAAACAGATTGTTGTGTCTCGCACAACAAGAATACAAACCAGATTGTTGTGGCTCGCACAACCAGAAGTCAACAGATTGAATAAACCGGAGGCAGGCTGAATAGGGACAATGGCACAAGCGCAGTATCGGACGGAGCAACGGCGAGCGAGCGTGGTTGTGCGGTGGCGGATCTCGTGTCCAGCGTCAGCGATGATGACGGCGGGCTATGGTGTCCAGCGGCGAGCGCGCGCGATGCGGCGACTGCGCGGCGCGAAACGGCGTCAGCAGCCGAGCGAAGCTGCGGTGGAAGCGATGGCGGAGCGACGGACGAGCGTGGTTGTGCGATGGTTGCGCAGCGGCGGTTATGGTGTCCAGCGCGACGGATCGGGTGCGGTGTGAATGTGCGGCGGTGGCGGTGGCGAGAGGGCGCGATGGCGGTGGGGTTTCGGGGATCCGGGTGACGTCGAGGAAGATGGTGCAGAGCTTGAAGGTTGTGCAGCGGCGGACCAGATCGTCGGACGGCGGAATGAGGCGGCGGCGACGGACAAGAAGAAGAATAAGAAGAAGGGTGTGGTTTTTGCTGATGCAGGCGGACATGGGCGTGACACTGTTGTGTCTCACACAATCAGATGGGTCAGAGTTGTGTCTCGCACAACCAGAGGGGTCAGAGTTGTGTCTCGCACAACCAGAGAGGACAGAGTTGTGTCTCGAACAACCAGAAAAATCCACAATTAGGGCTCTAATACCATGATAGATTCTCAAGAGAATAAGTTTATTGTGTGTGTTATCTTGTGTACATGGTGATCTATATATACACGCACAAGTCTTAGAATACAAAAGGAAAGTGCAATCACAAAAGGAAATTATTAATTACACGAGATATTAATTTCCATAACTGTTAAACGTAATATTGAGTTTCTTTAATTGATTGTTTCCTTAACAATATGTATCCGCACCATTCTCTTCAACTTTTTAATAACACCCTTTAAAGATTTTTATTCATATATATGTATTAGAGTTCAATATTTGTGATATATATAATACACATGGTTGTACAAATAGTACAGTTGTGTATACATATGCCTACTCAATCACATACATAATAGGTACTTAGTTCTTTTATCAAATTAAACAACTATAGATAACCTTAATCTAATAAATTAATTTGTGTCATTTTCATACGAATATTTACACATAATTTTTAACTTACTATTGATGATCTATGAATAACTAAATTTGAATTAGAGTATTAATAATCATATATTGATTTATAAATTATTATTTTTATGAGTCCTCATAAACTTAATTTAAACATGGCGGGGCTTAAGAGATTTTGATGTAAATTGATCAATATAGATGATTATTAAAAGAAAATTTATAAGATTTAAGTTGATTTCAAAGAAAAAATGTCTCAAACTAATTGGGGATATAATTGATACCATATTGAAAAGGTTAGATACAATTGATAAATTTCAAAAGTTTAGATATAATTGATACAACTTGTAAAGATTATAATATTTTCTATCAATAAGCCTTTAAGAAGTGTCTTTATATGTACCAAACATTTATTCAAATTTCAATTCACTTAGTTAATTATTTTGCGCTAAATTATCTCTGATGAGATGAACGTGACATCACTCGTCAAAAGTCAAAGTTTAAAAAAGTCATCACTTCAATCACCGCTATAGTAAACAAATAATAAAAAAAGTGGAAAAATAGTTTTTTTGGACCCCAACCGTTCAATCGCAAAAACACGGTGAAAATGTGTGAAAATGTCATCTTCTTCTATTATGTATGTGATCTATTTTATATTTTGCCAAATTATACGTGTGATTTATTGTCTGTATGATTTGAGCGAGTCATTATCTTGTCTTGGAGTAACGTCAAACAATAACGTGACAGCGCGGAATGGCACCGACTTCGTACTACGTGGTTACACTCTCATCGTCGGGACCGGTGCCACTTATTGTACTAATTGCCTCACGTGATCATTTTATTTCTCCACCATCAACATATTGTTTGAGACGTAACTATAAGTAGCTATTTATACATCTTGTAGATAATTATTTATTGACATGTAATTAATGTTTGGTTCGGGTGGTCCAAACATTAATTACAGACAATAAATTTACTTGTACGCTGTCCAAATTATTTTTGCCAAGGAAAAAAAGTTTCGGAAGCGACAAAAAAATAAGTGCGATTGATGTGCTTATGGAATCTCCAGAGTTCAAGTCATGCCTTGTATGTAAAATTTCAACATTAGTACATTCATCGATTAAAAATGACGACAGCAACATAGATACTATTTCCCCAAAAAAAAAAAAAAAAAAAAAAAAAAAAAACAGCAACATAAACATAGACATAGCGCTCAATTATTTCAAACATGCTAAACATTATTATTGCTGCATATAAGGAAATTTAAATATTGAATATAGATTCCTAATTAATTAAGCTCTTCTTTCCCATGGACCAGTTCAATTTTTTTTTCTTCAAAAATGCTTACAAACCCAAAAGACGCGTCAGAAAGTTTTCGTTTCATCCTTCAAGACTTTATTTCAGCTGCAACAAAATGAAATAAGAATATGAATTTTTTTTTTTTATAAACCGAGGCGATAATCCTTTATTTATAATATATATACAAAAAATAATTGTACAAAGCAACATGTTTACGTGACACAAAAAAAATGGGTATATAACCCCCTTTCATCCAATCCCACCTATGCTCCCTTACAAAAAAAAAAAAAAAAAAAAAAAAAAAAAAAAAAAAAAAAAATTGTATATAGAACAATAAGTATATATCCTACTACTGTAAAAAAAAAAAAAAATTAAGTATATATCTTACATACATGACGTGATATATATATATATATATATATAACAAGTCCACAAATTATTCATCACTTCGTGTTGTAAAGTGTTTACCACGCATCTTTGTCCGATCTGCTTTTACTTGCTTGAGATGAGCTGGCAATTGCTTCAAATTGTAATTCTCCCTTTTAATAGACACACCACGCCTATAACAGTGTAGAAACTCAACAAATAGGTCGTCCTGTTCTACCTACGTGAATTAGAGCATATTTTATAATTACTAAAAGAACTTAAAATTTAGTTATAATTGAGGTGTATGAAATTTTTTTTTGAAGTAAAATAAAAATCTCAATATTAATCATCAATGCATGGCTCAATCGATTGCCCTAATACAACTACGTTGACTCACTAATTCTATTTGTTCGATTGTGAATATATGCAATTGTAATATTGAATCAGTGTGTGGCAGTAAATGATTGCTCTTTACAAACATATAAAACACATGACAATACACAAACATCACTAGAATCACATAACGAAAAATAAAACTTTAAACAAGAAAAGAGAAACCCAACTATTAAATGAAAAAACTAAAGAAAAAACCACCATAACAGCCGCACAAATCCAAGATGGGGTATGATAATTTTTTAATAGGTATATAACAAATGTAACAAACTCATAATTATATACATAATCCTAATATTAATTTCTGGTCTAATTAATTACTTTTAATACCTTCATGGCCATTATTGACGATATAAGGTCAGAAATGTAATTTTGCCTTCTATCTAACATAAAAAAATAAGAGCGCCGCTAAGGGCACCCCACCATTTAATGAGGGCACCCAACTTATTTGTAAAAATTCCAGCAAAAATGAAAAAGACCATTTTGCCCCTGTATATATATATAATGGTTTAAACCCCACAAACCATTTTGACAAGGAGTTAGGGCACCCCACCGCAGAAGCTTGAACCACAAAGCGACAATGCCACATTGCGTTAAGCGAAGAAGCGATCGATTTTTGCGGATTGACATCGTCCGACAGCGAGGTAACAATGTTTGACAACCATATTCGGGTTTTTTAGAACTGTTTAGTTGTGTATAACAATGAAAATGATGATTTGTTTGTCAACGTAGGGTTTGGTAATTTCTTCAAATCCGAAGTTGTTTCCACTGTATAATGGAGGATTGTAATGCTTCGGTGCCAGAGGAGGTCGTCCTTGAGGTAATTTTGCAAATTTTTTGTGTTTTTTTTGCGGTTATCCGAAGTTTCGTCTGGGTGAGCGATCGTTTCGGCCTCGCAGGACCGAGATGTATGGTAATGTCTCGGTCATAGAGGACCGAGAGGTTTCACGTAGGTCACGGTCTGGAACGACCGAGAGTACTGAGTAACTCTCGGTCGTATGTAAGCGAGACTCTGAAGAAAGTTTCGGACTGTACAACCGAGAACATGTTTTTTTGGGTTTTTTTGTGATTGTGCTGTACATTTTGGTTGATTATAATGTTACACTGTTTGTATTGCAGGTAATGTCGTTATCTAGTAATTTTCCAGACTACAAATGCGTTTTTACACCTTCTAAGCCATTCCCCTCTCGAGAATCGGCTATTTCATGGCTCCAAATGATTGGTGGTGAGAACAAGTTTGTGTTAGTAACGAAGCGCTCGGATGCCGGGGGCATTAAGCGCAGGGGAAGGGTGAAAATTGCTGTGAGAGGTCCGGGACATATAGGGGACTGGCTCCAGAGAGTAGGGAAGGGGAAAGCGGCAAAATTTTTAAAGAAATCAAGGAATGATGAAAAGGCGAGGAGTCACACTTGGTATGAAGAAATGTGGATACCATTTCCAAATTAACGTCAAGGAAAATGCGACTCCTTATGGTATATCACTTGTGATTTGTGGGAGGCACAATCACGACACCGCAGAAGATTGGATAAGGGGGAGGAGGAAGTTGAGGATGCGGGGGGAGGGACCGAAAGTAGGGGTGGCAATTCGTATCAGCGAGTCGTAAACGTGTCGAGTCGTAAACGTGTCGTGTCTCATATAATGCAAACCCATTACATGACATGTTTATTAATCGTGTTAATCGTTTTCGTGTCTAAGTGGGTCGTGTGTTAAACATGTCGTGTAATCGTGTCACCCACTTATTAAATGTTATATTTAAAAAATTTATTTTATTTAAACTTTTATAATTAAGTTACTATTTTTTAAAAATATATCTAAATGATTAAATTCGAACAAACATACTAAATAACCAATAAAATATGATGTGGTTGTATATAGTCGTTAGTTTTACTTTACTTTTTCATTCAAGTCTTTATTACTCTTAAAAATAAAACAAAAATGACTCGTAATAATAACATAAACAAAATTATAAGAATCATCTAAAAAATATCTAAATTTTAATTTGGCGAAAAGTTTTATTTTTTCTTAATAAATAATTATTAATAAAATCTAAAACATAAATAATATATTAAAAGTAAAATGAATATTTCCTCTCAAATATAAAATAAAATATGATAAAAGATGTCGTAAATAAAATAAATAAATCATGCTATTAACATGCATTCAAATAAGTGAATTTTGTATCAATCTATTTATTATACAACATTTATTATTTATACATTATTCTTTAGTCGTGTTAAGCGAGTCATAAACGAGTTGAGCAGGTTGACATGTTAATGACTCGTTTATTAACCGTGTATAAACGTGTTAACATGTTTATGACCCAGACCCACTTAAGTCAAACCCACGACATGTTTATTACGTGTCGTGTCGTGTCGTGTTAATCGTTTCATGACCCAAATTGCCACCCCTAACCGAAAGTGAGCAGCTTATGGAGATTAGTCCACCTTCGTCTTTTGTGGAGTGCGAGCAGGAAGTTGAGGATGCGGGTGGGAGGACACCGGGGTCTCCAATCGGAGGCACCCCAGTGTCGGAGGCACCCCAGTCTCCAATCGAATTTGAGTCCTCCCACTCCACAAAAGCTTCTAGGCAGAAGAAAGTCAATGTTCCACAAATGCGTCGTGCCAGTCGACGCACGCAAAGTGGATCTAACATGGCTTATGGTCATTGCTTAGAACCGGATTGGTTGCCACATGTTGAGGCCATTATCGATGTGGTTTCCGATGGAAATTGTGGATATCGGTGTATAGCCTCTGGGCTTCGACTTGCCGACGTAGACGGGTGGAGGATTGTGCGTAGAAGGATGTACGATGAGATTATCGGGTATGAAGACCTTTGGCGGGAAGTGCTTGGCTCGAGTTTCGAGACTGTCAAGAATGGGGTGTATTGCCCGAGAGAAGCAAGAGGGGCATCTTTCAAAGAATGGTTGACACTTCCGGACATGGAATTGTTAGTATCCACCGCATTCAATGTCATTCTCGTCAACCTCTCGCATGGGAGTGCCTCCACATTCCTACCTCTACGTAGTACTCCATCGTCGTCATTGCACAACAGACTTATCATTGCAATGGCAAATGAAAGGAATATCCATTGGGTTAGGGTAAGTTCTATGATTTTTTGTGAATTGGTTTGTTTTCCCCCTTAATCGGGTTTGTGACAATATCTTCTATGTTCTATTGTTCACTTTGACAGTGCGATTGCGTGTGAATGCACCGTGCCATCCTTATATCCATCGTGGGATCGGTACGTTGAAGACTGCGCCAAAGGTTGGCGAGATGGATTCGTTTTTCGAGACATCGCGCCCATTGCAACTGCTGATCATGAAGCCACCATACCTGTTATAGATTTAGATACACCGTAGGTTAAAGCTTGTACCTAGACGGCTAAACATTTAGAAATTTTGCCAATTCGTCCGAATGTTGTATGTATATGCAAATGTTGTGAAGTGTTTTGATTGTTGTTGTGTTTTGATTGTTGTTTACTTATGGATGGACCCTTTTTAGAGTCAGTTTGAATGTTACGGAGATTTATAATTAATTAAGTTTTGGTGCAAATTGTCGTGATGGATTTTCAATCTTGTATTGTTAGTTTGACATACAACTAAAATTTTTTTCAAACCTGTAATGTTCAAATTCATCCATTTCGATGTCTCGGTCAAGCGGGTTCGTGAAACAACCCATATTTTCGGTCACCCATGGCCGACAAGTATTCCAATATATCGGCGTGGTGTACAACCGAGTCCAATAGAAAGGTCTCGGTTGTACACCACCGAGATGGATTGACCATTTCAATTCGCATGACTCTCGTCCTATGACGACCGAGCCTACGAGACCTCTCGGAAGTGGACAACCGATACGCGATTAACTCTTCCTCGTCTTCGTGGCGAGACTGCGAGTTCCCAAAATATTAGCTTCGTCTCGGTCAAGGCCGAGACAGTTGACACCGTCTCTGGCCTGTGTGGCCGAGAACCACGATTTCTCAATTTTTTTACAATTGAACAAACCGCCACACACACATTACAACTACTCTATCAAATGTAACTTAATTCGACGACCTTCAACCGAGCCCTAATTTGGAGACGAAATCGGCTCACACACCGGACCCTACAAAATGCGAAAAAGTCGAACAACGAAGGAGAAACACACGGCGAGGGACGGAGAACACGATTTCGGGATTCCTCTCACCGGTCGGTTCAAAACAAATGAATTTTCCACAAGGAGTTCGGTGAACGAGGGTGGTGGTGGTGGTGGTGGTGGAGGTGGTGGGGTGCCCGGGGTTTGCACGAGGGTGGTGGGGTGCTCAGGGTTTGCACGAGGGGTATTTTCGTAGTTCGGGGCTAATTTTTGGGTGCCCTAGGTAAAACAGTTTGTGCCCACATTAACTGGGTGCCCTCATTAAATGGTGGGGTGCCCTTAGCGGCCCTAAAAAATACAAGACATGTGGCTAACATGATTGTATGTGGAGTTGGGAACTGGCCGCTCAAATATCTTCGCTTGCCACTTGGTGGTTCACCACTCTCGAGCACGTTTTGGGAGGCCGGTTATGCATAAAATCGCGAGGTGCAGTGCTAGATTCCCTTCCCACTTATTTTTTATCTATTTTTCGTTTACCTGCAGGTATGACACACAAAATGGAAAAAATGACGCGGGACTTTCTTTGGAGGTGTTTTTCCAAAAGTAAGGCACATTTACAATTTATTTCACAAAATAGGGTGGTTTACTTTGAATTCACAAAAATAGGCAATAACGCCTTTTGAAAATGCGTTATTGAAAAGGCGCTATCCATACAATTTCCCCGCCACCTCACCAACTTTCAATAACGCATTTTGAAAAGGCGTTATTGCAAATTTTTGCAGTTGGTGAGGTGGCGTTGAGGTGGCGGTGACGCACGCGCATATCGAAGTGGACAACCCATGCAAACGTCACTCATGTATGCCGATGTGCAGATTTCATGCGAATGTCATACACGTCTGTCGAGGTGGGCGACCCATGCAACCTCATGCAACTCATGCAAACGTCACGCACGTGTCTCGAGGTGGTAAAGCCAATGCTAACGTCACGCACGTATCTCCTGGTTGACAATCCATGCAAACGTCATGCACGTATCCTGAGGTGGGCAATTCATGCAAACGTCATGCACGTATCTCAAGGGGGCAACTCATGCATATCCACTACAAACCATAGACCTCATGTAAACGTTAGCACGTATTGCGAGGCGGACAACCCGTACAACCCATAGGAGCTATTCGGTCGGCCCATGTCCACGTGGTCATCCTACGTGGACCGTGTCACGTATTCCGAGGCGGACAACCCGTACAACCCATAGGCGCTATTCGGTCGGCCATGTCCACGTGGTCATCCTACGTGGACCGTCCACGTCATCGAAAACCCCGTCCATTCCAATAACGCCTTTTCAAAAGGCGTTATTGCCTATTCTGGAGAAAAAAAAAAAAACACAACCTTATTTTTCGGATTTAAACTAAAAACATTAGTACTTTTGTAATTTTTTCCCACTAACGCCCATGATTTGTCCGCGTTCATTAGTGGCATGTCAACAAGTGTGTCTTCCAAAAAAACTTGGGGGACTTGGTTTTGGTAACCTAGAGCAAAAAAATTAGTCTCTTAGGGTGTGTTTGATAGCAAAGAAAATGAAAAAAATCATAGAAAATTGTCTACTTTTTTTGTGTAACCGTTTTTTCCATTGTTTGATAGCTTTGTAACTGCACTGAGAAAAAAAACCACATTCTCCTATTTTCCTCATTTATTTTCTCATCTTTTAGTGTGGAAAATTGAGAATCTCTCCATCTCTCTCACGAACTGATCATTTCTTCTGCCTAAACAGACTTGGCCTCTGCTACTCTTTCGCGGATATACACTCTTTCTTTCTCTCTTCGTCTCCGGCTTCGTCACCAACATCATCGTCGAGCGGCCCGACATCGACGATGATTTAGATGCGCACATGGATTGAACCATAAAAGAAAATTCTTTATCGTGCAATCAAACAACTATGAGAAAATTTTCTTTATAAAATTCTTTCAAGAAGATTTGCTAAAAAAATGTTTTTTCTCATTGAAGATTTTTTTTGCTATCAAACACACCCTTATTTGCAAATGGTGACGACGGTTTGCCAATGAAGAAGAGGCCAATTGGGTAAGGATCATCAAGAGCATTTACGGGGTGAACCGTAATGTATGGGACCTCAGCGACGGGTTCAAACCGACTTACAAGGCCCCGGGGCGGTTTGTGATGGATGTTCAAGATGAGTTTCGAAAGGGATTTTTTTTTTGATAGGAACGAGAATTTATTTATTAATAGCCTAGTATAAATATACAGATTTAGGCGAGGAACAATGTGTTCCCCAAAAATAAAATCGAAAAAAACCCTACTAGTGTAGTAGGGGAAAAACCTGTCGTTCTGAAATAAAAACATCCCCACTCCGTGAGTAAACCATTGATGATGCTCACCCCTTTGTGGTGTCACATTTACGCCGAATCAACTAAGTTGAACCCCGGTCCCTGTGACCCGAGAAAACAAACAAAGAAAACTCAAAATTACATTGGTGGGACCCCCGAACTACAACATCTGGCGTTACACCAACTCCGACCTCTCCCGGTTTTTAGCGGAAAAACTACCACACACACCCGAAGCTTTCATATGCTTTGAACACCCATATGACTTCTCCAATTCCTATTTGTATACATTCATCCCTATTTTCGGTCCAAACATCTACCTTTAAGCCATAAACCCACTCTGTAACGGCCCATTTTATTAATCTTTCTTAAATTTACAGACGTGGACGCCAGCTCGGATCTACGTGGACGTCGCGGTAGGTTATGACACACGGGGACTTAGGTATGCTAGTTATTGTGTGTTGGATGCTTATTTGCGGTGAAATTTATTGAAATACATTGCATGTGTGTATGTTGCAACATAATACGTGTGAGGGTGGTGAACTATATTCGCCTCGATATGCGGATCGACGCGGGTACCGGGTAGTTGACAAGGATTTGTTTAATTGATTTATGAAAAAATTTTGCATTTAAATACGTCTTCCGTTGAATATGTTATTTACACATTGTACACACACAAGTGGATACAATTCGAGACAGAGTAAGGACGGGCAAGTGCCGTACACGTGTAGTTGGGCCAGCAGGCAAGGGTACATGGAGACACGTCACCCCGGGGCGGCGAGGGCCGCCACACACTCTGTGTTGGCTCTGCTCCCAAACCTACAACCAAGTTCGGTCCTTATTTTCGAACAAACGTGCGTTTCTTTCTTCCCAAACAACCCATGCTACAGCTTGCACTCCACAACGCCATAAGCATATGCGTTTCGTCCCTACGTTTCCGAGGAAGTCGTCACGAAAAACTTCAGCTATTGTTGTTGGGTGTTCCCACACCAGTCCCAGCTCATAAGTAAGGGATTCTTGTTAGCCCCTCAATAGTGTGACCCGAGTAAGTAGCCCCTAGCAATATCCGGGTGTGGACTCGAGTTTCATGGGAGTTAGCTTTGGACATGAAACGTTTAACACGACACGACACGACACGACCTAAACATGTCGGGGTTTGGCAAAAATGTATGTGGGTCATAACTCGGAATAAACGGTTTAACGTGTTAACCCGGGTTTATGACTTATAATTATTTACATATTCCTCTTCGAGCCCTCCGGATCCCCTTCGCCGCCGTCACCATCGTCGCGGCGGACTTTCCCTTTCTGCGTCTCTTGTTCTTCCTCTTCGAGCCCTCCGGATCCCCTTCGCCGTCACCCTCGTCGTCGTCATCTCCGCCTCCTCGTACCCCCACCACCCACTATCGCCCCCATCACCACCTCCAACAGAGCGCCGCCGTAAACAGAGCACTCTCTCGTCCTCCGACTCTCCTCGGGATTCGTTCTCGGTGATTTCGCGGTGGCGAGGGAGGGTTGGGGGTTTGGCGGTGAGAGGGAGAAGTGATGGTGGCGATGAGAGGAGAAGTTGTGAGTAGTGATGGTGGCGATGAGTGGCGATGAGAGGGAGAAGTGATGGTGGCGATGAGAGGAGAAGAGAAATCATGGTTATATATATAAAATGACCTTTACGAAATAATGGACAGTTATACATCTCGTCATTTATATTTCAAATATAATAATGTTTGCATAGCAAAGAGAATGTTATCATAGGTATAAAATGACAATTTTTAGCATAAGAGGTAATTGTTTGAATCTCTTAGCAATAGAGAATGTTTGCGCCTTTTATTTTTCTTTTTCTTGTGATTGTTGTTTTAATCGGTTGTGATTGTTGTTTTAATCTCCAAATCAATTCGAGGTTGTTCTCGGTTGGGAATAAACGTTATAAATATTGTATGTGTGTTGTTGATTTTAATTTTTAATGTGCTGCAGTTGAATAACATTCTTGCTTGCGAGATTGGATATGTGCAGGATTAGAAGGTTATATTATTTTTGACATTTTTACTGTTATTTATCTTTAGTATCTCAAGCTTTATAATTATTAATAAACTCCATTTTTATTTGTTGTAGGGCAAGATGTCAAGCTGGATTTGGAGAATATTACAGAAGATGTACTTAACTTGAGTGTGAGTGATGATCCACGGTCAACTACTTGCTCAAACTCTATTGGAAACTAGAGAACTCGAAGCCTTTTTTGTTCATTAACCTTGAATTTATCTCTTACTTCTATGTTAACTTCATATAACCTTGTAGTTGGGTTATTAAACTTGAACTTGACTATTTGAGAACTTGTATTTTTAATTTTTCCTTGTATTAGATGGGTTTATCATTAATCTAGTAGCAACTGTAGCATGTTTAACAGGTTGATAAACATGTACACAAATGAGTCGCGAGTTAAACAGGTTAAACATGATCTGTTTAATAAACGTGTTAAACAGGTACACAAACGAGTCGAGTTAAACAGGTTAAAATATGATCTGTTTAATAAACGTGTTAAACGTGTCATAAACAGGTTACCTGTTTATTAAACGTGTCGTGTGTCGTGTTTACAAATAGTGACTCGTTTAATAAACGTGTCGTGTGCGGGTTTAGGATAATTATGACACGACACGTTTACGACACGACACGTTTACGACTCGGCCGACTCGAATTGCCACCCTAATGGGAGTTAGTTGTTAGATGGTGCACCACGGATGGTTCGCAGTATAGCGCGCGGAGGCTCGCGCATGCGTATGGGTTAATCGTATGCGGCATGGATGAGACAACGTGTATGTGCGTGAACAAGGTCGCGCCTAGGCACGGCGCCTAGGCGGGGAGCATAGTGGCGCCTTGGCACAAGCATGGTTGGGCCTGGGCACGTTCCTTGGCGTATTCCTTGGCAGGGAGCACAGTGGCGCCTTAGCACCAGCATGGTTGGGCCTTGGCACGTTTTTTGGCACGTTCCCTTGGCAGTGAGCACAGTGCTCCTTGGCAGGTTCCTTTGACACGAGTAAGACCGCGCCTTGGCAGATTCCTTTGGCACGAACAAGGCCGCGCCTTGGCACGAGCAAGGTCGCGCCTTGGCAGATTCTTTTGGCACGACCAAGACCGCGCCTAGGGGGCAATTCGTGTCGGCGAGTCGTAAACGTGTCGTGTCGTAAACGTGTCGTGTCATAATTATCCTAAACCCGCACACGACACGTTTATTAAACGAGTCACTATTTGTAAACACGACACACGACACGTTTAATAAACAGGTAACTGTTTATGACACGTTTAACACGTTTATTAAACAGATCATTTTTTAACTGTTTAACTCGACTCGTTTGCGCACTGTTTAACACGTTTATTAAACAGATCATGTTTAACTTTGTTTAATTCGACTCGTTTGTGTACTGTTTATCAACTGTTAAACATACTACTAGATTAATGATATCTCACTACAAAATCAATACAAACAACATAAAATATAAAATTATAAACGCATCTAATACAAGGAAAAATTAAAAATACAAGTTCTCAAATAGTCAAGTTCAAGTTTAATAACCCAACTACAAGGTTATATGAAGTTAACATAGAAGTAAGAGTCTAAGAGATAAATTCAAGGTTAATGAACAAAAAATGCTTCGAGTTCTCTAGTTTCCAACGAGTTTGAGCAAGTAGTTGACCGTGGATCATCACTCACACTCAAGTTAAGTACATCTTCGTAATACTCTCCAAATCCAACTTGACATCTTGCCCTACAACAAATAAAAAATGGAGTTTATTAATAATTATAAAGCTTAAGATATTAAAGATAAATAACGATAAAAATGTCAAAAATAATATAACCTTCTAATCATGCACATATCCAATCTCGCAAGCAAATAATTGCTTATGCATTCTCAGAACTTAAGAGAAGATCGATATTGGTCAAGTACACGTCCCCCAACACCGAAAGAAGCTTCACAAAACAACGATGACACCGGGATGCTCAATATATCTCGAGCCATTGAAGCTAGATTAGGATAACGGAATTGATTTGACTTCCAAAAGTCTAGGATATCCAACTTCACATGTCTTGGCATCTTTGGTTCATCTAAGTAAAGCTCCAATTGACACTTTAGTGAATTACATCTAAATTCGTTGGATGACATTTCATCAAATTCCTAAATCACATAAGAAATAACATTTTAAAAAGAAATACAACAATATAGCTCTAATCTACATTGATAAAACATACTATATAAAATAAATAAAATAAGATTCTTACCTTGAATGCTTCCATAGTGTCAAATGTGTCATCATTCCTAACATTATTAAGGTCATTACTTAATGCATTGGAACTTGAAGGTTGAAGAGAATGACTTGACTTGTAAGCATCAAATAAACTTTGCAATTTGGTGTTGAATCGATGAAATTCAAGAGAACATTCCCCATAAATCTTCGTGTAGACAAAGTTGATAAAAGTCATCTTATAACGCGGATCCAACACACATGCAATAGCCAAAGTTGCACAAAATTCAGACCAATACTTCTCAAATTTCAACCACATCTTACTTGCCATAACTTTCAAGTGCTCATTATCCCCTTCTATTTGTTTTTTCAATTCTATGTAACACAAATATACGGCAGGAAAATACAAATTCGTTGTAGGATAATCGGTGCCAGAAAACATTAATGTGGAATCATAGAACACTTTGAGAAAAGAACAAAATTGTTCTATTTTTTCCCACTCCACTTTTGAAGGACAATATTTATAGTTTGAGTCAATTAAATCCAAGTGTTGGAATGCCCGACGATGATGAATAGCACTTTGCAGCATAAGATAAGTTGAGTTCCACCTAGTTGACACATCTTGACTTAATCCTTTATTCCCACTCGATACCAAGCTAACACATTCAAGAAACTTCTATTTTCGTGCTTGAGATCCCTTCACATATTTGACACTCTCTCGAATTTTGACAATTGATGGATCAACTCCTTTCATTCCTTCTTGAACAATCAAGTTAAGAATGTGGGCACAACATCTCATATGAAAATGATCGCCTTTGCATACAAGTAAGTCTTTAAGATTCAATTCATCTCTTAAAGTGTCAACCGAAAGATCATTAGTATAAGCATTGTCTAATGTGATACTAAAAACTCTCCTTCAAGCCCCCATTCACACACAAATTATGAATTTTCGTCGACAATGCAAGTCCCGAATGAGGAGGAGGCATGAACGCGTATAACTTAAGACTCTCTTTTGCAAAGTCCAATTATTATCAATAAAATGACATGTCAAACACATATATCCATCGATGGTCAAAGAAGTCCATAAATCTGAAGTAAAAGATATTCTCTCAGGAGCGTCATCCAACAAAGACTTAACAATTTCCTTCTCCTTTTTATACCTAGTAATTATATCACCTTCGCGATATTTCTTGTAATAAGTTGAACGTCTTTATTCAAATAAATAAACAACCTTTTTATGCCCTCATAATCAACAAAATTAAAAGGCAAATCATGCATCACCATCGCTTAGTTAACAACTCACGAAACCTTTCAGGATCAAATTTAGATGAACCAAAAGAAATAGAACCACTATCTTGTGAAAGGAACAACCGACTAATATCATGATGCTTTCTTTTAAGACAAGATGCAGATGTGTCGTTGCAAGTTACCTGTGCCGAATCTACTATCATGGATGTACTCTGATTTACAGTAGTTGCACTTTGCCCTTTTCCTCCCATCTATGCCTTTTGGAAGTTCTTCAAAATGACGCCATACATTAGAAGTTTTCTTTCTTTTTCGCTGGAGATTTGTATCTTTATCACAAGCATCATCATCATCATTAGTGTGTTCAAGTTCAATAGCATCAATACTGTTGGTGTCAAACTCATCATCATTGATGTTGTTCAACTGAAGCACATTAAAAAAACATAGAAATTATGATGTATGTAAAAACAAACAAGGTTATATATATATATATATATATAAATATATATATGATGTATGTAAAAAAAAACGAGAGATGAAATGGGCGGATAGAAGAATTAAAAAAAAATCGATTACATAGGCCGATGCCCCTCCCCCCGCGCCGTGAATGCCCCCTCCCTCGCGCGTGCACCCGATAGTGCGCGCAATTGATAGAGATCCACCCCCGCCCGCGCGATAGAGATCCCCCCCCCGCGCGAGAATGCGTCCCCCCCACCGGCGCTTTGCACGCGCACCCCCCCCGCGCCCCCCCACGCGCGCGCATTGATAGAGAATAGTCTTCAATCCATGAATGAGGGAGCGGATCTGTTGGTTTCCAAGGATGGGTGGGACACAGAGGCGGGTGGGAGCGGGGGGTGGAGCATAGCGACTCCGGGTCGGAGATGAACTTCTAGATGTTATAGATGCGGATCCGTCCATATCCATTCAGGTTCCAAAGATGACCCTCACTTCCACCGAGATCGATCACGTGGGATCGAAAGGAGGAACGATCCGGAACCATTCCTCCGTGGGAAGGACACCAACCATCTATGCATCTCGCCCTGCCAAAGGAAGCACCCCCGCGCGCGCCCACGCCAAAGATAGAGAATCGAGATCCACCCCCCCCGCCCGCGCGAGAGAATCACCCTCACCCCCGCGAGTCCCCACCACCCCCCCCGATTCCACCAGCATCCACCACTCGTCACGTGGGATCGAATCGAATCGGATTCACGTCGTGGTTGCTAGGGGAAGGACAGATCATAGCGGAACCATTCAGACCGAGAGAGATGGAGAGAAGAGAGATTTTGTTACCAAGGTTGAAGTATCTCCTTCTTCCTTGCATCTCGCCGTTGCTGCTGAAGGTGGAAGAAGCACCGTCAAGGTTGAAGGTGGAAGAAGAGTCTGCCGAGTGAAAGCTGTGACTGTGAGCAGTGAGTTATGTGAAAGTTATGCGAAAGTTTTGATTTGAACGTTTTAGTTTTTAGGGTTGGAAATGAAAAATTTGTATTTATATGTGAAAGTTATGCGAGTCATAAACGAGTCACATGGGTTAACACGTTAGCGACTCGTTTATTAACCGTGTATAAACAGGTTAACCTGTTTATGACCCACATACATTTTTGCCAAACCCACGACATGTTTAAGGTCGTGTCGTGTCGTGTCGTGTTAAACGTTTCATTACCCAAATTGCGCCTTGCGCCTTGCACGAGCAAGGCATATCTTGGCAAGGGTTGACAAAGCTTGACTTGGGCGTTGACCAAGTCAAAGTACGATTGGTCTCATTTCTTGATGTTTCCAATTGGAGTTCAGGGAACGACTTAACATCTACTATAAGGAAGGGTGACTCTCCTAGGGGTAGCATGGGCAAGGGAGCAAGGAAGACCTTAGAGCATGCCTTGGGCAGGCACGCCAAGGCAAGACCCATGGATGGACCATGGTGTCGGCCACCCCGAGTCGGTGGGACTCAGATCGGACCGAGCCCCGGCTAACATCCAAAGGTGCCTAGGCGCGCAACTAGGCACCACCAATCAGACTCTGTCCCTCGAGCAAGATGAACTATAGACTTGGACGGACCAAGTCAAATGCAGTTACAGGCGGTTATGTAACTACCTTGGTCATGGCTCATAGCATGACCAAGGCGTCCCAGCAACTTCCAGGCACTTTGAGCATGTGCTTATTGACTAGGGGGTCAAGACGGTTATGGAACCAGGTGGCAGCAAAGGAAGGAAGCAGTTAGTTGGCTGTTTTGAGCACTACATTGATGTGGTGGTTTACTTAGTCTCGTGTAATGTACACAGGACAAGTGTCTCCGGTACTTATGTAACTAACTTGGCTGTTTTGCTATAAAGCCAAGACATGTAAGCTTGGGAGAGCATGCATGGGATGCTAGAGTTGTAGTTTCATTGATGAACTAAGTAATAAACTTCCTTTGTGCCATTGTTGTTGTTCAATCACGTTTTCGTTGGTGTGCTGAACTAAGGTGGTCCTTAGGCACCACAGGTTGAGTTAAGCGAGAAAAATTTCTTTAGGGTAAACCCCTCACTTAATAGCCCCGTGACAATTCTCATATTAACAGCGTGAAAGGGCACTGAAGGAACATATGGTTCAGCGATTCAGCATCTTGAAAGCATAGCACACATCGGGAGGGGAGAAGCGTCCAACCTGGCCATCTCCTCTGCATAACATCAGAAGCATTAAATCTTTCCGTGATACAGAACCCAGCAAAAAAAATTTACCTTTGTGGGAGAGCATGACTTCCATAAACAATTGTAGGCGTAGAAAGGAGGTGTCGATATCGATGCATAGTACCCAGTTCCTAACATCCCCCCGAAACAGAGAAGGCTGAAAATTTTGCAAACACTCCATTGACTCCACCAGTTGGGCTATTTCATTGTCTGAACATCTTCTCCTAAAATCCAAATTCCATGATATTTGATCACTAGATCGATGTCCCCTCCGTAACTAGGACAGTTGCTACCACAGCATTAGGCGATCTTGTCAGTGCATATAGAAGGGGGAACCTTTCCATGAAACATCTATCCCCAATCCACTTATCCATCCAAAATCTGACATGATCCCCATTGCCTATCTAGATTCCCTTCCTACTTTTTTTTTTTTTTTTTTTTTTTGTCAGCACTGTAATAAAGTCTCTTTCTTATCAAAAAAAAAAAAAAAATAAAAAATACAAGACATGTTAAACGCGTGACAAAATTAAAATGACGAATCTTACTAGAGCCTTATTCAAGTATGAAAAAATAATAAACGAGCGTGTTTAAACTGGCCGTAAATCAAAAATTAAGTACGAAACAAAAACGATAAAAAAGATTATAGAGTAACCCACTTTAGACACTTATTTTGGCACTTAAATGGCTTAAGTTGGTGTACGGTCATGCGATACATCGAACACACCTCAAGACGTGCACGCATTCCTCGAGATACATTACATGGAGCGACACCCAATTGTCCCACTAAGTGTCCAAAGTGTGCGTATAAAGTGGGTTAAAAAAGCATTTTCTTTAAACAAAGGCTTTTTGAGAATACTGTGAGCGCAATCTTGAAAATTGGTTACTTTACCATCTTCCTTTTAATACTGTTATGTTGGCTCACGCCCACCCAACTAGCTAGCGTGCAACGGTGCAAGTCATCTACCTCAAAAGTTGGCCTATGATAACAAATAAAAAGTTGGTCCATGATTCCCACACAGTGCTTTAAGGTGGGCTCTCCACTGGGCCTTTTCTTTTCATTAAGCCATTGAGCTTTAACTTGCGTCATTAATCCTTATCCACTTAGTACCCAAACAAATTGAGGTTAATTTCTCTCACCAGGACCCAATTTTATAAATTATAAACACTTTGGTCACAAAAGTAACATAAAAATTATAAACTTTTTTAAAATCTTGCAACGATGGTCATCCAAATTTTTTATTTTTTTTTTCAATCCTTTTTTGGCAAATTTGCTAATGTGGCAGTGACGTGGCGCCACGTTGGCAATTAAGGGTCAAAAATACCCAACACTTCAAATTAGGCAACTTGTTTAATTTTATAAAAAAAAAATCGAGAAATCCTTAACTCAAAAAAATAAATCCCAAAGTATACACTTAAAAAATCTTAAAGATTATATATTTCGAATCGCTATAAATTAAACCTCCTAAAAAATAGTTTCATTTCTATAGTGTGAATATTTTACATTTGATGTTTTGAAATTAATTAATCATTTTACTTATAATTGATATTTTTTCGCATTGGATTACAATTTTTTTTTTTTAAACATTGTAGATGATGTGTTGCTGCAAATAAATTTTGCAAGATTTGTTGTTCTAAGTGAAAAGGGTTCATCTACATTTGCTAATTATAAATTTTCATACTCTTTTAAAAAGTTTATGTTGTTGCACCAAAAAATTGCAAAGATATATTATTTTCGTATTAATGTTTAGGATGATGTAGAGATAGTTCAGCATCAAAGCTAAAATGTCGTATTTTTTTTTCTTGATTTCTTTTTTTTTGGGTGAATAATGTTTTGAGATTGTGAAGATTGTGAAATAAAAAGTTGGTTGTCTGATTTAGAGTGATGGATATTTTTGACACTTAATTGCCAATGTGGCGCCACATCATTGCCACGTTAGCGTAATTTTGCTAGAAAATGACCAGAAAAAAGATTGAGTGCCCATCGTTGTAAGATTTTTAAAAGGTTTGTGATTTTTATGTTACAAATATAACTTTTAATTGTAACCAAATAATTCATAAAGTTATATGACCGTCAGAAAAATTAACCCAAACAAATTGGGAGCTCCCCACCTATATGGTGGACGGCTCGGGGCAATAAGTTTTTAGTAGTGATTTGTTTTTTGTCTTTTTTTGCTTGGCTTCAGCAATAATCTAACCCCACGACCCCCTTAAATTGTCTTTTCGCAAGTGACGACTTATTCATCTCACCAAATATGCTTTGTTGAGGTATAACAATAATAAGTTTCTAGTTATGATTTATTTATAGATATTTGTATATAGAAATAAATATATATATATAATTAATAGATGATCAAGTTGGCTTAACTACATGTAGACCGTTGTCACATGATTCATGAGCAATATATATGTATAGCTTCACGAAAAGGCCAATTATGACAGTATTCCCTCCACGCCCCATTTATACATGTATGAATTATAAATTATATGATCAATAGTGGTTTTGGGCTTTCGAACTGTAAATTCAGCCAAGGAAGAGACATTTACCAGAAAGCAGGGAAAAGGGGGGAAAAAGGAAAATGAAGGGCATCCTTTTCACGGACTCCTCGAGATGAAGAGATTCATTTGATGTGTAAGCCAATTATTAATCGTCACTATGTTCCTAGATATTCCATAACCAAAAATTTAACTTTTAAATAATTTTTTAGAGTCTTTAATTCAATGCATGATTTAATCCCTGCGAAATGATATAGTTTAATTAATTCATGCATGTAATCGACTCAAACTAATTAATTAGATGTTGGTTTTTTTTCTCATGGTAATTCAATATAAGAAAGTTGATTTTTGTTTCTTGTAATTATATATAAGCTATTATGCGTTTCTATACATATCCCGTCTTTTTTATAGAAAAAAAAACAACTTTGTACACCCAAAAAATTTGATCTCGTGACATCTTACTTCAAATCTCATATTAAACCATTAGCCTTTCAATTGGTTATCCCATCTTTTTTTTGAAAGATATACATAACCATCTTAAGATATAATAGATTACTTTCTACCATTTGACTCATTGTAACTTTTCTTTTTTCAAAAACTCGTTGTAACTTAACTAAAATCAATTATTTGCTTGCTATGTTTTGCTTGGAGCCTTTTTTTATGAGACAGAAATCAACTTGACTCCAAGCCTATTCTCTCACACTAATACCACATATATATTAAACCAGTGATGAGTTAGCCGGCTACTTGGTTTTGTTTGTTTTTTTGTTTTTGTTTTTGTTTTTGTTTTTATTTTTTTCTAAAAGAAGAAGAAAAATATAAATTTTATTAATTATTCATGACTCGATAGAGGACCAAACATACATAATCAACTAGTTGTTTCCATGCGCTTCGCGCAAGTGTTATCAAAACTATACAATAGAAGATTTATTAAAATATTTTACATCCTTAATTAAGTGTCCACATCGATATCTTTGGATGATATTATGACTATATCATATGCCCAATAGGACCTCCCGTTCAAGTACTGAATTCAAAACAACACCATATTTTTAGTAAAGAGGTAAAGAAAAAAAATGAAATGAAGGAAGTATGTGGAATAGTACTGTATTTTTTTCTTCAGATTCTTTGTACGTAGGAGGAAGGAAAAAAATCAAGTAAATTGCAAGAAAAATTGATGATAGGTGAAATTTATAAGGAGAATAAAACTTGCACTACACTCAATTCTATGTATTTGCCCATGGTTTCAAAAAACTTGTACACTCAATTCCATATATCCGCTATGGTTTCGAGTTGAACGTACTCATTCTATTAATCCATTCGTTGATAAGATAACCATTATTAATTATTAATAAATGAATACATAATATATAATTACATCTCTTGGAACAAATGATAATGGAAATAAATAAATAATAAAAATAAAAAAATTGAGAAAAATAGGAAATTGAAATGGTGAGAAGAGGTAGCTTCTTAACTTTCTCTCTCTCTCCGATTTATATATATATATATAAGATAAGATAAGATAAGATATACGATTGTCATAGTAAAAGTACGTTGATGAACTTCCGTTAATTTAGTTGTGAATGTGATTGTGAAACTCAAAATGTGATATCAAACACCGCTATCTACAACATTTGTAACACATGAATTTAATTGGTTTGTTTCTTATATATTATTGATAAGTAAATGATTTTTTTACCGTTGGATGAGATTTCCTAAAATATTGATGTGCGATTTGATAGATTAAATTAATGGGGGCGGTGTTAGCAGATTGGCTGTAAAAAACAGAGATTTCTAAGAAAAAGATTCATCCCAAACACACACAACTTGTGAAGTCAACTCCCAACAGTACCTTTGTAGGTTTGTTTAATTGCATGAGAATACGTGAACCTATTAATGCGGATCTACCATCATTTGAGAATAAGCATGTCTGTCCTTTTCTACACGTTCCACACTAGTGCATGTTCTACACTTCATTAACCATGGTATATGCATGACCATGACATGCGCATATATGCATGCCATGCATGGCATGTCACAACACAATATTTGAATATGCTATTTATATGTGTGCTATTGAAAAAAAAAATGCTATATGTGCAATATATATATATATATATATATATATATATATATATATATATATGAATTAGATGAGGTATTTCAAGTAAGGAATATTTAATCGAGGCAAGTATGCATACATCCCAAAAAAAATAAAAAAAATAAAAAATGAAAGAAACAACTTAATTGTCCCCACTTGAGTTTGAACTGTAACGATCCGTTTCATTAACGCCGTTATTAATTTCGTAATTTCAGACATGGACGTCAGGTCGGATCCACGCGGACGCCACATGTAGGTTAGGACACATGTCGACCTAGGTACATTAATAAATCGTGTGTTGTATTGTTTAAATTGCGATACACTTTATACATTTACTTGTAAATACATCGCATGTGCATATGTTGTATAGCGATATCGTGCGAGGTTGTGTGACGGGTAGTCGACTCGAAATGCGTGTCAATGGGGATATCGAGAGGCGAAGTACAGTACACTAAAAAAACTCGACAAACTCACGTAAATATGACTAAGTAATTCAATTGAAATGGGTAATGTAACCATAGGCTAATTAAATTAAAAATTGAATAATACGCTATGATGCGCCTCGAAATACGTGTCGAGACGCGAGACACTGGATACTGGGTAGCCGAAGGTTAGTGAGACCATGAATTAGTTAATTTTGATAAATAAAACACTAACCATATGTTTTAATAAGGCTTAATGTAAGGTACATAAATCAAACAAAGGAAAAGCCTATATTTTGAATTAAATAATGTGAACCATTGATGGACATCTAGATGATTTCAAGTGAGTAGTCCTAGGAGATGAGTGTGTTAATGGAGTTATCAAGTGGTGTGGGACAACGCATATTTATGAGCCACAAGATAATTCTCGAGATACATATGCGCACTTGATCTTAATCAAACATATATATATATAGTAAGTTAGTGGGAGTTTAATCTCCACTAACTCCAAACTCATGCAAATTCAGAGCGAAAATCAGAGAAGGAGAGGAAATTATAGCTAGTTGAAAGTGAGTACTTGGAGATCAATTCAAGTGATATATCCAACCTAGGTAATTATCTTCCTCATCTCCTACACTCTTCAATGAAACCCATTTTGTGTGTTTTTAGTAAATTTCGAGTTTGATGATTAGACCTCTAATTTTTAGTGAAAACTTGATGAATTACATGTTTATAGATAACTTTCATAAAGAATTTACCAATGATTTTGCGAAGGCCCAAGGCACCCCGGAGAACGAGTTTTTGCCCGACCCAGTAGAGCCCTTGGCACCCCCAAGGTAGATGTATATGCACCCTCCCGGACGAGAGACATATACATCTTCGTGTCCCCCCATATATGCCACCACTTTGTGCACATATATGGGCATGATCTTCGCCCCCACGGTTCGAAATCGAGACCTAGGGGTTAAGTACTCGATTTCTAGCGAACCGTGTACCATTGGGCCATATTCGCTAGAAATCGAGTACTTAACCCCTAGGTCTCGATTTCGAACCGTGGGGGCGAAAGACTGTGCCCATATATGTGCACAGTGGTGGCATATATGGGGGGACACAGAAGATGTATATGTCTCTGCTCCGGGAGGGTGCATATACATCTACCTTGGGGGTGCCAAGGGCTCTGCTGGGTCGGGCAAAACTCGTTCTCCGGGGTGCCTTGGGCCTTCACAGATTTGCTGAATTGGTGTTTTTGGATGAAATTCGAAAATGTGGTGAATACATGAGATTTAGTGAATTTGGGTTAAATTGTGGTTCTGAGGTTGTTCGGATTGTTGTTTTGGGTTAAATTAATATGGAAATGGTATAAACCAGGTTAGAGTAGCTAATTGAGAGGGGAAAGACAAAATTCTCGACTTAAGAATTTTGTCACAGAGGGCAATTACCGCGCTAATTGGGTTGGTTAGCTTGCTCATCGTTCTAAGTTTCCAACTGTTTTTCAAAATGAAGAACAATAACGTGCTAGACAGATCCCATAGCGCGCTAACTTCACCTAGAGCGCTAGCTAAACCTATTAGCACGCTAATGATAGATAAATATGAATTTAAGGGTTGTTTTGGTGATTTTCAAATTAATACATGTCTAAACACTTGTAAACAACCTAAACTTATGAAATTGGACTTCAGGGACTTAGTGGACCGTAGCTCGGTGTCGGGGAGCTTGTCCAGTCGGATATAAGAGTCCGGGGAGGTCGGAGAGCGAGGTTGAGGTTTGTAAAACCCAACTGAAAAACTCTGAGTATTTGATTCTGCTTTAAATTTCATTCCTATCATTTCCTTGCTGATTTTATTATTCTATTATGTTACTTGGACGTGGGTTGAGGTTACTCCCCCGGATTTCCTGGTTGTGTGTTCATGATGCTCTGAACTATAGCACGTGTGACCTTGCCCTCATAGAACGTTTACCTGAGCTTGCCCTTGGTGCACGTGTTGGTGACCCAGCGGATTTGGCCAGCACCGCGAAGGACCAAGTGTCGTGCCAGTTGGGCGCGACCACTGGTAGGAACTTGGTGACCCGAAATACAGTCTAGTCCATCTAGAGCGAGCACACACTTTTGTTATCTTAAATGTTTTCTACTTTATAGTATTTCTTGAATTTCCTTACTTTATTTATGCAAATGCTCAGAGGTGTTCCTTGGGATTTTACTTACTGTACTCATCATCTGTCTTTTTTTGATGATTGAGTGCATATTCTAGTACCAGTAGGGGCTAGGGGATCTTAGGCGACTACATCTGATTGCCTGCCGTCGATGACCTACTATTACGTGCTTATTTTGATATTTTGTATATAACCATACTTACTAGTACATATTTGTCAAGGCCTGGGCCACTCTACTCGTACACCCAACACCTTGAGTCATAGGCAGTGTGACTTTACCGCCACACCATTTGTGTCTAGCTCAATGGTACACAACTCGCTAAATCTATGGCCTTAAGCCTCCATGGCGCGGGTTCGAGTTGTGGGAGGCGAAAAATTGTGCCCATATTGGTAAAGATATGAGGGGGGACACTACGGATGGTGTGGCGTTAAAGTCACACTGCCTATGACTCAAGGCGCCGGGTGCACGGTAGAGTGGCCCAGGCCTTGACAATATTAGTATATGTTAGACTAGAGGAATTTGCAACGACTTCAAAGCGTGTAACATTGCCACTTTCATAAAGGAAATTTTGCTCTCTAGCTATACTGCAAGAGTCAGCAAAAATCATAAATGATACGATGAAGCAAAATCAGCTTGCACTTGCAGTAGTGAACGCTAAAACATAGCAATTGCAGTGTATTTTGAGATGTTCTTCTTCCTCCCCAAACCTCTTCTTTTATAGAGCTCTGGTCAAAACCAGTTGGAGATGAAAAAGGAGGTAGTGGAGCAGTTTCAACTACATCCACTCAGTCGGCATTGAATGGGTAGTTAATGAAACCCATTCAACATTGAATGAGTTTCGTTAACTGCCCATTCAATACTGAGTGGGTCAAGCAATAACTACCCACATAGTAAATACGAAAATGGTAAAAAGTATTGGTAAAAAGTTTTACCTATGGTTAGCCCACACACACATACATGCTGAGGGGGTCAAGCAATAACCACCCACATAGTAAATACGAAAATGGTAAAAATTATTGGTAAAAGTTTTACCCATGGTTAGCCTACACACACATACACACGCGCACGTACCTCGTGCTAAGTGCTAAGTGTGCCTATAAGGCGCTCCATATGCGTCAGGCGCGCGCGTGCACATATGGCTCACTTTGCATTGCACTTGAGGTTTTTCTCTTACACACAATGTAGTGCGCGCAAGAGTATATATACTCTTAAAACTGAAAGTTTCTAACCAATATGAGACTAAACATTTCTTTTAAAAATGTCCAATAATATATAATAAATAAAGTCTCGTTCCTATAAAAAAATGCTACAATAATACAGTTAAAGTCGCATATTATGCACAAACGTGTTTGGAAACCTAGCTAGTGTGTCTTTATAACTGTGTCAAATATCATCTCCCTCACGCACCAATTCCTTTTTTTTTTTATCAAATCATAAATTTTATTCCATGTTACGGTTTAATTATTAGTACGTATAATGGTTTCAAAAAAAAAACATAAATACAAATAATATATACTAACACTAATTAATTATAGACTATATATACATTATAATTAGGTTGGTTGTAATTAACTTTGTAACACGTACATATAATTACATATAATTGGATTAATTTGTGGTCCCATATATATATATATATATATATATATATATATATATATATATATATATATATATATATTTGTAGTATGTCTGTATGTTTATGGACGTATGTGGATGGTCAAATGCAACACAAGTTATTCATAATATATCTTATTGGTTGAGCAGTCGTCTTCCCGTCAAAACTATGGATATATGGTTTGAAGCAAAAAAATAAATTAATTAATTAATACCAAAGACATTACTTAAAGGGTTTCAAAGGTATATATATATATATTGTCTCCTTTTCCAGCATTTTAATTTTCTAAATGCGTATTCAACATGTGTCACATCTCACCTTACCTAGCTATATAAATCTTGACTAATGCATGACCCTACTTCATGATTTGGCTTTGTTCGAATTCTCTTATATTCCTATTATGGCCAAGAATTATTCTCAATGTGTATGTTATTAGTTAATAGTATATGATGCAAGATGAGTTTGCCTTATATAACTAGCTATATATATATAAGGGGATATGGTTTCAACATTTAGTATACATTTCATCTCATGATCTGATGATCATAAGATTTTCATTAAATATCATTAGAAGGTATAGATTAAGCCAGGTGTAATTAGTAGTTAATTGTCGCTTAATACATAGCTCATATACACTAGCTACTATAGAAAAAGCATAATATTAATTAAGCATATGTATGCCATATCATAGAGCAAGGCCTCCACGGCAGATATTCTCATATCACAATTATATATATATATGCTTTGAGAATTGCACCTCTTCTTCCTCTTTGACTATCTTGTCGTCTACACAACTAATCAAGATTCCTTTATTTTGTTACTTAATTATATATGTCACACTAGCTATTGCATTAATGAATATATACTATTACTGAGACAAAAAAAACGAATACTATTATAATTCAATAATTACTTTTTATATGAGTAGCTAACCAGGGGAATGAGACTTAATGTCACTAAGTGCATGCTATACTGTTTTTCCAAATCTTATAATTCCTCGAGGGTCCATTTAATATGTCTCTACTCGCCATTTGTGCATACAAAAAGTATAGTATCAGAATTTAGGGACCTGTCCCTATTACTTCGTCTCCTTTACATAATTTCAAAGTTGTCTTTCTTCCTTAATTTGAAAAAAGAAAAAGTTGTCTTTCTTGAGAAAATCATTATCATTAAATAATTAATTCCTGAGGCAGTTTTACATCAATATTACTAAATAATTAATGACTAATGCTACCAAAAAAGATAATTAATGGCTAAGTGCATCTTCAACCACAAATTAAAAACAATAGTGCAACTGGAACACTAAATTTTGCTATCTTCTCCCACGTACCCACCGATACTATCTTTTACACTATTTTACTTAATTTATTATTATTTTATTAGTTTTTAAATGAGATAAATATTTTATAAGGTATAAAGATAAATAAAAAAACTATAAAATAATAATAAAATAATGTTTAGTGTTGTGAATAGCGCCGTCACTGTTCATGATCTGCGCTATCCATGTAGGATAGTGCACATTAATATAGCGCATGATTAATTAGAGTAACACTTAGCTATTTTGGTGGCCACATTAGTCCTACCAACGCTATAATAACGTTGGTTGAAGATGATCTAAGATCGTACCTAATTGTCCCCTATATATATGATATATAGAACTTTCAAATAATATATGTCTAAAATATATGGATTTCAATTAATTCAAACAACCTTCTTTTATAAGTGGTTTTCAATAATTATCTATCATATAACTAATTAATCCTTGGATTCAAGTAATACCTAAGGTCTACAACAATTTTGTTTTTCGGCATAAAAAAAAAAAAATCCACCAAATGCTGAAAATCAAATCGTTTTATATATCCATAGTACTATTATTTTGAACTATTGCACGCAATATCATTGTTGTATAGTATACGCATATCTCAATGCAAAATAAATTTGTTTCAAACATTATAGTTGCGCTAGATGTTGGGGCATGTGCCCTATGTCAGTTTTATGAATATTGTTTCTTGTATTATTTTAGTTAATAAAATGGAAGATTACATTTGTCGTTCATTATTGTAATTGGTTTGCATGTTTACATTATAATAAGATCCATGGATATTTACTGAAATATCTTAAATATCCCTAGTCAATTATTATACTAGGAACTATAATGAATTAAAACTAGTGTGTCTTGATTGATAGTCATATAATGATCATACGTACAAGGATACGAATCAAGATCATGAGTATATGTCATGGAACATGGTACTGGACCGACCCGCTATGAGAACACCACATGGATTAAGTCATAGGTGTTACTCATGATAACTATATCATTTAATTAGTCTTACTATGACTTGAGATTACCGGAGACTTTAACGTTACGATCATAGTGATTTGACACAATCAAACGTTGTATTTAACTGGATGATTATAAATATTGTGATTGTTTACTATGTGAATAATGTGTGAAGGTGTGTAATCGAGATATAATTTGTCCCTTTCGTATAGATAGAGATATCAGTGGATCCCTCGATATGATAGACTGATAATGGTCAAGTCCATGTGAATTGATATGATCAATGTCACTTGGATATTTTCAGTCTACCAAGAGATCGAGATTAGTACAATTAAACATCAAGGGTGACTTTTTCGTGCCTTATGTTTGATCAAAGGATATCGTACGACAAAAGTATATAATATACAATATTGGATAGGTTGTATCGATTATGATCTTCGTGCAACTTGGGTAGTCATAATGTCTTGCTAAAAACCGCTTATGACTTGTGTACCAAAATGGTTTTAGTTCACTGCCAATATTGCATGAACCTACTGGGTCACACATAAAGAATGGTTTTGCGGGATTTTAAATGACTCAAAACAACGAATTTTATATGATAAAATTCGTAACATAAAATTCCATATGATGTGACATATTAATACCTCTTTAAGTAGAGGTATAATGGTAATTCACTTAGCGGACTTTATATAAAGGTTGTATAAATAGGCATGTTAAGTGAATTCACATTACATGTGAAAATTAGGGTTGGAATCTAATTTTTGTTTTGAGGAAACGAGTTAGGTTTTCAACTGTTCTTGAGTTTTAGAGAGAACATATATAAAATTATTTTCGTGTTCTCTCTTGGGCTAGCACTCTAAATCTCGGCGGCCGCTCGTGTGTGAATTTCTAATAGAGAATGTTCGTCTCTGACAGCGTCTTACAGATCGATCAACACAGAGAAGAAACTTGCGATTAAGGTATGGTTTAGTTTCAATCAATCAGTTTAATGAAACTAGGATTTGATCTTGTTGGTTTTCGAAATAAAAATTTAAGATTTTCACTGTGTTTTGAACTCCAAAATTCGATCGACACTATAAAAACAAATAATATTTAATGACACTTTCAATGTTGTTAAAAGCTACAGTTGTTGAAACTGAATCAAGTTGTTGAAACTTAATCAATACATAATCCACGCTTTATAGTATATCATTAATCTTGAAAATTCATATGAAACGACATATATATTAAATAATATATGATTAATAATACAATATGATAAATATATCATAAAATTAACAACAACAACAATAATAATAAAGATTCTCATTGAGAAATATATAGAGAACTCGAATCGAATGCACGATCAAAATGAAGATCATCAGATTAGACATTAAAGTGAAAATTATTAATACTTGTGGCTGCTTTTGAGATTATGTGGTAGAGGATCGGAGGATTATAATGGTGGTGCAGATGAAGATGCACTTCAACTTGATGATTAACTGGAACGTTGATTCGACCAATTTGATTATCCATCGAAGACGATGTGACAATCGTTGCACATACAATGTGACGATGTGACTAGGAGTAGTGTGTGTTTTTTTACATCTCATAATTAATATGTCGTTATACTGAACATTGTTAAAACTTATCTTAAATTCTTTATATTGTTTACAATTAATTATAGAATATTTAATTAATTGTTAAAATATACATTTTCTTACAAAAAAAATTGACGTATAAATTTAACAAAATTGTTTATCTTATAACATTTAACAAATCATTACATATGATCTTACAATTAATGACTACTGATGATATATTGGTAATTAATATGTCGATTAACTTTTAACGATGGACATAGCTTTTAAGTTTTAACAACATATATATATTATATATATTAGTGTTTTAATAACTATTTTTCTTGGTAGTGTTGCAAAGTGATGAGCTTATATATTGATTTTAGTAATCAGCTCTTTCTCTCACAATTGATTCAACCCAAACCCTAATTTTATCAAAAACTTATGTCATTCACGCTTATCCCTATAAAATCTCTTCCAAAAAATGAAGTGGGATGAATTTGAGCAAAGAAGCAAGTTTGTGAGATATATATATATATATTCCAAAAAATGAGCAAATTTTGGAGTACTCAATCTATTTTTCATAAAAAGAATTAATTTATGCATAATTTCTTGCAATATATAGTGTGTGTATATATATATATAATATGCAAGTAAATAATGCATTGAAAATAATGATCATAAAAATGAAACTTATATATGAATCTCATTAATTTATTACCTTATGTCAAGGTTCACCAAATTAAGTGTTTGATCTTTACATATATCCTCTCGAGCAAGTACCATCAACATCTCACTAGAATTCTCCATTAATTCATATAGTCAGATCCAGAGTACTTGCCCTCGTCGGATTAATCTTCGTGTGCGCCTCCTTATAGTAATCGCAAACCCTAATCCCTTGGTTCGGATCGTCGAGTAACCTTTGTTTCTTAGAAGGTGGGAACAATGAAAGAGATAAATCATGATCATCTCCTGCAAGTTCTTCCACTTCCCTTGAAGTAGTACCTTTGCAACCATTAACATGAGTTTCTTGTCTTTTTTTTGGTGCCAACATGTTCAATGAAAGACTTAAATCTAGATCAAACTCTGTGAGCTTCCTTTTCTCAACATTTGTAGTGTCTTGATGATCTCTATGTTCCTTCAATAATATTAATCCCTCTGAAACACTCTTCATTGAACAATGCTCTTCTGTTGCTTTTAATTGTGCTGTCAAGTTGGGCCCTCTAGAATTACTTGGTGTTTGATGTTGGCCATCTGATTTAAGTGATGTTGATCTTGTGATCATACTTTGCTCCCTCATGAATCCGTACTTATCCATACTTAATCTCATATTAGAAGGCCAATTATAATAACCTTGGTGATCATCATGACCTCCCAAGAACCTCCCGGCATTATTAACTGAAGCATACACTCCCTGTCTCACTCTAAAACTCGAATTCGCCGCAATATAGGAACTGGGCATGCAGCTTCCATGATTAGTACTCCAATTAGATGAATTACTGCAATAGTTCCCAAAGATTCAATTAATTATAGTACAACATTATCAGGTTCTACAACTTAAAAAAGTCGTATATCGATCGATCTTGAAAAAATTGTGTAAGAATTAATTAACTATACCTGTAATTGGATGTAAGATTTTGATTCAAACGCTGCAAGAAGTGTAGATGGCTTGGAATATTGACATTGTGATGTCCACTTCCCAAAACATGAGCTGCTTTATCGTTAATGACTGTTAAGGATATAAAGGCACCATCAATGCAAACAATTAAGAGTTATATAGATCCATGGATACAAACATATTAAATTTGTATCACATAAATCAAATAAATCTATGAATATAATCTTGTGAAGATCTTAATTATATGTGACTAACCTTGACCCTGATCGTCGATCTTCTTGCTTCTATACATCTGTTAATTACAAATGTTTTACAAGTCTTATTAATTATATATAACAAAATATCAATCAATTGGAGTTGTACTTAATTAATTAATTCTATATTACTGTTCATGAGAAGAGTTAATTAAAATCAATTAAACTAATTAATTACCTGTAAATGGCTCTTAACATGAGCAATGCTTAGACCCTTGACGTTCATCAGCTGGAGAACTAGCTTGGGTGTTGCTCCTATGTATATGTATGCACCAAAAAGATCAACCACATATAGACTCATAATTTATGAGATTATGAAATTATATACAATTGTGTTTTCTTTGTTAATTAAACACCTTAATTACAAAAAAAAGTTATATCTAGGAGTAGTGCTACACATACTCTCTTGACCTCCGAGTCTATCCACTGCTTGGACAAACCGAAGGTGAAGATCAGGAGTCCATCGAAGCCTCGGCATCTTAGATCGGACGTATTGGCGAACCCCGGTAGCGGAGCTCTTCCTCTTTTCCCTCTCCTCCACTGTGCTGTTGCTTGAGCTTGCTCCTTGATCATTAGTAGTCTTTGCTTGGCTATCGTCTTCGCCTTCCCCTCGCGCTCATCATCGCCTTCGGATGCGGTTCCTGATCCGTTTAAATTGCTCTCCATTTATTGAACTTCAAGCAGCCTGAATGCCTGATCGATCTTCAACAAAGAAATAAGTGAAGAAGATGATCAAGTATAAGGTAGACCATCTAAGGCATTAAATTCCAATTCATGACCATCAATTCCTTCATAGTTAATTAATTAATGATCACTTGAGCACCATGGAAGCCAAAGAAGTACTCATATTCCTTCTAGAATGAATGAGTTGGAGATCGAGAATTGTTGAGACAACAAGAGCGGAGGAGATGCAAATGAAAACCCTAATTGGTAAAATAGGCTGAGTCTTACTATTATGTCATTCTCTCTGAAATTGATGCTTCTCCATGTATATTATATGCTTTATATTATATATATTCATGATGACATGCATGTGAGCATGTAATGTCATGCATGCAAGCATGCATGCATGTGATCCTCTTCACCATCATTTTCATTCTTACTTATATGCATGGGATCGATGGTGGCCCATCAGGCCATCATATACATATATATGGAGTCGTCCACGTGCATGGACTAACTTTAGAGAAAACCTCATTGGGGTCAACAGAGAATCACTTATGCATATACGTTACACTGATGAAATAGGGAGCCGGGTATCTAAGTGACGCACGGGAGTACTGGAAGAGGGATGAAAGTTTTGTTTTCAGAAACATATGCAAATGGGATGGCAAATAAGGGTTGGGAAATACGTGGAACTGTCACGTTTACTGACTCGGGCGCCTTTGATACCTGCTGTCGGTGATCACGGATTTGTCTTATTTTGTTTCTTTTATATAGATCGATCTTAAGACGACAAAATACTATTTTTCATTTTTTAAGATTCCAAGGTTTCTATTTTATTTGTGTTTCTTATTTTTTTAGAAACGTTGTATTCCCAATGCATTGAACAATAATTTTCCTGAAAGTTTTTCATTTCCTAGAAATATGTACATGATGGTTCTTAGAATCTAATTTAGCTGTCTTATTACTCCAATGCGTTAATCTCTATATCGTGGCAATATTTTTTATTAGACATGTTTACGGTTGGAGATTTGTCGATCGAAAGTTACTTTCACATTGAATAATTGTAGTACCTAAATCTTTTGAAGTAAAATTGTACATACCTATAAGTTGATAAAAGTGGTTAAGTTGAGGATAATATCAGTACTATCAAAGAGATAGACAACTTGAGTAAGTTTGCGGGGCTATAAATTGACATTTAAAATTGGTTTTTAAAACATTAATTTGTTTTGTTAAAAATTATATATGTGGTGGAAAGTTTTTTTTTTTGAAGAGAAATTTCATTAATCATTTTGGCTTAATATAGGACTAGGACCAGTCACAAAATCAAGTTCATTGATTCGTTAATCCTATTTGTTCAAATAAATTGTCATTAATTTGGTTGTAATTGCGAAATTGAAATAATTTGATAATCGAGGGGAATTGCTCGCTACAACGTTGAAACTCATGACAATACATAAAACTGCTAGCTAGAACCACAAAACGAATAACAAAACTTCCAAACAAGGAGAAGAAAACCTTAAACCTCTTAATAAGAAGAAAACAAATCAAAGACTTCCAACTAGGGAAGAAAACTAGCTATAAAATAAAATTAAAGACAAGATCAATCCAGCGCCACAAAAATTCACACAACACTATTGATGAAGACGCACCGCAATAAGAATGGACCAATCTCCACAAACTTGATTAGATCTGTTGGTTATTGTATGAACAAAATGCAAAAAGGATTTGATTGGAACCACTGCCGATTGAAGAGGAGGATCGAGGTGGTTCAATAACAAAAATCGCAAAAGTGAATCAAGAAAAAGAATTTTAGGGTTTTGGAGAAAAAAAGAGGCATGTGGTGGAAAGTCTTGACGCGTTCGGTGCGCATCATATATAATTGATATATAACCAATATATTATGATTAACTTGTTTATTGATATGAAAAAAAGAATTTTATCAACTTTATGTCATAATTATTTTTTGTACAAAAATATATATAATTAAGTATTAATTAAATATTCTTTTGAACAACGTAGAGAATTTAAGATAAATTTTAACAATGTTTAGTATAACAATATTGTTAAATGTTTTAGAGATAATTAAATTTTCTTATGATCATATAGAAAAGACATTTAATGAGACAAGTTGTGTTGACACTTTCAACTCTCTTGAAATACTGGAATGAATTGAGTTTAGACAAGTCCTATCGATAATCAACTATTTCGTTACTAGACATGTTTTCCTATTGTTTCTTTTGATTCAATAAAAAACATGTAGAGAAATATTATGATGATTAGGGACATTAATTAATTAATTAGTAGTGGAACATGTAAAAGCAACAGCATGCAACTTTACTAGTTTACACATGTCTAACAGTTTTTTACATGTGCATTTGATTAGTATATCATTATCAAAATAAACATATTTTACAACATAAAAATATTAATTGTTGATGAGTACGTTGTCAAAACTTAATTGTTATACAAATAATTAATACATAAATAAATAACATTTTTAAAATAAATTCAACAAAAAAATTTATGATACATATGTTGATCATGTTGTATTATTAATAGATCGTTTCATATGAATTCTCAAGATTAATAATATATTATAAAACATTAAATATGTGTTGATTAAGTTTTAATAAGGTAACTTTCAACAACATTTAGATACAACTATATTACTATATTAAAAGAGCCAATATTGACCATTCATATTGCCTGTCTGAATAAAAAACATAAAGAACTCGCCTTCACATGCAACACCACCACCACCGATCTTCAACAACACCAACAACCAGATTCAATCAATCGAGAGAGAGGACATGGTCGATATGAAGAGTAAGGGGAGGGTTTGATCGAACACAGTTGGATTTGGCTAATAGAGGGTTTGAAAAATGACACTTTTGCCTTTAACTTATTATCCCTTCATTTAATAACCAAACTTCCCTTTTAGTCATTTTCTCTTTCATCTTTTTATTTTCTTTGTATTCTTTAATTATTTAACCAGCACAAAAAAAAATATTACCTAATGACATCCAGTCCAATACGCATAGGCCCCACCTCATGTTCCTAAACATAAAATAAAATTCGAAAATATTTAATTAAACACTTAATCAAGTTTATGGGTTCGACTTATCAATGATGTAATCGTGCAAGTTGTTGCTTTGGTGGTTTTTGTTGATTTGTGCCATGGAGGATTTGTGAGAGGGCGATATGGAATTTCTTCAATGGAGGTTTGAAGGAATCATTGATCCACTGTATTGTTTGGGTACTCTTTTTGGGTTTTATTTCAAATCAGTAAGTTTATTCTTTTATTCCGAGTTCCATTGTCATGGTTGCTGGACACTTTGATTTATAGTCTCAATGATATATTCTCTTTGTTATACCCTTTCTTGATGTGCTCAAGCAATATAGACTCTACGTACTGTTGTAGCAGTTGCAAGAAGGATGCCAAGTTGTAATCGAGGTGGATATTATATTGATCACTGCAAATTCATGTGAAAGAGGTATTTTATTAGTAAAATTATGAAATTTATGGTTCATGATATTCGGCTCTTTATAAAGGAATATGATAATCTAACATTCTAGGAGACATACATTTACTAAGATTTGATTGAGATGTGTGGACCTCACAATTTTAAGGGAATCTACATTATTATGTAGCAAATGTATGTAACAAAACGAAATGTCAAAAAATCATTTTCCTTTTGTAAAAACATTCTCCATGAGTATGCTTGATCATTATTAATATTTGGTTTATAAAGTTAAAATAGCTTCAACTGCATATTTCGTTGTTGCATGAGTAAGTTGTACAAGATGTGGATCCTGAGCAATGTTACAATGACAGTTGGATTGAATGGGTGACACTTAATTCTACTTGAAAAGAAAGTTTCGCAATGTTTCATGTTTATGTGTGCATAGACATGCACTTAATTGAGTTAGTCAAAATTCCTATGCGAATTGATCCTAATACTTCAGAATGAGTCATTTTTTGCCTTTGCATAATTTAGTATTATTTGGCATTCACAAAATTCCAAGGAGACATATATGCGAGAATCACTTAATTTGTTATAATTCGTTGATTATTGGCTTTGTGTTTGTTATAACCATGGATGCTTGAGATTTTTTTTTTTCAAAAAAGAAAATGCCAAATATTTTGTCCTTGTTATTATATATCCAATTTCGGTGTTCTTAATTGTTATTAAAAACTTAGAAGATTTAGAACTATTACTAATTTTTTTAAAAGTATTTTTGTATTTTAGTAAAAAAAAACATATAGACATATTAATGAATTACTCTCAAGGTAGTAGCATAACAAATAAGTAAATAAATATCAACATAATAAATAGGTAAATAAATCATCCTTTAGTGGTAGAAAAGAATCAAGTAAAGATCATTAGAAATATTTTTTTTTTTTGAAAAAGATCATTGGAAATATTAGTGTAAAAATTTTGCACTTTATTTTTTTGTTTGACTTAAGCAAAAGAAGTATATTTTTTCCTTAATAATGATAGTTTAAATTCTAAAAAATGCACTTCTTGCATTTTAAAAAAATTATACAATTATTTTCTTCAAAAAATAATAATACACTTTTTGAGATTATAATAATACACTAAATAAACGAAACTTCTTTGTCAAAAAAAAAACTATCAAAAATGTATAGGAATGCGAGAATGAGATTTTGTTAATAATTACATCAATCCATTTTCATCAACATAGATATTAGAGTATAATGGGTTAGCAATGAAATCCAAGAGTTGTGGAGTGATTGGAGAAGTTGATAAAAACAATTGATAAGAAAAAAACCTCTTTTGAACAATGAAGTCCTTATTGAAAAATGTAACCAACAAAAATTAGAAGTCTCTAAAAGTTTCGGGTTGAGGTGAGGAGAAGTTGAAGACTTCTTTATGTGTATTGTTATACAAAAAGTCTACAAAAGTTAAGATTTGTAACCAATCTACAAAAGTCACCAAAAATTAAATACACCTTACTTTTATGAACTCTCTAAAAGTTTAAATTGAATACCCCAAAACTTTTGTAGACTTTTTAAAAGTCTATAAAAGTTCACATTGAATACACCTTACTTTTATAAACTCTCTAAAAGTTTTAATTAATACACCTAAATTTTTTTAGTCATTAAAAGTAACCGAAAGTTTATTAAAATCTCAATTGAATACACCCTGTTAGTCTTTTTTTTTCGATTTGTTATTAATCTTTGAAAAGTATATTATATCATGGTTTTAGATCGAACTCTGATCCATTACTCTATATACATGGGCATTTTATAAGTAATGAAAACTATCAGTGCTAATGTAAATGAATCATTATGTCAGATCATTTGTGGTAGCTTCTTTTGGTTAAAGGTGTTCTCAGTAGGCTTCAACATTTGAAACTCTTATAAATTTTCTGAACCACTTGCAGATTTTTTTATTATTATTATTTTATTGTTGTTGAATTTCATTTGCGTAAAATTCTCACGGTTGCGCCGCACACGTGTGTGCGAATCCGTAACTTAACCACCTTCAACTTTTATAGGTGTGAGGTTTTATTTCAAAAGGTCTCGATACTATTAAGGAGGAGTTAATCACTGATATACTTCATTTCGAAGTTTCATTTAATCGATGCGGAACTAACTTTCGGTCCTCACATTTTCAACAATTTGAAGCTTGAGGCCATACTCTTCTTCATACAACATGAAATCTGGTTATCATGCTCGATCTCAATTGTGGACAGATTAAATCTATGACATTGTGCATGGGAGGTTTCGCTGGAGTTCTAAGATTTTTGCTTTTAATTAGATTTGATATTTTGGAGGACTGAATTGGAGTTCAAATACAAAATAAATATATTTCTTTTTCAATTACTCCTTCTCATCAATCCAATATACGGTTTTCTCTTTCTCTCGGTCTTCAATCGATCACTCGCTCGTGTTCGGACGAAATCCTTCTCATCAATCCAATACACAAACTCCTTTCTCATCAATCCAATACACGGAGATGGAGAGGTTGATAAATTGAGGAAGACTTCTAAATTGGAGTGTGCACTTGTTTCAGGGCAAATCGGTTTATATGAACAATGTATCATTGAAAGCTTGAATTGCATGTTACAATTTGATACGTTTTAAGGGGTGCTTACCATCACTGGTCATCGTCTTCATCATTCTCACCCAAACCCTCATTGTTCTTCCTCATCTCTCTATCTCTCTCTCTCTCTCTCTCTCTCTCTCTCTCTCTCTCTCTCTCTCTCTTTCTCGGTTGGAGATCAAATTCAAGGAGAGCAGCGGTGAGTGTTGGTGGCGTTGTTGAAGAGCGATTGAAGGTGAGATAATATTTCAATTTTTTATTTCGTGTTGTGGGACTGGTTTTTGCCTTTCTTTTTCTATTTTAAATATATAGTACTAATTTTTAAGAGTTGATTTTTATTTTTCTATATATTGTCACCTCTAGAATATTTAGCGTCATGTTTTTGCATTTGTTATATTAATTTTTATAGTTTGACAATTTTTTATTAATATTTTTAATTTTATTTAATTTTTAATTAAACGATTCATACCGCACGTGCTAATATTATACATTCTTGTTAGATACGAAATTGAGGCAATGAACTACAGTAGATAAAGTTCTAAGGTTGCATAAGCTTTCCTAATTAACCCACTTCGATCAAACTTGCATAAGCCTGACTTAATTAATTTAAATTAGATTTTGAAAAAATTGTGAATGTGTTGTGTTAATTCTAACAATATTTTTAGAAGTTTATCGTCAAAAGAAAAAAATAATATATTTTTTTTTTAATTTTGTTGTGTCTAATTTTCTAATTTTAGGCGTCAAAACTTTCAATTTTGTTGTGTGTAATTTTGTAATTGTAGGCCACATTTTGATGTATCCAACCCACCTAATGTCCTTTTCACATTAGTGCTCACATAGTTGAAGGGAGAGAAATATCTTTATCAACTTTAAGCTTTTGTAATGTTGGTTATAATAAGTAATAACACACACGAGACACCCACATCTCTCAACTACTCTTCTTCAAGACTAGGCCCTAGTCATTCATGTACACCATATCTTTTCATCTACCATGACTAATTAAACTAGCTAGCAAGGCCTTAGTCACTGCTTTATACAAATGTATTCTCTAGCTACTTGTATAAGCTATCATCTTCTCTAAATATTGATCCATGGAAGACCACATCCACACTACCAAGAGAAGGCTTAGGAAGTTGAACCTCAACGCGCCGATTCTTTCGACGAGAAGAGTAGGGAGCCCCTACGGCGGTGCCACCGGGACTACTACTACTACTACTACTACTACTTCCAAACTAGACTGGCGCCGATCGTTCCATGACACGAGCAACAGAATTCCATTTTCATGGGAACAAGTCCCTGGCACTCCAAAAGGCCTAGCACTTGCAAGTGTTGCTGCAAATGACAATCCACCGCCGCGGCCTTCACTACCGCCTTGTCGAAGGTATCCTCATCATCATCGACGTAATAGCAGCGCCACTGATCATTATTGTGATGACAATGACATGTTCTCGGACGCAGTCGATGTGTTCTCTCTGTCGGACTCACTAGACGTCGTGGACAGCGCTAGCGAGTCTCGTCGACTAGAGTCTCTTGATTTTGACATTGGTGAATTGAGATCAGCCAGTACACTTCTATCTCCTAACTTCATCATTCAACGGTTCATCCCAGATGCCAATGCACTTGCCTCATCTTACTCTACAAGTACCACTTCGAACAGTAGTCCTTACAACTGCAGAAGGGACGATCAGGGGACAATGAATTCGCAACAAGTTTCGAAACAATGTGTTCATCGATCGACATCGAAGCAAGCCTATTCGCCGCCAAGGGCTTGTGGGATTGGACTGTTAATGCCATGGCGCGCAAGGCACGCAGTCTGCGGTGTGAAGAAACCGGTTCGGCAAGGCTTTCATTCCCCTGTGAAAAGTAATTATGGAATGACTGCCAAAGGAACTGCAGAAGATGCCCATATCAAATGCAGTAACAAGAGCTCTCATAAGAGCTCTTTTGTGTTATCAGACGCGCCTCAAATTACACAGAAGCTTAAGATTCGAGGCGCATCCAACAACACAGAAGTGTAGCTAATTGTATATGGTTGATCTCATTTGATGTCAATGTAATAATAATTTTGGAGGTGTGAAGTGAGGAAATGTTTTTCTTAGAGATGCAATATTGATTATAGGGAAAATGCTAGAATGACACACCTAAATGCGCAACAGAATGCACAACGTTCCCCTAACCATCATGTTTTGCACTAGGGGATACGTAAGCCTGCATCCTGAAGTGTGCAAGGTCGATGGATGCAACGTGGGACCGTTTGTGCATTCTGTTGTGCATTGGGGGTGTTATTATAGCACTGTCCATTGATTAAATAAGGACACTTGTATTAATGAAGCTCTATTGAAAAGATTAATGAAAGACTGGTACACAAGTGATGATTTTGCTGAATATTGCAAGTACATTAAGTAATTAAACAAGCATTTGAGACAACTTAATTTACAAAATGAAAGAACAAAACCATACCTTAATTTTTCACCTTTGTCATCAGTTATATACAAGGCGTAGAAACCGATCGATTCTACTACCCTCGAAAAGAAGATACAAGCAGTATCCCCGCCTCTGAAACTAACTTTGCGCGCGCCTCCAGCTAAAAGGAATGATTCGGCCGTCACAAATTAATCCTCCAACCACTAACTTGCATCGGCGGAGAGGATCTCGAGCTCTGCCCACCAAAGAGGAGAAAGTTTTGGCGTTGCTCCGTCCGGCGTCACTGCAGTGATTCCTCTCAAACAAGCTGTGACCTCCCTCATACTTGGTCTTTGCTTTGGGTCAGGATTGATGCACCAACTCACCACCTCACATAGCCTCCCGAGTTGCTCCTCCTGGAACGATTTCAGGGTCGGATCGACCATGTCTCGGACAGATTTTCTTCTTCTCAAATAGTCTGATGCCCAGTCGATAAGAAAGCCATCATTTTCCGAGTATGGTAGCCTGCCGGTTAAAATCTCTAATAAAACTACTCCGAAGTCATAAATTACACTCTCCGGATTAGAGGTTGGCTCCCTGGAAGAAGTTCCCATCTTGGTTGTGGCTACGTCGTTCCAAAACCCAAAATCTGAGATTTTTGCAGCGTAGTCTTCGGTTAGATAGACAGAGGTAGAGCACAAGTTTTCGTGAAAAACAGGTGGAGTCAGCTGATGCATGTGGTCGAGGCAATATGCCATTCCCATTGCGATCCGCAATCGCATATCCCAGTCTAAGTGTTCAGCTTCTTTTACTGCAAGAGCCACCAAATATTGAATTTATTTCAACAAATAGTTAAGGCTTAATTGCTAAAGGAATATAAGCACAAGTTACAAATGATACTAATAACTAATTCAAGAGTACAAAATGTAATCAAAAGTGTTAACTATATTTAAGGCTCAACCACCAAGGAAATAAAATGCAAGCTCTAAATGATACAAATAATTTCACCAAGAATGATTAAACTATATTTATGACCTTTTTCTTTCCGGGACTAAAAGCTAATTCGTTCACAAGAATGATTTTACCATAGATATTTTGACCAGATAAAGCACGCATGATCCACACCAGAAATATATTTACGCAAGAGGTCCTCGATTGAATGTTTTCAAAGAGAACAATGGACGATTAAGAGGACTGCTTACCATGCAGATGCTCGAAAAGTGTTCCATTTGGAGCATACTCAAAGACCATAATCCTCGTGAAAGGATTCTCTTCCTCACAGAATCCGAGAAGGTTCACGAAATTCTTGTGATTAACCTTTGACAACACGTCTACCTGAAACCACGAAAAAAAAAAAAAAAAAAAAAAAAAAAGTTGTGAGTACAAAACTGAAGAATAAGTTATTAAAACCTGTGTGAAGTCGCGGGAAATACCTTCTTTCTGAATTGTCCTTCTAAAGGTTTAGACCAACTTTTGCTGGATTTTACTGTGGAAGATATTACTGCTATTTCCACTCCACTTGAAAGTGTTCCTTTGTAAACCATGCCCTCCGATAAGCTCCCAATGATATTACTGAAATCTTCACATGCAGCTTCAAGCTCCGATCTCCTGAGCTTCGGTACACCTGAATTTACGCACCAAACTCGTAAATGTAAAAGATAAAGTCGCAACAGAGGCGCGCCAGGATATATGCTTTTCAAATCATTTCAGGTAGAAGAATGCGCGGAAATACTTGTTCTCTAAAGAATTAAGGTACCTGTCACAAAAGCTTTTTGTAACTGTCCACTTAATCCCGTGGCCCATGGTTTGACGATAACTGCCTTACTGCTTCGACAGAAGAAAATGCCAATGGAAATGAGAATGACAGCAGAAGCTCCTAATCCTCCAATCAAAATTATCCATTTAGCTGAATGTTTTGATCTCGAACTTAGTCCTCCTGATCTTGAGGGGCTTGTTGAAGGGGAAGGAGAAGAAACATTGGGCTGATCTGTACTGGCAGTCGTATAGGATGGCGCAGGTGCAGGAACAGATGAGGGTGCATGGCCAACTGGGTTTGCTGATGGCAATGGTGATGGAGCAAATGGTGACAACAGAGAGGAGGGGGACGGCGCTGGTGCTGGTGACAGCAGTGGCAGTAGAACTGGTTCAAGCTTGAACCGATTTCTCTGCGGGATTAGTTTGAATTTACTTTTGGTAGAACTGGAAGCATCTCTTTCCTGCAGCATCCTCCGGTAAGTGGCACGATCAGGTTCAGCGATTTTCCTAGCAGAAACAAGATTACGTCTTGAAGCGAACTTGGAGATAAGATGTGCATTACTACCCTTTATTCCCCTTCTTTTCTCTGGAAAGTATAAGCACATTATTGATGGATAATAATAGGCATATGAGAGAGAAAGATAACTTCACCCAACCCAAGCTATATGTGCACATGGTGACAAAGGAGAAAAGGAACGGTCCGAATCAAAGTAGCCTTACCATGTAATGGAATCTCCATCGTGCGATGCCCCTAGTACTCCAGTAGACAACTGCTTATCATCAACATAAAGCTTAGAGAGCATTGAAAACCCATGAAGTTCAGGAGATAGGTTATCGAAAAAGCTGTTGTGATCAAGTAAACTGCAATGCGAATTACAGAAAGTCACTACAATATCATATAAACAATAAAATCTTAACTCTTCAATAGCAGTTATTACTCAATACTCACAGTATAGACAATGACGGATTAGAACGAAAGTCCGATGGAAGTGGCCCGCTAAAGCTATTACATCGAATGTCAAACACCTCCAAGCTCTTCAGTCCCTTAATCTCATTTGGGATCAATCCAGAAAATGAATTATTGCGCAAAATACTGCAAAGAAGCACAAAATTAGAAATAATAGTTAAATGCAAAGAAAACTGAACTTGATCCATGTACGTTTACGATCAAATCACTACTAGAATCTTGCTAGCAGCTTTTAAAACTGTCCAATTACAAATCTACGCGTGCTTGAAATAATAAACCCAAAAAGGAAAAAAAAAAATAAAAATTGAAGCAACATTCAAGCTATGAGAGATACCAAAAGACTATGGTCACCTAAGAATTTATAGTTTCAAACATTTTATAGACTTACATGGACTTCACATGAATGAGACTACCAAGTTCAGGACCCAGCGTCCCCTTTAAACGTAAATCTTTCAAGTTCCTACAAGGAAAGATTAATACAAAATCAGCAACCGTTAAAAGAACAACATTTAGAATGAAAATTGAAAGGTATGTGAACGCCCGAAAAACGCTTAATCCAAAAGTAAAATGTCGGAGATGTGGACCGAAATATAGTCCTACAATTGGTGAAGTGTGACTTCTTAATCCCACACCTGGGAGCTTAATGTGGTTAAGTTGGGGACAGTATCGGAACTAGTGAGATTCATGAACCCGCGGATACAGGCGCGGGCAATGAACTAGAAATTTAGTTCAAAAATTTGTATAATTTGTATCCAGACCTCGCAATGAACTAGAAAAACAAGTCCAGAAGCTCAAATTTTGCAGTAATTTACACAATCAGGCATAGATTTCAACTAATCAGAAGCTTAAAACACACTCTTATCAACTAGTCCAAAAAAAAATCCAATCAAAATCACTTGAGTAACAAACAATTTCCAAAATTGGAAAGATCAAATCTCCAACTGAACTGAATTGAAACCCCCAAATCAGAACAAAAACATAGCTAAAAAACAAACCAAAATTCGAAATCCAAACTCACAAAATCACGACTTTCCCTTCCGAGCACTCCACTCCAAACCACGAACACGGCCAATCTCCTCCCTCATTAACTCTCCAATTCGCCAAAGCCCCGAAAGGATCACTCCTCACTCTCTCCCGAAACCTCAACAGCGCCAACCCTAATTTCATTCATTCATTCATTCAATCAATTAATCAATCAATCAATCCATCAATTCAATTCAATACAAGAGTACCCCAAAATCTTCACAATTACCTTCAGAGTTGATGCCCCAACAAACCCCCAATTTTTGCGACCAATACAAGAAGCACAAAAACAGAGCAAACCGTACCCAGAACCGATTGAAGCGCCAGCGCTCCCCCATCCACACAGATCGTAAAAAAATTCAAACTTTCTTCGATCGATCGAGTTTCCAAGTTAAAAAGGTGAAGAAATCGGTTTGGTGTGCGCGCCAGCAATGTTTAGGGAAAAGGAGTACGTCACTACGTAGTTGGAAAAACGCGTTTTTGCGTACCGGGCAACATCTATGATTGAACCCGAAAAGTTACCGATACGAAGAGAGTGGGCGAGTCGGATCGGGACCTGAACCCGATCGAGCGAGCGCCAGAACACGTTGCGGTGCGTGAACGACACGCGAGGAGATTCGTGTCGGGTTGTGTCGGTGTCGGCCTACGCGTTTCGGTGGTTCAGAGTTTACATGCACTTGACTTGCTGTTGGGGTCCTTGGGGACGCATGCGATGTGCGTGAAGGTGACTCAAATTTGAACTCGGTTGTGTGACTGACTGTTTGTTCTTTGAGAATGTATGTGACGAAGAAGACGACGTTGGAATGACAAAGAGAGACGGTCAGTCGGTCAAATTACTCTACTGTCCTTTCTGTGTTCTGTTTCTGTTTGAACAATTTCCCACCAACCACTCAAGACGAGGAGGAAAGAAAATCTGTTAAATTTTGACAATCAGTGATTGTTCTAATCTAGCTTGTATGGCTCATTTGATAAATAAAAGCAAAAAAGATGTGATGAAACCATCAAGGAAAATGTTGGCCCGCGCATTTATCAATGGGTGCGTGGATTTCATTAGTACTGATATTGTTCTTACTTTAGCGACCTTCGATTCACATGTATGGGGTTCTATTTCAAAAGGTCTCGATACTATTTGTGGATAGATAACCACTTAAGTATTTTTTTACAAAGTCACACTTAATCGATATAAGACTCTTATTCGGTTCTCACATTTCAGCAAAAAAAATTTTAATCTTGTAAGTAAACAAACGATAAACAAAGTCATGTGTGATAAAAGCTCTGTTTGGCACCCACAAAATAATTTATCAACTAGCTCCGTTTGGTTAGCTGTTGATTTCACAAATAAGCTAGAGTACTAAACGTTTCTAGGAGTAGCGTTTCAACTTTAAAACTGACGTTTAACTTTTTTAATTTCACTTTTATCCTTTACTTTATCTTCAAATAACATGTTTTCACTCATTTGTGCTGGATGTCATTTTGATTGATCAAAGATTGGGTCCACATAATGCATGTGTTGCTCATCGAACAATTATGGTGGCAATGGTGCTCATATATATATATGTACATTCTATCGATGCACGAGCAAATATATATATGCATGGCAAATCGATTTCATGATACAAATGTCATTTGATTATATTTTGTATTAATAAATAATATATAGTTGAAGTCAATAGAATTATATAAATATGCATACTTATTAGTTATGTATATTTATATAATTCTATTGACTTCAACTATATATTATTTATTTCGTCAAAAAATAAATAATAAATATACATAACTAATAAGTATGCATATTTATTTCGTCAAAAAATTATACATATGCATATTTGTAAGTACAACTAATAACAAATATAAATATCCATATATTATTTTTTAATAATATTTATATACTTCGATTAATTTGGGACTGAGGCTATGTAGTTGTATTTGTATAAATAATAAATTTATACAATTATAATTAACATAAATAAGTATATTTATTATTGGATATGTTAAAATAATGTATGAATATGTGGTGAGATTTATTAATTAATAAATATGTCCTTTTATGTCATTTTACATTTATCAACTGCTTTATCAGCTAATTGTTTGAAACAATTTTAATTGATCAGCTAGTTTATCAGCTATCAGCTATCAGTTACTAACTTTTCAGCTATCAGCTAGACTATCAGCTTTTCAGCTAGATTATCCGCTATCATCTAGATTATCAGCTAGTGTTACCAATCAGAACCAAAAAAAGAGGTAATTGAAATTAGGAAAATGCTTTAATAAATAGTAACTCATTTTGGGCATCTACTTTGAGCACCTAGTGAGTCTAAGTGAGTGTCCTTCCATGTGATACACTTAGAGTAGTGCGTGCACACATCTCGAGATGTTACATGTACATCTCGAGGTGTATCACACGGTTAGACGCCCACTTAAGCCCATTATGTGCCCAAAGTGCGTGTCCAAAGTGAGTCACTCTAGCATCTCCCTTGAAATTACTAACCATTTGTTGACACAACTAAAAGCACATATTGTTGTCCTTTAACTAGTGAGGAGTTCGAGCTCCTCTCCAAACTGAATTTGGGAGCTCCTTCCACTGATATAGTGTGCGCGACTCGAGGTGAATTAGTAGCAGCCGGATAGCCTGAATACCAAATGATTTAAACAAAAAAAAAATAATTGAAATTATCTTTCAAACAACAAAATTAAAAAGAAAAAATGTTAGGGTCGCGTCCTTTTGCTTCAACCTTTTACCGCAATATTGTTGAGGTCTCTTGCAATGTGATGTGTTAGTGGGTGTATCTTTTTATGTTTGTTCAAGGGAACTCAATGTTAGACCATTATGTGTCTCATAATTTTAGTTTATGCTTACATATTAACCAAAATATGTAACTTATGTTTTAATCAATATTATGTCCATTAAGCTTCTTTGACGTTACAAATTTGATGAAAATTTGTACTTATTGTGGAAGTTGAATGGTTTACCTTAAGCCTATAAAAGAACATTTGTACCATTAAACAATGTGTCGAATACGTTGAGGCTAATGATGGCGATAAGACTTTGGTGTAGTGCTTAAGGTATTTCAACTAGTTAATCGCTTCTGCAAGTAATTCTCTAATTGATATATTATTCTTATGTTTTAAATGTTAACACTCAAGACTTCCCGAACTTTGTCTTTTAACAAGTGATCCCTCTACTAGATGCATTGGCAAAAAAAAAAAAAAAAAAAAAAAAAAAATGTTAGTTGTGACTTTTGATTGTGAGCTTGAGGAGTGGATGGTTGATGTGCCCTCACAAAATAAAATCAACAGGATTTATTGTTTATGACGGACAACGAGAAAGTTGAAGGCCGAAAGGGAGAGGCCACGTCATGAAAGCAAATTTTGTTGTTATTTTTGTTTTGTGGCGGTCCACGTGGCGTGTTGTCACATATGAGATTGAGAGAACAACGGCAGAGTCTATGGGAATGACGGAAGTGAGCATGACATTCCAACCAAAACGTAAGAAGTAACTTCTAATTGTCTTCCCAATTCAAATATTTCGTCTATACTTCATTACTTAGATTGGATATCATCTCTTAAAGAAATCAAAAGATAAGTATTGTTATAGTTGTTTGGAATTTTACTTGGTCACCTATTGTGATTCATTTTATTTGATTATATTTATTTAAGACTTTGTGATGATGAGCCAATGAATGAGACTCGTTAATATTTGATGGGCTGATTCACACTACAGGAATTATTTGTACAGGTTTTTTAAGTTATGATCTGGTTTTTATGTAGAAAGTGTTGTGGGGATGTAAATGGTGACATAGGACTTGTTTGACAAAATTCCTTAAAGAAATACTAAACACTGAAAATGATAAAAAAAAAAAAATTGGTTCATATATAGGTGCATTTCATTTTCATAGGTGTTCTATAGTCTACTAGAAAATCACGAACTACCCAAGAAATTTGTTCGCAACATAATTCTCTAGGTAATTAAGTAGGTAATTAAAAGGTAAAGAGAATAACCATGGATAGGCACACGAAGCTAAATTGTCGATTATTTTCATTACGTACACTTGACCTTTTCACTTTTCTTGTCACAGTAAATTTATCTAAATTTTGATCAACTTCAAGTTCGTAAATGTTTACAAGTGCTGTTTCTTATGAGCAAAGAGCTATATTTACTGCATAAATGTGCTCTGGGTATTAAACCCTTCTCTATCTTTCATTGATATTTCCTTAAAAGTTGGCCGAGTTGTTGGAATTGTCGGCTAGGATCCATTGCAAGATTTTACAGACCCAAGCTGTATGTAGAAAATTAATGGAACTTATATGCAAGGGTTTGTAAATAGAGAGTAAATAGATGGCGCCGCCCTAAAAAATGTACAATTTTTCACACCTCCTATAGTAGCTTCACTGTCTAAAGAGACTAGAGAGTGTATAGAGTTATAATGCATTAATGTATCTGCAAAGTGAATGTGTTAATTTAAGGAGGAGCTTGGTCCATAAAAGATTATGAAGAAGATATTTCAGTCTCATTTTGGATTCGGCGCCTATGTATTACTTGCATTTTCTTTTCCAAGCTTGGAAAATCATGCAATCTTCTATGCTTACTCTTTGGTTTCTTGTTATCAAACTGAGCATTATTTCTTCTGGGTTCACTCACTAAGCATGCCGATACCATATCAAGTGTTAAGAGTTATGAAAATTAGTATCTCGTGTAATTAGTAGTTTCCTTTTGTGATTGTTTCCTTAACATCAAGTACTGATACACGCACGCATGCACGCACAAACGCAAAATTACTCATGACGAAGAACTGAACTCTCAGAATGGATAAAAGGTTCGGTAGTAAAATACTAATCATCGATTAGTGCTCATTCATATATGTATCCTTTTTTTTTCAAGATTTTGCGATATATGAAGAGAAGCTATGGAGATGATATCATCAGTGTCGTTCCTGCTCCTGCAATAGCAATGAGCGAGGTACGCCTCAGTTTTTATGACACATTTTATTTTCCTTTGAAGGTTTATGTACTACGTTGATTGCATTGTGAGAATTAACTTCTGTTCTACTGAAGTGATCAATTTATTTCGCCAATTTAAAACTCCTCTGCCGGCTCTGCAGTATCAGTTTAATACAATAATGCTCTTATGGTTACGGAAAATGACAAGAAGGCTATACCAATTACAATAATGAATAAAACGGATGCTAATGGATTGGAGAAGAAGCACGCTTGTGCCAATCTTCAAAAAAAGGAGACACTCAAAGTTGTTCAAACTACCGGGGAATTAAACTTATGAGTCACACTATGAAACTTTGGGAGAGGATAATTAACAATAGGCTAAGGAGAGAAACAACAATATCAGAGAACCAATTTGGCTTCATGCCTGGGAGGTCAATTATGGAGGCGATTTTCCTTGTAAAACGATTGTTAGAAAAATATAGAGAAAAGAAAAAAGATCTTCATATGGTATTCGTAGATTTAGAAAAAGCATATGATATGGTCCCTAGAGATGTTCTTTGGTGGGTCCTAGAAAGAAAATGAGTGCATGGTAGATACATAGACACTATTAAGGATATGTATGATGGAGTAGTAACGAGTATAAAGACATTTGGAGGAGCTACAAAAGAATTTTCCATTACGATAGGACTACATCAAGGATCGGCTTTAAGTCCATATCTATTTACTTTAGTTATGGATGAACTCACTAGGCATATTCAAGAGGATATATCATGGTGTATGATATTTGCAGTTGATATTGTCTTAGTGGATGAAATAAAAGATAGAGTGAATAGGAAACTTGAACTCTGGAGGAATACATTAGAATCTAAAGGCTTTAAGTTGAGTAGGACGAAAATTGAATACATGCACTATGAGTTTAGAAACACTAGATATCGAGATGATGGAGTGGTAAAATTAGGGGAAGTAGAAGTTCCTAAGGTGAACCACTTTAGATACCTAGGATCAATCATACAAAATGATGATAATATTGAGAATGATGTCACACATAGAATTCAAGCTGGATGGAAGAAATGGCGGAGTGCAACATGGGTGATTTGTGATCGAAATATTCTTACTAAGTTAAAAGGGAAATTTTATAGGACCGCAATTAGGCCAGCTATGCTCTATGATAGTGAATGTTGGGCGGTAAAGCAACAACAATTACATAAAATGAACGTAGCGAGAAATGGGGATGCTTAGATAGATAGAATAAGAAATATATAAATTTAAAGACAAGTATGAGTAGCACCAATTGATATAAAAATTAGGGAATGGCGGTTGCGGTGGTTTGGTCACTTGCAAAGACGGCTTACAAATGCCCCCACTAGAAAACTCGACTCAATAGAAACAGTAGAAATTCGACGAGGTAGAGGTATACCAAAGTTAACATGGGATGCATTAATTAAGAGGGATTTGAATGGTTTGGAAAGCTCACCATCAATTGCACTTAATCGAACACAATGGAAAAGTTTGATCCATTTAGCCAACCCCAATTAATTTGAGACTGAGGCTATGTTGTTGTTGTTGTTGTTGATCCATTTCTTATAAGCTAGACGCATTTGACAGAGTCGTCGATAATCAACCATTTTTTTTTTTCTGATGTTTAACATGAACAAACTAGATTTGATACAATTCAAAAAATAGTGTCAATGTGCACTTCCATGTTTGTTTGTACAATATGGAAGACATAATCTACACTTTCCTAATGCCTTTGGTTTTCCTAGTTTAGTTCATTTCCAAGTAGAGACTTTCACTAGTGCAGTGCCTTTCCACTCCAAGGCCATCACATTTTGGTTCTCTCCTCGCACAGTCACTCTGTATGGGCTCTCCCCTTCTCTCACCATCTCCTTGGCCTGCACCAAATTGTCTTTGCCGAATCTCCAACCGTCCAAACCATGACCCCCTTGAAGGCCATCCTCCCTTGTCTCCTCCCACTTTCCCAAGCAAGCTAGAGAAGACGCATAAGGAGCGATGAAGAGATGCTCCATTGCGATTCTTGCTTCTCTAAGTTGGGAAGGGAAGTGCCAATCCATTGATTCGAACAGCGCATTGAAGTGCTTCAAATGCCCGTCAAAGAAAGAGCTGAATCCGGAGCAATTCTCCACTCTTTCATCCACATCTCCATCGCCAAAAGTTACGATCCCTCTAGTACAGGAGTTGTCGATCATCAACAACTTCTTCGCCACTGTAAGAACTCTGTCACTTGCATTCTACTCCTACCTCTGCCCATGTGTGGGAGGCTTACCATACAGTTGAACACCAACCATTCGCTGCTGCCACTGCTGTTTGTTTTAGATTTTGTTAATTCAGTGACAATCTCCTCCATCTCCATCTCCTCTACCTTCATTGTTAGACCGCAAAGTCGAGAGTAATCAAGGAGCCGCCTCTTTGTCTCCTCGAACCTCCAAGGAGTTGCACATTGGCAGTCATCTTTCCACTTTAAGGCTGTCAATCTTACCTCTCGCCCACGCCCCATGGCCTCCATCAAAGGAGGCCATTGAACGCCTTCACCCATGTCGAAGTCAATGATATGTACTGCCACTGCATCTCGGGGCATTGCTTCGATGATTGCTGAATTTGAAGTGAGATGAGCAAATCTGCCATATGGGAATATCTGGTAGAAAGCTCTGAATGCAGCCTCATAGTTTTTGGTCGATTCTTGTCTAAGGTAGTCTCCTTGGTTGTCCAAGGCTTGAAGAAAGTAATAGGCATGGCGCTCCGCAATCACTCCGATGGGACCGACCTTCTCCTTCAAACACCGCAGAATTGTGTCTGCTAGTTCTGTTTGCCCGTTCTCTATTGCTTCGCCGTATGCCTCGAGTAGATGAGGAATGATTAATTGGTTTTCGATATCCATCCCTTCACAAGGCAAGACCAGTGAAGAATATGGAGTTGATATTATGTCAGGTGATGCCCCGGTGCATACTGTTGACGCCTTTAGGCTCCCTTCAAACTCTTCCTCATCCGATGAGGTTTTCGAAAGAAAATCATCAATCTCATTGTTCTCCATCCATTCAAGCGCATTTTCGACATCATAGCAGGTCATCATGCACTGATCATCATTAGGAAAATGTACTCCCAACTCTTCCACGAAAGGCGATGGCCCCTCCTCCGATAATGGAAACTCTAACGGAAAGTCATCGGGAACAAAAATAGGCGAAGGGAAGAACAAATCAGGAGTATTATTAGTATTATTATTATTATTCATGTTTGGAAGATATAACATTGAAGATCCATCCAATGAGTTGTTATCTGAGGAGGTGATTGAAGAAGAGAAATAGCAATCACCCATGTAGACATCCATGTCTAGACCATTTAGATTACAATCTTCATCGAAAGATGAACAAGTGTTGGTGTTGTTTTTGTAGTAGGGAGTGTAGTAAAGAAGCTCAGACTGATGAGATTGCATCATCTTGAGCTTTTGAAGAAGGAAAAGAAGGAGACTTGTATGAGACTAATTGGTGTAGATGAGAGTCTAATTAGAGGGGTATTTATTGTTGAACAAGTACTGTGGATGAAATGAAGAGTGAGACAAATTAACAAACAAGAGAACTGGTGATTCCAATCTCTATCACACGCGCGCGCGCTACAGGACAATGATTGCGCAACGCACTTTTGACACACACATTTGCTACACACTTATCGAAGTTCTTTAGACAGACATCAAGGCGAACGCACTTGAACACGATGCACAAAATCAAAGGACTCCGACAGTTGTGTAGCAAATAGTGTAGGTATTAAAAGTGTTTCACTCAAATTTTCCCTTCTTTCGCGGTTCTCTAATCAGTCTTCTTGCAGCATTTCGCTGCAATTGATTATCTCAACATTAATAAAAAAATTAATTAATTAATTAAAAAATCATTCTTGTTCTTGTCCAATTAATTCACACATATGTAATGGGAGCTTTCCACCTTATAAATAATTAAACCAAATTAGTATTGATGTAGAAGAATAAGGAATTAGTAACAACCAATTAACCCAGGTAGTAAAAGATTCGATCGATTCTTCTTAAGTGAAGCCTTAGTTTCTTTTAATCAAGGTCTCAGTTTCAAATTTGGAGGATAAAAATTGATTTAAAAGGAATGCCCCCTCCTCGTATGGTCATAATGGTCAAGAGAGGGTTAGTCGGTGCAATTATCATCGAATGCCACGTAGGAAACTCAAAAATACGAAACTACAACCAACTGCATATCCGTATACGCAGATATATATTGTATATTATATATATATTTTTTTGTCATATCATATCATATATTATATTTATAGTGTTTCTTTACAAATATATTACACATCAAGTCACTTTCTTTAATCTTTCATTATAACTAGTTTAGAACTAATTGGTGTCAAAAATCTTTTTCAATGAAATCATGAGTATGAAAGTTGACATTCCAAGTAAGTTATGAGTAAATTACCTCCAAAAAAGCCAACATCGATCCATTAATTATTCTCATTTCTTAATTAACACAATTCTAATCAGGCAACTAGCATTGAATTACTTGTGAATAACTAACTTTGTCATGTACTATTTGGTGTCTACTTGCACATTATTAAGATATTTAGGCAGTTGAAATGATTTGGCTTTTCTTAAAGAAGATTTAAGTTTCCGGCATATAAGGATGGATAGAAGTTGAAGTGTGAAGGACTCTCCCAACTTAAGCTGTCGTTAATTGCACATAAACATGGCATGTCACAATTTTTTGTGTATATTTTACCATAAAGGGATTAAAAAATTATATGGTTTGTTTTAATTGTTTAGATTTATATATGACTTGTGTTTTGCCTTTCTTACTCTGAAAGACCAGCGTTTGGGATCTCATGCTTTTATATATCTCTTCATATTGATCAAGTTAAGGATTAAGGATAAGTTTGGGAGAAGGAATTATTTTGTGTTTCTTGAGGGATATGATACTAATTATTCATCCTGATTTGCTCTCTTATATATATATATATTGTTAATTCACTTCCCTTCCTTTTGGACAAGTAATCTTTGACCCTTAAATTATGCGTTTGAGTAAAACAAAATTGTTTTTAAGAGAATTTTTTCCTGAGAAATCTCCTCATCAAAACTTCAATTTGACTTGCATTGACTAAAAATGAAATTCGAAAGACTGAAAGAAAATAAGTGGGATTTGAGTCTAGCACGAGTGCACGACCTCTATATAATTAAGAGTCAATTTTTTTTGGGTAATAAATTAAGAGTTAATATTCCATCCTTAGAGAGAATGGTTTTTTTCACCCTTCAAGTCTTCTTTGGATCTTATTAATAACAAAATTTACAGAGTATCACATTGTCACGGCCCAAATCTCTAAATCCCGTTTTAATTCCTTAATCAGGATCATCGACCCTTGACGTGGGACCTACACCGTGATACGTGCACCGACCGAGGCACGTGGCCGAGGTATATCATATTTTTGTATTGATGTGTGCCTAGTGTTATGTATTGTGTAGACTTATTAAGTCGGTTTGTACAATTGTAGGCGTCGAGACGAGAGCGGGGACATGCCTCGAGTAGCGTGCGAGCCGGAGAACTGGGTAGTTAGCATTTTGGTAAGTCTTATTTAATACTAATATGAAATAAGGAATTACTTATAAGCCTATGGTTGTGTTTGTTAATGTAAATCAAATTAAAGGCTTATAGTTGAGTAAATTAAATGGAAAGCATAAGATTGGTCTAGAGATACACATTGGCACATCTATGAACTAGGTGAGTAATGAAATGGTGTCACTTGAGGTTGAGATAGTGGGAGTTAGTGGAATATATGACAAAGGTGGACCATTAGATATTCCTAGGGATACATAAATCCATGAAGATTAAGGGTCAGGAAGGAACATCACCTTAATATATATTAATAGTGATCAAACAACATGCAAACCAAATCACTCATTCATTTTTGCTGGAGAAGAAGAAGGAATTGGTGGAGAGGAGTGAATCATCAAGGTGTTGAAGGAATCCATGAGAGTTGGTGAGAAATTCTCAAGCTAGGGTGCTACATCAACTAGGTACACATCCTTTTAGTTGAAATTAGAACGAGTTCTGGTTTTAGGCTAATTTTAGATGGTAGATGATTGAGTGTTTGCAATTGATTTATATATTTAGATTCTTCATTTCAAGTTGATAATCCAGCTATATTGAAGTTCTTAATTTGGTTTTGAAATCATAAAGATATGAATTTTTGAAGTTGCAACACCAAAACTAGAATTCTGCATGTTGTATTAAGAATCAACCTGGGTAATTTGGTCATAATCTGTCCATTTTAGGTCCAAATTGATCCAAACCAGTGGCATTTGAAATCTTATTCAAAGTGGAATAACTTTGCTTAACTGATGGTATTTTGATTCAAATGTTTTTATGTCCAAAAATGCTCTACAAATAGGTACTAGAATTAAAAATGAAAGTTTTGAAACTAAACTTGTTAAGGGCATAACTCCCTAACTACTTATCCAAATGAGCTGATCTTTTAGTATGTTGTATTTGAATATATTTTCTGCCTTGTGACCAAAAATCACATTTTTAGGAACTATATATTGAGAGAAATAGATTTTCTAAGTCCGCTGGTCGGATTAAATCTCAATTAGATCTATGTTTAGTAAAATCATGATATCTCTTTCATTTTAAATCAGAATTTTGCAAAATAAACCTTTCCGGAAAGCTAAGAGAGAGACCAACAATAATTGTACTGATGGAGGATTTGGATATTTCGACCATTTCATGCCTAAAAGTGCATTACAATGTAGGACTGAAATTGAAACTTAATTTAGTCTTTAGGGGCTGATTTAGGAAGATTGATTTAAAGTCTATTGAACCAATTTGAATACAAAATAAACACTACTAAATTGAGCTTAAACCCACTATATTTGAACTAATGAGACACCAAACCCAGGAACCTAGGAAAAGGGTATGGAGAGCGAATACAAGATTTGGAGTATCGGGAGGCCAGTAAAGCTAGGACTTTACTTTGTTGTTGTGAGTATACCCAATGACAACTTTACTTGACATTTCATTTCTATTAATTGTTGTCCTTGCATAGTCCTTTTGACTATTTTGTCTTTGTATTCTTATATCATGTGTTCTTTGTGTCTATGCTCACTTGATGAGTCTAGTTTGCATGATATCCATTCATTTGATTTGATTCATTGATTCTATCTCATGCTATGTCTATTCTTGTTGTTTTAAATGTGAATTGAATGATATATAGCATGCTATTAGGCTAGTGAATATCTTATAAATGGACTTGTATTCCTTATTTGTTTAGGTGTGTAGATGTGCCTATGCCTTGACAATCCATACTTAGTATTTCTTGAAATTTAAAAAAGTAGTTTTTTGCATTTAGGTCTCGTACTCGATCGAGGTGTGCGCGACTCACGGGGTTAGAGTCCATGGGGATGTCGACTGTTACTTGACACCTTTGTATGACACTCGGGGTTAGAGTCCATGGGGATGTCGGTACATGTTACTTGAATATATGATTATTGAGTCGGAGTGACATGTTTCACTGCCGACCAGGACCTAAATCACCACTACTTAGCCTAGTGTCAGTATCACTTGTTTAACTCTGGTATTTACTCGCATATGGTTTATTTTCCAGTTTTCCCATTTATATGCTTTTAAATACCATTTGAATATTTGGAAATGCAAAATAAACTTGTCATCAGGGATTACTGTTTTATTCTTGTACTCACCGTCCTTTTTATGACGGTGGGTGCAAAGTCGTCTACCAGGAGGCTGGGCAAGGAGAAGATCGGCGATTATCCCTGAGCCCGCGGCGCGTCACTGCATCGATTGTAGGTCTTCTTTTGGTATTTTGATTGTATATGTTATATATGTCTTTCAAATACTATTTGGGGTTATATATATTGGGTTGAGCGTTAGTTTCCACGACTTGGCTTAGACTATTTTACTGTTTCACAGCATTTTGAGGACTTTATATATGTGATGTCATTTCCTGGCTTTCCACACTTAAGATTTTATAAATGGCTTCCGCATAAGTTACTAATTGCTTCCGCATAATCAATAAGACTTCCGCTAATTAATTAATTTAATAAAAAATTTTAATTAACACTAAATTTTATAAACTAGTAGGACTAGTGTATTGTTTTTCTTGAACACGAGAAAAGAGGCGTCTAGGTTGTAAAGGCTGACTAATACGTAGTTAAGTTCTGCATGGATATGATTATGGCTTAATTACGGGATTAGGCCGGGCGGTGCCCTAGATTAGGAGAGGGGCCGTCACACACATCTCATTACAACGATTCATGCATTTAGCAACAAATAGATTTTTTTTGTTACTCAATTTGACTAGACAGTCGCACAAAGTTTAGATTTAATTTAAGAAGGGGGCCGGTTATTAATTGCATTGGGTAACTTGGGTTTTATAAAATCTATTTTGATTTTTGGGCATTCTCACTTTAGTAACTAATCATTTAAAGCTAACGTACGTGTGACCTAGTGTAGGCGTGACTTTAAATTAAGATAAGCGACATCATATCACTCTACAAGACACATTAGCTCATAAGAACCATCCATATATGTACACTCTGGGATGCGGACATATACAGATTTCGATGCATAACATGCGGGTTAAGGTCGCAAAGAGAGCTCTTATGAGTCAATATATCTTGTGGTGTGACATTGTTGTTATCGTTCTAATATTTTTCTTAAATTAATGTGTTACTAATGTACTTATAATGGTACGTTGCCCTTTAATAGTATAGAAGTGATAATGAAGGCAACCAAGCTTAAACTATGGTACATAAAAGAAATGAAAATTTTCTTGATCTTAGTTGAAAAAAGACTTATGCCTTGTTTGGTTAGAGGTGGAGTTAACTCCCGTAAGATAACTTGAAGGAGAGTTTGAACTAATGTTGTTTGGTTGCCTAATTTTCTTGCAAGTTATCTCTCAACTCACACACAAGAGTGAGAGATATCTCCCCCCACCCTTTCTCACTAGGGGAGTTATCTCTCAAAGCTTATAGACACAATTAAATCTCATTAATTACATTAACTTTCTTGTAAGTTCAAAGTTGAACTAAACATAAAAATATGATTAATTTCTCTCATAGTCACCCAACTTTATTAATTATAACGTTTTGGTCACAAAAGTTATCTTCGTAACACAAAAGTCACAAATCTTTTAAAAATCTTGCAACCACAGTCACCAAAACCCATTTCCGATCAATTTTTCGGCGAATGTGCAACGTGGCAATGACGTGGTGCCACATGACAATTAAGAGTCAAAAAGATCCTCACTCCATATCGGAAAACTTTTTTTTTTAATTTCACAATCCCAATCCATGCAATCCCGAAACATGATTCACCACAAAAGAAAATTTATAAATTAAAAAGAAAAAAAAAAGATGAAATTTTTGCCTTGGCGCGGAACTCATCTCTACATCATCCAAAACATTATTTTCCTTTTCTATGAAGGCAACAAAGCAACACATCACCTACAACATCTCAAAAAAAAAAAAAAAAAAAAAAAAATTGCAATGCAATGTAAACAGGTGTCAATAAACAAAAGGATTAATTAAGAGTTGCATCGATATCATATAATTTCAAAACATCAAAGTGAAATTATCCACATCAAAGTAAAGGTTTAAAGAGCTACGAGAGAGCTAGCTATAACATGAGTTCATTATAATCCATAAAACAACAAATAAAAAAAAATCAAAAAGCTAGATAGAATCAAGTCAAGGTATTTAAAAAAAATAGACATTTTTTTAATACAAACATAAGTATTGCAGTCTTTTGGATTAAGGATTTTCAAAATTATTTTACGAAATTGAAAAAGTTATTAAATTTAGAGTGGTATTTTTTACCCTTAATTTTCATGTGGCGCCACGTCATTGTCATGTTGGCACATTCGTCGAAAAATGGTTTTGGTGACCGCAGTTGCAAAATTTTTAAAAGATTTGTGACTTTTATGTTACAAAGATAATTTTTGTGACTAAAATGTTATAATTCATAAAGTTGGGTGACCATGAGAGAAATTAACCCTATAAAAATAGGATCCTTCACCGCTCGTATTGTAAGTTGGCAAAACGAACCAAACGAGGGCTCAATAGCGGCCTTAAATGAGGTGAAGATTACTAGAGAGAGTTCCAATTTGAGAGCCAATAGTATAACGGACACTAGAATGGGGACGGGGACGTGGACGTGGTTTAGACGAATCCAAGAAGTCCAACATATACTAATAATTTGGGGGTCAACTTCTCTTGGAGGTTTCTAAAGAATATCTTCAATCTACGGCACATAAATTATTTAACAAATTACAGTTCCAAACTTCTCATAATCATGAGTTCATGAAGAACTTATCTTATACATGTATGAACTCCAATTAATATTGGCTGAATCAAGGTTTAACTATCCCACGTTGTTATATATATACTCCCTCCGGTCACAAATATAAGTCGTTTAAAGTAAGGGCATAAGAATTATTACAGCCTTAATTACAAGCGTAATTTACATATACGCCATTTGACCTCAAATGAATAGAAGAATTGAAAACTCGTAAATATTTGAATTGTATAAGGGTATAATTGGTAAAAAAAAATAATAAATGCACTTTCGAATTCCGAAAGACATATTTTTTAACAGAGAGAGCATGTGTAGTTTTTGGTTTAGTCATACTAAACTTTTCTAATGTTGATTGTTAAAACATGATCAAACAATTAAGGTCTTTTTGGCGAGTTTCTTGTGCCCCTATTTGATTTTATTTTATTTTTTTAATCTAAACCACTCAACATCCGAAGCCCGATGGGCCCTGATTAATTGATTTGGGCTTGAGGCATTGTTAGGTGGAGGCGAAGCTCTCCCTCAAGGGTTTTAAAGAGACTCCAAACTCAGGCGCAAACGCGAGAGCACTACTTAAGGCTGTCAAAACCAGAGCCATCACGCCAGCCCCGTCAGATTTGATTGATGTTCTTTTTTCCATCTTATTTATGTATTTTAGTAGAGTAGCAATATTTGTGCTGCTTTTCATTAATGTTTTTATACCGCTAATGCTTTTCTCCATTTGATTTAAGAGTACTGTTCAAATTTTGGTAATTTAATTGGTTGCTTACAAGTTAGCTACCAGGCATGTTCAAGGCCTTAGCACCTGATAAGTACTGGAATGTTCAATTAATTTAAGGGCTTTAATTTCCGGGCTTGGGCTGAAGGATTAGCTAGGGTTTCAATTATAATTAGCTATAACTCTCGGGCAATGCTATGTACACTTGAGGTACCCAAGAGTCCACGGCGCAATGGCTTAGGTTCACCGTCTTTAAGAGAGGTTTCAGTTTCGAGTAATGAGTAATGAGTATGGAGCATTTTAAAACCTTCAAGAGAGAAATTTGCCGCCACCTAGTGGCCTTATACGGCTCGAATCCGATTAGTCGGGCCTAGTGGACTTCGGAGACCGCACAATTTGATAGATGCATCACTTGCTAAAACGCAAGGTTTCGGGAGGTCTAAAGTTCGACTCCACTTAAGTAAATAAAAAATAAAAAATAAAAAAGAATGGACCAAATGAATGTGATGATGGGTTCATACAGTTTTTCTTGGATCAAGTGCAGGCCCAATTGTCACGGGTAAGGGAGCCATACCGAAGTGATGAGCAGAATCAACAGCTTTAAACTTTAATTATTTACTATTCATCATCAAAGAAGAAATGCAAAGCTTTCCACTGCCTCCCAACGTGCACAGCAGCAGCTGTCGGCTTAGCATCTCCAGCGAGTCTTCTATTCTGTTCATACCATTTCCCAAATCAAGAATACTAAGGCCTTGTTGAGGTAAGTTGAAGTGGGAAGCGCAATTTGTAAAAAATCCGGAAACTTTTCTTGTTTGGATTACAATTTTAACCTACTTGTTGAAAATTAAGTGTCGGACAAGTTTTTACGTATGTCGCTACATTGATACAACCATTGAAGTACACAGAACCAATATCCACAATATATTGCAGCTCATACAAGAGGGCAACCCTAATGACAATAATGCTCCCGCAAGTGCCGAAGGGAGAGCTTGAACCCACAACTTCTAGATTGTAAATCCACCCTTAAATATATGCTACTAAGCTAATAGATCCTAGGATTAGGAATTTTTAAGTTTACTTCTAGAGGAAAATGGAACTACCTTTGGTGACCTAAAAAAGTGCTATTCTATTAATAAGAGTTGCATTCTTTGGACAACAATGACCCGAAATTTATGTCATCCAAGCAAGGTACGATTGATTAGTGATCTTTCTTAAATTGCATAACCTATTGAAGCATTTTTTTTAAGAAAAAAAAAAAAAAAATGGGATCTTTGAGGTTTGGCATCTTATTATGATTGGTAGTTGGAACCACCATCTAGTAATTGGTAGTTGGAACAAAATTCCAACTTAATTAAATGTCAGTCTTGCAAAAAGAAAATAAACAAACAATCCCTATTTAATCAAATGAACAACCTGTCATATTTTGATAAGAAAGACATAACTTACCCGCGCTAGATTTGAACCTATCACCTTTTACTTTCAAACCTCATGTCAAATTATTATGTCACCCAATTGGTTGGTATAAATAACTTGTCTTATTAAACAGGGCGTCAAGTTTGATGCGTAGTTGTTTTTAATACGTCTCCGATTAACGTAACATCAGATTGCTATGATGAAAGTGGTTGGTTTCTCCCAAGTCATGTTATTCGTGTCATCCTTGCATAGGGGTGTACTAATCTTTTCAGTATCGTTTCAATTTTATTGGATGTCTCCAAAGAGACTAGGCTATGTGGTTAATTAAGATGCCTAACTAATTACTTGATCAATCAATTTCCTTAAGAAGAATTTTAGAGTAACTTCGGTCCGACAAGCAGATCGGGCACGCAGCTGTGCGCGTCCCTTTGATGCACAACGGGATGCATGCACACACAATTCGGCAAAATCAAGGGCCCTATACAGCGGTGTCCGACCTGCGTGTTAGGCCCCGAAATTACACGAGCATTTTCCTTTCCTCAAAGGTTTTCATTCTTTCCCGCCATCCTAGTTCTATTACACACTCAAAAGCCAAGAAACCAAAATCTGACAAAGATAAACAAGGCCCACAAACCCCCCAAAACCTAGATGGCACGTTAGGTGAAGAACATGGCAGCCTTGTTGGTGTGGGAGAGCGTGATGAATCCAATCCACTTTGAACAACAACATAATTATTGAAAGGAATGCAAGAAAAGAATACAGAAAGAAAAAGAAGTGGTTGCACTTGCACATGAGGTGAACCTGAGGTGGTCACGCATGCACTTGTCCCACCCTAACCGTAAGGCTGTAATCCACTCTCTATGTGCTGGGCCAACCCCTAATTTAAACACACCACACCATGCACCCCAACCCTTTAAAAAAAACAAAGAACAAAAAGTAAACATACACAGTACGCATTCATTCACATACAACATTACAGGCTCTTGATCATGATCTTCTTCTTAGCTTATATATATATATAGTTAACTAGTTGTGCATCAACGTGCGAGTGAAGTGTGTAAAGTGGGCCTCCAAGCAAACTTGCAAGCAAGGGAGACCCCACAACCTCACATGCTATCTCCCCTTAAAAGTCAAAAGTCAACTTAAGTCTCAAATATCATCCACGTGGTAATTAATTGAGCCCACCTTTCACTTATTTATATATATTAGTTTCATGACGTGCTATGCACGATTGATCCGCTCGATTCGCTTGCGGGAATTAATTTTTAAAAATTTATTAATAAAATTTAAAATTGTAATTAAAATTTAAAAATTAAAATACAAGTACATTTTTTAGCTTATCGATATTCTCTAATGTGATTGAAATAAGATATGAATGAAAAAATAAGCTAATCATGCTAAGACATTACTTCAAAAAAAAAAAAAAAAAAATGAAAAAAAACACAAGTGGTTTGACCCATCAATTTATGAACACTTGCATGTGGAGATTTCATAGAATTGTACATAAAGTTCAATCTTTACCTCAAACTCTATAGATAGAAATGATAACTTTGAAATTATGAATGTAAATAATTGAATTGGTTGTGATTAAAGCTTTAGACACCTTTTTTTCACATGATTAATCATAATTTTTTTCATTCAAATTTTTTATGGGTTTTGGGTTTGTTCCCTCCCCCAAAACGTTTTTCAAACCACCTTAACCCCCACCTTCTTTTCGTCCCTCTCGGATTCTCTCTTCTTCACTATTTATATATATATATTAAACTGAACTTTCTCCTCTCTTCATCACACAATCAGCAACCAACCACAACAACCCCTCCCAATTCCAATTTCAAATTCATAGACAAAACCAGTCTCACAGTCACTAAAATAAAAAATTGAAATATTATCTCACCTTCAATTGTTCTTCAACAACGCCACCAACACTCACCGCTCTCCTTTAATTTGACCTCCAACAGAGAGAGAGAGATGATATGAGAACAATGAGGGAACAATGGGTGAGAATGATGTGAGAATGATAAAGACATCACCAATGGTATGCACCCTCTTAAAACGTATCAAATGGTAGCATGCAATTCAAGCTTAACCGATTTGCCCCAGAGACAAGTGCACACTCCAATTTAGAAGTCTCCCTCAATTTATCAACCTCTCCGTCTCCATGTATTGGATTGATGAGAAGAACTTCGTCCGGAACACGAGCAAGTGACCGATTAAAGACTGAGATAAAGAAAAAACCGTGTATTGGATTGATGAGAAGGAGTTCGAGATAAATTCGGAGATAAAGAAAAAAAAACGTGTGGTGGATTGATAAGGAGTTAGAGTTTGATTTGGAGACAAAAGAAAATGTTGATTTGGAGATGAAAAAAAAAATGGGCAAATAGATAAATTTCATTACCACTCAAAAATTTGTGATTCGTGCTTTTATATATATGATAGATATATATAAAAGAACTATTTATGTGAGAAGCTCTCACAACTTGACATGTAGCATTATAATGTCATAATTGATATTTTATAAGAAAAAATAAAAAATACAAATCATTGATATTTCTCGCACTTAAGTTAGGGATAAGACCGTAGGATGGTAAAATCTAATTTTTTAATTTTTTAATAATTTTTTTATATATTTTTGGAAAGTTTTCTTTTGTTTTTTTTTAAGGAGTTTCTACTTTCGATTTCGATTTTTTAATAATTTTCATTTTTTTCTGTCTTTTTTAAGGAGTTTCTAATTATAACACAAGTATTTGAAAAAAAAATTATAACATAAGTATCACAAGTTTTTTTTTATTATTACAACACAAATTCAATTAATATTTATTGTAAAAGATACGATTTTCTCTTTACTGGGGTTAAAATAAAAATTAAGCAATTGATGCTTTTTTTTTTCAAAACGTGACAAATATTTGGAAAGAAGGAGAACATCATATTTTTTTCTACTTTTTTTTTCATTAAAATTATTTTATCGCGCGAATAACGAGATGTTGTGGAAGTATTTTTTTTTAAGTACTAGAATGATAACAACATGTCGCACCACAAGATACATTAGCTCATAAGAGAAATCCATAAGTACCTCGAAATGCGTGTATAAACAAATCTTGATGCATAACATGCAGGTCGAGACCACATGAAAGACTATTGTGAGCCAATATGTCTTGTCGTATGACATTATTGTTGTCATTCTAATATTTTCCTTTCTTGACTTAAGCTAGAATCGAAATACGAACTCCTTATTTTGAACTCCTTAAATCATATCCTATCTTTCAGAATGAGGGATGGTTCATCTTTCCCAATACATTGAAAATTGGTCATAAAATGAGTATAATGAAAATAAGTATGTTAAAGATAAATATAAAATAAAATTCCACAATCTTGAATTAAAAAGATTTAAAAAAGCAATAGCAATAGCACGCACCAACCAATCATCACAAAAAAAAAAAAAAAAAAAATTGGACAGGCTGCAAATACCCTAATTAGAAGACTCAATATAATACAAAATTAACATTACGAAAGTAAAACTCAAAATTAAGAATGATTTAAAAGATTTCACACTGCAGTAAATCGAAAAGTTCAATTCGCGAATGAGACTTTGTTGTTATTAGTAAATTGGCCCACCAAAATTGTTAACAATCAAAACCAATCACACCAACAATTAAAAAAAAAAAAAAAAAAAAAAAGAGAAAAACTGAAACTTTCCCTAGCGTTTAAAAAAAAAAAAAAAAAAAAGAAAAGAAAGGTTAATGAAAGGATGATGGATTTTGTTTGTAAAACTGTAAAATTGTGATTAGTTACGGTGGTGGTGATGATATTGATCATCAGAGGGACACAGTAACACAAGAAGAGCAGCGGACAAGACCGTTCTCGTTACAGACAGAGCAGTTCCGGAACCCACCATTCTTGTGCCCTAAAAAGCACTTATGACTCCCATTACATTTGTCACACAAAACGAACCTGTACCCACCGCACTGATCGCATACACCCGGCTCCACTTTAGGAAACCCCTGGACGGTCTTCTGCAGCTCCCCCGCCTCGTGAAGCTGCCGGATCTCCTCCAGACCCCCCACGTACCTCCCTCCGACGAAGACCCTCGGGAGCTCCCCGACGCCGCCGAAGAGGTGGTGGAGCTCCGCCACGAAGGCGGCGTCCATGGAGAGGTCGCGCTCGTCGACAGGCACGCGGAGGGACCGGAGGATCATGCGGACGGCGCGGCAGTCCTCGTAGGTCCTACGCACGATGCGCAGGCTCGTGAAGTAGACCACGATCCGCGCGTCGGAGTCCGGCGGCGGCGCGCATCTCGAGGAGGAGGAGGAGTTGTTGGGGGTGGAGGGTGTGGAGAGGGAGTGGTGCTTCGGGGTTAGTAGTGGGGAGACGCGCCGGACTCGGTGGAAGATCGACGACTGTCGCCGTAGTTGCTGTTGTTGGTTTTGATGATGATGATGATGATGATGAAGATGATGAAATTGTTGTTGTTGTTGTTGTTGTTGTTCTTCGTCGTCGCGGCAGAGGGTTTGGACGTCTTTGAAGGACGTGCAGGAGAAATTGGAAAAGTTGGAGCTGCGAGATCGGCCTAGAGATGAGGATCTCTTCCCCCAAGGCAGCCACATGAGGGAGACTCAAAGAGAGAGAGAGAGAGAGAGAGAGAGAGAGAGAGAGAGAAAGAGATGACAAAATCAGAAAATCACGAAATGTTGAATGGAGAGAGGGAGAGAAGGAGAGGGTTTGGGGGGTTTGGGTTGGGTTGGGTTGGGTTGGGAGGGGAGGAGAGGATTTTGGGGGGGATGCGTTGGGTTGTGTGGGAAGGATATAAATGAGGGGTTTTTATTGGGGTGGGCTTAATTAAGAAAACAATCGCTTTGCTTCTTATAATAATTAGTAAATGGGATTTGGGCTTAATTAAGTAAATGATGATGATGATGATATTTAGTTTAAGTTCATTATCGATCGTGGTAGACCTGCTTTAATTTTATAGGTCTACTACGACTTTTTTATATATAGGTCGTTATGCTGAATGTAAGTGAGTATATAAGAAATAATGATACAACCTAAACTTTAAATTAGTTGAGGTTAACTGTAGGGATCAAACTCTTTCGATGCGAACGATTTAGTGCAATTGATAATATCATTTTTAAATAATTTGAATTCATCCTTAGTAATGTCTCTAAATTAGTTTCATTATATTTCTACCTTGTTGAATTACTTTAGTTTATTTTCAGTCAAATTTGTAGCGGACTATTTATAAGAGGTGTTCAAATCATCGCAATTGTCATTCTCTAATTAATCTTTGTTTCAATTAGCGCTATTCCCTCTGCGTTTGTAATTGGAACAAAATTCTTTTCAATGAGGCGAGATTAGATAGGATTAATTGATAATCAATTAGTGAGCTGTACTTTCATTTTTAATTTTTTTTGGTTCAAAGTACTTTCATTTTAAGGTGTGTAAGGATAGGCTTGTCTTAAATTTGGGCTTTCATTTTTAAAGCTCTCATGTAAAAGATTATGGAAAATGATTACTCCTAATTGGACGAAAGAAAATTGGATAAGACTAGTAAGGGTCATTTCTCCAGTACATGAGGAGCCGATTAATAAAGAACTTTCTGTCAGGCCCTTGAAAACAATGGAGGGCCGCTAAGGGCACCCCACCATTTAATGAGGGCACCCAGTTAATGTGTGCACAAACTGTTTTACCTGGGGCACCCAAAAATTAGCCCCGAACTACCGAAAATACCCCCTCGTGCAAACCCCCGAGCACCCCACCACCCTCGTGCAAACCCCGGGCACCCCACCACCTCCACCACCACCCTCGTTCACCGAACTCCTTGTGGAAGAATTCATTTGTTTTGAACCGACCAGGTGAGAGGAATCCCGAAATCGTGTTCTCCGTCCCTCGCCGTGTGTTTCTCCTTCGTTGTTCGAGTTTTCTGCATTTTGTAGGGTCCGGTGTGTGAGCCGATTTCGTCTCCAAATTAGGGCTCGGTTGAAGATCGTCGAATTAAGTTACATTTGGTAGAGTAGTTGTAATGTGTGTGTGGCGGTTTTTTCAAATGTAAAAAAATTGGGAAATCGTGGTTCTCGGCCACACAGGCCAAAGATCGTGTCAACTGTCTCGGCTTGGCCGAGACAGAAGCTAATATTTTTGGGAACTCGCAGCCTCGCCACGAAGACCGGAAGAGTTAATCTGCGTATCGGTTGTCCACTTCCGAGAGGTCTCGAGGCTCGGTCGTCATAGGACGAGAGTCGGGCGAATTGAAATGGTCAATCCATCTCGGTGGTGTACAACCGAGACCTTTCTATTGGACTCGGTTGTACACGTACCGATATATTGAAATACTTGTCGGTCGGGGTGACCGAAAATATGGGTTGTTTCACGAACCTCGCTTGACCGAGACATCGAAATGGATGAATTTGAACATTACGATTTGAAAAAAAATTTGGTTGTATGTCAAACTAACAATACAAGATTGAAAATCCATCACGACAATTTGCACCGAAACTTAATTAATTATAAATCTTCGTAACATTCAAACTGACTCTAAAAAGGGTCCATCCATAAGTAAACAACAATCAAAACACAACAACAATCAAAACACAACACAACATTTGCATATACATAGAACATTCGGACGAATTGGCAAAATTTCTAAATGTTTAGCCGTCGCAGTACAAAGCTTTAACCTACGGTGTATCTAAATCTACAATAGGTATGGTGGCTTCATGATCAGCGAGTTGCAATGGGCGCGATGTCTAGAAAAACGAATCCATCTCACCAACCTTTGGCGCATCCTCAACGTACCGATCCCACGATGGATATAAGGATGGCGGCGGTGCATTCACACGCAATCGCACTGTCAAAGTGAACAATAGAACATAGAAGATATTGTCACAAACCCGATTAAGGGGGAAACAAACCAATTCACAAAAAATCATAGAACTTACCCTAACCCAATGGATATTCCTTTCATTTGTCATTGCAATGATAAGTCTGTTGTGTCTGAATGACGACGGTGGAGTACTACGTAGAGGTAGGAATGTGGAGGCACTCCCATGCGAGAGGTTGACGAGAATGACATTGAATGCGGTGGATACTAACAATCTCATGTCTGGAAGTGTCAACCATTCTTTGAAAGATGCCCCTTCTTGCTTCTTTGGGCAATGCAACGCATTCTTGACAGTCTCGAAACTCGAGCCAAGCACTTCCCGCCAAAGGTCTTCATACCCGATAATCTCATCGTACATCCTTCTACGCACAATCCTCCACCCGTCTACGTCGGCAAGTCGAAGCCCGAGGCTATACACCGATATCCACAATTTCCATCGGAAACGACATCGATAATGGCCTCAACATGTGGCAACCAATCCGGTTCTAAGCAATGACCATAAGCCATGTTAGATCCACTTTGAGTGCGTCGACGGCACGACGCATTTGTGGAACCTTGACTTTCTTCTCGCCTAGAAGCTTTTGTGGAGTGGGAGGACTCAAATCCGATTGGAGGCTGGGGTGCCTCCGGGGGTGCCTCCGATTGGAGACCCCGGTGTCCTCCCACCCGCATCCTCAACTTCTGCTCGCACTCCACAAAAGACGAAGGTGGACTAATCTCCTAAGTTCGCTCACTTTCGGTCATCCTCGCCGCATCCTCAACTTCCTCCTCCCCTTATCCAATCTTCTCTGCGGTGTCATGATTGTGCCTCCCACAAATCACGGTGACATACCATAAGGAGTCGACATTTTCTTGACGTTAATTTGGAAAGGGCATCCACATTTCTTCATACCGGTGTGACTCCTCGCCTTTTCATCATTCCTTAATTTCTTTAAAATTTTTGCCGCTTTCCCTTCCTTACTCTCTCTCGAGCCGGTCCCCCTATATGTCCCAGGACCTCTCACAGCAATTTTCACCCTTCCCTCGCGCTTAATGCCCCGGCATCCGAGCGCTTCGTTACTAACACAAACTTGTTCTCACCACCAATCATTTGGAGCCATGAAATAGCCGCTTCTCGAGAGGGGAATGGCTTAGAAGGTGTAAAAACGCATTTGTAGTCTGGAAAATTACTAGATAACGGCATTACTGCAATACAAACAGTGTAACATTATAATCAACCAAAATGTACAGCACAATCACAAAAGAACCCAAAAAAACATGTTCTCGGTTGTATAGGTCCGAAACTTTCTTCCGAGTCTCGCTTACGTACGACCGAGAGTTACTCGGACTTCTCGGCGTTCCGCATCGTGACTACGTGAAACCTCTCGGTCCTCATGAACGAGACATTACCATACATATCGGTCTGCGAGGCCGAAACAATCGCGCACCCGAGACGAAACTTCGGATAACCGCAAAAAAAACACAAAAAATTTACAAAATTACCTCGAGACGACCTCCTCTCGCACCGAAGCATTACAATCCTCTATTATACAAAGTGGAAACAACTTCGGTTTGAAGAAATTACCAAACCCTACGTTGACAAACAAATCATCATTTTCACCGTTATACACAACTAAACGGTTCTAAAAAACTCGAATATGGTTGTCAAACATTGTTACCTCATTGTCGGACGATGTCAATCCGCAAGAATCGATCGCTTCTTCGCCAAACGCAATGTGTAGGCATGTCGTCGCTTTGTGGTTCAAGCTTCTTGCAGTGGGGTGCCATAACTCCTTGTCAAAATGGTTTGTGGGGTTTAAACCATTATATATATACAGGGGCAAAATAGTCTTTTCCATTTTTTTGGAATTTTTACAAATAAGTTAGGTGCCCTCATTAAATGGTGGGGTGCCCTTATCGGCCCTCAAAACAATGTTATCAACAAATATGAAGCAAAATTGGGGCCCATAGGCTCTACATGTCCAACTGCCTTGCCAACTAGGAGTAGAAGGTAACTTATAATAAAGAAAATATGAGTTGTAAACATGTGATAATCAGTTACTATTAATCTATTATTGTCTCCTTCAATGATCACTCACGCAGGATTTATATCGTTGGAAGCTTGGAGAGAGCACCAGATGTTAGCCTTTTTTTTTTTTTTGGAAAATATTAGAATGATGACGGGTAAAGTCACCCCACCTCATGGGCCGTTCATATGTAATGCATCGGATCTGTGTGTGCCCCATCTTGAGATGTACATGAATAGTTCAAAGACATAATGTAACTTTCGATGTGACTTTTTCATTATAATTCTAGTACTTCTCTTCCTTTTTGGGTTTCCCACCACACCGACTAATCCATATGGTGCCTCAATTTTTTGATTTTTTTTTTCAATCATACACTAGCGGGCTTGACACGCAATATCGCATAAATTGCAAACAAATTTTGTGAGGCCTACTTACCTGGGCCTCCATGTTTAAAATGGGTCTTATTTTTCAGTTGTATTTAATGGATGTAAGTTGCAACTCCCCATGATAAAAAGACTTAATGGTTGTAACTTGCAACAAGTGATTGATAGATCAGCCAAAACATCTCTAATGAGATCGACGATGCTTCGCTGATCGAAGGCAAGGTGACAAGCCAATGTTGGAAAAGTTGGGGTTCGACTTATATTAGAGTCAGTTATTAATTTTTTATATAAAATAGTTATTGGTGAGATGAATTAGTGCAGTTACAATTTGCTTATACAAATATGGCGATAATAAAGTTTTACAAGTTTATTTTGGTTTTTAATTTTTAATTTTTTCGGTAAAATTTTGGTTTGTATTTCTCATAATGCAGCTTAATAAACTATTTAAGTTTGAACCCAAAGCGCCTCTGACGACATGGACAACCCATAACTTGCCAAGGCAAAATTGGGAAATGTTGGGGATTCGACTCACTTTGGAGTCAAACGATACCACTCCTAGTACAACTATAATGTATCTTTTGTTTTGTTAGTATTATACACTATGGGGAGTGCTAGGCGTACATCACATCGCGTTCTAATGTGCGTGCGATGCACCTTCGAATACGTATCACGTGCATCTCGAGAAACATCGCACCCACATCGAAACACAATGTGTACGTGTAGAATTTTCCACACACTATTATAAAAGTTATAACGTAGCACCGACCCCATACAAATCGTACTTCGTACTGATTGCATCCCTTGGCTACATTCCAGTTCAGTATTGCCCTTCTCAAAATTATTTGCTCACGGGTTGCCCTTCCCTCTCTCTCTCTCTCTCTCTATATATATATATATATATATATATATCATCGACCTAATCACAAAACACTGCATTTGCTTGTGGTTGCGTGGGTCCCCTGCTTCTTGAATACTTACAAAACGATCCTATCAAATCTTGATGGGGCAATTACGTTTAGGGATCACTAACACTAGCCCTCCAAGAGCACTCTTATCTCTCTATATTGGACTGTGTTTTGGTTGCAGAGTTGATGGAGAGACTAGTGGAGGCTTTCGAAGAGGAGGTGAGGATAAACTTCGAATTGGAGTGCAAATGCCGCGCAACCGTGAGACTCAGGTCTCTAAGCAGCACCACTGCTGTTGCTTTCAAAGTACAAACCTCCTCTCCACACAAGTTTCTAGTGAACCCTCCCACAGGCCTAATCCCCCCCTTGTCCCAAGCAACATTTCAGGTCATCCTCAAGCCCCAGACCCACCTCCCCACCTCATTCCCACGCTCCCCCTCCGACCGGTTCCTCGTTAAGACCGCACCGGTCGCAGACCCCATCTCAATCCACCCTGACTGGATTAATTCCTGGTTCTCTTCCAACCCCAACCTGCCCACCTATGACCTCAAGCTCAAGGTCGCCTATGTTGGTCTCTTCCTCTTACGCCAGGCGGTTTCCGGGGGAGACACCCACGCCGCCAAGAACATCATCAAACGTCAGAAGTCCATACTTCCAGAGCTGTCTTCGCAGGAGACCGAGTCTCTTCTCTCCGCAGCTTGTCAATGCTGCGACCCGGATAACATGATCAGTTTGTTACTTGAAGCCGGTCTGAAGGCAGACTCATCCGTTCGTTTGAAACGGATGATAAGATGAGTGCTCCAATTGATTCAAGATTGGAGTCCAAGGGATGGACAGCAATTCATGTAGCTGCAGCACATGATCAGGTGGAGGAGCTGTCAAGACTGATAAAGGAAATAGTTGAATTGGGGACGGAGGGATCAAGGCCGGCGGCATTGGATTGTAGAGACAAGGAGGGCCGAACGCCTCTACATTTGTCTGCAAGCCGAGGGAACCTAAAATGTGCCAAGATGTTGATAGAGGCTGGTGCGGATAAGAATGCTAAGAGCCTCGATGGGAGGACAGCGTTGTATAGGGCGGCGGCGGGTGGTGACACTAAGATGGCAGCATTGCTAATGGAGATGGGAGCAGATCCTACAGTCACTGCAGAAACAACTGGACGTACTCCTCTTGAAATTGCACAAGAGAAGGGGAATGTGAGTTGGCCATTTTGGCTAAAGCCTATACATAAGATTTGTAATAGTCTTTGATGTGATTACAGACATTGTAATCTTGTATGCAGGTAGAGGTGATTGAGGTTCTAGAGCAAAGAGAGCTGATGCTGACCGCAGCGAGAAGAGGGGACCTGGCGACAATGCGAGGGCTACTAAAAAGAGGTGCCAAGGCTAATCACAGTGATCAATATGGATTGACGACACTACATGCTGCTGCTATAAAGAGACACAAGGAAATAGTTTCCGTACTCATTGAGTCTGGAATGCATTTGGAATGCGAAGACAAGGAAGGTCACACCGCACTGCATTTGGCCGTCGAGGGTGGAAGCTTAGAGACTGTAGAATTGTTGGTCAATAGAGGAGCAAATGTTAATGCAAAGAGCAAGAAGGGAGTAACACCACTTTACCTGGCCAGAGCCATGGGATATGAAGACATTACTCAGTTCCTGCTCAGTAGGGGAGGAGCCTGCTCTTCGTCATTCCCGTCATCGTCTTCCCTGTCATCCATGTTGCAGTGTTAATGCAAGTCGAGCCCATGCAACACTGCAACCGCTGATCTGCAATTCAATCACACGTTGAATCTGTGACATTGAAGCATGTCAAGCAGTGAAGATGATGAAAGGAAAAATGCAAAAATGAACTTTTGAAGCAATTTTACTCGTATGTTGCTCGTGTTAATCTTCCTATAAATTTCACATGTAAAGGACCTGTGGACCTATATGGGTAAAAAAATTTGAAAAGACCACATATTTGTGATCGCATAACATTGGAATATCAAATTTAGGAGAACAAACAAACAAACAGATATTATTCTAAACCCTAGACTGAGAAAAGAGGTAAACCATCTATTGCAGGTAAATTGAAACCTGTGGGATGTCGACTTCATTATCGTTGTCATCCTCACAGGCCACTACGACGTCCAGGTGACCTCTATATGGAGGTATTACCACCTTTGCTACTTCCCTGGCGAGATCAATCACCTTCCGGTCCATTCGATCCTTGTGCCTAGGAATAAGGCTGTTGTACAGCATGCTAGACCCACATGAAATGCTGTACGCATTGAGACCCTTGTTCTTCAGCCATACCAAAAGCTCCCTCAAGGTTGGATTGGTCCTTACAGTCCATCGGTCCCACACAGTCCAGGCCATGCCAGCATGCTTTAACACCTTGGGCGGGACTGGTTCAGCAATGGAGAAAAGTGGCAGAGCCAGGTTCGCAAAGCTGTTGCGATAATCGTCCACTTTATGTCCCCCAGCTAACACCTTGTAAAGCTCAAGGCAGACAAGACCAGTTGCCATGGCAGTGGAGGTTGCAATAGCAGGTATGATCCTCCCAGCAATGAACTTTGCTTTCAGCTTGTCAACTTCGGGAATGCTGTAATTCCTTGCCCGCATGTTTGCAAGGCCAGAAATCAGATCCATATGGTAATTAGTGTCATCATCCTGCATATCCAAGACCAGTTGTTAGGCTTTTCTACAGGAAAAAAAGGAAACTGCGATTTTCCATAACTATTCTTCTTTTGGTGAAAAGAAACATGCATTCATATATCTGCTAAGAGATCACTCCCTTTGAACCGCTAAATCTTGCCCCTTAACTATTTTTCATCCCACATAAACTGGAAAATCAGAATCGAAACGGAAAATGCGAACACAAATTTTACACTAAGTTTTATATGGGAAGCTTAACTACATCTCATCCCCCATAAACTGCTAAATCAGAAACAAATTGGAAGAAATAAACACTAAGTTTGAAGCGGGAGGGACAGTCACCTTCTCAAATTGAATAGAGTTCAGCTTGAACCCTGGTGGTAGCTTCTTTCGAGTGTCTTCCAGTCTCTCGATCAGGTTATTAATGACCAAAGAATCGTCCAAAGATGCCGTAGTGAGGCTGGTGGCTTTCTCATCAGTTTCTATCTTTACCCCTTTTTTGGGTTCAAAATCTGGCACTATTACTTTGTTAACAGCCTCAGCCACCTTCATGGCACTTTTGGCCCATTCTGGGATTGGAATGTTAAATGTCTCAGCTCGCAATATAGAAGCAGCTACGAGGAAATCAAGATGACCTCGATCATCAACACTGAACTGGAGCGGACGAGGAAAGCGTTTAGGAGCTGACCAGAACAATGCTCCTTTACTAGTTGCAGAATCTTCCGGGAAAGTATAAGTCAATTGCTTCACACGTTTAGAGAAGCAGTCCTCAAATCTGTTTGATCAAGAACAAATTATCAGCCACTGAAACGACTAGAAAAGCAGCAAAGCAGCGAGAAATTAAAGAATTAAAAACAAAACTACTGTACTTTAGTCGGGCCCATGTGATGCAGTCTTCAAATGTTTCACATCTTTGCTTATCAAGACACTCTAAAACGCGCATCAAATTGTCCCTGGCCTGAGCATCACCAGCTTTCTTCATAGCAGAGGTGTACTCAACAGGATTTAACAGATAAGCATTCACCTCAGCTGGTGTTTTCTCAAGCAAGCCATCAAACTCAGAGCGAGCCCAAGTCAGGCAGTGGTCGATATTATGAGGGAATGCGTGAACAGTGCACATTGGGGCCTGCTTTTCCGGTGGGTCTCTCGATGCACCATAGTTTTCTGTCAGGTGAGGAATAACCATCTGCGTGTTGCATTTAGTGCCTAACGTTCCTGACTCCAGAAGAGGCTTCTGAAAATATACACATCTCCCATCAATGTACAACCTGGCATTAACATTATCCAAAGCATTGATGACAACATCCAGATTTTCCCAGAATACATCATTGAATACATTCTCTGTTTCAGGGTTTGCACGATTTTGCAGAGCTTCAACATTGAAATGAGGATTAATCGACATTGCCGCAGAAGCAGCAACAGTGGATTTGGCCTGTCCAATGTTCCAATCACGAAAGAGAAATTGCCTGCTCAGATTACTTTTTTCAATAACATCATCATCAGTGATAACTAGCTTCCCACTGCTACCGCAAGAAACTCCCATTAACGCCAGATTCTTTAAAAACTCGCATCCTAAAGCACCAGATCCAACAATAAACACTTTGGCCTCTTCCATTTTCTTCTGAAGTCGGGACCCAAATACTGAAATTTGAGCATCATACCGACTGTTTTGTGGTTCAAAATCCCTTGGGTTCAATGGTTCAGTAGGAAGAGATTCAGCCGAATCGAAGTAAAAGAACTGTAAGAAGAACAATATTACAAATTAAAAAAGGCGGCTCATATAATGGAATTGAAAGTCATTCCTGCAATTGATCAAATCTTAGCAATTTTATAACGTGCTATTCAAGGGAAATGCAGATTCAATTATGGGAAAATTAGAAAGCCGCATATTTGCAGGAATAAAACTTCAACTAAAGATGCAGTTACGACAAAGCCTCAATGACAAATTAGTTGAGGTTGGCTACATGGATCTAACTCTACCATACCGCTCGATTTAGTGCACAACTAAAGATAGAGTTAGCCCCCCTAAAATCAACTAGCCTAGAGAAAATACTTATAGGGACTGGCGTTGCTAATTCCCGAGTTATTGGATGTTGGACCAAGTCCGCAGAGGTAGGTCTTACATCTTGGCTTTTCACTAAATATACAGCAAATTTGACAAGATATGCTTCTATAAATGATTACGGCCAAGTTCAGAACTATGAACACCAACAACAACAACAATCAGTCCCAAATTAATTGGAGTCGACTACTATGAACGTTCTAAAACGCAAATAAAATCTTCAAGTAAATAACTAGCCTATTTAAAGTTAAACCACCAATCTGAAATGGTCATATGATCAGTTATTAAATTGCATATATGTTGGAATACCAGTTGATGGTGGCCGATATTAATGCGTTGTGTAAAATTCCTTCCTAACAGATAAACATGAGGCGTGCTTAATCTCAGATCACCCACCAAACCAAGACACATAGGGCAAAAATAAAAAATAAAAAACTTTTCTGACCAAATTTATCCAAGAAAAATCAACACAAAAGAATTGGGGCAATTAGCTATTCCAGTTGATAGTTAAGACAGCAACTAGCCAACTAGTAATGAAATTAAACATATTAAGCACTAATATGCTTCTCACCTGAAAGAGTGGATGAAATTTTCCAGAGCATGCCTTTACAACTTCCTGCCCCACAATACCACCAAACATCGCTGCCATTGGATTCAAAACAGCCCTAGCACCAAAAGCAAAATGTCGCAGAAGTTTCTCGTCAATTTCAGCTAATCCCCCCTCCCCTGCGTGTTCATTAAGCTCTCTCACCAACGAAATTAATTTCTGAGCATCTTCCTCAAATCCAGCAATAGGGAACCGTCCCAACTCACAAATATACTTATCCAATGCTTGAAATGCCATATGTAAGAGATGTGGATGATCAAACTTTGAAAAGTCACTAAGAAGAAAATCACCAGGATCGCCAAGAGCTTCCTTCAGAGGCTTGAATTGTAGGACCTTGGGTTGTTTCACCTGTGTCACAATACCACCTTTCTCATACATACCATAATTTGTAGTGTCCTCATCAAGAGTAAATGAGTAAGGCCTGGCATTTGTAACCTCCCTCAGCTTCCCATCATTAAGTTCTGTCATACCGCGGACTTCTGAGAAAATAACAAGATCCCCATCTTGGAACTCAAGCCGCTCATCATCTACGCATGATACAATAGCAGGATTATCATTGCTGATGGATGCAATGATTCCTGTATGTGGCTCCTTGCCGTCAACATCAAGAATGGTAAACTCAGGGCCAAAGTCACAAAATACACTACCGAAAAGGCCCCGAACTTCAGCCTTTATAAATGGGATTGGAGGCTCGTGAGTATGGCAGTAATCATTGAACTCGATGGCTTTTTCTGTTCTGATATCAGTAAATACTACAGCCTGTGCCATCATAAAGAACACTCAACAGGTAAGTATGACAGCAAAATCAGAGAAATGTGATGTGAAATGATTAGCTTTTACACTGAAATTGAATGAAGTGTGGCTAGAAAGAAATGGAAACTTTGGGGCATAAAATAAAGTGGAATAATATGACCAAGATCAAAGTAATATAACAATCCCTCATCTACTTATAAAGCCCCATATTTGCTCTATTTTTTCCTCAACTTGCACCAATTACTTCAATATCTTTTATTTTCTTCTAACACTCTATTATTTAAAATGAAATGTTAATAAAAGAAAGAACATCAAATAAAGCATATACACCATAAACTTAAATGAATTTATATACTTGATTATCAATTATATCAACTTCAATGCTTTCGATAAGTTTTATGCTCTCTACAATTATCCAAAATTAATCGCACTATTCATCTATAAACCATTAGCTAAACAAATATGCGAGGCAATAACTATAAGCAGTTCAAGACTCATAATGATCTAAAGTTACATGGAAGTTGAAAAACAAAGCACCTGAAAGCCAGAAAGCTGCTCTTTGGTCAATGCCGTTGTCAAGGTAGAAATTGTGACCGCATTATTTAGTTCTTGAAGCTTTTGCATAGAAGCAAGAGCTCGATTCTTCCCCAAGTCATCCTCAGAGAAGACAAAATTGCTAGACAAGTCCCAAAATTCAACGTCGCCTTCATCGTGCAATGTCACAGAATTGACACCAGCAAGAATTAAGTTCTTTGCTGCAAGAAGCATGATGTCGTTACACCATGGATGAGCAATGAACAACCACCGATAATTTCAGAACTAAATAGAATCGCTGCATCTTTTGTCAATAATGAATATTTCAGTGAAGGCAGTCAGTAGGGCTTCTTTTCACTTTTTTTTTCCCTTAGATTTTTAAAGCCTCCAGATATTTATAAAAACAGTTCGGATGGTTACTCCTTTTTCCACTTCCAAGAACAGCAACGAGTTTTTTTAGAAAGTGAAAATAAAAATTCGTCATTTATATAGATTCTTCTTCCACGCATGGAAAAATCAAAGCCAAAAGTACACTTTAAAATTCAAAAGATTAGATTAACATTTATAATATGCAATACATCACATAGAGTAAGGCACAAAAAAGATGTTTAACATGTCCTCTATGACAGTGTATAAACATCTTTCAAAAGTACACTTTAAAATTATTTACTCTATTTCTACCTATGTAAACATCTTTTAAAAGTAAAACATGTAAGCAACGAGGTAAAAGCAACACCTTTGATTCAAACTATTAAAAGATGTTTACATAAGAAGAAATAGAGTAAGGCACAAAAAAGAGGAACTTGTCCTCTATGACAGTGTATATACCAAGACAATAGAAACAAAACCCAACCCTAGCCTAACGAAATCAGACAGAGACTTAAAAATAACTTATTTGATATCAATAACGAAAGAGGCTGAATATTGTGTTTCACTTTCAGTCAACTAGTATCCAAAAATCGCTGCCTTTTCAAATCATTTTCATTCTTTTAATATTTTCACAATTAAGAGCTACATTCTTTGGCACGTAATCAAAGATGCGTGAAATATCACAAGACCCAAACGCTTTTTATTTCTTCCCATGTTTTCAAGGATTTTGAGAATGAAGGAGAAACCCGCGTTGGAAACTAGCGTGCTCATATTCTCACAAATAGGCCGAAACAGAGAATCAGTCCTCAAAAGCCCTCTACATATTTTTCTTAACAAATTTGAGAAGTAGCAAGAATTTCAAGTAATGTTAATACTTTCTTTTAGAGGTACAAACTGTGTCATAAAGTCAGTATTATCAATGTTGAGATCATTCCTTAGAATGCCAGTGCAATGAATCGTAAGCCAACTTACGCAAAAGCTTAAGGATAAAAATAATGAGGGAAACCACAAAAAGGTGGTTCGTAGGAGCAGCATAGACGTCATTCTCCATTAAAGAACATTACAACATTGACTCAATCATATTATCAATGGACAAATGCTACGAAGAAATGTTGGCTATTGTTGGCATTTTATTTAGTCCTCCAAACTAAAGAAAGGGCATAGACTGAGGGAGATGTGACCAATCCTCAATTGGTAAAGAACTAAAGACAAAACGATCACTTAAAAGAACAGTCCATCATGTGATCATATCTCTGATGTCTCCGAGCTTCCTGAACTGCTAAGGAACCCTAACAAGCCATCTACTAATACTGAAATAGAATTATGCAATTGAAAGTCACAACTCACAAGACTCACAACCTACAAGAATGAAAACTCCCTTCCACGATCCCGGAGGGACAAAAGAAAGAATAAATCGAACCAATGAGGATGAAAACTGTAAACAAAAATTAAAATTTAAGAGCTTCCCTTCCACCATCCCAAAACTCATACCATTCAATACCTGTTTAAGGAATCATATCACCATGATCAAAGTCAGTGAACTCCAGTGAAGAAATTACTAATCTATATATTACTACAACAGTCATACAAAAAAGTGGCATCGTACAAACAACAGAAGGAGAAACATCACAAACATACAAAGTACCTAGCCGTAATTGAAATTCAGAGTCAAAACTATGCAACTAGAAAGTGCATTTACTGATCAAATCTTAAATTCTATAAAGAACTTAACCACACAATCATCTTCAAACAACAATGCACGTACCGATTTCGGCACCAAGGCCTTGCATCCCTGAGATAAGAACGTTAGAAATAAAGAGGCGCCGCATCGTCTCACGGCCGTACACAGCAAGTTGTCGGCTGTGCAGATCCTCATCTATCTCACACGCATTTCCATCATCCAAAGCCATTGCTGGAGGTTTGGACACACTGCCTCCACTTTTACTGTTCGCGATTGCTTCGCCACCAACCGAACTCTTCTTCTCACCACCGCTGTGGTGGTTTCCAGACCTCGACACAGCTGAACACGAAATCAAACACTCGATCCGATGCTTCTTCAGCAAGGTATCTTCCATGAGGTTGGCCTCGCCTCCTTCGACCTCTACTACAACATCTCTCTTTCTAGGAAGCATAGAGTACTACAAACTGCTCGGAAATCAACGATTCGCAGTGATCAAACCACAAACAAAGATCCATCGCACTCAATTTCAAACATCAAAACATTATAATACAACATTTCTACAGTTTTTCATCAAATGCAGAGCATCGGCAAGAACAAAGTGAACAAGAAAGCAAAGAAAAGATTAGAACTCGGATGCAGAGATGGAATGAGAATCGGCCATTGCGTGAAGAACAAGAAACTGCTCGGAAATCAACGTTTCGCAGAGATCAACACACAAACGAAGGTCCGTCACACTCAATTTCAGACATCAGAACATCATTATCCAATATTTCTACGGTTTTCATCAAATGCGGAGCATCGGCAACAACAAAAGAAACGAGAAACACGGAAAACGAACAGAACTCACAGATTAGAACTCCAATGCAGAGATGAAATAAGAATCTGCGATGATTTCGTGAGGAACAAGAAACTGCTCGGAAATCAACGATTCACATAGATCAACACACAAACGAAGGTCCATCAAACTCAATTTCAAACATCAAAACATCATAATCCAGCATTTCTACAGTTTTCATCAAATGCGGAGCATCGGCAACAACAAAATGAAAAAGTAACCAAAGAAAACCGAACAGAACTCACAGATTAGAACTCTGAAGCAGAGACGGAGTGAGAATCGGCGATTGCGTGGCGAAGAAGCGAAGGAGAGAGTCGGCTCTGCTTCGCCAGCTCTGGTGATGCTTGTGCGAGGTGAGTGAGCGTGAGATTTGGTTTTAGGGGTTCGGCTTTTATACGTGTGTTAGGGCTTGTGTGCGCGTTCGCTGTTATGCGTTTGAAGGCGCATGCGGCATGCTCTCTTCGTGTGTGGAGAGAGGAGGAGAGTGGTGATGGTGTGGGCCGGAGTTAGCGCGGGTAACAAATGTCCTGTGATGTGCGTCTCTGCGTGTTTGTGTGCGTGTCTGGCTCAGTGTGTGTGAGTAAGAAATTTCTATTTTTTCTTTTTTTTTTTTTTTTGATTAGAAGGTATCCGATCCACCGTCACTAACACTAAACCGATTAATTCTTGGAAGGTTAAGAGGGCGCCGAGGTCGAAAGATAAATAGTGCAGATGTTGTGAATAAAATCATATTTGAAATCACTGCACCAAGTCTCTTCAAGGCATATTTCTATATTTTTGGAGAGTTTTTGCATTTCATCTTCCATTTCAATCTAATCCACAATCTAATATATGGATTGGTTTAAAGTAAAATTAATGAAGCTTTTGGCGATACCCTCCATTTTGAACTTGAACCATAGCGCGACAATCATGTAGGTACACTCGTGACACTATATTTTGTCAACGTGGAAAATAGGAATTGAGCCTTTAGCTACCTCTAGATGTGTGATGAATTCTATGACATCGGATAGATTGTTTGTTAGCAATAGATATTTATAAGGGAAAATATGAGGATGATCTACATTCATTTGTGTATCGATGTGTGTGTGCACATATCCTAATGCGTGATGGATAGATACCATCATCCTGGTGTCCCATCACCAGGTCATGTTAGTTAGCATCTTTCATATTCGTATATGTAATATTATAAGTGTACAAAGAAACGTAGTAAAAAAAAATATAAAATTAATATAAAATGCAAAAGTAGGCTCGAGTTGGAGGTAAAACTGATTTGATCAGATTTACAAGCTCTTTTGGGTGGGATTAAGTTTGCAAGCTCAACTATTGATAAAACATGCAGAGCCTGTGGGAGGACGATGACTGTAGTGTTAGTAGATGTGCATCACTAACCTAACCTTAATGTAAATGATTCACTCTCATATCCTGATTTGTTTGGCTTGGATTACATATCAAAACTAGTATGCACTTAAGCATTGTTAGACCCCTTATAGAGGGCGGCCTCATTCCCGATACTCGAAACTAAGACTTTGCTTAAAGAGTGATTAGTGTAGAAATTAAAAAAATGTAGCAATCATATATGTTAATTGATGAAGACGATCAAATGAGAGATTGTCATGGTTTAGGCATTGGCCTCAGCTCAACCTTTCTGAGCCCGAGAGCTCCTTATTTGTACTTAACGGAACACAATTCTTTGTTAATGGGCATAATGAGTGACTTTGAGCCCTACATAAAGCGCATTAACAGCCTCATACATGATGAAAATTAGATTACAGAAAACCCCGACAATAAGGGTGAACTTGAAATTGTGTGGGTTAGGCGCACGGTCCCAGACTTGATTTTTCATTGTGTCATGATTATCAGGGATATGGGGTACGCTTCAGTTCTGATTTAAGACCATCGTAAAATTGCTAAGCTTGTCTGGATTCCGCGGATATTAAAAAAAAAAAAAAAAAAAAAAAAAAAAAAATACAGAATGAATACAGTCTATAGCTGTACCCTGTGCTGTGAGCTTCCATGACATCTCTCAATCTCTTTCTTTCTACTTCCTTACTTCCAAGCATCTTTAACAAAACTTGGTAATAGAAGGAAGACTTGATGAAAATTAGAGGAACAGAGAGAGATTCAGAATGGAATGTTTTAGATTTTTGAAAAATGTGACAGGTCTAGTTAAATATAATAATGGCATATAATAATGTAAGTGCCCCCTTTTTCCTATACAGATTCTTCTACCCCCAAAATTCTTCTTTAACATAAATCAAAGAACTTCATCGACTATTGTTGTTGGATTGCATTAACATGCTCAAGATTTCCGACAATGGAGGGCGCTTCGAAGGGATGCTGTTCCAGCATTTCATCATCAACGATCTCAGTACCGGTGGACAGTCCTTGGGAATCTCAGGCCTTAGTCCACAAGCTGCAATTCCAACCGCCGCTTGAACTGGCGAACAAGAAGAGTACGCCGCCTCCCCCGCAACCATCTCCCAAACCACCATTCCGAAACTATAAACGTTGCTCATCCATGTCTCCTTTACGCTTTCCGGATCGCCTGCAATAATCTTTTTTTCGCAGAACATACATACATCATCAGGTTTTTCTTCTATTCTAGGCCATGTAATTGAAGAACTACACCATAGGCCAATGTGGTTCTTTCAGTTTTAAAAATTCAAACCTTGTAGCTAGTTAACTATGCATGTAAAGGACAATTGATCAAGCTCATTACTAACATCTATGATCTATAAAATGCCAAAGATAAGAAGTCAGGATGAACACATTCGATCATATTAGTTACTGCAATATATTGTTAGACAATCAATCCTAAAAGGCAGTTGATCAAAATTTAAAAGGTAGAGCAAGTATAGATAATAGTGTAGTAGGAATAGGAGAGTAACCTCAGGAGCAAGCCATCGGTAACCATCGGTTTCATATTCCGTCGCTTCTCCATTGCTCCGGCGGCAAACTGAGACAATGCCCATGTCCCCAACACAAGCATTCCCTACCCGATCCACCCAAACACTCTGCGAATTCAGATCCTTATAAGCCACACCATGATCATTCATAAACTTGATCCCCTCCGCGACATCAACCGCAATCCGAATAACCTCTTTAACATGAAGCTTCTTCCTCTTCTGAATGCTCTCATGGACTGTCCCTCCTTCCATCATCTTTGTCACCACACACAACCCGTGATTCTCATCCACGCAAACTCCGTAGAACTGCGAAATGTTCCGGTGCCCGCAAGTCATGAGCTCCAGCAGATCTCGCCGGAGCTCAAACTCGTAACCACTCCCCTTCTCACACCCTCTCATCTTCTGAATCAATACGCGCCTTCCCTTGTAAACACCCTTGAAGGAAGCGGTACCATTACCAATCTGATCATTGAAGTCCATCTCTTCAGAGTTCAATATCCATTTTCGAATTTCTTCACCACCAGACCTGATTGTCAATGTCTGCCATTCATCGACGGAGACAGCGAAAGCTTTCGCGGTCTCGAGCTTGATCTGATTAGTACTCGAGTTTTCGACTCCGTTTTCGCAATTCAATTCCTCAATTTCGTGCTCTATCTCACCAACTATCTCCACTCCTCTACTGGTTGTCTCCTCCTGGCACCCACACAGTCCGAATGGGAGCTTCTTCGACGACGCCGTCGTCGCCGCACCTTTCGACTTCCTTTGAGCCGATTTGAGCGCGTTTTCGAGCTTGATATTGAACAGTTTCTCCCGCCCGGATTGAACCGCGCCCAGGACTACTCCAAGAGTGACCCCCTTCTTCTCAAACAACTGCATTTTTCGACATCGAATTGTGGCGTTTTCGAGGGCCTCCGAAGCGAGTTGCCATGAAATTGAGCAGTTGCAAGCGAATGTGAGCTTGTAATTGAGAGCAGAGGAGGTGTGGGTCGCCGGGGCGGAATCGTCGGAGAGAAGTTCTTGGACTAGAATTGCTGGTTGGTCTTCGATTTCGGCCTGTTCGATCAATCGAATGTGCAGAAACACGTCTTTGATGTCGAACTCCGCCTGCGCGTAACTGTACGCACATCAACCCAACATCAACATAAACAGAGGAAACAGAGCAAAAACAGAGGAAACTCACTGAAATTCTTCGAAAATCGATCAAATGCGGCCGAGACTACAACACATCAACACAAAACAGAGCAAACCCACTGCAATTCTTCGAAGCTCGATCAAATCAGGCCGACCCGCAAGAGCAGAAACAGAGCAAACCAACTCAAATTCTCTGAAAACCGACCAAAAGCGGCCGACCCACAAGAACAAAAACAGAGCAAAGCCACTCAATTTTTTGTAAAATCGACCAAATGCAGCCGATACCGCCACACATCAACCCAAACTCAACACAGAACAAAACAGAGCAAACCCACTTTCAATTCTTCAAAAATCGATCAAATGCGGCCGAGACTGCCACACATCAACGCAAAACAAAACAGAGTAAACCCGCTTTGAATTCTTTGGAAACAGAGGAAACCCACCTGAGCGGGAACGAATCGAAGTGCTTTCTAATGTTGGAGGCGAGCTTGGCGGGCAAGTGAGTCCCGGGGTACAACTGGGCGAGACAGAGATCATCAATGGCGCCTCTGCCGCTGCTGATTGGTGAGTCGCAGCGAACGGAGTCGAGGCTGAGCGAGCTCTTGATGTTGGCAATGGCTTCCGCGACGTTGCGCCCGAGCTTGTGGAGTCTCTTCTGTATGACCACGGCCGATGACGACGACGACGACGACGACGATGACGTGTCCGACCGGTGGCGGGTCTTGACCAGGACCTGCTCGACCGGGTCCGGTTCGTCCGTGCTGGCGCGGCTGGACCAGCACTCGAGCGCTGCGGCCATGGCGAACAACTGCAGAGGATCGATCAATCGATCGATTGATCTCTGATTTATGAAGGGAGAGTAAGAGGAGAGTTGGGGTGTGGTGAGATTGTGTGACGGGGATCTCGAGGATGGTTGGGTCAGATCTCTGATGAGACTTGAATGAAGTCTGAAAATCTGAACCGGCAGTCAGTGTCGTAGAGTCGGAAAAGCGTCAGCAACTTGAGGACTTTAGAACAGAAGGTAATTAAATCGCGTCAGTGAAATTTTTCATTGGGAACTTTTTTTTTTTTTTTTTAGGTGTGTTTGATAGCATTTAAATGTATTTGATAGCAAAAAAATCTTAATGAGAAAAAAAAAATTTCCAGCAAATCTTTTTTCCACCCAGAATTTTATAAAGAAAATTTTCTTTCTCTCTTCGTCTCAGAACCGTCACCAACATCATCGTCGAGCCAGCTCCGACATTGACGATTTTAGATGATTGCGATTGAAAAAAGAAAATTCTTTCTCGTGCAATCAAACAACTTGAGAAAATTTTATTTATAAAATTCTCTCGAGAAGATTTGCTAAAAAAATGGTTTTTCTCATTGAAGATTTTTTTTGCTATCAAACACACCCTAATTAGAGAATTTTAAAGAAAAAAATTTTCTCATCACGAGAAAGAATTTTCTTTTATGGTTCAATCCATGTCGATCTAAATCATCGTCGATGTCGGCCGCTCGACGATAATGTTGGTGACGGTTGCGAAGACGAAGAGAGAAAGAAAGAGTGTATATCCACAAAAGAGTAGCGATGCTTAAGTTTGTTTGGGCTTAAAAATGATGGGTTCGTGAGAGAGATAGAGAGATTTTTAATTTTCCACACTAAGGTGTGTTTGATAGCAAAGAAAATGAAAAAAATCATAAAAAATTGTCTACTTTTTTTATGTAACGTTTTTTCCATTGTTTGATAACTTTGTAAATCGACCGAGAAAAAAAATATCCCCCTATTTTCCTCATTTATTTTCTCTCATCTTTTAGCGTGGAAAATTAAAAATATCTCCATCTCTCTCACGAACCCGATCATTTCTTCCACTCAAACAAACTTGGCCTCTCGCTTACTCTTTCGGATACACACACTTTTTCTTTTTTTTTCGTCTCCGGCTTCTCAGTCTTACCGCATCATCGTCGAGCCGCCCGACATCGACGATGATTTAGATGCGCACACGGATTGAACCATAAAAGAAAATTCTTTCTCGTGCAATCAAACAACTATGATAAATTTTTCTTTATAAAATTCTCTCGATAAGATTTGCTAAAAAAAAAAATTTTCTCATTGAAGATATTTTTTGCTATCAAACACACCCTAAAAGATGAGAAAATAAATGAGGAAAATAGGGGAATGTGGTTTTTTTTTCTCAAGTGCAGTTACAAAGCTATAAAACAATAGAAAAAACAGTTACACAAAAAAAGTAGATAATTTTCTATGATTTTTTTCATTTTCTTTGCTATCAAACACTCCCCTATTTCATAGATCATTTAAGTAGACTACACGCAACTAAGTCAGCACTGACAGTCCACTAATATAAACAACCGCATAAAATAAATATATTACAAAAGCAAAAAAAATGAAAAAACAAAAAAACCTCGCAGTCAAGCTGCGTGTTGTTGTGGCGGGGCTGTAGCATTTTTCATAAACTATACTATTAATTGCACTAAATCCAAAACAATGAAAGAATTCGTTCTTTGAGATTGAGACTATTATATATTGTTGTATTTCATTGTATCATATTCTGATATTTATAGGTAGTGCTTTGTTTGTACAATTTTTTTAATACGTTGTTACACTCAATTCTCAGCAAATTGAGATGTGTCTAACCAATTCCAACGACTATAGGTACTTAGTCATTTTCATTCGAAATAGAAACTGAAAATGATTTTGATTATTTTCCAACTTCATTATTTTGTTGTCACCAAAAGAAGTTCCCTTATTGTCTCGCTTTAAATAGTTAAACAGGTTCTCAAGTTCTTACTCAAAAATTATAATTATCAAATTGCACTCACTGAGGTCATAAAAAGAAAATTACTCCCTCCTTTCATTTTTATAAGTCATTATACAAAAGTTTTTTGTCAAAAAATATAAATCGTTTCAAAATTTTATAAAACTTTTGTATCTCTTTGCTTATTTTATCTATAAATATTTAATTGCAATTAAATAAAGACTTATTTTATTTTTATTAGGTAATAGGGGATTAATGTAGTTAATGCGTTTTGGGCAGAACATAGCTTATATTAATCATTGACCGAAGGCATCGTAAACATTATAGTAAATCAATGCACGCTTGACACTCGTGAATCTCTATCAATATTTATAGTGCCCCTCAACTTAACCACCTTGGGTTCGTTGGTGTAAAATTTTAGCTCAAAAAACTTCAATACTATTTAAAAAAAGATCGTCACTTATTTACTTCATGTAAAATTTAACTTAATCAACGAGATTATTATTTTTGTCACACAAGTCTTCAAAATTATAAGGAGAGATGGAGGTGATTATATAGCTGATCCGAGTGTAGCAAATATATATATAGAGCATCGGACGGCTGGTGCGCTGGATTTGAATAAAGTTTTGAGTTGTTACTTGTTAGTAGGATTGAATTAAAAGCCAAAAGCGAGTGTTTGGCTTGTTTCCTCACACGAGGCACAAACGAGGCTCACCCAATCTCAATCACTAAAATATTACGCAAACTATGGAGATTATGGATCCACGTTGAAGACATGAAGATGTGTTTGCCGAAATCACGATTGATGATTGATCGAGAAACAGGGGTCGGATGTTTTCCTGTCCATTCATCCGTACCGTTGATTTTCATAGAGGCACTCGTCATGGACAAGCATTAATGGTTGGTTGGATGAGTGGTCACAACAATTTATAGGGACAGGATCTTTTAGTGAAATCTGTGAAGTAGGGCCGAAGTTTATCAATAACCAAATTTAATTTGCAACGCCACTAATTTTTCCAAATTTATAATAAAGTCCCACATAAAAATAAATTAATAGATATGTGTTATGATATGAATGAACAATTGTAATATCAAAATTTTAGATAATATCAAATGTACTTACTATTTCATATATTGTCAATGTTGTTTTATTGTATGACATTGATGTATTGTAAAATGTTGTCGATCATTTATCATCATTACTAAAGGGCTTGTAATAAAGGGTTACTCTTACTTGAATTAAAACTTCTCATTCCAATTATCTCATTTTTTCTCTTCTCATTTGTAGTAGTCGTTTGTAGTATTAGAGTACAATTTGGGTCATTAAACGATTAACACGTATTGTCGTGGGTTTGGCTTAAGTGGTCACTGGGTCATAAACATGTTAACACATTTATACGCGAATAAACAAGTCATTAACATGTCAACATGTTTATGACTAACACGACTAAAGAATAATGTATAAATAATAAATATGTAAATATTAGATTTACAAAATTCACTCATTTGAATGCATGTTAATAGCATGATTTATTTATTTTATGTATAAACATCTTTTATCATATCATTTTTAATATTGGATGAAATATTCATTTTACTTTTAATATATTATTTATGTTTTAGATTTTATTAATAATTATTTATTAAGAAATATTAATAAAATCCTTTTCACCAAAGTAAAATTTAGATATATTTTTTTAGATGATTCTTATAATTTCGTTTATGTTATTATTACGAGTCATTTTTGATTTATTATTAAGAGTAATAAAGACTTGAATGAAAAAAAGTAAAAAACTAACATTATACAACCACATTATATTTTATTGATTATTTTAATATGTTTATTCTTTAATCATTTTATATTTAAAAAGTTAACTTATTTTAAATAAAATAAAATTTTTAAATACAATATTTAATAAATTGTGACTTTTAACACGTAGTAATAACACGATGTCATGTAATGAGTTTGCATTATATGGGTCATGACTTCTAATTATTATCTAGCTAGTTCTTAGTAAGTTTTAGTTTTCCAACTCAATTTACAACAATATGCATTGTATTTGTGTATTGGTGTGACTGAATGCGTGTATTATATTATACCTAGTTTACTTAGGTGTGGAATTAGCTTAAGTGAAAGAAAAGAGAATTATTAAATGATATAAATAAAGAATAATGGTAAGGATTGTAAATATACATGAGGGCATTTACGTAAAAGACATAAAAGATGAACTTAATGTGAGCTATATGATCATCCTAGCACTTAAGTTCATCTTTATTAGATGAAGGGTTGGACTTAGTCCACCAAACTCTAGCTTCTCTAACAAGCTATATAAACCACTTATGGCATGTTCGATTCGCATGACTGCTTAGCTAATCTATTGGATTAGATGTAATTCCGTTGTTCACTTTGCATGATTAGATAATGCAACGGATTAGGTAATCACACAAACTGTGGACTAAACTAAATGGAGTCTTACCCTTTCACTAGTTAGTCCTTCCTCTCCCAACTAGTGTAAAGACCAGTTTGCCATTTACTATAATAAACCAAAACAACCAAACACTACAGTTGTGTGCAATTTCTCCAACACTAGCAACCACCAAGACACATTTTCAACCATGGCAGCGCCAAATAGTCCCTATTTGACTTTGAAAATGAAAGCCAAGCTGAGCACAAAATTGATCAACATAACTACAAACGATATGACCGCCATCGTCATCATCTTACTTTGCTCTTGCAAGTATTAAAGATGGGGTAGTGTGTAGGTGTCGACATTTTGTCGATCTGATGAATGTCACGGGAGTGATAAAGTTGGTGAAGATGTTGGAAAGCAATAATGGGTGTTGCTGGAGTATCACCTCCATTAATTTTTTAAAAAAAAACTGGAATAGGAAGTTCAACATACCCATTTTCGGTATTCTTTTCCTGAATGCGAAGTTCCACCTTGGCAGGGTTTCGCTTTCTCAGTTGAAATGTGGAGAACGATAGAGCCTTGCTTGAGGGTTTTTATATGGGAAGAGGTAAAATTGTCATTTTCATTAAATCACTTAAAATCCTATAATGCCAACCGAACAAGTCTCCAAATTCGGATTACCCCTAATCCATAGCCATGTAATCCAATGTTTTTAATCCGACCACATCAAGACAACCCTATCAACCCAACCGAACATACCATTAAAGGCTTCTAGCCACTTTTATTGGAATGAGCTACGAGAGAATTTGAGAAGATAACTCTAGGAAGTTTTGTTGGTGGATTTGGTGGAAGAGAGGGAACTCGCATCAAGTGTATACAAAGCTAGGTAAATCATTCATCTATATTCTATAATCTTCCATTATTTGATTTAGTTTTCATGATAGGGGATGAATCATATTGTTTGGGTTTTGGATTTGATTCATCTTTGTCATTTAAACTTTGATCCATGCTAACCAATGATTTTAAAATATTGATTTCGCGTCATTCAAAGGAATGAAAGAGTTTGATCCATGCGGTGACGCCAACTAATTTGATTAATGGATGTCCTTATATTTAACATTTTTATAACATTTGTATGCGGTACACATCCGAGCCACCTACCGTGAATGAATTGTATTTGCATCTCCACACTAAATCACGACATGGTGACATTCATCGATACTAGATCGGAGCGGTTCAATGGATGATGAGCTAAATAGTAGTAACTTTACTTACAAGATATCATTTTAGTTGCTTATTGTTGATTCGTACAAAAGGACGTGGCGGGTGAGTTTCCCTACAAGGTAGTGTCCCAGACGTGTCTACGGTCTCGGGTCGTTAGGGAGAAAGAAAAGAATATACGCAGATCCTGATGCTAGCACATCCCAGGTGCTAGCACAACGAGGGATGAACAACTTTATGATGCTTATGTATTTTTATGGTTATTGTAGAATAATGAGAATGATAGTTTTTTTGTGGATACTTAAGTATCTTAGACATTTATTATACTTGACTGCCTTTCGTGAATATATAAATCTTTTATAATATCGAATTGTATGTTTTTTCTCATTTGAATCTTTGTTGTTGATATATATTGTTGATTATTGTATGTATTTGAAATTTTGTTTTTTTTTTTTGGATGTTAATACCCCCAAAGAGTTATTGGAGGGGGTGCAGGCGATGGAGCATGTCCTGTTATTATTTTCAGTTTTAGATGTTTCGGAGAACCAATTTAATTCTTGTGAATATTTGAAAAAAAATAGGCATAGAAACGGAATAGAGACGGATTAGCAAGGGAATTTATAAATTTCGTTGCTAATCCGTCTCTAATTTGTGAAGAAATAGCAGGAAAAAACTGGGTAAATAGAGTTTACAAACAGAATAGAGACGGATTAGTGTCTTTAATTTGCGACGGATTAGCAACGAAATTTATGAGTTTTGTTGCTAATCCGTTGCAAATTATAGACGGATTAGCAAGGAATGCAAGCAAAACCATTCATTTTGGAAGAATGTCCATTTATTTCCATCATTCGTTCGTTTCCAAATCCGTCTCTAATCGAAACGAAAACACATTTCGTTCTTGACTAAATTAGCGACGACAATTTTAGAGACGAATGCGACGAATATTTTAGAGACTAGATTCCGTTGTTCATAATTGAATTAGAGACGAAATTTATGATAATCAGCAACGAAATTTCCGTTTCTCATCGGCTGTTTTTTGTAGTGTATAATTGCTTGATCGATGATGGCTTTGAAATAAATTTTTTTTTGAGTATAGACTCATGAGTCCAAATAACACTAGTCTTGATATGAGCTCTCCAGTACCTTTAAATTCAAGACATTTTTATATCATGCTTAAGAAATCGCTTCCTTGCTCCTAAATTTTTGGTCCTAATTAATTCTACCTAGTTATTGTTACTTTGAACTGAATTGCACAAAACTTCATTGATCTTGTTTAGGTAAATCAATTAATTAATGGGTCGACGACATTGGATTCAATGAATAGAATTATTAATCGGTACCAGCAAATGATAATGGTTTGAAAGCATGCATGAACTTTATTTAGGAGTTGATACAACTAATTAAAACCATAGACATGACATTGATTGACTTTTATCTCTCTTATTATTTTTTTATATTAGTGTTAGTATAGTGCTTAATGATTGATCATTGTGTATAATATACGTGCGACTGTACTTAGTTGTGTAGTACTGCCTTTCATTTTTCTTAATTAATCAAGGACTCGTGTGCTTGACTTTACACTCCATTTACCTGGCAAAATGATTAAGGTCCTTAATAATCCAAAAGCAGCATAGACAAGATTCGAACAAGTCAAAAGGCGTGATTACTTAAAGAAGATGATCTCTTTTGGGTGCATGGGCTGGCAATCAAGCCAATAATATTAGATTAATGACAATGGATAAGTCACGCTACAAGACATATTGACATGCAAGCCATCCACTCGGCCGACTCGCATATTATGCACTAAGATTTGTCTGTGCACACAACTCAAGATGAACACGAACGACTCAAAGGCTCGATGTGATTTTTTCGTTATCATTCTAACACTTTTGATACATCTTAACATACATAAAAAGCGTGCCTGCATCCTCTAGCTGTTGATTTGTGCCTCGCTAAAATTATATGTTCAAATTTTTTAATTTTCAAGGCCCGTATTTGATTCATAAAAAAGACATATATCTTGAACATATATATATATATATATATATATATTATAATTTACGTATTAATAGTAATTTGTCAAGAAAGAACAAAAAAAAAAAGTTTCTGACACATACTCGATTAGGTGCACCAACTTAGGTGTTTAGTAGTGTGCCGTTTGTTACACTTCGATATACGCATTCACGGTGTATTGAATGGAGCACACAAGTCGGTGCACCGGATTGCAGGAGTGGGCAAACCGTAATTTGGTGGCGAAAACCATCAAACCGCGACCAAACCGAGGGTTCGCGGTTTGGCCGATTTACAAACCACCACCAAACGTCGAACCATCAAAATCACAACCAAAACCGCCCGCAGTTTGCGCGGTTTGATCGGTTTGGTTTCGCGGTTTTCATGCGACCCATTTTCAAAAAAAAAAAAAAAATCATAAATATTACATACCATAAAGTCCATACATGTTTAATGTTCAATTGTTCATAAAAAACTCAACATAAGATACAACAAAAATATATATAAAAAAAACAATAATACATATTACATACCATAAAGGCGATGGGTTCGGTTTTGAGGAGGATAAACGGCAGTGAAAGATTTGTAGAGACCAAATCTTCCACTGTTGACTCAACAGTGCTGAGTTTTTTTTTTTTTTTTTTTTTTTTTTTTTTTAAGTTTTAGGGTTTTGAGTTGTAAATGTTGAGTATTTACTAAAATACCATCGGTTTGGTGAAACCGCGATTTTTTAAAATGAAAACCGCGACCAAACCGCGATTCTGCGGTTTTTAAATTTTTTAAACCGCCTCCAAACCGCAAGTTCTAAAACCAGACCAAAACATGCGGTTTACACGGTTTGGGCGGTTTTTCGGAAACCGCTGCCTACCCCTACTTGATTGGGTGCTCAAAGTGGGTCTCCCCATCATTTTCCTGGTAAGAATCTCACAATAGAGCCAGGCTATTTAGGCAGGCTTACTGCCTTACCAGCCCGGCCCATGTTTATTTCTCTTCTTTTGAAAAGTGGCCCGGCCCATATTCGTACCGTACACGATAATCGCGCGCCATGCGACACAGGCGTAACTTAGAAGAAAACACTTTAATTAATCTGTTCATACTTCATCCTCTTCGGCCTTCGCCATGGCGTCATCGGAGAAGACGAAATCTGCGACCGAAGGCGAAAACCCTGACGATGAAGAGGTATTTCTCCACTGTTAATCTTGTTCAGTTCGAGCGATCTCGATCGTTCCACCTCTTTCACCTACTTGAATCTCATGCTCCACTGTTCAATTTACGATGTTTACTTCGATTTCGATTCCGCTTTCCGTGAATCTCCTGGTCTGTGATTCGCTTCCGACCGAGAGTTGGTTGGGAGTTTCCGCTCATTTGGATCAGGTTTTCGGTGAATTAGGGCTCAAGACGACGTGTTTCTGTGATGTTAGTTTTTTTTGGGGATTCGTGGTGGTTTTGTCGCTATAAGTTCCTGAATGCTATGAATATGTTGTTTAGATGCAGTGGTTAGGGTAAAGGAGTGAATTTGCGAAGATAAAAGTGTAAACTTTAATCCAATCTGAACACTCTAAGGAATGCATTGAATGAAATGCAGCAACAACATAGCATCAATCCCAAATTAGTTGGGGTCAGCTACATGTATCAAACTCTTTCATTGCGCTCGATTTAGTGCAATTGATGGAAAATATGTTTTATGGAAAGTAAGCGTTTGAAACTAGAAAGGATTTGAGTGGGGAAACAAGTATAGCTTCCTACAGACTCACCTTATGTAGGGAAGCGTTTGAAACTAGAAAGGACATGCTTGGTAGTCAATAAATTTATATTTAAGGGCAGTAAGAGGAACTCGATAATGCTCTATGTCGTGAAGCGTGCTTTTGCAGAAATAGTAGTGTGGGATATAACTAAAGAGGATAATTATTCAAATAATGAGATTGCACATTAGGCTCGCTTTATGGACTGAAGGCGTTATTTTTATTTTTTTTAAATGGCTGCAGTGGTGTGAATATTGCGATATCAATTACATGCTCCTTAGGTCTTACATTAAGTTTTAGTTCTTTAATAACAATATTTATAGTTTATGGTTGCCTGGCTGGTCATGTTGGTTTCTGTGAAGGCCAGAGACGGTGAAGCAATTTAGGCTTTGGAGCAGTGAAAACATAAGTAGGCTTTTTTAGCAGTCCATCTCTAAATCTTTTACATATTTGTATATTCATAAAAGCAGCTCTCTTAACATTTGTTGCCGCTGTCACCCTTTTCTCTTGTGTCCATTAGAGTTTCTGTGCCCATCATGTGAATTGTGTTGTCCTGATGATAAGTAACTATGCGAATCACACCCCTGTTCTACAAATGCACAAACAGATATTGCACAGTGCGAATCGTGCGATAACTTAGTTGCTGAGAATTTACTTTTGATCTTTAACAGTTTGAGGAATTTAGGAGCTGAAGCGACATTATTTGTACCTTGTGTTGTGCTCCATTTCTTTTTTAAGTAAAATTTGTAGTTTATAAAATTTCAGTCTATTTCTCCTTTCAATTATTCTTGGTTTCTCTATATGCATGTCTATGGGTGTGTTTGGAATTGAGCTTCTATCCTGTATGCTTTTATTCTTTAGGAACATTGCCCTATAAATTTGAAAAGTCATTTTTCATTTTGCAGTTACGCATTTTAGAAAGACAATTTGAAGTTTTTTCCGAACTTTGCAATTCTTTTCCAAAGTTGTCTCACATCAATAGAATTTGGTTTCTTTCATTTACATTTAATTCAAGACTTGATTATTGATAAATCACAGAAGCTTAACAAAAAAAATGAAGAAGCGTGAGGAATTTGCATCTCATGCTTGGATTTATGACCTCTTTATGGCTAGAAGAATGTAATTATTCAACTGCACCTAGCGAAGTATAAACCTTTCATGCGTCACTATTATTATCTCTATTGGGTAATTAGCTAAGTGGATGTCAATTAAGATGTTTACTGTTTAGAGCATTTTCAGTGACCTTAATATCATAAATCAAAAGACTTGGAAGTAAATAAGGAAAACTTAGTTAGTTAGTGAGATATTTATTATGAGCCTTTTGTTACTGCTGAATGAATGATTTCTGATCCTGTACAGCTAGAGAGATTTGATGATTTTACTCTTGCCTCTTCATGGGAAAGGTATTAAATTACTAACCCGGCAGCTTTTAAGCAAAACTTTGTCCTCATATTTGCAAAATTTTATAGGTATCATGACTAGTAATTGTTTTACCGAGTGCTTTGTCATGTTCAGATTCATATCTGAAATAGAGGCTGCTTGCCGGCTTTGGATGGCTGATGGTCCAAAGAATTTGCTGGTAATTTTTTCTATTCTCATGCATGAACAGTGATATATTGTTTTTCTGGTTTTTATAGTTGTTCTAGAAGCTGCGTTTTATGAGCAGGTCGTAGATATCTTCTCCCATCACTAATTTGCACCTGAAGCATTATGGGTGTAGTGATCTATTTTGAGTTTGAGGTTAAACTGTTAAAAGTGATTCGGAAAAGTAAATTATGGCCAATAATTAATTTGTCACATGGCTACAGTCAAGTGCTCACCATCAATTGCACTTAATCGAGCACAATGGAAAAGTTTGATCCATGTAGCCGACCCCAATTAAGTTGGGACTGAAGCTATGTTGTTGTTGTTGTTGTTGTTGTTGATGGCTACAGTCAAGTGTCTATGGGATGTTTTGTTGTTCATACAAACTCGACCAAGTTTACCTCCTTATGGGATGTTTCGTTTTTCATAAAAACTTGATCAAGTTTTTACTTTTTATCATTTTAATTTTCTCATTCAGCTTTTAGCTAAAATTATCTTTTCTTTATCTTCTTTTAATACAATGTTTGGACTTCCATAAGCGATGAGTTTTTTGTTTGATGTTTATTGATGATATTGTGTTCTAAGTCCCTTACTAGGAATAGAGAACTATCATTGAATATGAGTCTTGGTTCTTTTCACTTCAACTGTTCGTGGTATTATGTTATTATAATAATAATTATTTTTACTATTTTCCATGTTGGTTTTTTGGCCTTCTTACTTGCTTTGTTTGGTTGTAGGATAAGGGTGCTGCTTGCTTGGCCTCTCTTAAGAACTTGTATAACATAAAATTTGAATTGAAATATGGTGCCAAAAGCTATTCCTTGGAGTACTTTTTTGAGAATGACCATGATGGTATTTTTTATAATTTGGTTAAATATTTCATTTTCATTAAATAGAAGAAGTTTTTATGCTTTATTTGTCTTGAGTTTTTGTTTAGGTGCAATAGTGGAGTGGAAGGATGACTTACATGATTTGCAGTTGTCATTTGGGATCAAAGAGTTTTTGGTATGTTCTTGATTTTCATCTCATTGGTTTTGGTGCTCTTGCTATCTCTATTGCTGTTTCTACTACATATAGTTTGTCCACTTGCTTTGAGATTGATATGGATCTTAGCAGTTAGCTCGGTCATCTTTGTTTCTTTTCACTCATCTTTCTCTTATTACGTGGGTTCTTGATCACAACATTGATGTGCCCTCTTAATCTCTTATATTATAATTTTTTTTAATTCTCCTCAAGGTGGGTTTTAGAAAGGGCGTAATGATAGTCTAATAGATACCTAAGTAAGAAAATTTAGGGCTATCATAGTTGCAATTCTCTAGGGTTCTAGTAGGTTTCTAGGGTGAACATGCAAGTGTGCAACTGAAATGTATTGACAAAGAGTGTGAGGCCTTGTGAGGATTATGAAAGAATTTGAATAGTGGGTTATACTCTTGTTGAACATATAGTGGGAGCCCCCAAGGCGTGTGGTGTAGTGGCAAATTAAGGAGCACCAAACTCTCGATTGAGGCATATGTCTTGGGTTCAATTCTTAGTAGCTACATATATTCTCTTGTTATCTCCCGGGATATGTCAAACTGAAGGTTTGAATACCCATGGTTTCCAAAAAAGAAAAAAACTATATTGTGGTAGAGCCCCAATATCTCCCATCTCTTATTTCTCTTGTGCGATTTCATCTCTATTATATCCATAAAAGTTTCCATGTAGTTCAATAGTATAGTCCGTTCTTCAATTATTGGTGTTGAATTTGAGTTGGAGTTTTGGGATCTTATCAGCGGCTTTTGTTAATTTTCGAAGTTAGGTGCTTACATTGGGAGAATCTCATTTATCTTCGAAGTGGAGAATTATTGTCATTCTAAGGGTTTACTCTTGTTGTTATGAAAATGTTGGTTTCTGAATGCAGCTCTCAATTTGTCATTCTTAAACTATATTTACAACTTGTGGATGATGTGCATAACACTATATTCTATTATTTTTATTTTAGCAATTTGCATGTATTCATGATACCTTATGGTACCATAATCATTACTAGTACGTAGTTTTAAATTGGGTGCAACTGCTGAACATAAGTTAGTAATTGTTTATTGTTGAAAGCATGAGAATTTGTTTATTCAGTTTGAAAATACTTATATTTCTTCTTCATGCATTTCAGGTAATTGCACCCCTAAGTGCTAGTGGTGTCATTCTTGATGCACCTGAGGCTACAAAACTCTTAAGTGCTGTTGCAGTTGCTTTATCAAATTCTGGCAGGTTTTGTTTGAATTACCTGATTTCAATGCACTTGAATTATTGTTTCTTACATGTTTAAGGTGTCTGGCATGGGAATAATGTAATAAACAGAGTGCTATCCATTTTACATCTTTGATTAAATTTCATTCCGTCAATTTATGATCCAATCCCAAGTGTAAATCATTTATACCCTTTGAGGTCTTAAATATTTGAGTGAAAAACACGAGATAAAAATTGCATTAGTGCTATTATTACTATTTTTTTTTTGGTAGGGAGATTATTACTAGTTTGAAATAATATTTTCAGTAAACAGATTGACGTAGTTTCTTTATGTCTAGGACACTAGAACACCAAACCATGAACCAAGGAAGCCCAGAAAATCATATTGACTTGTAATTGTGCGGTAGACTCTTAACAAATCAATCAAAACTTTTAAAGGGTTTATATTAGTCATTTTCCTATTGTCAAAATGTATAAATAAGTGGTCTAGGGACTTATGAGGGATATAAGATAAGTGTTTAGAATTTGGGTTCTACTCTGAGTTGTTGGGGAGAGTCCAACCTCTTTAATAGATGTGGGTTCTTGTTCCTCTTGTGAGATTTCTTCCCCATTATCAAATTTCAGTAGTTCTCTTTGTTTTTTGATTATTGGTGTTTAGTGTTTATGAACTTATCATTGTGCAACCACAATTCTTGATTGGAGGGGACACCAAAGGCCTCAACCCTTCCATCCCTTAGATAGATGTAGAAGGGAGGGCGGAGCCTTTGGTTTTTCATATTTTCCGAGGAGGAAAACAGTGAAAGTAGATGGTGATGTAGGGAAAAGTCAACAAGATTAGTGGTTAAGGTCTCCTAGGATTCCTAAGTTGTGTACATATCATGCTACTAGTACTACTACAATGAGAACCAAAGTTATGGGAACATCGCTTAGGACCATTGGATCTTGATCTAATGGTTAATAGACTTGCGCGTTTATTGTTATAAATGCATAACATCAATAAATGCACAACACACAAATATAGTTTTCGTGACATGGGTATATTTGGGCTCCATTGTAGAATTACCCATAATTGGATGTGTGTACACACGTATACACCCTTTTGGTTCTTTTTATTTTCCTCTTTGGATGTTTCAAGGACTACAAGGTGTCGCCTATGCCATTTGCGGTAAATTTGCCTGCTGGCCTCCTAGGTAGATGGCGGACATGGTAATAAATTATTTTTAGAAAACTTGGGGATTTTAAATAATTTTGGAGATTGATGTTTATGATTACTATATTATTATTATTATTTTTTTAAATGACCAAATCACATCGTCAACTGCATGAAATAAGCTGAATGGAAAACTTTGATCCATGTAGCTGTGATTATATGATGATTGATAAATGTTAGTATAGTAGTAGTTAGGCGATGGTTTGGTGTAGCCTTTTATTCTAGGATTGTGGTTGTATGATGATTGATGAATGATTTTACTTATAATGTTATGGTTATGATGATTGGTTGAAAATGATTCGAATTTATATTTCTTGAGCATGAAATTAATTTATAAGAAGTGTTTCCAAACATTTTTGTGAATGTATGAATGGTATATACAACAACAACATAGCCTCAGTCCCAAATTAAAAATGTATGAATGGTATAATGCTAATTTATATTTCATATATACCATTCATTCATCAATGTATGAATGGTATATATGAAATATAAATTAGCATTATGCATAATCGTAACTGGAAAACATTAGAAAGTTAAGTGATAAGTCATACAGGGACCAATAGAAATAAATTGTTCAGAGACCTTAATTCAGTATCATTCCTGTTACATAGGCAGATACTTTCTCTCTTAGACTAGTCGAATCTCCTAGGAACTACCAATCCTTGGTACGCTCATTATATTTAGGGAAAAAACGTCCCCCCGCTTTATATTTATATTGAATCTTGGCTTTGATACATTGACCTTTTTATGTCTATTTCAGTACGTGGCCAGCATTTGTTCCCATCCATGACCCTTCACGCAAAGCATACATTGGGATACAAAACATGGGGACACTATTGACTAGAAGATTTGAATCAGATCGTATAGGGAGCCAGGTCCCTGTGAGACTTATGCATTTGGAGGGACTGTATGAATTATTTGTATTCAAGTTTGTAAGCTTCTACAACCACAACTTGTGTTGCAATTTTGTTCATATATGTTGCTTGGATTCGATTGAATGTCCCATTGCTCAGTTCTATAAATATGCAACCAACAATGTGTTCGTGGTGCTAGTTATTTTTTTTTGCTCTCTGATACCTATGTGTGACATCTTATATTCTGTCTTACAGAACAAAATTTCAGGTCTTGGCATTTGAAAGGAAAATTTTATAAATCATTATTCCATTACAGATTGGTGTATGATTGTAAATTTCACAAATTACAAAAGATGGCTGCATAGCTTCATATCCAAGAAATTTTTTGGTCTTCATATGCAGCTTCCTCTTAAGAAATATCTAGTTTTCAGTAACATGCTAGTTTAAAACTATGAATTCTTGTGAAACTGCATTCCTAATTGGAGTAAGACTGGGAATTGATCATTTGCATTGTTTATAAAACTTTTGAGTAATTCTATTTTTTTATTGATCCAGTCCTAATACACGTTATTTTTAAAATTAAAGGAATTCTCATTGGTGGATTTTTCAACAAGCCTTTTCAAAGTTTACTTTACAATGAGGCTAACATACCAAACACCACCTTATGATGATGAAGATGATGCACAAGAAAGTGAACCTGAGGTTAGAGAAGCCGGAGGGAACCCAGATGGTATTCCATACAACAAAATACAGTGGGACGATGATTGCCCTTGGGCAGAGTGGTATTCTGCAGAAGATCCTGTAAGAGGTAAATTTACAGTGGCAGTAGCTATGATTACATGTCATTCTTTTCTTTTTTCTTATTTAATCTAATTGAATGATGCCCGTTCACTCTAGATGTTATCTTCCCGATGACTGGAAAGTTGAGAATGATAAGTTTTGTTTATCTAGTTTAAAGTAATTTTGTTTACCTAAAATTATCACATAAGCCTGTTTATAGATTTGGACCTATATACCTCTTTATGTGTGCTTGGCAATCCTCTATGATTTTAATTTCTTGAAAAGCTACCCATTTATTATATTATATTAATGATTATATACCTCCTTATGTATTGTTATATAATAATAATTTTAATATAACAATACTTCACTTACTTTCTACTTCTATTCAGGTTTCCAGTTGATTGCAGTGTGGTCAAATAAGGTGGTTGAAAATTCTCTGGAGATGGCTGAACTAGAAAATGCATCATCACACGAGGCTGATATCTGGATCCTTTCTCCTATTTTATCTTCAAATACGTGAGATTTATTCTTTGAAATTTGAGTGTAATTTTTTTGCACATTTGAATGAATAATGCGTATTTGCTCACAGCTAGACATGTCTTCTTTTATGTATGTCCAAATTTGTACCTTTTTTCTCTTGCATCCCGAATTTAGACTTATTTCCCTCTTATGTTGGTTACGAGCCTATCTTCTGTTTTGTCTTTTGGCCCTCCATTTCATCCCATAGCCCATCTTCTACCATAAACTTCCCCATTGAAATAGTAGCTTTAGAATTTTAAGGAGTTGATCGCTGGTCCATTTATTATTAACATGGCATTAGGAAAACAATCTCATCAAATACCTAGGAGGAAAAAGAAAAACTATACCTTCATCACCCTGAATCTGGAGAGGAAGGCATTATTAGAATTTCTTGGTATGCATAATTAATCCCCTACTTAGTAGCTGTTGTTTGTGGGTCCATAAATTATTTGTTATCACAGAAAAGAACTTTTCTGTGCATCTTATATTGATCAAATGGGTAGGATTTTTCTTAAATAGGATTATTCTAGGATCTCAGGAATGGGACCCTGGACCGATTCCACAAACACATTCAAAACTAAAATTCCAGGATTTGGATGTCAAAACGGGCTTAAATATGAAAGATATACTAAATTCTCACACTCGCTGATAATCAATTTTCGTTGAAAACAAAAACTTCAGCAATAATTGTTTTAGAATTAATTTAACTTGGGCAAGCACCTACTCTTCTTCTCTTTTAATTCGTAATTTGTTGTTTCCACTCTTTCTTGTATTTTGTTTCTGTTTATAATGTACTTCTTGTTACCAAATTCTTTTATTTTACCCTAGTTCAGTTATGTTCTCTTCCTCATCATTTTCACATGTTTTCTTGCAAATCGGCTATTATTTATTTTTTAAGTTTTTCAAGAAATGAAGCCAGCTAATATATTTGTAGTTACGAGTATGCTTTTGTAAGCAATTCATGTTGGTGAATTATTAGTTTGTAAGTCAGTTCGAATATTTCTTTTTTTATTTGATAAATATAAAGTATTGTTAAATATTAAACTCAAAAGTTTTAGTTAAGTATCTGTTTTTATATCGTAAGTTAAATGTGTGTTTTCGATATTTAGGGAAACATTAGCTTTACATTTTGTAGAATTTTACGGTCTGCTATCCAAACCAATGATTCAATTCTATGCGTTCCCCATATATCTTAAATAGACTCGTGGGACTCAGTCTTGACAAGTTTGCACTTTTGCAACATTGTTGATGCTTTTCACTGCTCATCCCATCTTTTGTTAATATATTAACTTCTGTTTTTGCTTGCCATCCTAGATGTTGAAACAGAAAGGGCTTTCAATCTCTGTCATATTGTATGTATGTTGCTTGTGAATTAGGTTCTCAGTCTTGCCATTCAACACTAAAGATATATTCCTGGTTTTTATTTTACATGCAGTCTTTGCAGTTTAGATTCTTTAGAATTATGATTACCTCTCATACTTTTTCTTCTTATCTTAATACGTTTTCCACTATTTCATATTTTTCTCATCTTTTGCATTTTATTTTATAGAAAAGAAGTTCCTGAAGGGAAACTTGTTGGATTTGCTTCTCAACTGCGACTATTAGTCAATGCACTAGATATATCCTTCGAAGGCCAATTTATTGAAGATTTTACATCAGGTATCAAAGCGGCTCATATTTCTGTTGAGCCAGGCTAAATGCACCCCGGGTCCCCAACTATCCATAAGGGCAACCCAACGAATTTAGAATATGTCATTTCACCCGCCCCCCTTTCCTTTCGTTTGTACGCCGCACCTTCATCCCTCCACACACACTCCTTGTGATTTGTAGGGCATCGTCGAGTGGCTCGGCCTCGCATGTCCGAATCTCTAGTTGGAGAGTCGGTCAATGCCCACCGAACTTCTAGTTGGAGAGTTGGTCGGTTCCCGCCAAACCTTTAATTGGAGAGTCGGTCGGAACCCACCGAACCTTTAAGTTGGCAGTTGTCAACCAAGTTTTATCATAGAAGAAGTTTGGTTGGACAAAACCAAACCTAAATGATAAGCCTCAGCCATGCGTCGCCAAACCTAAAATAGATGTGTTGGCCAAGGTTTTGGAATTGGGTGCTTCGGTTGGGATGAAGGGGTATTTTGGGGATTTTGGTAACAAAAGTCGGGATGCCCTCATAAATCGAAATTTGAATTTGGTGCGCACTCAAAATTGGATTGCCTTTATGGAAGGTTGGGGTGCCTTTATCTTGGTTGGTTCTTCTTGTTTTACCATGATCAGTAAAAATCCTGTTGAAAAAGATGTAAGATTTCCAATTTTTCTCTATGTGCAGTGGAAAAATTGGGTCCTGAAAAATTGAGCACATCTGCAACAGTACCTCCCCCAACAGTTGTAGATCGAGTGCTCAAAGATTTGTTCCATGAAGGTGCCAAATTATGTTCTCTTTTTCCATCTTTAAGTCTTGTTTATCGTCTTCATTTTATTACTTAATTGTGAATATATCAATGTTGAGTCTACTAGTCGTTTTTGGATGATGCAATGGCTGTTTAAATTAATTAGAAATCATAAGGGCTAATTGGTGCATCCTCTAGTAGCATTGACTTTGGGAATATCAATTAAAATGGTCTAGTTTGGGCAATGTGGATAAGTAATGATAGTTCTTTGCTGTAAAATAAGGAGAAAATGCAGAAAGAGAACAAGGCAGCAAGAAATTCTTAGGAACATCGTGATGCAAAGTGCGATTTGTTGGCTGGTTCAATGTGGATGCCAACCTTTTCCCGGGTTCAACCAAACATGGCCTTAGTGTAGCTTTTCGGAGCTTCAGTTATCTGAATAATATCCTTTTTTCCTGGCATTCAATTTGTTTAACGAGATGAGAAGTTTTTTATTGATGACTTTCAAAGACAGCCTGTAAATTCTCAGTTAGAAAACTCCACACAGTGGAAACTGAAGAAATTTGATGGTAATAAGGGGTCGATCTAAGATAAGTTGGGATGCAAGGGACTATAAAAGCAAACGATCAGCTGCATTTAATCTAGCGGAGTGAAAGGATTTAGAGGAATAGAAAAGCAAGCCATCAACTGCATTTGATTTTTAAAGCTCATTGCCCTTCAAGAAAAAGTAATGTCATTTGCGAATTGGAAATATGAGTGATGCTCACTTGATTCCTTTCTACTATGATGTTCATGATCCCTGAGCAAGTAGAGGTTTTACGGTTTTACCCATCAATATGCCTATAATATTCACCACCTTAGTGAATGAGAAGCGGGGGTGAGCATCTGCATACCTTTCGTTCCCTTGCGCGTATCTCTGAGTCTTCTATTCACGTTGACTAAGAAAGGCGCGTCCAAAGAAAATCCTTGGATTTCCACTTTTCTTTCCAATGTCGTCTTAATAACAACGAAGTCAAGGAATTTTTAGTTGACTTGCTAGCAGTGGCTTGTCAAAGCCTTCTCTGAAAATGCCATTGCTTCATCTTGTTGGAGTATTCTCGATTCACTTCATTGGCTCTAAAGACACGTTTTGGTAATGAATAGCATGACATTTCTGCGGTATGCTTTGGTGACGTACTTTCCTCAGTTTGCAATTTCTATGCTAACACAATTTTGGGAAGGATTTCCTATGCACGCAACACTTGCTTGTTTATTTTAAAAGGAAGATGTAGATAAGACTCTTACAAGTTTTTGACATTTTTATCGTGTGTGTACTTCTCTAATTTATGCTTGTACTCTGCATTTATTAGTCTCTTACAACTTGCAGGTGCACAAAATTTGGACCATGAAAAAGGCGAGCATAGGAATTCTCGTGTTATCAAAGGCGCACCTCTAGAATCGCTCTTTGCTCAGTTCTGTCTGCATGCTCTTTGGTTTGGTGACTGCAATATATGTGGTATATTGTTACAGCATCAATTTTCCAACCAGCCTTTGCCTTTCACAATTTTTATTTTTTTTATTTTTATTTTTATTTTTATTTTTTTGTTGTTAATATGTTGCTTGCTTATGCTGTCTGTCACATAGATAATTTCTTCAGAAGATAACAATCATAACTTCATAAAGTCGGTACTTGATGAAATTTTGAAATTTTGTATCTTTTATCTTTGATATGGACAGCTATAGCAGTCCTATGGATTGAATTTGTTCGAGAAGTTCGTTGGTGCTGGGAAGAGTCACAGCCAATACCAAGAATGCAAACCAGTGGATCCATCGATCTATCTACATGCTTAATCCATCAGAAGCTGCAAATGGTATCCACAAATCTCCATTAAAATAGTTTTACTTCCAAACTTATGATGATTTGCTAAACTTTAACTTGCTTTGAATCTACAGGGGTGTATTCAATTGAAATTTTAATAGACTTTTGGTTACTTTTATAAGTGAATGACTTTTATGAAGTTTTAGATTTTGGTAGACTTTTAAAGACTTTGATAAACTTTTATGTAGATTTCATTATGATGACTTTTATCAACATTTAAGATTTTTAGTGACTTTTGTGAACTTCTTAAACATGATTTTGATGATACTAATAAATTATTTTGATTTTTAAAATGAAACAAATATTTTGCACTTTATTATAAAAAATAAATAATTATATTTTTTTCTTAAGAACTATCACTAATTTTTTAAAAAGTATTTTTGTATTTTAGTAAAAAAAAAACATATAGAAATCATCCTTTAGTGGTAGAAAAGAATCAAGTAAGATCATTGGAAATATTTTTTCTTTTTTGAAAAAAGATCATTAGAAATATTAGTGTAAAAATTTTGCACTTTATTTTTTTGTTTGACTTAAGCAAAAAAGTATATTTTTTCCTTAATAATGATAGTTTAAATTCTAAAAAATGCGCTTCATGCATTTTTTTAAAATTATACAATTATTTTCTTCAAAAATAATAATACTACACTTTTTGAGATTATAATAATACACTAAATAAACGAAACTTCTTTATCAAAAAAAAAAAAAACTATCAAAAATGTATAGTGATGCAAGAATGAGATTTTGTTAATAATGACATCAATCCATTTTCATCAACATAGATATTAGAGTATAATGAGTGAGCAATGAAATCCAAGAGTTGTGGAGTGATTGTAGAAGTTGATAAAAAACAATTGATAAGAAAAGACCTATTGTGAACAATGAAGTCCTTATTAAAAAATGTAACAAACAAAAATTAGAAGTCTCTAAAAGTTTCTGGGTTGAGGTGAGGAGAAGTTGAAGACTTCTTTATGTGTATTTTTATACAAAAAGTCTACAAAAGTCAAGATTTGTAACCAATCTACAAAAGTCACCAAAAAATTAAATACACCTTACTTTTATGAACTCTCTAAAAGTTTAAATTGAATACCCCAAAACTTTTAGAGACTTTTTAAAAGTCTATAAAAGTTCACATTGAATACACCTTACTTTTAAAGACTCTCTAAAAGTTTTAATTGAATACCCCTAAACTTTTTTAGTCAATAAAAGTAACTAAAAGTCTATTAAAATCTCAATTGAATACACCCCCCCTAGTTTGTGGAAGGGTTTGATCCGTGCAGCCGGGCTTAACTAATTTAGGATTGAAGCTTGGTTGCTGTCGACTTGCTTTCCATATCTGTACTGTTTATTTTTATTTATTTTTATTTTTTATTTTTTTCTGTAGGATTATCGTTCAATTTCTTTGCCACTGCTTTGTTCCACTACGAATTTTTGTTGGTGACTTGAGTTTAATGGTTACTATTCAGCTTATTTCACCATATTTTTCTGCCTAGAATTCTCTTTCAAACATGTTTGAAACAAGGTCAGCCAACATTGTATCATTTCTTCTCTCTGCCCATTTGATGACCCGTTACCGGAGTTTGTAACATTCTTCCCTTATTAATTGCTGTCACCTTTAGAAGTCGATGATCCGTTCAGAATTTGATATGTTTTTCGTTTTATGTTAATATTAATTCAAATGAAAATCCACTCTTGACGAAATAAAAATTTAAAAAATAGATGAAGATGTATGGGAGTTCAAAAATCCCAACTATGGATATTGTTGGAGTAAAGAAACTAATGTGCATCTGCAAAGTTCACTACTTCCATAGAGTGTAACTAGATTAAAAGGTAACAAGATAGTTCTTGTAAAGTAATAATTGAAAGAGGAGGTAAATGGAAAAGAGGCCTTTGGATTTTACGAAGGCACAATTTGTAAACCACAAACCAGATTTGTATTCCCCTAAAAGTTTGAAGGGGGTGTCTATATAGACATGAAGTTTCCATTAGATCACTTGGCCTTATGTACTTTTATCAATCCTGCACTAAAATGCACTTAGTCTTTGTCAAAATACGGTAAATACGCTTCCCTTGTATTAAGTTCTGATATAGTATACACTACATAGAAACCTGAAATTTTGAGTGCTGACATGTAGTCTGTAACATTCTTTGCTATTACCGGACATTGAGGATTCTCCAATTAAAAGTCTTGAGGTCTATCTCTCCTTGATTATGGAAAAAATAGAAGAAAAGAGGAGGCGAAGTACAAGAAGATGAATGGGGTGTCTGATTAATTTTTGAAAAATGCAATCAAATAGTGATCTATGACTCCCCGACTTTGTGAGATGAAAAAAGATCAATGCAACAACAACAAAGTCTCGACCCCAAATTAGTTGGGTGGGCACATGGATGAAACTTTTCCAGTGATTGCAAGGTGATGCCTAGGTGTTTTGAGGCAAACCGCCTAGGTAGGCGGTGTCCTTCTAAATAATTTTAAAAAAATTGAAGGGGCAAATTACAATTGAGTTTGGTGCTATGATACTTACCTAACAACAAAATCTTAACATAGTTAATTTTACATAGTGACCTAACGGTTTATTAGTATTCTTGAAACTACGATACTTGGACTTGACACTTATTGCCGGAATACCCGCGTCGACACGATTCGACACGGATCCGGACACGGGACAAGTGTCGATGCGGCATATCTAACTTCGGACGCGACAAAGTCACTTTTGTCTTTCAAGATGGGCAACGACACATACCTACATGTACAGTTCACAGGAGCTCATAATATATGGATCCACATACCACCAATTATTCAATTCTTTTTCTTATTTTTTCTTTCTTTCATAACATATGGGCCCACATCTGCCCTCCTATCCTTCAATAAAAACTTCAATAAAGAGATATAAACAGTTGTCTAATCTACACACTACCTATAATAAATTAATATAATACATCAAAATTATAAATTTTATGTATATATGTATACCTGGGTAGTTGGTTATATATGTATATATTTTTATTTTTTGCCTTATCCAAGCACCCGTGTCCAAATATTTGGACACTTATTAGCCGAGTCCCCGTATCCTTTAAGTCTAAGAATTACAGGTCCGACCTTTGGATATGTACGCGTATCGGATACCCGAGTCAAGGTAACCTAGTCTTGAAGTATATATTGAATGCGGATTATAGTAATAAAAAATCATTGTTTATTAAGGACTTATAAATAAATAATAATTCAATGGCCTCTAAATAATTATTTTTTTGGTCGCCTATGCATCGCCTAGGCACCGTCTAGGCATTGCTTCGCCTAGGCCAGGGAAATCGCCTCAGTATCCCCTTGGCACCTTACAATCTTAGAACTCCACACAATTTAATGTAGTTGATGGCGCGCTTTAAAAATCCTTAAAATCCTTCTTAATCAATGCATCTCTAGTTATCTTTGGTCAAATCGTTGTATCGTCGAATTTCTTCAATTCCTATTGTTTCAAATTTTTTAACTGTGATATTTACATGCCATCTTTGGATTTGTTCAAACCACCCCAACCGTTTTCGGCAATTTTTTCGCCGGTTGATGCTACTCTTACTTTTCTTAATTTTTTTCTATTTCTTATTCTATATTTACGAGTTACCACACATCCACCTAAGTATCCTCATTTTAGCTATGCTCAATTTCGTATGTGTTGTTTCTTTACCGCTTAACTTTCACTCCCCATCAAGCAAAGCTGGCCTATTTGTGGTCTTATTGAAATTTCCTTCTAGCTTAACAAGGGGTATTTTGATTGCATAATGCACGTGTTGCATTTCTCCATTTTTTGATCCTGCTTGAATTCTATGTGTTTCGGAATGTCTACTTCCTCTATATTACCACTTCCATCATTATAAAATGACATGGAAAAATTGTAAATGACACCTGTGTTATCTGGACTCTTCTATTTGGACACTTTTTGCCTAGTCCGCAAGTCCTTAAAATTAGGAAATTGGCAAGTCAGACCTCTAGACACAGCTCGACATCCCTATCCGAGTCCCGGCAACATAGAATGACATCCAACTTTGTCAATTTACTGTGAACTATTTATTGGCCAAATTTGTTAAATGACTGCTATATATTGACTTATAGTTTATTAATAATCATGGATATTCTTGATGACAAGCACCAAAATGTGCCATCAATAGGGTAACGGAAATTTTGCTCAGTGCATTCAATATTCCGACTGCAATAGAAAAACAATTCACAGGTGGTGCAAAAGATCGAACTAATCTTCTTGCAAGTGATTGATTCTTGGCTTTGCATTGTCTAGCAGGATGTGCCTCATGATGCATTTTGTTAGCTGCGAATGACAATTAGGACATATGGGGTTCCTATTTAGCGTTTAGTGTTGACAATGTTTTAAGCCATGTAACAGATGGATTGAAACTGCATCTTTGAATTGTTTTTTCAGTTGGCAATATGCATTAAGAAGAAATATCATTCAGATATCCATTTTGATGACAAAGTCGATGACAATAGTAACGTTTTTGCTGATTATAAGGTGATACTATGTTCTCAGATCTAATTTGTGCTATTCTATCGTGGATAACTTGACATTTAGAATACAAAATCCTGTGAAATATAGTCATGCAAATGGACGTGTTAACTAATCTGTTAGTGTGAAAACTGAAAAGTACAGGAAGGCAGTGACGCTGGAGATGGCAGAACTCAAAACTCAGCATCCACTGAGCAATTTGATGTGAAACGTGACAGGTGAACTTAGCAAGTGAGCACCCTATTGTTTCTCATATCAATGTTTGTGAATCAAATTGTTTGAATATGCTCATATTTGAATTTGGCATGGAGCTTTTTTATGGTTTACATGGACCTTTTTCTGATTATTTTTCATGTTACTGCTGAACATTCTGCTTTAATGTTAATGACAGAACTCATCTGCTTAACTCATGAACGTGACAATGTGTCTTACTCCTTCACCTTCAAGTTATCCTTGTTACTTGGGATGTTTTTTTTTTTTTTTTTTTTTTTTTTTTTTTTTTTTTTTTTTTTTTTTTTTGGAAAGCTGGGATTTGTTAATTATAAAATATTTAAAAGATTATCGAAATTATCAAATCACATTTCTGTTGCATTTAATGGAAATGCTGGATCCATGTACGACCCTAACTAATTTGAGACTTGATGCTTTGTTGTTGTATAAATTGGTGAGATCAAATTCTTAATTAATAACGCTCCTTGATATTAGGTTTGGAATCTTTATCTCCTGGCCCCCTTCTCCGGTGAACTTTTGAAGTACTGGTCTTTGGGGTAGCTTTTTAGTTTTTAAAAGAATTAATTCTTGTTGTGCATTGGGTTTTTGAGGTTTGGCCTGTTTGATTGATCATGGAAATTCTTGTATGGTATGACTTATTCTCATTTTTTCAAGTGATTGGACTCTAATTTGTTTCCTCATTTCCATGCCTGGTTTGGATTATGTGGTTTTGGTATGATTTTCTTAGTAATAATGCTATTTGGATTTTGGCATAATTTTAACTGAGGTTGAGGCTGGATAGGTTTTACTTTGCTCGTTGATGGTCCATGAATGTATTACCAAAATGTATATTTCATGAGGTCGATTGAGCTAGCGCACCTAGAAGTTTTGATGCTGCTAACATTTTTACAAATTGCACTTTTCTTGGCTCTTGTATGGTAAATTGGTGTTCATTATTGAGAAATCAGTTTTTAAAACCTGTGTTTCCTTATTGAAAGGAAGTTTTCTTTGAGGACTGTCTCTTTTGCAATGCAGTGGTTTCTCAAGAAACATAATTGATAAAATTTTTGGGGATAAAATTGAATGTTTTTGGCTATGATTTTGAACTGATTTTTATACTCTAGATCTTTCTATGGCACCTCACGAAACTAGGGTAAATTACCTTGTATACTTCATGATACTGCTTGTGTTCCTAGGGATAATTCTTAAACCTAATATATATTATCTAAATAATTTTCTGGATAGCTTGTGAGCCCTTTGTACAGCTGCCTTAGTTTGGATGCCAGTCTATAAGCTTTGCTATTTGATAATGTTTCTCCAAACATGTCATTTGGTTTGTAATTTTGTGATTTTAATTTTTCAGTTCCAGGTGGAAAACTAGTGAATATAGTTTTGGAACCAACGGGAAAAGGGCTGTTGCAATTTCAGACAATGTCTCGCCCTCTGCAGATCGAAAACCAGCAGAGATGGTCAGGAAAGGATCTGCTGGGTTGTTTGGTTCCATGATGCTTTTGAACTCATACCAGAGGATGCATGCTCCATATACTCAGGTTGTTATGAATTGCAAAGTATAATGCTTTCCTAAGTCCCAATCAGCAATTTTTTTTCCTTGTTTTTTTTTTTTTTTTAAACTGTATGTTCTTTTGTTCTCACATGATCTTTTGCGTTCCTAAATTACTGTAGGATGTTCCTATAATGACAGAGGATATGCATGAAGAACGATTGCGAGCAGCTGAAGCCTTGGGAAATGCATTTGTAAGCTTATTCTTACTTCTCTACTTATCATCTACTTGATATCCTGCAATTCAACAACTTGATCATTTTTTTTTTGTTTCTATAAACTTCACTCGTTATAGAAATAGTAGTTATGGACTGTCATTTTGTTGTATTCGTTAGTCATGGATGATTTGATTTTTCTGTAGTGTGCTACTTTTTATTCGCAATTTCTCTAAATCTTATGTTGCCGAATTATCTGTCTAGAGTTTTGGACGAACAGTTGATACGGAAATAAATCAATTCGATTAATATTGAAGTCCTTGAAGAAATATCTTTTAGGCAGTATTTAAAGTCCGTGGAATTAGCCTCTTTTTGAACCTAGAAAACTTTGGAACAATGTGGATCAATTCATGCAAAACTAGTGTATTTGTGCTGAGTGAATATCAAGTATTCCAACATCGTAATCCTATCCAATCTTGCGCATGGAGACGAATAAGAGAATGCCAAAATGTAGGAACAAACAAATGCAAATATCAAGTTGATGCAACAGTATTGAAATCCAGTGCTATGGTCGATAGTAAATACCTTAACTGAACAATATGAACAAAAAGCAAAAATGTTGCAGCTTACTTCAGGTTTGATTTATTTAGGATTGTCTCCTACTCTTTCATTTTTTTGTCATTTATGTGCTCATTTATTCCTTTTCCTCCTTGATTTTCACTTCTATTGTTTTTGTAAAAGGCTTTTCATTGCTTATTGCTTCAACTCTTCTTTTTCAGGTTTGTAGTCGTCTTTTCTATTTTTCTCTTATAATTTAGGAGACTTTTGGTTTCTTAGGGAATGAAACATGCCTCTTATTCTTATAGGAAAATTAACCATGTCTTTAAAATTTAACTTACCCCAACTAATTTGAGATTGAGGTTTCATTGTTGCCTTTCACTGCTTCAAGAAATAGTGACTCATGTATAGGAGTTGATTATGGCTAAATGGTTTGGCGTTGAGATGTCCCTAGATTGAACTGAGAAAAGAAAGACCTAAGCTTCTCTCTGTTGATTATGGCTAAATGGTTTGACTATGACCGAATGAGTTGTTTTCTCATCCTATCTGCCTCATTTTTTTTGTGCCATGTCGTAGCTATCAATGATATCTACATATTTTTAGCACCTGTTGTCCGTCGCGTCCTTACACAGAGGCTGTAGCAGTTTCTAGCATCTGTAAGTATGACCCACAATATGGGAACTTCTCCATTTCCATGTGATTGCATGTCTTTCACGATCATATTTTTTTTTGATATCTGCCCTTTCTCCATTTAATCACTTCATCTTAAACTCCAGCTTAACTGGACCTTTGTCCAACTGCATATATTTGGTTGTCAGATAGTCAGATTGAAGCCATTCCCTATAGACTTTTCATTGACTAATTCCAGGATATAGATTGATATTGATTTGGCTTTGCTAATAACCTCTTTGGTCACATGCATGAATGAGGCAAGTTTTAATGTATGTATGACCATGCAGCCATGCTGGTAGATCATACCCATTCTGGACCTATTCTACCGAAAAGGATATTCAAGCTTGGTGAAGAAGTTCGGGTAGTACATGATAAATAAAATTACGGTTACAGAACTTCCAGTCAATTTTATCTTTCCTTTTAATGGGCGTTCACATCCACTCTTGCTAGTTTTGTGAAAGTTGTTGATCAACTGTGTTTTTGGAACACCAGTAGTTTTCCTTATTTAATGACTGATTTAACAAATAAAACTTGGAGACTAATTAAGAGAAGTAAACTTAAAGAGGAAACGGAATGTTGAATTTCAAGTGGCGAGCAACCCTCAGGAGTAAAATTCTCGACTCGCGGTGAGAGAAGCACGAGCCTAAATCTTATAGGCTTTGTTCAAACTCAAGCCGCCAACCCTGGCAAATAGTGAATGGAAAGGAATCTCCTTTAGCAAATTGATTATTGTTTCCATCTTTCTTTCTTCTTCTGTTATAACAGTGTCAGTATCATCTTCATCATCACTGTCATCATATTTACCATATTATTTTGTTGATAGTATTGTATGTTTAGTTTTCTTGAAGTTGCTTTTCGTCTAGTTAGACCATCAATGCATTATTTATGATGAAATTAGCATATAATGGAAGCAGTTGCTTACTGGTAGTGTCAGACAATCACGATTTTACGATTTTTATGTTTACAATAAGTTGCTTTATGTTCATCAACTTGTTTCTGTTTCAGAGCTTCTCTGCACAATTGGAGAAAGATATCCTAACTTCTGGTAATTTGCTTCATTCATTTTTTCTTAACTATTTAGACCTTTATCTTTATCTTGTGAAATTGCTTTGTTCTCTCATGTCCGTTAGATGTATCTGTGTAACAATGTTTCTTTGGCAACTATCACAAAAGAAAAGGTTCAGCAAGTATAGCAAGAGACTATAACCCCATTACTGTGTGTTAACATGCCAATGATATCGCTACTATCCACAGTTGGTTAATGCAATGCATCTGGAAAACCATTAGATGAAATATGTAAAAATAAAAATGAAAATGCACAAGAATCCTTTATTAAAGACAGCCTCAGGAAATGGCAATGTCAAATTAATGGCTGTGACCAAAATTTAAATGATGGGATGTTGACAATCACAATTCATGGTATTAAATGTTGGTAGTATAATTTACTGCATAAAATATTGTTATTGCATTTGGAACATTGTTGCCTCATGGTGGTTGTTCAGCTAATATGACTAATGAAGCTATGAGGGAGAATTTATAGTGAAACATAAACCTCTTAGGGAGAATTTCTTCCAAGTGCAAAGCTCAAGCTCTTGTAAGCCACCTATTGAAAATGTTCGTGGCTAGCTTGGGAGCCATAATTTACACTGCTTACATGTTACCCTTGTAATGGTGGGTGTTTCCACAAACCTGCTTCTGGTTTAAGTCAAGTTCATTTGCTTTGTGTGAAAAAACATAACAATTTACCTCTAAGTGGACTCTAGATGGTGTAAGCTCTAGCTGTTCGGCTAGCTGCAAGGACTTGCTCATTAATTGTGCCTGAAACTAATGTGTTTATATGCGGAATGATCCCCTAAAAAGCGGGAAATCTCTGGTGGAAAAATTTATTGCTGCATTTACCCAGAAAGATAAAGAAAGAAATGAAGCAAGAATATTTTAGATAAGAACTGTTTTTGATATTATTAGGGCATTTGATATAACATGTCCACTTTATACTGAGGTAGAAGGCCTCAGTCTGCAGCGCTGACCCAACCTCTTCTCCTAACCAATGAGTAACTTTAATTCGCTGAGGGTAGGATTCCGTGGTGGGGGTTCCCTAGCGGCCCAGTCTTACCACTTGATCAATGCCTCTTAGTTGTTATTGTCATTGAAATTTTAACTTTTTTTACTATTCTTTTTTCCCTTCATCTTATCCCTCTTCTAGTTGTACTTGTTGTACATCTAGTGATTTATAAAGTTCAGTTCTTTTCCATCAATGGTTGGTCACTTTTTTTAAGTTGTTTTATCTTTTGTAACCTTGAACTCTTGCATAAGTCTCTCATGATGGGACTTCCATTGTTCCCCATTTAACTTGAGTGTCCTGGTATCCTTTTTGCCTTTATAATTTATCATTCATTCTTTCAAACAAACTGACTGTTAAAAATGTGGATTGATTGGTATTTAAATTTGAGGCAGATATGTCAGCATTTAAAGCGGCAAATCCGGATGCAGTTTTTGAAGATTTTATTAGATGGCATTCACCTGGTGATTGGGAACCGTGTGAAGCTGATGTAAGTGAAAGCTCTATGGACCATAAAACAGAACTAAATGCTGATTGGCCTCCTCGAGGGAGGCTCTCAGAACGAATGTCTGAACGTGGAAATTCATGGCGACAAATTTGGAATGATGCCCCCCCATTGCCGGTTTCTGAACAGAAGCCGCTTCTTGATCCTAATCGAGAAGGAGAAAAGGTAGCTAGCTTTTTGCACGTGATTTTGGGGATATAGAAGAACGAGATACTTTTTTAATCGAACCAATACTCGAAAAGAAAAACAAACTGCTCTCAAGTTCTTAACTGTTTCCTGCTTTTGTCTTAGATCTTCTATTTTAAATACAAGCAGAAATACGTCTATGCTCTTTTCCACTCCCATATGATTAGTATAGTAAAAGCCATTAAATTTGCAATGGCTTTTTTAAGAACATATGAGCTGCATTTGGAAGCTCACCATTAAGTATCTTCTGCGCTAATCTTTAGTGCTTCCTGAATTAAATGATCTTATTATTTGAGACTGGTCCTCTGAAAAGTTTGCTGAAATGAGTGAACGGTCCTATAAGCATTCCCTGCGTTCGTTGCTATCTATTAAACTCGATTAATTATTTGTTTATTTATATTGAATCCTTCAATAATATGAGGGATTTACCACTATGTTTTTGCCTCGCAAACTGTTTCCGCATATCTGAGTAGTCGGCATTGTGGGTGCATGTTATGCCACTATGTATGTCTATATCTTCTTGTACCTATGTGAGAAATGCTCTTTGCACTCAGTAATAGGCCTGTTCAACAAACTGATCGATACTTTGAATATATTTTGAACGGTTTTCCGATGCACACCTGTCATCTAAGTTCTCGCATTCAGGTGAAATATTTGGGAGGTCAGACCTAGCAGATTAGGAAACAATCTTACATTTGAACGCTAACATTCTTGAAAATCCATACAGAAAAATCTTGTAAGCTTTTGGTAGCTGCCTAGCATTCGGACGTGGTAATTTGTTTTACCTCCAAAATGCTGGGGTAAATATGAACTAAAAAATTAAAGTGCTTGCTGTTCTTTTTATACGTAACTGTTAGCGGATTATAGTCATTTTGATTTTGCCTTTTCAGATCCTTCATTATTTGGAAACTATACCACCACACCAGCTGCTGCAGCAAATGGTTTGCACTGCCTTCAGAGCATCTGCTGGTTGCCTGAACCGAACCTCCTTTGGTGCTTTTGAGCAGCTGAAGATCAGAATTGAGCAACTCTACCTCACAATCGCATCAACGTTGAAGCCCCTGCAAGGTACTTTTTATCCTCTTATTTCCTTCCCTCACTTTTGCTTCTGAGCATAAGCATTTTTTTTATTGTTGTCATTTTTAGGGTTTCATTTGTGTTTATATTTAATGTAGCCACTCTTTTGCGTGACAAGAATGAGATTATTGATGACTTGAGGAGGTTAACAGTGGTCTTTGAACATGTGGAGAAGCTCGTAATCCTCTCAGCGTCTATCCATCGTAAGTTGCTAGCTGCTCCACGTCTTTCTACAGCAATTTTAGGGGATTACTTCAAGTATTATCTCCCAAGAATGGGAATGGGCTTAGAAGGCGGCAATGAGCAAGAGGTACGTGCATCCATCTCTAATTGACAGGGGTGGGGCTCCAAGCTCCCACCTTATGGTCTATGGGTATGGCTTAATTAGGGATTATATTGTACAGGTTTTAGTCTATAATCTACTTTGATATTCCTGATCAATGGCTGATCAACTTTGATATGTAGAGCTTCAAAACTTAAACAATGATTTTATTTGGCCGGAAGTAATATAACTGAAGATTTAATAGGATGTATAAGTACTAAACTTCCGGAATACAAAATTGTTGGGGGAAAAAAGATAAGGACTAAACAAACGAAAAATGCTTTTTGTCTCAACTGACCATGCATGCTTCAGTGGCATGGTAACTTCTTTCCTTTTCCTTGGCAGAGATCATCTAGAGTTCTGATGTATTATTACTTAAGAATTTTCCATATGCACTGTGTAGGAATTTAATGAAAAGCAACAAGTAAAAGGACACGAAAGAGCAGCTATTGCAGACATGTTTATGACACCAACGGCCAACCAATCATGGAGGAAAGTTCTGAGCATGGGGAACCTTCTAAATGGGCATGAACCTATCTTAAGGGAAATCATCTTTTCCAAGCGAGATAATGTGTCTGACAATCATTATGCATCTTTCACTCGGAGTAGCTTGGATCATGAGATAGAAACACACAGAATGTACATTTGTGGAACATCCAACGACCTCCAAGTTGCACTGTCTGTCAGTTCTTCCGATTAATTCCTCTTGCTATGGGCCCCTAATTCTTGTTATTCTTTCTCGGAAATTGGATCATTGATTTACATCCAACTTCTCATTTGTTTTATGTGTGTTATAGATTACATATTTGAAATGCAAATACAATAATCTTCTGAAGGAAGCTCCCCACAGCCTGGCAGAATCTTCAGCTTTGTCTACATCTCTTCTTTTTATGTTTTAGTTTTTTGTTCTATAATTTATATTTTTAAAACATCTATAGTTATTCTTCCTACGATACATTCCACGTTTTGAATGATGAACTCTTGTATATAGATTAAATCAAAATACTTGATTCATTTTGGTGAATGGAAATTCAAGTCGCTTAGTCAATGGATCTAATAATCTGTATTATTGTGTGAACTCTTTGAACTTAGGCATTTTTCTCGAAGAACTATTGCGGCTTGTGAGCTGTTTTTGGCCGGTAGAATCATGATTATGGAGCTGCCCATGTTGGAGAGAGGGTCATTTTCAAAGCTTTAACGGTGGGCTTTGTTGCTTCCAGATCTGGATCTCTTTAATGGTATGGAACCTCAAGCCTGTATTTTACGCTCATTTTGGCATGTGTTTTAGGTGTAGGCGTGCATCTTATACTTATACCAATCCATCCCTGTATTCTGTCAATCAAATCATCATGCACATTATTGAAAACGAACATCTTTTTTATCTGCATCTCATGCAATCTGCACTAGTAAGATTCATAGGTGAGGTACAATGCTTCATCTAGGCTGAAGTCCATTTTATAGAAGCCATTAATTTTGCATCATGCTGATTTGGTAGAGTTTACAAATCATATTAATGAACAAAGAGAGGGAAGACCAACAGCTGTGGGGTTGAATCGTCAGACTTCATGCCCCTTATCCTTAGGCCTCAAGTTCGAGCTCTGGTTATGAGAAAAAGAAAAAAAAAAAAAAAAAAAACCATATTGGCCTCAATAAAAAAATTGAAGAAAGATGTGCCGTGAGTGACGGAAATGATTTTTCTTTTTTTTCTTTTTCTTTCGCAGTGCATCAAGAATGAAATGACAACATTAAGAATTATGTCGATAAGGAATCTCTTTAATAATGGTATACCCATTTTCAATTTCAAAAGTCTTGTAAGCCCATCTACATGTGTCTGGACTTTCCAGATATTATAAGCAACACTTGGGTCCAAGGAGGACCCAAAAATTTTAAAAGATGAAAACTAGAATCCAATTCTTGGCAAAGCAAATCATGGCATATTTGTGTCATAGCTCTGTACAAACTTAAATTTAGTCAGAGATTTATGTCTGCATGATCCCAAGGGGCCTAAAATTAGTGCCATGAAGTGCCATACTGTGAACCATTTAGATAAGATTTTCTTTCTCATATCTGATTGAATTTAAGTTCTTCTTAGGTGGCTTTGGAGGTACATGCAGAAGAGACGCACATCACAAGATCACAACAATGTCACCATTTCTCTTCCAAAGTATATTCTCTTTACATCTTCTTTATGTTAAACAGGTGCGTTGCTTTGTCTTTTCATTTCTTTGATCTTGTCTCTCACCCAATTTAGTCTTCCTAAGTTTCAATTATCATTGATTACCCTCAAAAGGAAATAGACCCTACATCAGAATGTTGTTGGCACTTCTACCGCTCAACCAAAACTCAAATAATTTTATAGCTTTTGCTTTTTAGAGAGTTCTAATGTATAAGGTCCACTCTATTGGTGGGTTTTTTGCTTAATAATTCTTCCTTTCTCATTACAGTGTTCTGATTTATTGAAAAAAACAAGCTATCCTAAATCATGTTCCATTCTTTCTTCCTAGTAATAAGTGACATTGTGGTGTGATATAACTGTCAACTTCTGATTTGAGCTTTTGTGAGTTTAGGGGTCCATCAAAACCACTTTAATTCAATATTTAAGCATAATAATTAAATTTCATTTTAGTTATTGTTAACGAATCAAAAGCTTACACATATGTGATCCTTATTATACAAACTTGTTAAACCAAAATTAAAAATCTCAACCCACATCAATAATGCAACTATCAAAAGGTAAAATTAATTATTAAAAAAAAAAAAAAAACAAAAATGAAAGCCTCAATTTCAAATTTGTTGCGGTTAGCTATGCGTACCAACTTCTTGGAATGGGCTGATGTAGCGCACATTAGATGTTGCGTTCTTAAAACTCTCTAAATCTTTCTTGATATCGTCGAATTTCTTCAGTTTCTACTGTGTTAAAGTTTTTAAATTGTTTGGGTATTTACATGTCGTATGTCGTCTTTGGATATTTATGTACGCTCAGAAATGAGAAATTAATTGCATAGGAGAAAGCTTGAATGGCGGATTAAAAACCCCTTCAATATATAATATCTTGAACTATACTTTAAGAAAAGTAAACGCATTCTTTGATTTTGTTCTAGAAGCTCTAGAAAGAGTGAATCAGGATCAAAGTAATGGGTTCTGGTGGTTTTGTGAGGTACACCTCGTGTAGATTGTCTTGCATGCCCCATATAAAATGAACCCTTTTTTTTTTTTTTGGTTACAATGAACCCTTTTTGTCTAATCCAATGAAAGTATTATTCAATTAAAATCTTGATTTTGCTTGATTTAATAAAGACGACTATGGAATCTTAGATTAAGACTTTAAAGCAAAGATAATTGTAGATGGATAACATTTTTTTTTTCTCACTTTTCCAACATGTACACATTTCTCTTAAATTGAAAGCCATGAAGTGACCATATTATACATAAATACATAACCACTCTATATATAAGATACACAATTACGAATCCTCTATTATGTGTGTATCAAGGCTTCCCCAAAATACTCTTATTGGGTGTAACGTCACCTTAGTAAGATCCCACTTAAGTATATGATTTCATTAATTACTTTTCATTTGATTGGACACGCAAGCCTCGCTTAATCGACTAATTATACACTAAAAAATAAGTAACTAATTTAATCGTGGTGGTTAGTTGGTCCCACTCGATTTGATATGTAGATGTAATGTTAAACAATACAAGCATGCATATGATAGAGGAATTTTTAAATGAACAGTGGTTGGATTTCTTTTCTTCATTAAAGTATTGATTATGTGATGAAGTTTATTTTCCTACTTAGCTTGAATAGTTTTGATTTCTTATTGAGAGGGTGCATGATTGAGGGAATCGTTTGTGGCGGGGTCCAATTAGGCATAAAATACTGTAAAGAAAATCTCAGGAAAAGCTTTGTGGGGGCTGCAAAAATTGACATGTTTTCATTGAAATGTTTGAAAAATGTTTTAGGGTTTTAGAGAGGGGGCATTGGATTCGTTTTCTTTTGCTTAAAAAATGTGGAGAAAACAAAAGAGTTTGCATGAACCGTACGATGTAAGCACCTATATTTCTTAGTGGGTTCTCATTTTTTGACCCTGAATTAATAGGTTCTCATTTTGAGCTGAACTAATATTTCATCTGTTCTATGATAAAAGATGTTGCCACTATATATGTTGTTCCAACGAATGAAGTGGTAGCTCGGTGTTTACGTATATAGTCATTTATACAAAAGGTTGAGGGGTCGAGTCTTATCATGTGAAGTTGCCGATCCCATCTCTTTGGCTCGGTGGTGGTTTGATATTCTAACGAAGATGTGTGGTTAATTGATTGAAATCCTAAAACTAACATGCTCACTTGGTGCTACCAATGTCTCTCACTTGAACTAATTTGGAGACTCTGACAAAGGGAAAAGTAATTTGGAGTACTAGTACTGATTGGTTTTACTTGTTATATATGCACACGTTTGTATGCCAGTGAAAGAGAAATTTATGTCAACTCAAAGGGGATGTATGGGCCATTGCGTCCACATCGGCATGAGGTATATATGTATCATGTATGTGACGAACAAAGTCAAAAAGGCTTCAAGTTAACCATGGACCAGAGAACAGGACATTGTTTGATTATTAGGAAGCTTTAGTTTGAGAGGGAGGTCTCAATGGAATAGCTTACCATTAGCTGCTACAATATTCCATCGGGTACTGGCCAATCTCACATCAAGTAAATTGAGCTGGCGATATTGCAAAAGAAAAAAAGAGCTATTGATATAGGGGAGTGTCGGGTGTACATCAGAATGCACATTACGTTATGATGTGCGTGCAATGCATCTTGGGATGCGATTCATGTGGATCTCAATGAGCATCGCACACCCATCATAACACGATGTGCATTTGCTTATTGATGTGTCTACCTGCACTTCTTGGATTTTTTTTAAATATCTATCTTTTGGTATCAAAAAATTTACACTTTTGGTACCTATTTCAAAAGATTTGTACTTATAACCTCTTTAACAGGTGAAACAATACTTTTTTGCTACCCGAGCAAACAAGAGTGGGCGGAAGCTTGAAATTTAACTGATATATTGGAGGAACGTTTTTTAAACGCATCTTTAGAACACACGTTTCCAAAACACGCCATTAAAAGGTTCAAGTTAGCCAATTTCTATATACCTTATACTCAAACTCAAATAACTATTAAGTTTTTTCAAATTTATTCGATCTCACATGTTGAATTTCGAACCGCCCGATCAATAAAATCTCCAAATTGTTGTTTAAGGGAAGGTTTAAACTCACGACCTTTAATTATGTTGTAGGTTCATGATCCTCGTGCTATTGAGCTATGAATTTGTTGGTACGTTGTGATAATGGTTAAGGAATCGTGATTTGCTGCACGCATTAGTCCTAATAAATAGTATATACTTTTCAATCATCAAAATGAAGCAGTAGCAGCTGGATCAGAAGCTTTTATTAGAAAGACTGAAACAGTACTATGTTAGAGAAATAGAGGGCAAGATAGATTTGATTAGAAAGATTGAAACAGTAATGTGTTAGGATGAGACTTGAGAAAGACGACTAATTAAGATGTTGTTGATGAGTGCAAGTTTTAAATTCCATCACTTTCACTTTCGTCCTAATGACTATAGAGGGAGAGTCTCAACTTCCAACAACACAATCAAATTTATGAGAAATACTACAATGACAACACAAACCCACAACTACAATCATGTGGTATGCACTTCGAGATTTGTATGGATTACGACCCTAAGCGAATCCAACGACTCTTGTCGATCATTGTTTTGCCTTGCGTTGCTGTTGTCATTCTAGACCACCGAGTCCAAATTTATGAGCAAAAAACCTTGGATTCGAACGACTTATTTGTCATATGTCCTGACCATATTTTACACATGCATTTGTTGCGCCGATGACCGATAGATTAATCCAACCGTGGGGACAATGACAAACCTTTAGATTATTGTCAAGTTATTTGGTGCTTTGTCACTACTAATCATGAACTTGAGGAGGAAATGACTACAAAGGTAATAATTTTTTTACCACGAGTTTTGAAGTTTTTCCATTCATAAAGCTTAAACTTGAAACCGATGGTGATGAAGGGATGAGGGAGGACTTGTGTCATACCATAACAACCCTCTTGGTCAGACATGCAATGACAATTAAACCTTCTTTAAATGCACTTTATTGAATTAAATCCATTGGATTATGCATATAAATCATGCGTGTTGTTACAGTCTCTGATTAAATTTTGCACTTGTCAAAGTACATCCAACGGCTTTTAAGAGTTTTGTTCGATGGCGTCCGCGTATTCAATTGTATATTATCCTTGTAGTAGTAGTAGTAGCAGCTATGACAATTATTTTATAAGATTCTCTAAACAAGGATGATATACAATTGAACGTATAGGCTGTTATAGGTCGTACATTTTGAATTAATTAGTTCACATCACTTGGTTTTAGTATGATTTTTCTTTCGATGATAATCAATTTCTAATAATAGTTTTTAGTACTTTTGTTGCTACGCTAAATCATGATCGATGAGGACGTTAAGGTAATTAAAGTGTTATTTTAATAATAAGTCTCATCCTTTTTTTTTTCCGAAAATCTCATCCATTCAACACCATATTACAAACGAAAATATAAGCTGGATCTTTTTTCATTAGTATACTAAGATCTTCTTCTTCTTTTTTGTGCTAAAGCAACTTTTCTTGCTTTTTGTGGGACTCGAACCTCATCATCATACTCTTGCAACAATACAACATACTTAAATTATGTATCTTAAATCATTAATTGGGCCATCCACTTGGTTGATAGTATACTAAGATCTTTTGGAGTAAAATTTTACACTGTTTATGTGTTTGAAACAACTAATATAAATAGAGATAATGATACAGCAAGAATGAAGCGACTCCACTATTTTGATTGTAAATATAATATTTAACAACAAAAGAATATGATTTATAGATATGATTCTTTTTCAAGAATTTGTATAACTAGGCCTTCCACCTAAAAAGGCTAAACTTAAAGCCCTAATCATACAAATGTGCTTAACTATAATTCCTTATCTTCTATTATTATGTGCCACTAACTATCACAACTATAGCGGTGACAAAAAATTAGTTTAAAGAAATTAATGTATATATATGTTATAATTCAAGCTCGCTTGATTTTAAACTCGAACAAAAAATAGGGTCGAAAGTAATTTTTCACAATATTAATAACGCTTTTTCACCTTCACCAACAACAGAGTTATATACATAGTTTAGTTTAAAGATGCAAGAGACTCGCTTCCCCTTAAACGAGGTCTCCATTGATTTCAAGTGTTTCGTATCGAGCAAATTGACAAATTCCAGTTGGAGCCTCCGTATCATATACCACATAAAAAATCCAAAAATAAAATAAAATAAAATAAAATAAAAAAACTACTCAATATTAAGCGCGAATTAAATTCATCCGTAGGCCGCAGGGTACGTGTATATATATATATATATGATCCCTCATCTGCTCGTCCCGTGTAAATTGGTGTGTTGTTATACATACATAAAAAAAAAATAAAAAAAAAATAAAAAAAAAAAATGAAAAGCCAACCAAAAAAAAGTCTAAACAGATTAGAGAGAGAGTAGAGGGGGGGGAGAGGGGCCACCACGTGAATAGCAGCATTAACTCACTCTCATTCATCCATACTTGTCTGTTTACGTCCCATCTTCCCCACTTTCTCCTTCCTTCTCCCCCAAAACCCTCCTCCCTCCCTCAAATCCCCAATGAAGGACCCTTAGTTAGATCCAAACTCATCCTCATCACTTCTTAATTATCAATCACCATCCCCAAACCCTAGCTACCTTGCTCTTGCTAGCTAATAATATGCTCACAACATCATCATCATCATCATCATCATCATCATAAACCAATTAATTCAACTCCACCACCACCACCACCACCACCACCACTACTACTACTCTTGTTTTTTTTTGTTATTATGGACTCCCCCTCCTCCGACCCCAACAAGCCACCCCCAACCGACCCCACGTCATCCTCATCATCACCTCACCCCACCACCGGCGCCACCGCCGGCGCCGGTGGCACACCCCCCCCTCCGAGCCGGTACGAGTCGCAGAAGCGGCGGGACTGGAACACGTTCCTTCAGTACCTTAAAAACCACAAGCCCCCACTGAGCCTGGGGCGGTGCAGCGGCGCCCACGTGATCGAGTTCCTAAAGTACTTGGACCAGTTCGGGAAGACGAAGGTCCACCAGGGCGGGTGCGCCTACTTCGGGCACCCCAGCCCCCCCGCCCCCTGCGCCTGCCCCCTCAAGCAGGCCTGGGGCAGCCTCGACGCCCTCATCGGACGCCTCAGGGCCGCCTACGAGGAGAATGGCGGCCGCCCCGAGTCCAACCCCTTTGGCGCCCGCGCTGTCAGGATTTACTTGAGGGAGGTGAGGGAGGGGCAGGCCAAGGCTAGGGGGATACCCTACGAGAAGAAGAAGAGGAAGAGACTGCCCCCGCCACCTGGCGTCACCACCACCAGCAGTAGTATTAGTAGTAGTAGTAGTAGTAGTAGTAGTAGTATTATTATTAGTGTTAATGAACCCCCACCGTCGGCGTCATTGGCGACGTCATTGGAGCGTGATGTTGGTGGTGTTGCTGCAACGATTGCAACTACAACAACCACTACTACTGCCACTACTGCTACTACTTCAGTATAGCACTGCTACTGCTATTGCTACTATTCTTAATTCTCTTCATCAATATATAATCACTTTTTTTTTTCTTTTTTTTTTATTGGTAAAAAAAATTGATTAATTTTGAGGTTTTACATATGATTTAGAACGATTAATGGAGGATTATTATTAATCTGATGATGCATGATACGCTTCTATTGGTGATCATATATGATCAGTTTTTCTATATAATTCTATATATATATATTTTTTTATAGACGTTGGTATCCGAGCCGGCGCCGCTGCAGTATATATTGTTTATATCTAGACATACGTATGTGAGTATATTCATTATGTGTTGTGTACGTAGTAATGTTGGTAGTACTTAATTTTTTTTTTTAATTTTCATCGTCATATTTTCCAGTGAGTTCTAGCTAGTAGCAGTAAATTCATTGTGTTGGGCTTGAATGCCCTATATATATATTTAAGTCTCTTCATCATGATCGGGTGTTTCATTAGGGGTATTCTATTTTAGGGTTTTGTTCATGTTCAACACTTCCAAGAGAGAGTATTGATGATAATTCAAGGTAATTAAGCAGTGTGTGAGGAGTACAAGTTATCAAATGAGCTATTCATCAACTCCTACTCTACTAGCCAGTACACCACTCATTATGTAATTTGAGTTTCAGGTGATCCGCTAATTAAGTGTTGTTGATTTGGGAATTTGTGGACTGATTAGACGATCATCATCATCATCATCATCATGATGAGATGGACTTGAAGCAAGAGGTACTATATATATAGCTATTACTATACTTCTATACTGTCGTTACAATTACTTAATTTAATCTCCTTAATTACTTATTTAATAATTAATCTATGTATACATTCTATAGTTTAAAATGAAATCAACGAATGTGTAGAGAGAGAAGATTGAATTGATTAATGTTTTAATTTCATTTTGATTAACCGCCACCTCATAGTGAAAACAACCACCGGCCTAACCCTTTCTCTTGGTTTTTCTTTCAATTTGACGAATTAATTAGGAACACTAATTAATCACTACCAAACAAAACCTTACATGCATTTTTATATCAAATTGGAACCGCTCCCCAATATCCAATGCTAGAGCTAACCTATGGTGTGTGTGTGTGTCCAAATATATAATATGATCATGTCCATCATCAGCATCATCATTGCATGATCATCTAATTAATTAACTTTGGTTCTTTGCCTGCTCTAATTATGATTTGATTTTGCCCTAGCTAGATTTATATATATATATATTTAAAGGAGAAATTTGACACCATAATGGACTAATTAATTGACTTGTTCTCATGATATGCATTATTCATGAACTCTTAGAACTTGGCAATTGGAATACTAGCTATATAGCTAGCAGTGATCCCTTATTGCTATACAACAGCAACAAAGTGTCTTAACCCTAAATTAGTTGGAAACAAATATACATAGATTAAACGCATCTTCTTTTTGTCTTTTCTTTTTTAATTTTATAAGATATAAAAAATTATTTAATTTTCATTATTTAACTCGATTTAACGCCAATTGATTATGTACTTTCATAATTCTTTATGCATCTTGTGTTATCTTAAGTTTACTATCTACTCAATCCTATATATGTACTTTCAAATCTCTTCAATTTCTTCGTCATTAGTTATCTTAGTTTTAGCTAATGTTATAATGGTGAATTACTTTTTAAGCTATGAAATTAAATTCTTATTGTTAATTTATTACTATATGCTGCATAAAAAAACAAAAACATTGAGTGACCTCATTAATTATATATGTATATATATATATATATATATATGCTTACTTATATAGAAATCCAGTTTTTTGTGAAGTGATGATTAATGGATCTATGGGCACGGCCTGTAATAGAAATATTTGAGTACGTGGGGTAGAGCAAAAGGAGTAACATCTTTAGATAGATAGAAAAGCTGATGAATTATTATGGCTGTCATGATGTGTACAATATTTTTGATCGATCTCCAATGGAAGATCTCAGGCCTTGATGAGGGGAATGGGAGTGTCATAAAAACGCCTGCCCACCTGCACACCGTCTAGTCTTGTCTACACCTCCATCCAACACCACTATTATTATTATTTTTATTTTTGACGTATGGTTTGAAAGGAATATATGCATAATTAAATTAAAACATGTATGTACTAATGTACACTCTCTTTATATGTTTGCCTCCATGTAGGACGCGATTGATCCATCAATGTGGTGCTCCATTTTTTTTGTATTCATGTTTAATACTCGTGCAACCTCCATTTATCACTTCTGCAAGTAGGGCCCCTCTAATGGAAATTTTGAAAGAAAGGGACAAAATTGAACACCTACAATTATGGGGGTCGTCCTAAAATTCATCCTTTACCAACAAACTCAGAAAAATCACGTTTTAGCTCTGGTTAGCAACATTGATTAATTTGTAACACAATTTAACACGTGCAGAAACCGTTACATAGGTTGTGTTGTCATCGATATATTAACTAATTAACGCTGCAAGAAAGTTAATGTTTTACTTGTGGTAACAAGTACGAGATATTTTTACCATCTTCTAATTTACTACAAGCTTAAATATATTAAGATTACTTTTTATATATACTTGTAATAGATACACTATGAATTTAATTGGCTCATTGTAAAAAAGTTGTTGTATTTGAAATAAAGAAGAGTTTTTTTTTTTTTTTTTTTTTCGGAAGAAATAAAGAAGAGTTGTTTAATATTCTCCGCATTAATAAATTAACGTAGTGGTAGCTCACCGATTTGATATCAGGAGTTCGAGAGTCTATGGAGGCAATATATGTTGGTTTGTTTATTGTATATCAAAAAATATTCCCCACATCAATAATTATGGTTTATGGGTAACAGTTGTTAATTTGCTTAATTATGTTCTTCAAAAAAAACTGCTTAATTATGTTCATAAAGTGCTTTTATTTAGATTAATTGATGATTAGACTTGGATTCTATAGTAATTTTTTTGTACGTGCATCTCTTTTCTTTTTTCAAGCAAATTATAGTTTATGCGCATTATTGCTGCATCTAATTATTCTTATTAATCACGTACTAATGCCTATATATGCCCCATTTCATTTCATAAAAGTATTTGTACAGATCATGAACTTTTATTATTTATAAATTATCTAAATTTTTCTAATATATGGGTGGTTGGGTTGACCCACTATATTTGTTACAAGAGCCTTATCTTGTTTTTTCTCCCATTATTGTCAGAAAAAAAAATTATTTTTTATGAGGTTTAGACGTTCAATGTATACAATTATACGTACATCTAACAGCGTCTTCAAAATGGTAATAACTGTCAGTATAATTTTGATCTAATCCAACCATATATGAAACCAGTGGACCCTAATTAATGTTGGTTTCTCTTGTGTTCTTGTTGAAGAATGTAAAATCCTAGGTTAAAAATATGATAAGAGTTGGTGTGGTATATAAGTGAAGTAAATTGGATCCTAGCACAATATACGATGAGTGCGGGTAGCACCGAAGCAGATAAAGTCTTGACAACAGCATTGAGGTATGGCAGAGTTTCATCTGCGAGACAATTAACAATCCATTCTAGCAAAATGTTTGGGGTGGTCTCCTTTATATATAATTCTCCTTCCGTTAGGTTTTAGTTTTTGTTTTGTTATAGGTTTAACTTACGTTTAATTTAGGTTTGTCATGGATTTCACCAAATTGAGGTAATGGAGGCAGTTCTCCCTATTTTAATAAATAGTTTCGAGTTTCGTATCTATTGCATTTCATTCGTCGAAATGTCGTAATAGGTTGATTTACACTCTTGGCCGAATTAAGAACGATCAATGTGCCTTTTTAGGCTTCAAAAAAAAAAAATCCTACCATAAGCTAATTAATTTTGTACAGGGTGGCCGAATTCACCCCACTTATATACCAACGTGCATCGTTTCACAAAATAGGGGAAATGTTATAATAGCGCCTTTTCAAAAGCGCTATACGAGGTTGATTTACACTCTTGGCCGTGGAATTTTGAAGAACGCTTCATGGCGATGGGTGGAGGCATTTGTGGCGCGCGCTATCTCGCCTTTTCAAAAGGCGCTAGCCGCCACGATCAATGTGTCTTGCTTTTAGGCTTTGTACTCGACCGCTCCGTCCTCGCCGCCGGCCGTCGTCGTCGTCGTAGTCGAGCGAAACCGGGTTACACGTAGTGCGCGTATTGCGAGGCGGACAACCCGTACAACCCATAGGCGCCGACCGAAACGCCGATGTCCCGTGGACCGGTACAGCTATTGCGAGGCGGACAACCCGTACAATATAGGCGATATTCGACCCATCGATGTCCACGTGGGTCCACGTCGCACGGATATTTTTGAAAAGGCGCTATCCGTGTAACCCGTCCACGTGGACGACCTTACACTTATTTCAAAAGGCGCTATATGTAAGGGCGGTCCCACGTGGACCGTCCACGTGCAAATTTACCCACTTTGATAACGCCTTTTGAAAATGCGTTATTGCCTATGTTCGGATTTAAACTAAAAACATTAGTACTTTTGTAAAAAATTTCATGCACGTGTGTGGCTCAATACTCTTCAAATCCATATATTTCTACAGTCCTTACATACATTTTTGCTTTTATATATCAGCTAGCTTTTTCTTATGGTGGGTTGTATTTTTTTTTTTTTGATGAATGGAGGCGATATTCTATATATATATATATATATCAATGATTTACAAAAGCCAAGACCATCTCTATATGTGGAGGCATACACAAAAGTTATGATGATCAGTTTTTTTACGTTTGAGGAAGTTTTGTAATTCTCGACGTTGTCCGTTTTACACACTTTCCCTGAGAGATTCCTGGGCCCTCGCTCCTATTGTTATACCCCCCAAAAAAGTACTCTAGGTGATTCACTGATGTGTCTGCCCTTGGTAGGGTTTCTATCTCAAGTTGTCAAATGTTGACAGTACCACTTTGTTGTGTCGGGTTGGGAAGAAAAACAAATTAACTTAACTACTCTAATTAATTGAAAATAAAGTAACCCTCCCCTAAAACAATTTCGGTATTTAATAGAGATTTTTAAACTCATATTAAAGGGGTATTATTAAATAACACCTAATTGATATGAGTTTTAAAAAATCTTTATGTAATACATGTATTAAAAATTAATACATAACACATTTTTACATGACATTTAATAACACTCTATTTAATAGGGGTTTTAAAACCTTTATTAAATGCCAAAAATGTTCTAGTGCTCGTTCCTCACATGCATGAACCTTAATTTAGAACCATATATATTTGTGATTTTTATGACTAATATATTAAGAAAATGCTAGCGTGCCCTAGGAGAGTGACTAACTGATCATATTTGTGTGTGTGTGTGTTTTTTTTTTAATAATGAAGAAACCTCAACTTGCCTATTATATATAAAGCCTGAACTCCTGACCTCTTACTGGAGTAATTAACCTCATACTAAGGCCTCATTTATTTGGTTCGTTTTTGCCAACTTACGGACGAGTTTTTTTACAGGTAGAGATAGCTTTTGAAGTTAACTCACAGTGCAAATTCGTATTTCATGTTTGGTTCAACTTTGAACTTACAAGGAAGTTGAAATTTTAAAAATGATTAAACGTGGAAATTGACATAAATACCATTGAAACATATATTTTTAACATGAAAAAAGAATACATTATTATTTTCACCACGTGCACTACTGTTTATTTATTCAAAAATAAAAAACTTAAACTAAATAACAAGTATAAAATATTATTTACAAAATCATTAAACAACATTAAATAATTATAAATATTTTTCTAATTGTTTGAAATAATATTTCAATAACTATTAATAATAAGTATAATAAAATACACCCTCCAAAAGGGTGGAGGAGATTTCTCTCACTTTTGGATGTGAGTTGGGAGATAACTTGGAGAGAAGTTGTGCAACCAAGCAAGATTAGTTCCAACTCCCTTCCAAGTTATCTCTTGGGAGTTAACTCTACCCCTAATCAAACAAAGCTCAAGATTAGTTCCAACTCCTTGCAAGTTATCTCCAATGAATTAAAATTCCACTCATAACCAAACAAGGCCTAAATCATTAAACGGTTCACTTGGTTGGTAACCAACTTAGCATATATATTTGTCTTCTTATATATGTATTGCACATGTATAAACCACTACAATTTTCATATATACCTCTCATCTTTTTTTTTTTAATTAGAAGGGGGACTATATACAGTTATGCCCAAGATTACACAACGAATTAACTGTTTCCATTGAGAGTTTGAGACTCCCCAATCACTAAAACAATATTTATAGAATACCAAACCGGTGATCAGTGTAATGTTTTTTTATCAGTCAATGGTAAAAAATCATGCAATAGTATATGCATAATGCATTGGGCCCTAAAAATCTTATTCGGAAATAAAAGACTTCTAATCTTTGATCTTTCTCCTTGACGTACCTATTTATAGCAATAGTATATGCATAATGCATTGGGCCCTAAAAATCATGCAATACTATGTGCATAATGCATTGAAAGTTTTGTTATTCGTTAATTATGTGGTTCTAGCAGTGTTTTTTTGTTTTGTCGTATTTTTTAAAGTTGCAGAGAGCGCATGGTCCTTGATTCCACACTATTTCAATTCCGCAATCACATTAATTAACAACTAAATTAATGATAAATTAGTTTTTTGAACAAATAGAATTAGCGAATCAATGTACTTTTATTAAGGTAAATGATTCTACGTCCGGTCATGTATCGAGTCATGAATAATTAATGAGATTTCTAATTTTTTTTAAAAAAAAACTTTGGTACAATATTATTTAATTTGCAATAACAAATACATGCAGTATATACATAAAAATTATATATATAGGCATTGCTTTCGTGGTCTGTTTCTTAAGTTCAAAATTAGTGAGACTTTGAATAATACCTGCTTCAAGATATTTTTTTTTTAAAAAAAAAAAAAACAAGAATAGTATTTAGGGTTAACAGTTTAGGCTCTCCATTGCATTCTCTAAATTTGTAATTTGATTTTAATGAAAATGTATAGAGATTAATTATATGAAATTAATTTGAGATTTTTTTTTTTTTTTTGAATTCATGCATCTTAATTTGAGATTTTAAGAACAGTAGTACTACTTGCAATTGAAGTGTTAGCAGATGCCCTGCAGTTGGTGTCCTCTAAAGCATATAGAAGTCTTGTCAAAAGCCTAGAATGATGGGTATTTGCACTCAAGATGTCCAACACACAGCTTCATCAAACGGGGGAACAAGATCCGAATATTGGGTTATATGATCTACCAAAGGGCCCTTAATAAAGTATGTAGTCCTTATTTCCTTCCGTCATATATATGGGCCACCCAAACTAGCTATAGTTAGAGTTTCAGCCATTAATTCCCTTCACCAATTTCATTGCCAATAAGGCCAACAACATTTCAAATGTTAATTGTACGTAAGTGATGTACGTACGTATATATACAGACCATATAGGCATATGTAACCGGCAAAGTACTCCATTCTATATAAAATCCAAATAGAATAGTCCCGTGTCAATTAGTTGAAATGAAAGATAACAGCTTAGGCCGCCAGCAGGGGTGTTAGTCGAGTAGTAAGTTTCGTTCTCTAATAAGTTGATTACGACGGATGTGTTGAGTTTGAAGCCTCCCACCATTCTTTTCTCCCTACGATTTTTTTGTTTGGATTTTCTGGTAAGGGCAACTAAGGACTTCTCAGAGATTAGTCGAGTCGACTATTAGTCCGGTGTCAGCAACGGTGGCTATGATATCTTTGATTATCAAAAAAAATCTTGCCGTGGTATTTGGAGCAAACCACCCACTCTCATGTACTGTGACCATCGTGAAATTGCAAAATTCTTGAATATAGTGATGATTTTCTTTAACTTCTAGTAGTATATAGTGAATTAGTGAATTAATTATGTAGCAAATTTATGCATGCATGTATGCATCGAAAGTAAACATTCCAATCTCTTTCTACATAGCAGTGCTATTTGGACTAAGAGTCCGGACTCAAAAGTTTTATTTATTTCAAAGTTATCCCCAAGCAATTAATGAAACAAACACAATCATTTATAAAATTATTTTGATACCCCTTAAATATATGTAAAAATTTTAAAAATACTTTTATGAGTTCAAACTCATGAGTCTAAATAGATTTATTGTATTGGATATACTCTATATATAGTTGTTGGAACAATAACCGAGCTAGCTGTGCACATAAACATCCCATGACCAATCACATGGACTCTAATAAAGCAAATTAGCATTGTACATGTACTGCTTTTGTTCTCATGGAAATTAATGCCTAAAGCTTATGACGCGCGTTCTCAGTTTTGGTAACATTAAGGAAATCACTTGAGATCTGAGAGAAATAATTAATACAAGTCCCCAAAAGAAGACATATTAGTGCAGTTCGTTAAAAACTTAAAAGACATAATTAAGACATTGTTGATTGTTAGCCGGCCCCCACTCAAAATGTGCTTAATTAATTTGCCCCTCATCATTGGAAAAATAATTAATATAAAGATTAAAATTAGAAAAAAAAAAAACAATCAAATGGATGATTCGCTGATTTAGTATGAAGTTATTAAGGTAAGAAGTCGGAAGTTCGAGCTTTACAATTTATGATTTATTTCTTATAAGAAAATAAGATAAAAAAATAAATGGAGCTGGAGCTTTATGTGAATATATATATATATTGATGAAAGCATGAAACGTCTATGTCCGCTTTCAACTACTTAAAAGGGCACACCTGATGATGGGGATAGATGCACAAAATGAAGTTACTCACGCGAGCAAGATTTGATTAGAAAAGCTATATATATGGTATTTGCCACAATAAATATTTATTTATATAATCATGAAGTTTCACTTATTAGATCGACTTATTAGATCGATGTGGGAGTAGTATTATTTGAATCCGCAAATTTCTGCAAAAATCTATCTTAAATTCTGAACAGAGAGAGTGAGAAGTAAATGAGATTACATGAAGTAAATAAATGAGATTGTGTCAGAGGAAACGTACGTACGTGTGTGCGAGGGTGGTACTACTGTGTGTCGGTGACATACATTTAATTAAGCAACATCAACACCGAAACACAAACAAAAAAGAGTGAGAATGACGTGAGCCTGCACAAGGAGATGGACCCACGTGGCCAAAAACGTTGACTAACTGCTGTTCCGGTCGCCGACACCGCACCTGCGTCTCAACGTCTCTCACCACCTACGCGCCCATCCTTTTCCATCCTTCTTGCTTTTTTGGCACCACCCCCTTCGAGTCCCTTAAATTGTGGATCGAATTCGAGTACTATTCAAGCTTGTCAGAATCGTAAATTGAAAGTTAAATGATTAAGGGCTTGAGTGAATCGAATCGAAATTCGCATCAAGGAATCGTAAGATTCAAAATATATTACTAAATCATATATATATTAATTTTTTTTTTTAATTTTTTATACATTTTTAAAATTTTTTGAAGTTAGATGTTTTTAAGTTTTAAAAGAGTAATGTCAACAAATAGATTAATTTAATATCTATTACTTCTTTTACACAGAGCCCCAACCTCACTACAAAATTCCGCTTACAAAATTTCAAATAAAACAAGTAATGAAGTAGCTAAGGGCATGTCACGCATTTGATGTTTGAGAAGTGTACATGACTACTTGCATGCTATCAAATAAATAAGTAGTCCAAATACCTTTACAAGTAGACCAAGAATATGTGAGGGCAAGAGTTCCAACGCCACTGTTTTATTTTTTATTTTTTATTTTTAGCATGAATAGTCTAAATCGTGCGATTCACATTGCGATTCGCACGATTCACCGTGATTCATTAAGCGATTCAGAGTCATTCCGATTCATACATGAGAATCGAATCTTTTGCTAGCAATCCGGATCATGAATCGTACGATTCAACGATCCTGATCGCAATTTTCACAACCATGGTACTACGGATGGAGACGTCAGCCGCAGTAGGCTTGATCTAGAGTAGTAACTTTTAATCAAATATAAATGTCTGAACCATTTTTAACTCCTTACTTTTGATTAATTTATAAAAGCTAATCAGGTATTTCAACCCCATAATCGAAGAATGTAGCTACTAAAAATTAAACTCATGGCTTTTGTTTTAATTAGTGAAAACTCATGTGCTATTTTCTTTGGCTACTGAACAACATCCCTTGGGGGCTTAACCTCTAAACTTCATTATGTCCCATTCAACTAGATTTTCAGATGATTGAAGTTCTTGGAAGTCAGTTTACTTCCCTAGCTATCTAGACATCTGAAAATGTTTGTCACTCTCCATAAAATGAATAAAAAAGATGTAAGCTAAAAATATGGAAGCTGAGTTTGCTGTTATTTAAGCAACAGAAAGCTTGAAAAATAAAGGCAGATCCAAATTTTTTTTTTTAAAAAAACAAATCAGTTCCAAATAAAAAGAATATTATAACTTCAGAATTGCAAAGCAACCAATGACTAGGGTAGAAGAGGCCAATCCAAAGAGGAAGAATGCAAATCAAATTCCAAACAACTCATGTGAATCAACACTTCAAAATTGTGAAGTAACAGATTAGTTAGAAAAAAGTGGCAGTCCAAGCAGAAGAACTGTAAAAAGATGCCTTTAATCAAACAACAGGCGCAGCTCGATACTATACAACTTCTCTCAAGCAACATGATAAATAAGCAAGTTCAGAATGACAATTTTCGTATCCTACGCTCTACTCCTGTAAACCAGCGGTCGAGTTTTCCAAGTCAACTTCGCCCATCCCTGTATCCTCTTCTTCTTCACTGTCTTCGTCGCCACTTACCTCCTCATTATCTTGACGAAGCTTCGCCATGTGCTCAGCAAGTAGTTTATCATCACGTTCGCTCACCTGCATTAAGAACCACAATTAGCTTATTATAAGTATTGCATTACAATATTTTGCTTCTAAAGCGTGTATAATAGAAGAGATAGGCGCCAAGTGCAAAAGAAGACTTGTCACAGCAACTTAAACATTACAAACTTCTTTAAGCTGCTAACGAAGAGGAGTATGTGAGTAACCAAAAACACAGCTGAAGTGAAAAGATATTGATCACAACTATGGCTAGAGGCTGACTATCATGGTTGGTATAGCAAAAACCTGAAACCATTCACCAGAAGTTCCTTGTCTAGAGGTCTTGAAATAACTAAACGAAGTTCCCACGTAGCTCATCAATGAAAGAGATTTAGCTTCTTGAAAGCATTGAACAAGGCCAGACTGATTGAGGAGTCTCCTATGTCTAGATATGGGTTTAGCTGTATGGCATCAATATCATAATCAATTAGGCGATATTTTGCTTTGGTTCATGTAAGGGTTAAGGACATGTCTTCATTCCGTGCCTGCTAGTGTGCTGGCTGGCGGCTCTTAAACCAGCTTGTGAAGCTTGAGACAGTGCCACAATTTTTCTATGAGGCACCTCGAGAACCAAAGCACCGTAACAGAATCTTCTCCAAAAATAAAAAATAATAGTGCCCAAGAAGGGTGACCGAGTGAGCACAATTACCGCTCTTGGCGCCTCCTTTACAGCGAGCTTCCCTTTGTGCTCCTCTATTGCTTCAGTGCAGGCTTTGATTGCATTGTTGAGGATCAATATTCCTTGATCCTGCACAATCAAAATAAACATAAGGCCTATTAAACACTGTTCTCAAACACATTCTTTATAGTTGTCAATTGTAACTCTAAAGAAGTAAAATTCCTTTCACAAAAACCAGTATCATAAAGATGAGGCAAAGAGGAAAAAGTTGCAGAAAATTGACTTCAAGTTGTCTAGATTGTATTGCATGGGCATGTCTTTGAATTGCGCTGCTCCATTTTCTTTACTACCTCTCTCCTTTTTTTCCTTTTGTATTGGTTGGATCAACCTTTATACAAATAGTCTTACACGATAGAAAAGATAGAAAACCACAGCTCCATTAGGTCACAACCCCGACATCCCGTATTGATCTCATTTCTTAGAACATTTTGAATCCTCAAAGTTGTCGTACAAAAGTATACCACGACCATCAGAAGTCAAATAAACGAAATTTTTTGGGGAAATTTGGAATTGGATGTAATTCATTAGTGCAGCACCACAGCACAATGAACTTGCTTAAAGACGGACAACAAAAATATCAAAAAAATTTGCATTTGAGGCACCTCTTCTGCTCAAGACCTTGACAGGAACCAAAACTAGAATAGAACCTTGATTAATCAAAAGAGGAGACTTAAAAATAAACAAGAGAACACTATGCAATAATTTGAGAAAACAACAGCTCTTCATTTCTCTAACAAGAGACTCCCGATTGAATTCATCACACCCTCCATGCATGTTTACCTCTTATTTATCCACTTCATAGAACTAGCTAGAATACTAATACTAGAAAAGTACTATCATGACCCTAACTAGGGGTGCACACGGATTGCACTAATCCACGGATCTAGTCCAATTTGGATAATTGGATCAATTTTTTGATCCCTTGGACTGGACCGGACTGAAAAATCACTAATTCGGTTGGACTGGATCGGATTGCGGATCTCACATCAAAAATCCGCGGATCCAATCCGATCCAATCCGTTTATCACATCAACACATATACATATATAATCATATGTACTATAGTATCTCAAATAACATTAACCCAAACTATCAAGTAGAAACTGTATTATCTCAAAGACTATGCTTGTTCTTAACTTTTTAATTACACTTCATACCTTGTTTTTGTAGGTTGTATGTTGCAACGTACACTTTTTATGTGCTTTTGTAAGGGTGTATGATGCGAATTTGTGGATAACATATTTATTTATGTAGGAACTTGCATTTTAAAGATTATTGTGATGACAAGTTTGTGGAAAATATGCTATATATAAATTTTTCATTCACGAGATGCATGATTTTTGTGATTCATGTGATAAAGTTTAATTTCATGAATTTTTGGATAGAAAAACATCAACCCGCTGAACTTGATCCAGTCCGGTCCGCATTTTGCAAGTTGGATTGAGTTGGATTGATAAATTATTTGGACTGGACTGAACTATAATTTTTTAATCCGCAATAATTGGATTGGATTGTGGATTGACCCTAATTGGATTGGATCCAATCCGTGTGCACCTCTAACCCTAACCACAATACAAATCCTACTATTCACCCCCCGCTAAAAAATCTTCTTGTCCTCAAGGTAGAGGAAATGGATGTAAGAGGAGACAACTAAGCCACAAAGAACCCTCATGAGGAGAGAAACAAAACCATGCAATTCATGTGTGCTCCCATTGCAGTTCAACAACAAGAAATAGGCCAAAAATCCAGTTGCAACTGATGTAGCAGAAATGGTTGCAACATGTACCCATCCAAATGCTGCTTCAAACTAACTATATCCGCATTTACAGATGCCCCTTTGTTTCCATCAGCCCCATCCCATAGAACATCCCTCATAATCATCTCAAGTTTCTGTCACAATTTCTTCAACTCAGTTAAACACATTTTTTATATCCATTCCTAAACATTACTCTACTTATTCAGTATTCATCATGCATTGAGAGAGCACATTGCACTTCTCTTAACTTATCTCCTAACTTTCTCTTTCCAAAACATCTTATATTCTATACAACTCATTTTCTTCCAAAGTCGCCCAGAGACCTTACCAGCAAAGACTAAAACATCCAAGCATTAGAAAACACACCTCAATATTCCCTAAAATGATAAGACTTGTAACAATGAGTCTAAACGAATATCCTGCCAACCCCTATTGACTGTTTTTCTTCTATCTCTACATCATAGTAGGTACAGTTTTTGGAGGGATTTCTTGTCCCATTTTTTATGAGTTCCTCTTATCATTATGTTGATAGATCTTCCATCATTTCCTATAACAAGTAAAGAATAAAGTTTTTACTCCACTGCTACCTTTCCTCTCAATTCCAAAGTTCCAAACCTTGTGAGTTTGAAAATTCCAACCCTCTCAATGGATTATCAAGTAAGTAGTGGTGGGCAGTAGTTTTCATAAAACCGCCCAAACCGTCCAAACCGCGTGGTCTGGTGTGGTTTTTTAAAATCGCGATTTGGGGGTGGTTCGCGGTGTGGTTTTTTAAAATCGCAATTTGGGGGTGGTTTAGAAAACTTGAAAAATGCGATTCCGCGGTTTGGTGATGGTTTTCATCTATGAAAAACCACGGTTCACCAAACCGCAAAACTACCTTTAAACTTGGAATTAAGTTGAAGCTTTTTAATGTTGTTTTAAATTTGAAAATGAAGTCAGACTGATAATTTTGATTGAGATTGTGTTTCATTGTATTTTTGGTTGTCATGTATGTACATCTATAGGTTTTGTTGCATGTTTTATTAATAGACATGTATGGAATGTGTGGCATTTTCATTTTTTAATTTTTAAATGTGTAGCAAGAAAACCGCAAAACCAAACCAACCAAACCGCGATTGGTTTGGTTGCGGTTTTGAGGGTTCGCGGTTTAGTGGTTGTTTGCATAACGACCAAACCATGAACCCCCGAGTTGGTCGAGGTTTGATGATTTTCACCACCAAAGACCAAACCGCGGTTTGCCCATCCCTACAAGTAAGGGTAAAAGAAGTGAAGTTGTAAGAACATATGAGGGATTCAATTATGCAATGGTAGATGTAGAACTTCACCTCTCGCTGTCGTGGACAATCGTTGGTGGTCGGTGATTGTCCGCGAGGGAGGGAACACTTCCCCTGAATAGTCGTGGAGAGTCAGTCATCAGCCACCAACGACTGTTCACGACAACTTGATTTTTTTTTTTTTAAGTTTGATTGTGTGAGTGGTTGATGATCAAGATGGTTAGATACTAGATTTGTTGCATATTATTAGTTTGTCTATTTGACTAATGCTTGTTTTTTTAAAAAAAAAATTTATGTATTTGTCATATTTATTTATTTTTAAAAATTTTATTTATTTATTGAAAATATTTTTTTCATAATGTATGGAAAAGTGTGTGGGTGAAAATATGATGGTGGGAATGTGTGGGTGAGAAAATATGCTCCTTAATGTTGAGGAGTCTCTAAATGAATTACATTATGTCGTACAGAGGTCCATGTAAATATTTTGTCGTCCGCCTAGGCCTTGGGAGACTAAACCGCCTTTATACAACAACAACAACAACATAGCCTCAATCCCAAATTAACTGGGGTCGGCTACATGGATCAAACTTTTCCATTGTGCTCGATTAAGTGCAATTGATGGTGAGCTTTTCAAACCATTCAAATCACTCATAATTAACGCATCCTATGTTAACTTTGGTCTGCCCCTACCTCGTCGAATTTCTACAGTTTCTATTGAGTCAAGTTTTCTAGTTGGGGCATTTGTAGGTCGTCTTTGCATGTGACCAAACCACCGCAACCGCCCTTCCCTAATCTTTGTATCAATTGATGCTACTCCTACTTGTCTTTTAATTTCTATATTTCTTATTCTATCTTTACGAGTTTTACCACACATCCACCTAATCATCATCATTTCTGCTACGTTCATTTTATGTAATTGTTGTTGCTTTACCGCCCAACATTCACTTCCATATAGCATAGCTGGCCTAATTGCGGTCCTATAAAATTTTCCTTTTAAAAAATGACTTAACAACAAAAATGAGGAAGTTGTGGACAGGTTGTAATGACCTTGAACGATGGAGTTACTAACCTAACGCAGTTGCAACCGCATTTTTTAACAGAGCTAGCAAACAAAAAGCAAAGTAGTAGACAAAGTACCTTACCTTATCAAGAGTTTGAGTGGTAAGAACATAAAGTGGAGCAGCCACAAGTTTAACTTTCACAGGACAATCATCATTCCCAGCAGCTTCAGCTTTTCGCATTGCTTCCTACAAACAAAATTTGAAAGAAAAGCAAGTTGTCAACTTCTCATTTTTCATTGTGATTTTGAGAATCAAAATTATTGTCTTTAAACACATACATATGGATGGCTATACAAGAAAAGAGGATTAGCAAAGAAATTCCGCATGGGCTTCATTTCTTTCAAATCATGAAGATGTCTTTACACACCAATTTCGCATTTTGTCTAACATGCTACAACCTTCGGTAACTTCACTTATAGAAGCCAAAATTGGTAAGAATCCTCACACAATTTCTCAATCTACAAACTTTATCTTCAGCAATTTGAATGAAATATATAGTTAAAACAAGAATGTGTAAAGACCTTGATGTGAAGAACACCGTCAAACTGAAAACATTTCATTTCAATATCTGCACGAATCTTCAATGGTTGTGGAGTCATGCGCCTCCTAATATTTTTTATCAGTGCATCTTTAACCTCCTCTGACATAGCAGGCACCACCTTAATCACCTGATAAACACATAACAGCAACGCATTAGACATCAGTATACATGCATGTGCACACAGTTGCACATAGCAGACAAAACTGTTGAAAGCATTTATTGGATATTTTGAGTAACCAACTTTACCTCTTTCCCATCTGTTCCCACTTCTTTGATCTCACGGGTGAGAGAATTTAGAATGGAATCAGGATCAGCCACAATTAACTTGAATGCCTGTTCAAGAACCCCAACAAGCAAGAAAGCACTAAGCAATTCAAGATTTCTGAGCAAAGAACCCAATAAATGAAGGTCAAACCCACCTCAAAAGCATGCCCATATTTCCGGTACAAGGGCCAACCGACATGGATGTATAGATCCTGCCATGAATAATTTGTTTTAGAAAAGAGCAAATAGGAACAAAAAGCTTTTTCTCCAACAGCATTCACAAAATGATTAAAAAAATTCGTCAAGACACAATTGCATTATCTGGGGTGATGAGTAAAAAGTAAACAGGAAACATGATGGAAATAGGTCTTTCAACACAAACGAAGTACCCACCAATGCCATCATCCATATCTAGTTCATATCAAATTGTGCACGCAAATTTTTCTGTGTAACTTGTTTCCCACAGAACACACACACGCGCAGAGGAAGTAGCCATGCTAAGTTGGCTGCTACATTAAGATTTTACAATGACAACATAGATGTTGTATTTCTGCTAGGCAGGATACATATTGAGCATCAAAATTATGAAGAGTCGAGATCAATTAAACAGATTTTGGACATATGGGGACATTGGAAGTAATAAAAATCATGGTGGACAGCAAAGCTGAGGACACTCGGCACTAATGAGCCAAAATATACTAGAATAACACTAATGCTGAAACAGGAAACGTGACGCATCCAAGTTATCATTTGACAAAACATTAAACACAAGCACATAAGACATTTCACACTGATGACACTCAGCACTAATGAGCCAAAATATATCCAGCCTATGTCCTAATTAGTTATGGTTGCCTACATGGATCCAACATTTCCATTCAGCTAGATTTAAACATGAACACGCATATATTCTTTAAAATGAATTCTAATAAAGGAATGCCCTTTCGAAATGTACTAAAAAAAAAAACTCTAGACCCTCAGAATTTAAACATTATCACTTGCATTGTGATTGATTCAAGATCAAATAGTTCAAACATGTCTCCTAAATTTCTTCCACATGAGAGGGGGATTCCAATTCCACCCTACTCCCCTACTCCTCTAGCTTCATGAACTCAACATTGTCTGAATTTTGAATGATCTAGGTTTTGTATTCCAAACAAAAACACGAACATCTCATTCTCAGATTTATCCCTCCAAAAAAAAAAAAAACAATTTGTTCTCATTCCGCTCTTCTTCTTAGCATTCAATATCGCAAAAATTGGCCCAACCAATCAACCAAGTTATCCCAAAAAACCAATTGAATTCCATTCACATAAGCCACTACACAAACTAAAAATTGACAAGATTCAATTTTTCCACCAACAAACTAACAATCATCAACAAAACAATTCGATATGGCGAAAAATGAGCTCAACCAATCAACCCTACATGCCCATCACAAACCACAAAAAGCTCAAACCTTTCCACCAAAAACTCAACAATCACCAACAAAACAAACACAAATCACACAAAAACAACAACTCAGACTATAGTCTATACCTCCAGATCGATCTGCATCGTCTCAGCGACATGGCGCATAATCGAGTGAACAAGCTTGCTCTTGTTGTAGCGCTCCTCGCAGGCCTGGATGTCCTCGTCGGAGACCCTGCGCTTGCTGAGGTCAATGTAGCCTTTCTCCTTGTCGACTCTAAGAACCATGACTGGCTCCTGGCGGCCGACCTTGATGAGACTACTGACGCTTCGAATTCGGCGGCGCGATAGCTCGGAGAAGAGGATCATGCCCTCGATGTTGTTGTACTCGAGGAGAGAAACGTAGGCGCCCATGTCGGCGATGTTCTTGACCTGGATCATCACCGCCATGTCCACTTCTGGGTACCTCGCTTCGTACATTCGGCATTCCAGGTTCGGCGTGTTCGTCGCCATTGAAGAAGCTCTGCGAATTTGGAGGAATTGAGAGAGATTGATTGATTGATTTGGTGAAGCTCGCTCGCTCGCTAGGGTTTTTTTTGGGGACAAAAAAGGAAGCTAGGGTTTTGAGAGTAGCGAAGTTTCGAATCTGTACTTGAGAGAGGAGTGAAAAAAAAAAAAGAAACAAAAAAGAGCGTCGACAGCAGGATTCGAACCTGCGCAGGCAAAGCCCAACAGATTTCGAGTCTGTCTCCTTAACCACTCGGACATATCGACCTGTGTGATTGTAGAGCAAGTTCTAAAATATTTAAACATTATATGGGACCAACACAAAATTGAAATCAACAAAGGAAGCTCTACTCTAATGCGCAAGTAGTCGTTGAGGCCATAAACAAACCTTACTCTCTTTGTGAGGGTATAGATCCAATAGTGAAAATTTTATAGGACCGCAATTAGGCCGGCTATGCTCTATGGAAGTGAATGTTGGGCGGTAAAGCAACAACAATTACATAAAATGAACGTAGCGAGAAATGAGGATGCTTATGTGGATGTGTGGTAAAACTCGTAAAGATAGAATAAAAAATATAGAAATTCAAAAACAAGTAGGAGTAGCACCAATTGATACAAAGATTAGGGAAGGGCGGTTGCGGTGGTTTGGTCACCTGCAAAGACGACCTACAAATGCCCCAACTAGAAAACTTGACTCAATAGAAGCGTAGAAATTCGACGAGGTAGGGGCGGACCAAAGTTAACATGGGATGCATTAATTAGGAGGGATTTGAATGGTTTGGAAAGCTCACCATCGGTTGCACTTAATCGAGCACAATGGAAAAGTTTGATCCATGTAGCCGAGCCCAGTTAATTTGGGGCTTGAGGCTATGTTGTTGATGTTGTTGAATTATGTGATGTGATAATCTTTAGAATTCTTATAATTATTGCATCCAAATTTATCTTAGATCTACTCTTATACCTTCAATTCTTTCATTCTCTAGTGTGTTCAATATTATAATTGGATCATTTTTTTTAATCCTTGTGGGTTTTACCATATATCCACTAAGCATCCTCACATCCTATGTAATTCATATTATGCATGTGTTTCTCGATACAACTTAACATTCTTTATTAAAGCATAGTTGCATAATTGCAGGTCTTATAGAGTTATTATGCTAGTTTGATAGAAATATTTCAATTACATATCACACTTGTTGCACCCCAATTCTCATAGAATTTTCCTCTACTTTTAATTTTTGTTCAAATTTATATCATATCCTTTGTAATGATAATTCTAGGTAAACTCTCCATGAAGTTGGATTGATAGTTCAACTTAGCCTTGCGATTGGGTCAACTATAATATGAAATTTATTTGGGATATGAAATTCAAAGTAAGGCAGAGTATTAAGACATTTGGAGGAGCTACAAAAGAATTTTCCATTACGATAGGACTACATCAAGGATCGGCTTTAAGCACATATCTATTTACTTTAGTTATAGGTGAACTAACTAGACATATTCAAGAGGATATACCATGGTGTATGCTATTTGCGAGATGATATTGTCTTGGTGGATGAAACTAAAGATGAAGTGAATAGGAAATTAGAACTCTGGAGGAATACATTAGAATCTAAAGGCTTTAAGTTGAGCGGGACTAAAAGAATACATGCCTTGTGAGTTTAGAAACACTAGACATCGAGATGACGGAGTGGTAAAATTAGGGGAAGTAGAAGTTCCTAAGGTAAACCACTTTAGATACCTAGGATCAATCATACAAAATGATGGTAACATTGAGAATGTGTCACACATAGAATTCAAAATTTGGATGGAAGAAATGGCGGAGTGCAACATGAGTGATTTGTGATCGAAATGTTCCTACTAAGTTAAAAGGAAAATTTTGTAGGACCGCAATTAGGCCGCTATGCTCTATGGAAGTGAATGTTGGTTTTTTTATTAAGGTACTTTGTTGGGAACCAAGATCCCTTTGATTTCTGTCATATATTTAGGGAGTTGAATTTTAGAGTTCATTTGTTACTGCAGCTTTCTCAACGAGCGCAAAAGAATTGTATATGAAAAAACTCTTTCCCTATTTTTTTTTTGTTGAATCTATAGATTATACATAATACTGCAATGCAACTAAAACTTGGTAAAGCACAATGATTTCCTAGTGTTTAACTTAACTAATATATTAGCTGCCGTATTAGATATATTTGTTTCTTTTAACAAGACTCATAATTGTGATGTTGTAAGTGACCTTATGCCACTTGAGCTGAGAGCTCAATAATTACATTTTTTTTTTGGGTTACAACTCAATGACTATTTTGTGATAAGTTCAAACTAAATATGGATTGCAATGGCGCAATTTGTTTAGTAATAGCTTAGCGTTTGGCTAGCATGGCTCAAATTAGAATCACATAGAACTGAGGCTTTTTCATCAAGTAGTGTTTTCAAGGCAATGAACCAGGTTAGAAAAAGTTTATGAGCGAAATAATATTACTTAAACAACCTCACATTAGATTATATAATTTATTTAGAGACCTTCACCTCCAAGGTCATAATATTTTCAATTAAAATTATCGGGGAAGGTGTGAGCTAGGCTTGTCAAAAGTATGGGGACAAAAAATCAAAAAAGTTTAACACAAGAATAAGAAAAAAAATAAAAAAAGTTTAACTCAAGAATAAGAAAAAAATTTAAATTACAAGAATTTAACACATGAATAAGAAAAAAAAAAAAAAAAGTTTAACTCAAGAATAAGAAAAAAAATAAAATAAAAAAAGTTTAACACAAGAATAAGGAAAAATAATACATCGTAAAGAAGCGCCCACCGTGGGGCTCGAACCCACGACCACAAGGTTAAGAGCCTTGCGCTCTACCAACTGAGCTAGACGGGCTTGTTGATGAGTTTCTCCTTTTTGTTAATTTAACCCTTTTTATGGGTCTTAAGAAAATCACCCTCCAAGCCAAATTTCAGCTCCAAGACTGATTTTATTATATCTCATCTTAGAATCCTCATGGAAAGAATTAGAATAAAAACTAACGACGAGCAGACACCCCTTAATTATGTTCAACATGCATGTATACTTTACCTGCAACAATGTCAGTCTCAACTTTAAATTAGTTGGGGTCGAATAGATTAGATCAAACTCTTCTAATGCGCTTGATTTAGTGTCAATAATATACTTTTCAAATTATTTAAATCCCTCTTCATTTTTTTTCTTGCAATCTTTAAATCCCTCTTAATTAATAACGTGTTAGAAGTTAACGTACCTACTTATCTATAAAAAAAAAGAAAAAGACAATCTCAAATGCTGCTAACTTTAGTGACTAATTACGAGTCGCATAAGGTTTGCATCAACATTATATGGTAATGGTACAAAATAAATTTAGTAGTTGCTCAATATTTTGATATGTGATCATCTATAAAAGAAATAAATAGTTCACGCCTCATGTAATGTTTTGAGATAATACTTAACAATAGCTAAACTTTTTATGTTACGTAGATAAATTTTGTGGCCAATGTATTACCGTTTGAAATATGGGTGATCGTCAAAGTATTTAACTTGTAGGGTTTATTGGTTTAGAAAGTTTGAAGTTGATCCAAAAAAAAAAAAAACACAGCTTTTGAGAAAGTTTTTTTTTCTAAGTGTACTACTTTAACTCTGCCAAAAAAAAAAAAAAAGTGTAGTACTTTTTTTTTAAAAAAATTTCTTTCAAAATTGGACAAAATAAACCAAATCAGGCCTAGATTAGGTGCAGTCATAAATCTAAGAAATAACATTAAAATATGAAGCCATGAACACATCAATCATTAAAAAAACTGTAGTGTCCAATGTGTTCATGTACAGAGCATTATAGTATTAAATTGTTATCATCTTCAATTTCAATGGCACATAGGCCCAAATATTCCAACCCAATCCAAAATCAAATGGGAGACATATTACACACCCCTATCTCTGATTTGCATTAACTTTTTTTTCACAAACCCAACAATCAAAACCCCATAATTTCACAATGACAATAATGTGCCCAAAAAACAAAAAACACTTCATCAACTCTAGAAAAAAAAAAAATCCCAAGAGTTCAGATTGATCACAATCATCCCACACGCCCACAAAAAAGATGGGGAATTAAGACTAATCATGTATGATTGAATGAATGAGAATGGAAGCCTCATCAGGAGCTGGAGTAGTGACATTCTCTGCAAACAAAAAAAACCCAAAACTCATTAAGTTAATTACCATTTCATCAAACACATGATTTTTTTTTTTTGATAGCTAATCAGGGTATCTGAGCCACCACCGTTGACATCGTACTGACACTAAAGCACATAAATTAGAAAACCAAATACTTTACCTGGGAGAGATACATGGAGGCTTGAGACCAGGTGGTTGATAATCCCACCACCACTATTATGATCATCATCATCATCACCAGCTGTACTACTACCTTCCTTTGTTTCTTCTTGTTTTTCATTAACTTCATCATTGCCCTGCTCTTCCTCTTGTACTTTGATTCGTTCCTTGAAGTAGCCTTCTTTCAAGGGTGTGACCAAGTTGGATATGAGAGTGTTAATCACTCCTCCAGTACTGCTTGCTTTGCTTCCTATTTCATCACCCTTTTTTCCATCATTGTTGTTGTCAACTTGTACTTCTACTTGGCTAGCTTGCTCATGCCCAAGGTCATCTACACTTTGCCCTGTTAGACTGTACTCCTCCATGTTTCTCTCTTTAGAATTAGAGACAAATTAAGGTTTGTTTGTTTAGTTTGGTTACTCTCTCTAGTCTCTCTAGTCTCTACAGTCTACATCTAATCTATATATACAATGTGATTAGGCAGGAGAGTGTCCCCCTTCTTTTGGGAAGTGAGGACACGTATTGCAAGGTTGGTGCGTGTTGACACGCGTCGATTGGAGAGTGCATCTGGTGTGGAGGCTCTACTTTCAAAGAAAGTCGGTTGCAATTTTGTGATTAGAGTAATGGGTAATAACGACAAAAGCTAATAAATTCTTCTAATCTTTACTTTCACTGTGGATATGTTAATCATGAATGGAGATGGAGATGCAAATATAATCTAATCCAATAGTGATTTGAAGCGTGGCAGGTGCACTTCAGTGTGTGTGTGTGTTAATTGTGTTAATCAATTTAGTTCCGCGACAATTAAATGAGACTGGCTTTGCCCATGACTAATTTTGAAGCACTTATTAAAAGGTAAAGGGTGGTGTTAAATGGACTCGTTGAACCCGAACTCAAACAATGAAAAAGACTTTAATGCCATTCATTCAAATTCATGAACTCTTCTTCTTCAATTCCCCTCCACTGCAGCAACTGCGACTACCGCCTCCGCCAACGCTATTGTGATCACCCGCTATCGATAGCGCCACCGTCACCATCCATCACCGCAGGCGATTATCCTCCATTTCTTTTTCCTCTTTTTCGCATGGAGTGGACGGCTTAGGCGTCCTCCTCCCCCTCTTTCCCGACTAACCTCCTCTCTTTTTTCGGCCATATCTAGCCGGTAGATAATGTGAGAGGGCCTCATCCATGCCACAGAGAGAGAGAAACGAGAGAGAGAGAGAGAGATCAGTAATAAAGAGAGAGAGATATACCATGGAGAGTGAGAGATAGATCGGTAGAGAAAGATAGAGAGAGATGAGAGAGAGAGAATAGCAAAGAGATAGAAATAGAGAGAAGAGAGAGAGATCAGAAAGAAAGAAACTAGAGAGAGATCAGCAAAGAGAGAAACTAGAGAGAGACGAGAAAGAAAGGTCGCCGGCGGTGGTGGAAGTTAACGTCGGTGGCGAAGGCTAGGGGGCCAAAAAAGGGGTATGGACGGGTACGGGACCGAACACCTCTTTTAATAACGACTAAAAATAGTGTCCAGATCCGTACCCGTTTTTGAAACGGACATTTTTTTTTGTCCGGAACCCGTATGTTTTTAAAATATACAAGTCCCGTTTTTTGTCCGGACCCATTTTTTAATAAAATAAAATAATTTTTTTCACTTAATTATTAACAAAAATACATAATTTTTATGTTGTCATGTCTAGACCCGAGTACCCGTTTTTTAAAAAATTTTGTCCGGACCCGGACCAATTTTTTAAAACGGACAAGAAAACATGTCCAGACCCGTATTAATTTTCAAAAAATTATGTTCGTAACGGGTCCGGAAAAATACGGACAAACGGGTTCGGACACATTTTGCCACCCCTAGCGACGGTAATGGATAGCAATTGTGGTGGTGGAGTGGGTAGAGGAGGTCAATGTGTTGATGTTTGTTAGTGTTAAAAATGAGGGTAATTATGTCTTTTGGTTTAGTTGTGGAGTGGGTAGAGGAGGTCAATGTGTTGATGTTTGTTAGTGTTAAAAATGAGGGTAATTATGTCTTTTGGTTTAGTTGTGTATTTTAAATTACAAGTAAAAAGTTGTTTGAGTCCGGACTTAAAAAGTCCAAATAAATTTTTTTAAAGTTAAAATGGACAAGTTAACATATTAAAGGTAGTGCTAGATGGACTCAAAGAGTCTGGACTCAACAATCATAATGACTTAAATATCCTTCATACAAATTCATAACCTTCTCTTTCAATCCACAATCCCCCACTTACCGCCGCCGCCTCCATGACCACCATCGCTGCCAACGCCATTGTGACCACCGGCAGCGCTGCCGTCATCATTCACCACTGCTGGCAAACATCTTCCCCTCCCTCTCCCGGTCATATCTGGGCAGGAGAGAAGGGGAAGAAGGTGGCTAAAGGTCGCCCCCTCCTCCATGCCACAAAGAAATAGAAAGAAAACCTAGACTTGGTTTAATGGTGTCATTAGGTGTGTTGTTAATGGGTGTGTACCATGTGTGGTTTGCGTTCAAAATCAAAAGATCTCAAAAAAACTGTGACCGGCATCAATGCTCTCAGCAGAGAACAACATGTAATTTCTATGATGGTTTCAATTTCTCTTATCTACTTTTGAGGTATTTTCCCATCACTTGTTTGATTAATTTGGGATGTGGGTCTGCTTTGTTTTTCTTTTCCTTTTTTTTTTTCCTGTAATTTGGTCATTGACATTAGTGGAAGTTGACGGCAGTGGCATCAGTCGGCGGCGGTCAGTAGCAGGCGATGGAGGTGGTGAAGGAGGTGAATGTGTCAGTGTGTATTAGTGTTAAGTGTGAGAGTAATTATATCTTTTTATTTAGTTGGGAATCCTAAATTACTAGTAAAAGTTAGTCCAAACAAATTTTTTGATATATTAATGGTAAATTACAACAACAATAATATTATTTGAATTAAAGCTTTCGAAAAGTTAACATCACAGAAAAAAAAAAAGAACATCTTTAGCAACAACATCAAAATTAATAATTAAAAAAAAAGCATTTGTAGCAACATTGTGGATAATATGTTGTTGAACAGTGAACAATGAATAATGAACAATGTTGAAGATTTTTTTCTAAATGTTATTAATATATATGTTGTCAAAACATATTAAATGCAAAATTAACATGTAACTAATTTAATAAATTTTTAAGCAAATTTAAAATATTTAATATGTTGCACTACTAATTAAGTTTATATTTTTTAATTGATAAATTATTACAAATAATATTTTAAAATTAGCAACATATTATAATATTTCAATTATATATTGATTAAGTTTTAACAACGTTGCCATCAACAATACTTTTTGAGTGTCTTGAAAAGTGTTTTTTTTTTTTTTTTTAGCATAGCGCCTCAACTTCATGACTGGTTGAGTTGGATGTCAGGATTCGATCCCATAGCATGAAAATCATCAAACACATATTTGTAGATGTACCATCGCATCAATTCGATCAGACACCTACCATTGAATTAGTACACGTGGTGTCTCTTTGCACAATGTTTTGAAGTAATCCGTATTTGTTTCACATAATTGATTGCTCTTGACATTCTAATTTTATTGAAGAAGTTACGTGCTCCTTCAAGGTTAGAGATGGTATTGTGTTGATGGATTTGGAGTAATCTTAAGATATTATTAATTTGACAAACAATGAGTGAACAAAATTATGTATGTCTTCGCTCTAAACTAAATAGATATATTTTTTTTTCTCGCTTAAACTTCCTAGAGAAAATGCATACCAAATGATAAATCGCATTGTGAAATTTCTAATCTCAGAAATATATATAATGATCTTTACAAGATACATAATTTTTTTAATAACGACACATGTTGTGAATTAGAACTCAGGTTAGTGAAAAAAATAATAATTTATATATAAATAATATAAGTGATTGAGCAGTTGGATTAAGCTTAGGCAATGACTGTAACGACCCTAAAATCTAACTCGTGTCATGTGTCATTTAAGGGTCGTACGTGAGATCCGGCTGCCGTGATATGCATGTCCAATTTTCGGGTGTCGATACCGAGATATGTTATTTTTGTTTGGTGTTTGTATCATGTATTTATTCCCGAATGTGAAACCAATTGTCCAAACGTGTGAGTACGTTTACATGTACGTGTTGAAGTTTCAGATCGAGTTCGCCAAGGGAAAACGTACGCGAACGAGTATCAGGCGAACAGATTACGAAATACAGACATCCGGAGGGGATAATTTTAATAAAACACTAACAAAATGGAAAAAGAAATATGAATAATAATTAGTATGAGAATGTATTTCAATCGACGAAATTTGTATTGAGGCACAGTGATGTGAGTCGTGTACCGACCGGGTGCGTTTACGCCTGTAAAAGACCAATTAAGTTGTTCAAAAGGATAAGACCAAATACCAAGTCAACAAGGAGTCACTCAATTAAATCACAAAAGTAGTTGCATGGATGTTTCATCACTTTTTCTCTCTTCTCTCTCAACAAAAACGAAAATAGAGATGAGTTTTAAGGATTTCAAGTGGTGATTTACGCCAAGGGATCGACCAACTGCGTGAATTAAGGCGAGATCTCGATTAGTCATTCAATTCTCGTTGTTTTGGAGTCAATTTTGCGCATTTTCGTCGAGGTTTTTTAGGACGACCCATGACACTGAATTTTTGAATTTTTCTCATTGATCTTGGGTGAAATTTTGTGATCATTCAAAGTGTCATGTTGTGGTTGTGGTGGTGTTTAATTGATGAGTGTTGTTGTAGTCTTATTTTCATATCATGTTGGGACATGGTTTTGAGGGATTAAATTTTTGATTTTTGTCAAACTTACATGTTGGTTTTGATGTTTATTTATCAAATTACGTCCCTTGGTATCAACTTGAGGTTTTGAAATGGTTTCATAGGTCAATTGAAGTCGAATTGGTGGCATAAAAACTAGTGTTGTAGAACTAGTACAACATTCCAATTTTTGGGCAATTTTGAGGTAATGATCCGGGCAATCAAATGAATGTTTTTGACTGAAATCTTTTATGGTTTTTCATGTTTATATATCAAACTTAACCCCTACAAATCAGATTTGATTTCTGAGTTGGTTTTGAACGGTTTTGGAGGCTGAAAATGAGGCTTGAAACATGAGACTGCACCATTATTTTTTACTGTTTTGAGTAGGCACATTGGTTAATTGATTTGAGACATCAAATGGGTTCCAATTGACTTGCGAATAGGTTCGTTTGAATCTTAGTATAACCTATTTTGATGATCAGTAAAGATTTTGGTTATTGGAATTTGTTTAATCAATGAAATACAAGGTATAACATAACATGTTTATATGATTCAAAACTGTTCACTTATGACAAGTTGCGACTTAGCAACTTTAGGTAATGATTTAAATGGGTATTTGTTATCCAAATTAACTAAAGTTGGACTTTTTGAAATCCCTATATACATCCTACTTTGAGTAGCACTAAAGCTCAGACCTTGATACAACTTTTAAATTGGTGAAAAATAGTCGTGTAAATAGCCAAAACCAATGAACTAAATTAATTAGTCAATAAAATGAATGATATTGATTGATTGATCAAATAGAGTTATAACTCTTAAAATGTGAATTTGTGATTTAATATGACTTGTTGAAATACGTGAAAGTCGGGGGAACCTTGTGTAAGGCTTCCTAACCAACGTTGGGTTGATTTGGTTGCAAGTAAACCAGCTAGGATGCACAGTTATTTCATTTTAAGCTATTGAATATTGTTGTTCATTACTTTGATAGCTATCCTTTGAATTCCATTCCAATTAAGTTTTATGAGGGCAAACGAGTCAACGGTGATCCTTGGAAAGAGGTAACATACCAGAGTTATGACATCGAGATGCACTGCACTGGATACTGGTTCTTGACGGGATGTGAGTACTTATCGTGGTTGTTCGAGGAAGTCTCACTATCTCGTGGGTTTAGGGCTAGTGAGTGTACCAAGTCATAGAACTTGAGTCTTGATGATTTGCTAAGACTCAACAACCTGTTGGTCAGGACTACTTACGCCACTTTGTTTTCATTCTTAGACACTGACGCGCGCCGAACGCGTCAATAAAATAAATTTTCCTAAACCAACTATTTTGTAGAATAGTGGCAAAGGGTCGATCCCACGAAGATTGGTATTCTTTCTAAGGTCAAAAATAGCGAAAAGGGAAATCGGAGGTTTTGAGAGAGTGAATAATAAAGCTAATCTAAATATCAACAAAATAAATAAAACAATGAAAATAAATTTGAAAACAATCAATAAAAATACCTAGGTCAAGACATACAAGTTTAGTTCGAGAAAAGATTGGATTTGGTCTTCGATTTATGTAAAACATGCAAATCAAAATATCTTAGTGTAGCTACAGATCCGGTAACGTACGCGGTTCCTCGCACTTCCTAATCTCGATAGTCAAGGTACGACGTTGACTATTTCTCTAGTCAAACACACAACCATATATTCAAGTGAATTGAGTTTAATGTGTTGACCGCAATGGGCTTTGTGAAGGCACTACACCTAGACAACCGGATCACTCGTGTGTCCGATTTAGCCTAGATTTCTAAGGTATTCATCCGGTCCCAAAAGAGACTAATCAATTGGTAGGGTCAATTGCCACTAGTGTGGTCTTATTGCACAAGGACGGGTGCTTACGACTCACTGACAAATAAATTAAACAAGTGTTTAACTTCAATTGTTCAAACAATACCAAAGAAAATAAAATAATAATGAAAAGATTGGAATTAAAATATATAAGTCACAAATCCATTGATACGCACAGTCGAACCTCCCTTGTAGTCTTGAATAGGCTAGAGGTTTTAGCCTCACATAGTTGAAGAATACATTGAGAAAAAAAAAGAAAAATAGAAAAGAATGGGGGAGAGAAGGTTTTCGGCCCGAATGAGAGAAATAGCCGAATAAACAATATAGGAGTCGATCCTTCTTTTGTGCCCGTGCGTTGTTGCTTTTTTGCCTCTCTTAGTTGTTATCTTTCTATATCTCTTCAATATCTATATATATCTATATGTATCTATAATAAAATATTATATATTAAAGTATTTCCTAACAAAACTAAAAATAGAAACTTGCTAACTTCTCTCCTTGAATCATGCAACCAAGCACGTACATCGCATGTGCCTAACTGTCCGCCACATCATCACTCTTGTGCCTCGCGTGTGGGCCCCACCAAATTTGCATCGAGATACGTGTTAGCGCGATTTTTGGTGTAAAACATATCCAGGCATATGAATACTCGATTTTACGTAGTTTTTCTCCCGGGATTCAACCACGCACTCCAATAACCCTGAAAATAATAAATAAACGCAATTAGGCTAGTATTTTGGAGACTTGACAATAAAAATATATAAATAACCTATATATAATATTACATAATTAACAACTCAACAGACACTCATGTATCGATCGTTCTTGATTTATTTACAGTTTTTTATTTATTCATGCGTCCTTATATTTTTCTTTCTATTAGCATGAATATTGACTGATTTATTTATTTCGAAATGTTGTTTAGTATCTTACTGACGTTACTTATTTGGGCTCGTCATTCTTGTGTTTGACAGAGTGCAGATCCGCAGTCAAGTAAGGGAAATGGGCCAGTACTGGGAGACCTACTGTAAGGACTTTGGAGCTGCCATCCCTCTCGTACTTTTATAGGTTTTGTATTATTTATGTATACTGTTTTTATCACATGGGGTATATGGGTTTTATGAGATACTTTGGGACATTTATATGATATTATTTCTCTCTCATCTGTTTATTATACATGTTGACTGAGTTATGCGGGTTTCTACACTCTAGGATGTCCTGACTGATTGGTTTAAAGTTGTTTAGATTTGTTTAAGTTGAAATCGGTTCCACGTAACCTTTGATAACTTACAAATTTGAATAATTCACTATAAATGTTAAATTTCATTGCTTTGTAATACAAAATGGTTAGGAAGGCTGATTAGGCATGCGTTGACGTCGCGATGATTGACTCGGGGTCCACGTAAGTCTAAGACGGGCGGCGCCCAGTTTGAGTTGTGGAATTGGGGCCGTCACAATGACTTTTTGCCTCAGACTCCATATGTCCAACATGGATCCATCTTAACCAGACCCATTAACATGTCTAATTACAAAATGTCGTCTCAAATTTATAGAATACTTGATTTTCATTTTTTTCATTTTTTCTTTTGGTGTAAACCACCCTATATCCAACTTAAGCTCACTAGCATGAGTTTTCATTTTTCTTTAAATGACATGCATGATACATATTTTTTTTTAATATTTTTTAAGAGAGGTTATATTGTTTCAATAATTTCATTCTATTGCATTGAAATTGCCACTTATTGGTAAGCTCCCGAGCCGTTGCTCCTGTCACGGGGCCGTTAAGTGAGGGTTCACCCTAATGAAATTTTTCTCGCTCAACCCAACCCTGTGGTGCCTAAGGGCCACCTTAGTTCAGCACAACCAATACACGAATCGAATGAACAACAAGCAATGGCAACAAGGAAATGTTTTACTAAGCTCTCAATGAGTTTACAACTGTGGTACTCTATGCTTCCCTAACCCTAGAGCCCCTGGCTTTATAGAACAACCAGCAAGTAGTTACATAATCGACTAGGACACCAGTCCTGATTACATTAATTCGTTTACCTAGTAAAACCCCACTCCCTTTGTGGTCAAGGCAGTTAGCCAACTGCCTTGTTCCCTTGCTGCCACCTGGTTCCATAATCGCCTCCACTGTTGGGTCAATTGTTACATGCTCGGGACGTGCCTTGGTCATGCCCCTGGCCATGACCAAGGTAGTTATCCAACCGCTCGGAACTGCCTTGACTTGGTCTCCCCACGCCTCAAGGGACGTGGTCCATGCTTCTCTACGGGACATGGACTGCTTAGTGGTGCTTGGGTCCGCCCAGACGCTTCGGGTGCTAGCCGGGGCTCGGTCGAGTCCCACCGGCTCGGGGTGGCCGGACCATGGGTCCAAGGGTCTTGCCTTGGCATGGTGCCCAAGGCATGCTCGAAGGTCCTCATTGTTACCGCGCTCATGCCGCCCCTAAGAGAGACCACATCTTCTTATAGTAGATGTTAAGATGTTTCCTCAGCTCCAATAGAAAACATCCCAAAATGAGACCAAGCGTACTTTGACCGGGTCAACACCCAGGTCAAGATTTGTCAACCCTTGCCAAGGCATGCCTTGCCCGTGCCAAGGCGCGGTTTTGCTCGTGCTAAGGCATGTGCCTAGGTTTGGCCTTGCTCGTGCCAAGGCGCGACCTAACTTGTGCCCGAGGAATGTACCTAGGTTCGGCCTTGCTCGTGCCAAGGCTCGTGCCCAGGGAACTTGCCTAAGTCCGCTCGTGTTTGTGCCATGGAATTCGCCTAAGTCCGCCTGTGCCTGCGCCTAGGCTCTGTGCCAAGGCGTGCCCGTGCCTGCGCCAAGGAACTTGCCTAAGTCTGCCCGTGCCTGCGCCTAGGCTCCGTGCCCGTGCCTCGCGCCAAGGCGTGCTGCGCCTTGCGCCAAGGCGTGCCCGCGTCCTGCTCCAAGGTGTGCCCGGGTCTTGCGCCAAGGTGTGCCCGGGTCTTGTGCCTAGGTGTGCCCGGGCCTTGTGCCAAGGTGTGCCCGGGCCTGCGCCTAGGCGCGTGCCTAGGCTCAACCTCCGTTGTCCTTGCGCACTGCCTTAACCGTTCCGCATGTAACCAACCTCCATGGAACCACCCGAGTCCTCCTAAACTAGGTCATTTGCTAGGTTTTTTGTTGCCCAGCCCAGCCTACTCGGGTCTCGCTATTCAAGGGCTGACAAACATCCCCCCGCCGAAATGTTCGATGCCCTCATCGAACTGCTCGGTTGCTGCCGCTTCTGGTAGTCTGATATCTCCTTCTCAAACTGCCATAGAGTAGTGTCTCGCTCCCAAGTAGGTTATTTAACATCAACCCACTCGATCAAGTAAAAAGTTCGCATATTCTTCTTACTCTGGCCACGCGTCTCGTGGCTTAGGATCTGCTCGACTTCTCCAGCAAACTTCTTTCGTACCAAAGGTGGAGCTCGCCTCGCTGTACTCCTCCCTGGATCTGCCTCGTCCGAGTGGAAATGTTTAAGATAGCTGACATGGAACGTGGGGTGTATCTTCAACCTCTCGGGTAGCTTTAGGCGATAAGCCACCCTTCCCACTCGCTTGACCACCTCAAATGGTCCCTCGTATCGCTGTACCAATCCCTTGTGATCTCCTTCTTGTTGAACTTCTTCAGTATCTAAGGAGTGAGCTTCAACAAGACCATGTCTCCTTCCTGGAACTCCAAGGGTCTCATGTGCTGGTTAGCGTACTTCTTCATCATCCGGACGGTTTTGGCCAAGTTGTCTTGAGCTGTCTCCCTCAGCTCCTGCTTACTTCTCAAAGCGGTAAGCCGTTGGGATCGACCTATCGACTTTGACTTGGCTACTTCATGTGGAGTAACCGGTTGTTGTCCCATCACCACCTCGAATGGACTCATCTCCGTAGCTGAGCTTTTATGAAGGTTGTAGCAAAATTGGGTTGTGTCAAGTAGATCCACCCAATTGGTCTGACTTGCATTCATGTAGTGTCTGAGGTAGTCCTCCAGCAACACATTGATTCTCTCCGTCTGCCCATCCGTTTGAGGATGGTTTGCTGTGAAAAACTTCAGCTCTGAACCCAACAAATTGAACAGGGCAACCCAAAACCTTCTAGTGAACCGAGCGTCTCGATCACTAATGATATCCTCCGGTATCCCCCAATATTTCGCCACATGCTTTAGAAATAACTCTGCAGTTAGATCTGCATCGCAATTCTTCGGAGCAGCTATGAATGTAGAATACTTCTAGAATCTATCCACCACCACCGGCACGTTGGTCATCCCCTGCACCTTAGGAAGACCAATTATAAAATTCATAGAAATGCTCTGGAATGGTCTGTCCGGTATGGGTAAAGGCTTCAGCAACCCTGGTGCCTTTCTTCTATCTGTCTTGTCTTGTTGGCACACAAGACAAGTCCGCACGTACTCATCCATGTCCTTCTCCATCTTAGGCCAAAAGAACGAACGTGATAGAAGGGCATAGGTGCGCTCTATGCCCGGATGCCTAGCCCATCGAGCATCGTGTGTCTCCTTCAACAGTTGTCGCTTTAGTCCACCAGTACTAGTGACATATGGACGTCCTCCTTTGGCATATAGGACGCCATTTTCGCACCAAAACCTCCGAGTGACTCCCTCAGCCACCAGTTTTTATAATTTTCGAACAAACAGGGTCTTTGCTCGTTTCCTCCTTAATGCGAGGCAAGAATTCACCTTCTAGCCTCACTGCTGCTGCCACCATCTCAGCCGCCACCTTGTGACTGAGTGCATCCGGAACTGAATTGAGCCTACCAGGCTTGTGCTCGAATTGAACATCGAACTTTGCTAGGAAATCAAGCCACCTCGCCTGCTTCTGATTGAGTTTTTCCTGGTTCCCAACAGATAATGCCTCCAAAGATGGAGAGCATGGATCACAGCTAGCATCTCCTTCTTATGAGCCAGGTACCTCTGCTCCGCATCCTTCAGTTGCCTACTTTGGAAGGCAATGGGGTGTCCCTCCTGGACAAGTACCGCCCCCAATGCCCTATCTGATGCGTCTATGTGCACCTCGAATGGTAGGTCAAAGTTTGGTAGTCCCAGCACTGGTTCAGAGGCAATGACCTGCCTCAGCTTCGCCGCCATAGCTTGGTTACATCGGTCCGTCCATGCCCAAGCTCGATCTTTCTTTAACATATCTGTCAGCGGTGCCACCCTCCTTGAGTAGCCCTCCACGAATCGCAAATAGTAACTTGCCAAACCCAGGAAGGATCGCAACTTCGGGACCTTCGTGGGGTTTGGCCATTCCATGATAGCTCGTACCTTCTCTGGATCCATTTGTAGTTTGCCCTGGCCTACAACATGACCAATGAAAGAGATTGTTTGCGCAGCAAACTCACACTTTTCCCTCTTCACATACAAATGGTTAGCCCTCAAAGTAGTCAGAACCTTCCGTAAGTGATCCACATGATCTTGGAGGTTCTAACTATAGATTACAATGTCGTCAAGGTAAACAACAACAAATCTATCGATGAACTCCCTTAGTACATCGTTCATTAGGTTACAGAATGTAGCAGGTGCATTTGTCAAGCCAAATGGCATGACTAAGTATTCAAATGAACCGTGCATAGTCACCATGGCTGTCTTTGGAACATCACCAGCTGCAATTCGGACCTGATAGTACCCCGACCTCAAGTCCAGCTTTGTAAAGTAGGCCGCACCGGATAACCGGTCGAACAAGTATGCCACCAGTGGAATGAGGTACTTATTTTTCACCGTCAGCTTGTTTAGCGCCCTTAATCCACGCACATTCGAAGAGAATCATCGTGCTTGCGCTGGAACAAGACTGGTGCTCCGTAAGGGGCCTTGATCTTGAATGAATCCAAGCATCAACAGCTCTCTGCAACTGCTTCCTTAGTTCCTCCAACTCATTTGGAGCCATTCTGTAAGGGGCATATGCAGGGGGTTTTGAGCCAGAGATCAGCTCAATCTCATGGTCAATTACCCTTTGCGGGGGTAATTGTTTCGGCAACTCCGTCGACATCACATCACTGAAGTCCTCCAGCACTTCAGCTACCGCATCGGGGACCTTTGCTGTCATTCATGTCTTAGTCTCCACCAAGGCCGCTAGAAATGTGGGTTCCCCCTTCCTCAATCCATCTTTCACCTGAATGACATCAAAATCATCCAAGGGAACTGCCATTAGGTTGATCTTTCCCTCCCAAGATCCAACCTTCAAATTAACGTCTGTGGCCATACCTTGAATTTGCTTTGCTTCCGAATTCACTGCCTTTATTCGACTGGAATTTCTCGACGAGCTCCAGTCCCAACTTTTTCACCATGTGGTCCGCCACAAATGAGTGTGTAGCTCCCGAATCCACCATTGTCAGGACTCGTCTCTAGTTCACTTCAGCATCCACGTACATCAGCCCCTCCGAAGGGCTTGTCTTAGCTAGTTGAATTGCATTTAACAACTGCAGTGGGTTCATTCGGGGCTGGCCATCATCCTCTGCGATCAAGGCCGAAAGTTTCTCCTTCTTTGGGCAGTCTCGTGCCCTGTGAGGGCCATTGCAAATGAAACAGCCCTTACCTGAGGAACTTGATGAGGGTCTCGGGTCACCTTTTGGGGCTGGCTTCGGGCTCGCTTGCTTAGGAGGGAAGGGTTTCTTCTCGCCCTTCTTGTGGTTGGTTTTGAACGACTTCTTCTCCTTGTTCTTCCCTTCGCTCATGGAAGAACTAGTCTTGAAGTCTACAAGACTATCAGCCGCCGCAATCGCCCCAGACAAGTCCTTCACCCCTTGCCTCCTTAGCTCAGCTTGAGCCCATGACTGCAGTCCCGTCGTGAAGTTGAAGAGTTTTTCCTCCTCTGGCATGTTTTTGATGTCCAGCAAGAGGGAGGAAAACTCCTTCACATAGTCTCGAACCGACCCAGTCTGCTTGAGCTTGCGCAAGGCCTCCCGCGCTTGCCAAGCTGCATTGGTGGGAAGGAATTGATCCTTCAATTCCCTCTTTAGCACCTCCCAATCAACTATCTTGGGTCTGCCCGCAGCTACATCATCGTCTACTCTGGTCCTCCACCAGAGCTTCGCATCTCCTTCAAGGTACATGGAGGTCAGGATGACCTTATGGCTCTCCTCCGTGCCAGCAGTAGCGAAGTACTGCTCCATGTCACAAAGGAAATTCTCAAGCTCCTTCGCGCTCCGCTTGCCTGAGAATTTCTTTGGTTCAGGTACCTTAGTTCGAGATTTCACCGCAACTACAACCTCCGAGGATCCACCCACGCCTCGCTTGAGCAGCTTCACCTCCATCGCCATCGTCGAGGCCGTTTCGGTGGTAAGTTCTCCCACCGAACGCACATCTGCCACAAGCTCCTCAAATCTCGATTCCCACATAGCTATCATGGTTTCTTGTGACTCTCCCCTAGTCACCAGTGAAGCCACCAACATTTCCAAGCCTTCAATACATTGTGACGTCGTTGAAGACTCCGCCTGTTTTGCCGGGGCAGACATCGTCGCCATTAGGTGTTCTAAGTAAGCTACCATCTCACTTAGATCGCTCGCTGCTCGGGTCGCTATCGTCTCCGAACGTAGCTCTGATACCAATTGTCACGGGGCCGTTAAGTGAGGGTTCACTCTAAGGAAATTTTTCTCGCTCAATCCAACCCTGTGGTGCCTAAGGGTCACCTCAGTTCAGCACAACCAATACATAAATCGAATGAACAACAAGCAATGACAACAAGGAAATGTTTTACTAAGCTCTCAATGGGCTTACAACTGTGGTACTCTATGCTTCCCCAAGCCTAGAGCCCCTGACTTTATAGAACAGCCAGCAAGTAGTTACATAACCGACTAGGACACCTGTCCTGATTACATTAATTTGTTTACCTAGTAAAACACCACACCCTTTGTAGTCAAGGCAGTTAGCCAACTGCCTTGTTCCCTTGCTGCCACCTGATTCCATAACTGCCTCCACTTTTGGGTCAATTGCTACATGCTCGGGACGTGCCTTGGTCATGCCCCTAGCCATGACTAAGGTAGTTATCCAACCGCTCGGAATTGCCTTGACTTGGTCTCCCCACGCCTCGAGGGACGTGGTCCATGCTTCTCTACGGGACAGGGACTGCTTAGTGGTGCCTGGGTCCACCCAAACGCTTCGGGTGCTAGCCGGGGCTCGGTCGAGTCTCACCGGCTCGGGGTGGCCGGACCATGGGTCCGAGGGTCTTGCCTTGGCATAGTGCCCAATGCATGCTCGAAGGTCCTCCTTGCTATCGCGCCCATGCCGCCCGTAGGAGAGACCACCTCTCCTTATAGTAGATGTTAAGCCGTTTCCTCAGCTCCAATATAAAACATCTCAAAATGAGAACAAACGTACTTTGACCGTGTCAACGCCCAGGTCAAGATTTGTCAACCCTTGCCAAGGCATGCCTTGCCCGTGCCAAGGCATGCCTTGCCCGTGCCAAGGCACGACCTTGCTCGTGCCAAGGCATGTGCCTAGGTTCGGCCTTACTCGTGCCAAGGCTCGACCTAACTTGTGCCCGAAGAATGTACCTAGGTTCGGCCTTGCTCGTACCAAGGCTCGTGCCCAGGGAACTTGCCTAAGTCCGCTCGTGTCTGTGCCAAGGAATTCGCCTAAGTCGGCCCGTGCCTGCGCCTAGGCTCTGTGCCAAGGCGTGCCCGTGCCTGCACTAAGGAACTTGCCTAAGTCCGTCCGTGCCTGCGCCTAGGCTCCGTGCCCGTGCCTCGCGCCAAGGCGTGCCCGCGCCTAACGCCAAGACGTGCCTGCGCCTTGCGCCACGACGTGCCCGCGCCTTGCGCCAAGGCGTGGCCGCGTCCTGCTCCAAGGTATACCCGGGTCTTGCGCCAAGGTGTGCCCGGGCCTTGCGCCTAGGTGTGCTCGAGCCTTGTGTCAAGGTGTGCCCGGGCCTTGCGCCAAGGCGTGCCCAGGCCTGCGCCTAGGTGCAGAGCGTGCCAAGGCTCAACCTCCATTGTCCTTGCGCACTGCCTTAACCGTTCCGCATGCAACCAAACTCCATGGAACCACACGAGTCCTCCGAAACTCGGTCATTTGCTAGGTTTCTTGCTGCCCAGCCCAGCCTACTCGGGTCTCGCTATTGAGGGGCTGACAGTTCCCAAGTGGGTCTATCGTTCAATGTTTTAGATGTTCAATATCGTTGACATGAATTTAAAGCTCGTCACCATTTACCAACGCGGGGCCAGATTTTTCATATTGGAACCAATTGAGTAATTCGTATAGGTATATAATTTTTTAACCCATTTTAACACCAACTGAATAATTTATGTATGAATATAATTTTTTAACCCACTTTTAGTAACAATGGGTAGGCATCATGCAATGCGACGCACGTATGCATTTCCAGGTGTATTGCACGATGCCTATTCAATTGGTGCCAATTTGGCAGTACAAAGTCTTTTTTTATATTAATAATTTTTAATTAATCTTCATTCAAGCTAAGCAATTATGTAGGCATATGCAGTACAATTATTTCTTTTGAGACCTACAATTGTTACACAATGATTGAATTGAGATATGAGCGAATCTTCCCAAAAGTGCGTCAAAAAATTTATTGCGTAACAAATGTCTCAAAAATACGCAAAATGCACGCTTCAAAGGTATGTGAAATGTAGTTTTGAAGGTGGTTTTCTTATGTTTGGGTGAGTTAGGCTTTTGTTAACTTCTTAGGCCGGCTTGTTTTTAGGTTAGGTGGGCCAATTATACATCCAAATTTAACTTATTACTTTTTTTTTTCTTTCGAGAAAGCTGCCATTCAAGCACTGCTTGAGTAAGAGCCAGGGAGTTCCGTCTTCGTTGGGTGTCTAAGTGAAGTTTCTATAAAGTGTCATTATAAGCTATGTAACTTCAAATTAAAATGAAAAATACTAAAATGACAACAACAATGTCACATTATAAAACACATTGGCTCACAAAAGCCTTTCATGCGACCTCGACCCTTGTGTTATGCATCGAGATCTGTATATGATCAAAATTCGAGTTGCGAATGGATGATTCTTGTAAGTTAATGGGTGTTGTGATCCGACGCGATGTTGTCATTCTAGCACTTCTCAATTAAAATGGCTAAGTGTCTGTGCTAGTGGCAGTGTCTTTTGATTCTTTTTTTTTTTTTGGGTCAAAAGTATCTTTGATTCTTATGCTGGATAGGCCCAAGACTGTGGAGGCCCATGATCCTAATAAAACCGATTTGGCCCATTAAGGCCCGTAGCCCAAATAGTGATCAGATCTGATCAAGGCTTCAAGCCCTAGTAGACCTAAGGGCGTTTCAGTAATTTCAACAAAACCGCGCTGTTTTTAGGGTTTTATCAGTCGATCCATCAAATCTCTCCCTCTCTTCCTCCCTTCGCAGAGCAGAGTAGTAGTGACCGAAGAACTCAAAAATAATAATAATAAAAAAAAAACATTTATAGCAACATTGTGAATAATATGTTGTTGAACAGTGAACAATGAATAATGAACAATGTTGACGATTTTTTCTAAATGTTATTAATATATATGTTGTCAAAACATATTAAATGCAAAATTAACATGTAACTAATTTAATAAATTTTTAAGCAAATTTAAAATATTTAATATGTTGCACTACTAATTAAGTTTATATTTTTTAATTGATAAATTATTACAAATAAATTTTTAAAATTAACAACATATTATAATATTTCAATTATATATTGATTAAGTTTTAACAATGTTGCCATCAACAATACTTTTTGATTGTCTTGAAAAGTGTTTTTTTTTTAGCTGAGCGCCTCAACTTCGTGACGGCAGATAAAGCAAATATATGGAGTTGAATGCCAGGATTCGATCCCATAGCATGAAAATCATCAAACATATATTTGTAGATGTACCATCGCATCAATTCGATCACACACCTACCATCGAATTAATATACATGGTGTCTCTTTGCACGATGTTTTGAAGTAATCCGTATTTGTTTCACATAATTGATTGCTCTTGACATTCTAATTTTATTGAGGAAGTTACGAGCTCGTTCAAGGTTAGCGATGGTATTGTGTTGATGGATTTGGAGTAATCTTAAGATATTATTAATTTGACAAACAATGAATGAACAAAATTATGTATGTATTCGCTCTAAACTAAATAGATCTTTTTTTTCTCGAGCTTAAACTTCCTAGAGAAAATGCCTACCAAATGATAAATCACATTGTGAAATCTGTGATTTCAGAAATATATATAATGATCTTTACAAGATACATAGTTTTTTTTTTAAATAACGACACATGTTGTGAATTAGAACTCAGGTTAGTGAAAAAAAAAAGAATTTATATATAAATAATATAAATGATTGAGCAGTTGGATTAAGCTTAGGCAATGACTGTAACGACCCTAAAATCTAACTCGTGTCATGTGTTATTTAATGGTCGTACGTGAGACCCAGCTGCCGTGATACGCATGTCCAATTTTCGGGCGTCGATACCGAGATATGTTATTTTTGTTTGGTGTTTGTATTATGTATTTATTACCCGAATGTGAAACCAATTGTCCAAACGTGCGAGTACGTTTACATGTATGTGTTAGAGTTTCAGATCGAGTTCGCCTAGGGAAAACGTGCATGAACGAGTACCAGGCGAACGAATTGCGGAATACGGATATCCGGAGGGGATAGTTTTAATAAAACACTAACAAAATGGAAAAAAGAAATATGAACAATAATTAGTATGAAAATCTATTTCAATCGACGAAATTTGTATCGAGGCACGGCGATGTGAGTCGTGTATTTAAGTTGTTAAAAAGGATAAGACCAAAGACCAAGTCAATAAGGAGTCACTCAATTAAATCACAAAAGTAGTTGTATGGAATGATTTTAAGCCACAAGATGTGTATTGGAATTGGTAGATGGGTCAAGATGACATTTGGAGTATAAAAGTCAAAAAAATGGTTGTTTCATCACTTTTTCTCTCTTCTCTCTCAACAAAAACGAAAATAGAGATGAGTTTTATGGATTTCAAGTGGTGATTTACACCAAGGGATTGACCAACGACGTGAATTAAGGTGAGATCTCGGTTAGCCGTTCGATTCTCGTCGTTTTGGAGTCAATTTTGCGCATTTTCGTCGAGATTTTTTAGGACGACCCATGACACTGAATTTTTGGATTTTTTTTCATTGATCTTGGGTGAGATTTTGTGATAATTCAAAGTGTCATGTTGTGGTGGTGTTTAATTGATGAGTGTTGTTGTTGATGTTTTGTAGTCTTATTTTCATGTCATGTTAGGACATGGTTTTGAGGGATTAAACGTTTGATTTTTGTCGAACTTACATGTTGGTTTTGATGTTTTTATATCAAATTACATCCCTTAGAATCAACTCGAGGTTTCGAGATGGTTTCATAGTCAATTGAAGTCGAATTAGTGGCATAAAAATAGTGTTGTAGAACTAGTACTACAATCCAATTTTTGGGCAACTTTGAGGTAATGATCCGGGCAATCAAACGAATGTTTTTGTGACGACCCCAGTTCCACAATCCTAAACTGATCCCCGCCCAGCCTAGACTTACGTGGACCCCCGAGCCCGTCTCGCTGAGTCACGCTGGCCTAGTCAGTCTTCTTTTATCATTCACCATTTATCAAGCAATTAACGTTGAGTTCATCAATTAGCGAGTTATCATAGTTATAGCGGAAGCAATTAAACCCCAAACTAACTGAAAAACCTCAAAGACACAAGTTAAGAAAACATAGAGTGTGGAAACCCCGAATATGTATATCATTATCAATAAACATTCAGATGAGAGTAAACACAAGATATACATGCTCAAAATCTCACAAAAACCCAACTCTCAGTGTTTTAAAACAAGTATATCTAATAATACAAAAAAAATCACTTATATCATACAAGTAAAAAGGACTACTCTGGTATCCTTAAATGATATCTCCTAGCTGTATAGCCTTTCCCTTGATGGACCGTGAGTCTGCACTTCGCCAAACACAAGAATGATGAGCCCAGGTAAGTAACGCCAGTAGGACATATATACAACATTTCGAAATAAATAAATCAGTCGAATTCATGCAAATAGAAAGAAAGGAACATGGAACGCATGAATATAAAAGACTGTAAATAAATCAATCGATAAGTGAGGGTCCGTAATACGAAAAACCGAATAACAAGGAGTCCCGACCAAAAGGTCGTTGAGTCGCGGCAAAAGCCCAACAAACTCGGGTTCAGGACGAGACGCATCCTACCAGCCCTAACCCTTGCGACTATGAGATATCCACAGACCCGGATAAGTGCCCCCAACGTACACTCAATCGGGAGATATCAACGACGTCCAAATAAGAGCTCATATCACAGAAAAATAATAATCATGACTCACTTGCCAATGGACCACTCAACCAATAGAAATTCAAAAGAAATGATGAACAAAGCAATAACCACAAATTTAAAGCTCAAGAAATAACTGTAAAATTTCCTAGCTGGTTTACTTACCTTAGATTCACATAGGCCGCCACGTCAAAGTAATCGTTCGAATCCTAGTTGAGTCCTTGCGCATCTACATTCATCATATGTACAACGAAGTCGTTTAAGTGGCCATATCGGACTAATCATTGACTACAAGATTGATCAATTAGACTTATAGTTGAAATCAATGTGGTTTAGAACCTCACCATGACCTTCAATGGAGGTCTCAACTCCAAAATGAAGGACACAAACTTAGCCATGATATACGCCTTTCGTCTTTTTTGCGAGCAATCCATAGCGTCGTCGAGCTTCGTCGAAGTCACACCTCATTGTCCACTGTTGTTGTGTCTCATCGGGGATTGATCGGTCTAGCAACGCGCCACCACGCCGTTGCTCCACGTCGTTCACCGCGCCGCTACCGTTGCAGCTGCTGATTCACCGCTCATCCTCGCCGGCGTCCTGACGGACCATGCCTCTGCTCGTCGTCTTTCCCAGCGGCGCCGCGCCACCTCCCCGTCCGCGCGCTGCTGGCTATCCGCCCTTTCTTGGTGCAACAGAGGCTCACCAAACCCTCGCCAGTGGATCCACTCACCCACCGCGCTTAGCTGCTGCCGCTCGTCCTCGAGCTCCCCTGCGCGCTTGTCTCGTCGTTGGCTCGCCGCTGCACCGGGAGCCGCCGTCCGCACCCACGTCACTATGAGTCGCTGCCCGTGAGCCGGAGCTCCACCGCGCCCGCATCTTCCCTAGAGCCGCTGCTCTTCGCCACCGTCTCTGCCCTTCTCCTTCCTGACGGCTCCCCTCTCTCTCTCTCTCTTTCTCTTATCCGTTTTATTTCTTCTTTTTTTTATAATTATCTCCTTGATTTTATGTCCGAATTAAACCCCGAAAAATACCCCATTTTTGCCAATAATTGACGAAAATACAATTGCACTCCGAAACACGGGGACACCGCGTCTAAATCTTAACAAAAATAGCATACCTCGGTGTCTACACCCGAGATTTGGACATACAGATCACGACGAATGGGTATCACATACGACCCTGAAATGACACGTGGCACGAGTTAGATTTTTAAGGTCGTTACAGTTTTTGACTGAAAATCTTTTATGGTTTTTCATGTTTATATATCAAACTTAACCTCTGCAAATCAGATTTGATTTCTGAGTTGGTTTCGAAAGGTTTTGGAGGCCGAAAAGGAGGCTTGAAACAAGAGACTGCACTATTATTTTTTTACTGTTTTGAGTAGGCATATTGGTTAATTGATTTGAGAAATCAAATGGATATGTTCGTTTGAATCTTAATATAACCTATTTTGATGATCAGTAAAGATTTTGGCTATTGAAATTTGTTAGTCAATGGAAAAACAAGGTAGAACCTAACATGTTTATATGGTTCAAAATTGTTCACTTATGACAAGTTGCGATTTAGCAACTTTAGGTAATGATTTAAATGAGTATTTGTTATCCAAATTAACTAAGGTTGGACTTTTTGAAATCCCTATATAACCTACTTTGAGTAGCACTTAAGCTCGGACCTTGATACAACTTTTAAATTGGTGAAAAATAGTCGTGTAAATGGCCAAAACTAATGAACTAAATTAATTAGTTAATAAAATGAATGGTATTAATTGATTGATCAAATAGAGTTATAACTCTTAAAATATGAATTTGTGATTTAATAGGACTTGTCGAAGTATGTGAAAGTCGGGGGAACCTTGTGTAAGACTTCCTAACCAACGTTGGGTTGGTTGCAAGTAAACCAGCTAGGAAATGCACGGTTATTTCATTTTAAGCTATCGAATATTGTTGTTCATTGCTTTCATATATATCATTGGAATTCCATTCTAGTTGAGTTGTCCGTGGGCAAGCTAGTCAGCGGTGATCCTTGGAAAGAGGTAACATACCATAGTCATGACCTCGGGATGCACTTCACTGGATACTGGTTCTTGACGGGATGTGAGTTCTTAGCGTGGTTGTTCCAGGAAGTCTCACTATCTCATGCGTTTAGGGCTTGAGAGTGTACCAAGTTTTAGAACCCGAGTCTTAATGGTTTGCCAAGAATCAATGACCTGTTGGTCGAGAACTACTTGCGCATCTTTGTTTTCATTCTTGGACACTAATGTATCGATTGTTCTTGATTTATTTACAGTTTTTTATTTATTCAAGCGTCCTGCACAAATATAGACTGATTTATTTATTTCGAAATGTTGTTTAGTATCCTACTGGCGTTACTTAACTGGACTCGTCATTCTTGTGTTTGACAGAGTGCAGATCCGCAGTCAAGTAAGGGAAATGGGCTAGTACTGGGAGACGTACTGTAAAGACTTTGGAGCGACTTTCCCTCTCGTACTTTTATAGGTTTTGTATTATTTATGTATATTATTTTTATCACATAGGGTATATGGGTTTTGTGAGATACTTTGGGACATTTATATGATATTATTTCTCTCTCATCTGTTTATTATACATGTTGACTGAGTTATGCGGGTTTCTACACTGTAGGATGTCCTGACTAATTTGTTTAGAGTTGTTTAGATTTGTTTAAGTTGAAATCGGTTCCATATAACCTTTGATAACTTAGAAATTTGAATAATTCACTATAAATGTTAAATTTCATTGCCTTGTAATGAAAAATGGTTAGGAATGCTGACTAGGCTTGTGTTGACGTCGCGAGGATTGACTCGGGGTCCACGTAAGTCTAGGACCAGCGGAGCCCAATTTGGGTTGTGGAACTGGGGCAGTCACAATGACTTTTTGCCTTAGACTCCCTTAGGTCTTAACCAGACCCATTAACATGTCTAATTACAAAATGTCGTCTCAAATTTATAGATTACTTGGTTTTCATTTTTTCATTTTTTCTTTTGGTGTAAACCACCCTCTATCCAACTTAAACTGACTAGCATGAGTTTTCATTTTTCTTTAAATGACATGCATGATACATATATATATATATATATATATATATATATATATATATATATATATATATATATATATATATATATATATATATATATATTTAAATGTTTTTTTAAGAAAGGTTATATTTTTTCAATAATTTCATTATATTGCATTGAAATTGCCACTTGTTGGTAAGCTCCCGAGCGGTTGCTCCCAAGTGGGTCTATCTTTCAATGTTGTAGATGTTCAATATCGTCGACATGAATTTAAAGCTTGTCACCATTTACCAATGTGGAGCAGATTTTTCTTATTGGAACTAATCGGGTAATTCTTATAGGAATATAATTTTTTTTAACCCATTTTTTACACCAACTGAATAATTCATGTATGAATATAATTTTTTAACCCACTTTTAGTAACAATGGGTAGGCATCAGGCAATGCGACACGTATGCATTTTGAGGTGTATTTCACGACATAATTTTTTTAACCCCCTTTTTTATATTAATATTTTTTAATTAATTTTCATTCAAGATAAGCAATTATGTAGGCATATGCAGTACAATTATTACTTTTGAGACCTACGATTGTACACAATGATTGAATTGAGATATGAGCGAATCTTCCCAAAAGTGTGTCATAAAATTTATTGTGTAACAAATGTCTCAAAAATACGCAAAATGCACGCTTCAAAAAAACCAATCTTTTGGTCCCTGAACTTTGAAGGTTTTACACTTTTGGTCCCTCAACTTTGAAAACAACACATTTGGTCCCTCAACTTTTCATATAGTGTAAATTAAGTCATTTTGTTAGTCCAGTCATCATTATTGATGACGTGGCAAAAGTCAATCGCCACGTGGCAATCCACTTCATCTAAACAGTTGTTCTCTCTTCTTTCTCTTTCTCTCTGCGTTCTCTCTCTTCTCTCTTCTCTCTCTCTCTGTGTTTTCTCTCCTCCACATCTCTCCTGCTCTCCGTCGCGCCTCGCTCACGCCCTCTGCCTCGCGAGCGAATTGAAGAGTTCAACAAGGCTGGTTTCTTTCGTATCTCTCTCGCTCTCTCTCTCTCTCTGAAATTGAAGATTGAAGCCGTGACTGCCGGTGGCTTAGGTGAGTTTTAAATTTCGATTTTTGGCTTTAAGGACTGATTTTTGGTATATGGATTCAAAATCGAATTGGGAGAAGTTGTTGTTGTTGGTTTTGTTTGTGATTGAATTGAGGGACAAAGAGGAGGAGGTTTAAAATCGAAACTGAAATGAACCGTGAGGGAGTGAGGGAGAAGGTGAGGAAGGAAGAAGAGCGGAGGGAAGAGACGATGGGGGGAGGGGAAACCTATGGGTTCCTTGCCCGAATCCTTGCCAAAACCCCCATTGATTCAATACATTTAAAAAAAAACAGAGAACCATCGCGAGCGAGCGCATGCGAATTGAAGAGTTCAACAAGGCTCGCTCGCAAGGCAGAGCGTGAGCGAGGCGCGACGGAGAGAGGGAGAGATGTCGAGGAGAGAAAACGCAGAGAGAAAGAAGAGAGAAGAGAGAGAACGCAGTGAGAAAGAGAAAGAAGAGAGAACGCAGAGTGAGAGAAGAGATTGGTTGGTTCATTGAACCAGTTGGTTCCTTGAACCAATTGTTTAGATGAAATGGATTGCCACGTGGCGCCATGTGGCGATTGATTTTCGCCACGTCATCAATAAAGATGACTGGACTAACAAAAGGACTTAATTTACACTATATGAAAAGTTGAGGGACCAAATGTGTTGTTTTCAAAGTTGAGGGACCAAAAGTGTAAAACCTTCAAAGTTCAGGGACCAAAAGATTGGTTTTACCTAGGTTTTATTATGTTTGGGTGAGTTAGGCTTTTGTTAACTTCTTAGGCCGACTTGTTTTTAGGTTAGGTGGGCCAATTACACATCCAAATTTAACTTATTACTATTTTTTTTTTCTCGAAAGCTGCCTTTAAAGCACTGCTTGAGTAATAGATGGGGAGTTCCGGCTTCATAGTGTGTCTAAGTGAAGTTTCTATAAAGTATAATTATAAGCTATCTAACTTCAAATTAAAATGAAATTACTATAATGACAACAACAATGTCACACCATAAGATACATTGACTCACAAGAGCCTTCCATGCGACTTCGACCCGTGTGTTATGCAACGAGATCTGTATATGATCAAATCTCGAGATGCGCATGGATGATTCTTGTAAGCTAATGGGTCTTGTGATCCGACGCCATGTTGTCATTCTAGCATTTCTCAATTAAAATGGCTAAGTGTCCGTGCTAGTGGCAGTGTCTTTGATTCTTATGTTGGATAGGCCCAAGACTGTAGAGGCCCATGATCCTAATAAAACCGATTTGGCCCATTAATTCCCGTAGCCCAAATAGTGATCAGATCTGATCAGCAGGCCTTCAAACCCTAGTAGCCAGCGTTTCAATAATTTCATTAAAACCGCTGTTTTTAGGGTTTTATCAGTCGCTCCATCAAATCTCTCTCTCTCTTCCTCCCTACGCAGAGCAGAGTAGCAGCGACCGAAGAACTCAAACATGGTGCGTTCCCTCTCTTCAATGGCTTCTATGTTGTTCAGATTCGTTTATTTCATCAGCTTTACCTCTCAAAATCTAGATCTAGGGTTTGCGGTTCCAGTAATCTTGTCAAAAAACCTGTTCTTGATGTGAGCATATAATGGTTTGTACTAGAAACTGTGAAATTTAGGGCAAAGATTGCATTTTTAGGGTTTGATTAGTTGATTCCGATTCAATCGTTTGCTCAGAGCCGCAAAAGATTGCTTTTTTTGTTGTTGTTATGGATTTGGTGGAGTTTGGGGCTTATTTTGGCAAAACCTAATTTTGATGCAATTGTTTTCATTGATGGAGTTAAGATTAGGAAGTTTCTGGGCAATGATTTTTATGTGTTGTGAGATCGTATTATGGTGGGTTATATTATAGCTTGATGTGCATTATATGCTGTGAGTTCTTCTGGTTTTAGGGTTCATTGAGAATGTGAATAGCGATATCGGTTTTTTCGTGGACTTGGCATTTGTTTTTTAATAGACTTTTCGCCGCAATGGAGTTCACCTTGTGAATTGGGTGTACCATTATTTTTGTTATCAGGGTACTTGTTCGAGATGCATTAACGTTACGCGCGGCAATGATTTGTATTGTTATTAGAAATGTGATTTATTTTTTGTGTACCTAGATCTTTCCTAGTAGGAGCCACATTTGTATGTGATTGCATGATATATGTTGTCATCTTATATTCTTACCTAGCTTGTAGGTGGAGCTTCATCATTATGTTTACCGTGAAATGTTGTGGTTGGTATAACTAGTTTTTTTGATTGCGCGTTCTTATTTGAATTGTTTTTCTGCATTTCAGGCGAGAGGGTTGAAGAAGCATATGAAGAGGCTCAATGCCCCCAAGCATTGGATGCTTGACAAGCTTGGCGGTGCTTTTGTAAGGAACTACACTATGCTACTAGTTTCAACAGTAAATTCGATTTTCTTCGCGTATATCTATAAATCTGGTTTCTTTTTCAGGCTCCCAAGCCATCCTCTGGACCACACAAATCCAGGGAATGCTTGCCGTTGATCCTCATTCTTCGTAACAGATTGAAGTATGCCCTCACATACAGAGAAGTTATCTCCATCTTAATGCAAAGGCATGTTCTTGTAGATGGGAAGGTTAGAACGGATAAGACATACCCTGCTGGATTCATGGGTATGCACACACATCTACTTATGATCTGTAGTTTCTAATTTTATTAATATTGTTCCAGGCTGAAGTTTTCAAATGTAGCATTTTTTTTTAATAGTGGAATCGCTTTGAATCTTGCTGTTATTGGACTATTTGTCTACCTTGCTTATCAAATATCAATGTCGTGCATGTCATTTTTATTGTTGATCTTCGTGACTTGAAATAAGTTTCTATAATCTTCAGATGTTGTCTCAATTCCCAAGACAAATGAAAACTTCCGCTTGCTCTATGACACCAAAGGTCGCTTCCGCCTTCATTCAATTAGGGATGATGAAGCCAAGGTTAGTCCAGATTACAACCATAGTCCATTAAATGTGGTTATTATTTTCTATGTATTTGAGCCTCAGTGATGGGATTGTAGAACGGTGGCAGAAATTATTAAACTTGGGTTCTGGTACCCGCTGATTTGCACTCACATAAGCACTCAATGCTCATGACGGCATGCACAACGACTTGCTTGATTGACTATGCGATGGAGATTGTTTAATTTGTTGGGTTAGAGGAAGTAATTTGTGATTGAACTATTTTTAGCATCATCTGAAAGCCATAACGAAATTAGCCGTCATTTTAAACTACTATTGTCACTATGCTAGCTTTTTCTATTGGGTTAGATGCTTTGGTTTGGGACGCATTATGCTAGCAAATAATTGACATTAATGAAGATCTACTTGAGTGAGAAACATTAAGTTTGCTTCGTTATGGCTTCCTTTTCTTCGGATTTGAGTTAGCAGTGAGATACTTTTAATCGAGGTTCGGTTTGGATATTGTTTACTAAAATCGACATTGGTCGAGTTATTTGGCGGTATATCGTTGAGTATATTTGATTTCGGCGCCTGATCTTTGTTTATTTAGTGAGAAACCAATTTTGATGTACTCTTCTAACTTTTCGTAAATTTACTTGTCGCAGTTTAAGTTGTGCAAGGTCAGATCTGTTCAGTTTGGGCAGAAGGGAATTCCATACATCAACACATACGACGGTCGCACTATTCGCTATCCTGATCCTCTTATCAAGGCCAACGATACTATTAAGGTCGACCTGGACTCCCACAAGATCACTGACTTCATCAAGTTCGACGTTGGTAATGTTGTGATGGTGACTGGAGGAAGGAACAGGGGGCGTGTTGGGATTATCAAGAACAGAGAAAAGCACAAGGGCAGCTTCGAGACTGTCCACATTCAGGATTCTACTGGCCATGAGTTCGCTACCCGCCTTGGCAATGTCTTCACCATCGGTAAGGGAACAAAGCCTTGGATTTCTCTTCCTAAGGGCAAGGGTATCAAGCTTTCAATCATCGAGGAGGCCAGGAAGCGACTTGCTGCCCAAAGCGCGACCCCCGCTTAGTTCCGACCATGGCAATAGGTTCAAGGTATCATTTTGGAACTACTGCAGTATCTTGGTTTTGCACTTAGTGTCAAACCATAGCTTGAGACCTTTTACTGTTTCATTTATTTAGATATTTGGTTTTTACTATCAACTTTGATTTTGTAGTAGAAAATTGCTTCAAGTTTCATGGTGAGTAGTCCACATTTTTGAATATTAACTTTGTTGGCCTTTATTTATTTGAGATGTTATGACTTTTTAAGGTCTCATAGTAACATTGGCCCTATAGGACACACTCCACACCAGGCAATTTGAGACTGAAAGTCTGAAACAGGCATCAAACAGTAGTTGCATTTTATGAAAGAAAAGTACATCTACACAAGTTCTATGAAAAATTCACAGGAAATGCTTAAGATCAATCCTTGCAAATGCACGTAGTGTTTCTTGTGCTACTACCAATCTCTTATTAAAACCCTACTCTGCTAATATCTATAACAAAGACTGCACCCCCTACCGTCGAAAGAAACTCTACGCATCAACAAAGATGAAGGAAGTCTGGGTGTTCATGCCGCGGCGCCTTCCTTGAGAAGCATCTGATCAAAGTGCCAAGTTCCTGCAAACAAACACAACTTAAACATGGCCTTCCACTTCAAGAAATTAAGGTGAGGAAGATGTATTTCAGTATTTGGCACATTACTCTTACTTACCATGACCTTTGCCTACCCCTCTCAACTGGGCAACATATTTAGAAATCTTCTCGATGGATTCCACCTGAATTCAACAAAACCAAGCACTGTAATTCCACAAAATTCCTCTCATAAGAACAATTGCATCATGAGGAAGAGCCTAATCTCTTAGTATGAATACTAAGTTAGCCACGCTTACCTGCATGCGCAAGAACTCAGACTCGACAAAATCAACTAGTTGAACATCGCGATTTTTGACTGCAACCTGCTCAATATTATTAAACCATAAACGGTGAGTTAGCGTCGCATACTAGCATCTGCAATGGCAATTTGCAGGCACAAACACCTTTGTAATCGCGGGAGGTGTTTGACCCCCTCAAACTACTTAATTGATAATACATTATACTGCAACTGCATTGACTGAATTATCAAATGCTAAACACACTACAGCGATTGATTAAGCAAGGGTTTAGTTGTATTACATTCTGTAACTGTTGAAGCTTCATGTTAACCAACTTCTCCAAAGACAATGCAAGCTCCATTGCTGATCCAAGAAATTATGCAAGGAAAATTAACTCCATTGATGCAGCAAGGGTTTAGTTATATTGCAGTCTTGTATAAAAACATGCTTAAAAGAATAATTCACACACAAGTCATCAAGCTTATCTGATGGTGAACCAAAACAGACTCTACAACAATTATCTTCAATTTCCAATCGGAAGACTAGACTGATCTGAACATTGAAGGATAAAAATAAGGGACCTAGACCTTGCTTGGTATATAGGAATCGTCAAGTATTATGATATGCCTCGACATTGTTTGATACGAATCCAATTACGCGGTACAAAGAAAGTAAGAAAATGCACAAAAAAAGAGCAACATTACTCTTGAAGAACCCCTATTGATCATTCATAAGAAAGACCTCCATAAATTTAGCTAGTGATGCTTTCATTAATATATGTCCTACTGTTTCCACATACCAGTAAATCCATTGAATCTTAAAACTTACAGCTTAGTTCTCCGGAAACACCAACCTTTCATGGTTCAATTAATGCTAAGAATAATCTATCTATTCACCAAAAACACGACCAATTTCAGTTCGCACGCTACATATTGATCATTGTCCCCAACTAATCCCAGACTCAAGGAGGGAAGAACCACATGGGCAACGACACCTGACTAAGAGTTTTAAAATTTTTTCATTCTCAGAGCTCACAAACTACATATTAATCATGAAACACTAACCATACAACGCGTCTCCTTTCTTCGCACGATCATACTCATGTTGGGGCGCAACTATCGAATACAGTTCCACTTTTCCTCCTCGCATAGTCTGGAAATCATGGTGAAAGTAGTCAAGTGTTTAGAAACTATATAAGTCCACGTACTCGAGTAATTGCAGGAAATTAAATGAAAACGAATCATCAAAACATCTGGGCACCTGATATCTCATCAGTTTCAATGCATGTTCCCTTTCCTCTTCGCTAGACTTTTCGAAAAACCTGATCAAAACAAGACATGAAAGCCAAAACTCTTTAAAGACATTCAACCAATTAACAAGATTAAGAGTTTGTTGAAGTCTTAATTAGTTTCTTTGAGGGATTTACTTGGCTAGGCCCTTGAGAGCCACATTGTCTCTGTTGAAGTACGCGTACATGGCATGATATATGTAGGATATATTGTACTCCACACTGCAATTCAAATCCACCAAAAACTATAAACTACCAAAAAAGAATCAAAGAAATAAAAAAAAAAAAAACCCATGAAGCTCTAATTGATATTTATTCTTCACAAACAACCCTCAATATTAAATTAATTGTGATCGACTGTATGGATCAAACTCTTCATTTTTGCTCGATTAGGTGCAATTGATAGTCCTAGTTAATTGTGCCTACAAAATTTAACTAGAAATTTACACCAATATAAAATTAATTGTGCTCGACGGTGGTGGCTTTTTAACAATTCACAACCATCAATATTAAAATTGTCGTTAAAAAAGTTAACTAGAAGTTCATGCCAAGAAGCCCGTCTAGCTCAGTTGGTAGAGCGCAAGGCTCTTAACCTTGTGGTCGTGGGTTCGAGCCCCACGGTGGGCGCTCTTTTGTGATTCTTGTTGAGTTAAAACTTTTAACTTTTTTTTTTTTTTTTTTTTTTTTTTATCTATCTAGTTAACTTTTGTAGGCACAATTATAGGCAATCTTTCATGGTGTCCAAATCACCCGCCAACTGCGCTTCCTATATCTTTGTGTCAATTAGTTTCTCATCATAATTATAACAAAAAAGTTGCTACAATAACCTATTTTACTACCAAGGTTGGGCATTAAACTACTCGGTGCCTATGCAATACTCCTCAAGATGTGTGCACACATCTCGAGGTGTATCGTACGGGCATCGAGTGGGTCAATGCCTAATTTTGGTGTCAAAGTGAGTTGTTCAATTCAATTTTTTCTTTATAACAAACTCATTTTAAAATACTCCTCCCTCCAATAAAAAAAATATGATATTACTCGAAAAAATACTAGAATGCCACTTCAAAATGACACTCTTGTGCCGTGACGTGTAGACTCGAATTCATGAAAGTCGTCGCACGCGCTTTGAAATGTACGCCATGTGCGTTATGCACCAAGAACTATTTTGCTTATACTCATTTTTACGTATGCTACGTGGTACGGGTGTTACTTGAAATGTCAAATTTGTTCAAGAAGAAAACACAAGATTAAGGAAAAAATTACAAAAGTACTAATGTTTTTAGTTTAAATCCGAAAAATAAGGTTGTGTTTTTTTTTTCTCCAGAATAGGCAATAACGCCTTTTCAAAAGGCGCTATCAAAGTGGGTGAATTTTTTGCTGACGTGGACGGTCCACGTGGTCATCCTACGTGGACATCGGCCGACCGAATAGCGCCTATGGGTTGTACGGGTTGTCCGCCTCGCAATACGTGCTAACGTTTACATGAGGTCTATGGTTTGTAGTGGATACGCATGAGTTGCCCCCTCGAGATACGTGCATGACGTTGGCATTGACTTTACCACCTCGAGACTGACGTTTGCATGAGTTGCACGAGGTTGCATGGGTCGCCCACCTCGACAGACGTGTCTGACATTTGCATGAAATCTCCTGGTTGACAATCCATGCAAACGTCATGCACGTATCCTGATGTGGGCAATCCATGCAAACATCATGCACGTATCTCGAGTGAGCAACTCATGCATATCCACTACAACCCATAGACCTCATGTAAACGGTAGCACGTATTGCGAGGCGGACAACCCATAGAACCCATATGAGCTATTCGGTCGGCCGATGTCCACGTAGGATGACCACGTTCAGCAAAAAATTCACCCACTTTGATAGCGCCTTTTGAAAAAACGTTATTGCCTATTTTTGTTAATTAAAAGTACACCACCCTATTTTGTGAAATAAAATGTAAATGTCCCTTATTTTTTGAAAAACACCCAAGATTAAGATCAAATTTCGTACTTGATCTGCTCATTCACAGCTTTTTCACATTCATCTGCATAGCTCTGGCGACAGAGAGACTGGTGAGGGTCACTGGGCACCAAGAAGGCCTCACTCGTCTTCAGCTCCTCCAACGGATCAAACCAGTCCAAACCCTGAATTGGGCGGATGTTGGATTCCATTTCAGACGAAACCCGGAAAGCATTTGATTGCTTTCTAGTCAGAAAACGAAGATCAAGAGAGGAGAGACCATGGCATCCACTCCCCTGTTTTCGATGGAGGAATCGAAAATTGAGAATCTTTTGAGTGGATGAGGGAGATAAGGCAGAGATGAGTTTGAGAGACATTGAAACAGAGAGATTGATATTTGATTGATTGAGAGAGAGATTGAAACAGAGGGAGTGAACAAGAAACTAGTTGTGTTGTGATTCTTGTGAAGATGGAAATGTTGAGATGTATTGTTTGACTGAGGTGATGTGGGCCGTTGGATGGTGGGCACGTGGACGGATGAGGTGGGCGTGCAGCGCGTGGATGACACAGGTAGGGACGACGTGTCAATGTGTACACGTGGAGTTCTATCAGTTTAAACTTTAAAGTGTCCTGCTTAGTCAGAGGAGGCAATACGTGTCTTAAGGATGTGTTTGATAATAGTGTGGAAAATCTTGTATTGGAAAACAATTGCAATAGAAGATGGTAGAAGTGTGACTTGTCGAGAAAGTTTAGGGTGGTTGTGAGTTCGACTCCAATTAAATTAAAAAAAAAAAACTTCCATTGTTGTCTGACTTCATATTGAAAATTTTTCTTTTAATTTTTTTATTGATCAATAGCAACTAAAAAATAGTTTAGAAAGTTTAATTCTTTGTCTTTTATAATTTTAGTTGATTTCAAAATAAGGTATAGCATTTTCACTAGGAAGAACAAGTTGTAGGTCTCATGGAATAGACACAGTAAATGTTAAACTTTTGATTAATATTTGATCGAAATCTATAATGGATCTTAGTAGAATTATTTAAGTCTATTATGAATCTTAATAGGTTTGCGGCCCTGTTAGACCATCTTACCTCACCTAGGCTCTATTAATTTTTTATAACCCTCTTAAATTTTAAAGGTGTATGTAATGACTGGTTAAGTTTATCCACTAAACAACGTGAATAAGCTTGTCATTGCTCCTCCTTAACTCATAATTGAGACAAAAACGCATCTTTAACAAGTATAATTGCTAGATTACAATCCTAAGAGGACACGCAGGTACAACACACACTCGTCAATTGCCCTCGATACACTTCAATATGCATACGTGCCTCGAGAACCAAACAGGGTTAGAACCTGGCCCACCTGGGGCACCACATCATTTTTCAACCTTTAAAAGTCGGAAAAATTACAAATGTACTGCCAAAATTAATATAAATGAGTAAAATAAGTTAGGTTTTTTTATTCCAAAAGTAAGGTAAAACGCATTTTGGAAATGCGTCATTAGTTGGAGAAAAATTAGTCCGCTCAAAATACACGAATGACGCATTTTCAGAATGCGCCATTCATGTTTTCTGAACACTCCACGTGGAGTGTTCCACGTGGGCGCCTTGTGGATGCCAAAATAATGTGGGATTGTCCACCTTGAGATACGTGCGTGTGTTGTTTGCATAAGTTGTCAACCTCGAGACACGTGCGTGACGTTTGCATGGATTGTCCACCTCGAGATACGTACGTGTTGTTTGCATGGGTTGTCCACCGCCAGATACGTGCGTGTCGTTTGTATGGGTTGTCCACATCGAGACACGTGCGTGACGTTTACATGGTTTACTTTGATTGCACGAGATTACATGGGTTGCTCACCTCGAAATACGTGCATGACCTTTGCACGATTTGCATTGATTGGACGAGGTTGTATAAGTTGTCTACATCGAGATACGCGCGCGAAGTTTGCATGGATTGCACGGGGTTGCATGAGTTGCACACCTTACGATACGTGTGTCACGTTTGCATGAATTCCACGAGGTTGCATGGGTTGGCCACCTCGACATAGGCGCGTGTCGTTTGCATGACTTCTCCACCGCGAGATACATGCGTGGCATTTGCATGAGTTGTCCATGTCCATATGCGTGCGTGTTTTTTACATCAGTTGTCTACCTCGAGATATATGCGTGATGCAGGTTGTCAATCTCGAGATACGTACATGATGCGGCTTGTCCATCTCAATACGTATATGACGTTTGCATGAGTTCACCACTTTGAGTTGGACAAATTACTCCTTTTGAGAAGTAAATAAGAGGTTTTGTATTTTGTATAGATGACTCCTTTTGAAAATGTGTTATTCATTCCACCTCATTAGTTGTACAGATGACTCTTTTTCAAAATGAGCCATTCACTCAACCTCATCAACACACATCGCCACCTCATCAACACACATCGCCACACGGAGCCACATCAACATCAATGACTCTTTTTCAAAAGGAGACATACCTTAGTTTTGTAAATAAAAAAGTACCCATCCTTATTTCATAAATTAAAAAGTAAGGTTACCTTACTTTATGAAAAACCCCTTAAAAGTCTCTCAACCTTTTACAGCTCACTCAAACGAGTTACTGATATCAGATTCTGAGCACCAAAGCTGCTCCTCTCCATCTCCATTAATGGCCTCCACCGTCTCCATCATCACATCCCTCCTATACCTAACAACCACTCTCACCACCCATTCAAGCGCCCAATCCATAGGCGTGAACTGGGGCACATCCTCTTCACACCCCCTCCCACCAGACAAAGTAGTCCATCTATTAAAGTCCAACAACATCACCAAAGTGAAGCTCTTCGACGCCGACCCTCTCGTCCTCCAGTCCCTCTCTGGCTCTGGAATCGACGTCGTTCTGGGCGTCCCCAATTCCATGCTCAGAAACCTCAGTTCCTCCAAAAGGGTGGCTGAGTCGTGGGTTCATGACAATCTCACACGCTTCGTCGCCAATGTGGGTGATGGGGGAGTCCGGATTCAGTGAGTGGGCAATGGGCATTCCCTTTTGTTTGTTTTTAAGATTTTCATCTGTTTGTGTGTTTGATTTGGGCCTTTTTTTTTGTTCATTTGGTGATTCATAAATTTGGGGGTTTTGGGTCTCTTTATATTTATTTTATTCAATCGCACTGACTAATCCACGCTCGGTACTGTCGGGCTTGAGCCCATATGGGTCGGCCCTTTTAACCTCACTTAAGGGAATTGAGTCCCTATCCACTCGGACCAGCTGCTTGTTGTGTCTTCATAGATTTGGGCGTCCTGGTTAATATCAGTGGTCCAAACAAACTTGCCATATCAGGGAATCAAATTAGGGAATCAAACTCGAGATCGTATGTTAACACACACAACCCTGCACTCGCATTACTTTGTGCCAATCCGTCCGGGTTGTTCTACTTGAGATTTTGTTTGAATGTATATTGGATTTATTTTTGTTTATGTTTTTGTTGAAGTTGATTTCATTGTTTTGGTGTTTTTTTTTTTTTTTTTTTTTTTTTTTTTTTTTTTTATGATAAGAAGTTGTGTATGATTATGAATTCATTTGATTTTTTATCTGGATTTGTTTTTTTTGTCAAGTAATGCTAATAGGGTGTTCAGCTCTGTTGTTTGCTATGCTTTCTCAAGGTCTTGCTATACATTCTGCTGAACAAGTGTTTGTAGTTTGGTCATCAGTTGGCTTTAGTGATGTAGAGCCTAAGGTGTGTAGAAATTCATCTAATTTGCATCCTTTTGAGGAATGAGAGTTGCTTATCAAGCTAGACAGTGTTCCATGATTAAGGTTAGTGTACATTGGTTTATAGAGCTCATTGAGCAGGGTGGCTATTGTCGTAGCAGGTATAAGATCACAAGCTTATGGAAGCTCTATCCATCTCGATAGGTGAATGGGGCATCTCCGCGAAGAATATGATGCTAGGAACCGAGTTTATAGAATTAAAGGATCTAGCTTTTGTAACAAAAAAAAGATCTAGCATTGTGCATGGTCTCTTGGAATTTTTTCTTGGCTACTTGAGAGTACTGGGATGATCAAGTTCATCACCCAAGCACATCAAGTGTAATGTTTACTTGAGAATGCTACAGTTAAGTTGAACTATTTGTGAAAAAATTGGTTTAGAGTGTCAGTTTTAGATGTAAACATTCAAAACATTAAGAATTATAGATAAGTTAGAGAATCACCTGCGGAAGCTATTATCTAGTTGAAATACCTTAAGCAATACACCAAAAACCTTTTCGCTGTCATGAACCTCAACGCATTCGACACCTTGTTTGATGGTACAAATGTCCTTTTATAGGCTTGAGGGAGAACCTTTAAGCTTCCCACATTAATCCCAATTTCATCAAATTGGTAACGGTAATGGAAGCTCAAGTGTCTTTAGGTAATTCATAAGTTACATAAATTAAAACATAAGTTTGAGATACATAATGGTCTTACGTTTGCAGCTCAGGAACTTACGGATTACCATCGCAGGTACATCGCTGTTGGGGATGAGCCATTTCTTCAAAGCTATGGAGAACAATTCAAGCCTTTTGTCCTAGGAGCAGTGACTAACATCCAATTGGCCCTGATCAAGGCGAAGTTGGATAGCAAGGTGAAGATTGTGGTTCCTTGCAATTCTGATGTTTACACATCAGAATCTGGTTTGCCTTCGAAAGGTTACTTCAGGCCTGACCTCAACAAAACCATGGCTCCACTTCTCACATTTCTCAGCAAACACAGCAGTCCATTCTACGCGAACATCTACCCCTTCTTGAGCATTCACCAGAACAAGAACATTACACTTGACTTTGCCCTCTTTAAGCCAACTGCGCGCGCTCTTAAAGATGGCCGCAAGACATACAAAAACAGCTTTGATCTAAGCTTCGACACTTTGGTGACTGCATTATCTCGGGCGGGATTCCCTGACATGGAGATTGTTGTGGGGCAGATCGGTTGGCCAACTGACGGAGCAGTAAACGCGACTTCTAATATCGCTCAACATTTCATGGAAGGCCTCGTGGAACATCTGCAAAGCAAAGCGGGGTCGCCCCTTAGACCCGGGAGGTCTCCAACAGCTTACATTTTCAGTTTGTTGGACGAAGATCTGAGGAGCATAAGCACTGGAAACTTTGAGAGACACTGGGGAATTTTCACCTTCGACGGCCAAGCCAAGTACCAGCTTAGCCTTGGCCAAAGTAAGAGAAGCCTTGTGAATGCGCAGACTGTCGAATATTATCCTGCAAGATGGTGTGTGGTGAACAACAACAAAGACTTGGGCAATGCCACTGCTAGTGCTCACGATGCGTGTTCTGTCGCCGATTGCAGTGCATTGTCGCCTGGGGGCTCCTGCGCCAACATCAGTTGGCCTGGAAATATTTCATATGCATTCAATTCTTATTATCAGCAACATGATCAAAGCGCAGATGCGTGCAATTTTGGTGGTTTAGGCCTGCTCACGACTGTCGATCCTTCAGTGGATAATTGCAGGTTTGCGATTCAACTTCGCTCTTCAAGCTCAACTGCACTGAAATGGACTCTTGTTTCCTGGTGGAGATTATTGTGTTTGTGGCTGCTCCTTTTTGTCTTCCCTCCACATAGAACTTGAGTGTTCATGCAGATGGCTTTGCAGGGTTTTGGCCTGTATTAGATAAGGAGAGCTGATTTTTGGTCACTGTAGATTTTTCTCTTAGCTTCATGCTTGTTTTTCACTGGTTTATTGGTACTGACATCTGGGTTGTTTGGTTATATATATTTCATACCATGTATCATATGCTTGAGCAGTTCATCTTATCTAACAGAGCTATTCATTTGGATGACCCTTTGTTTCTATCTAGTGTTTTCTTTTTCTTGGTATTCCCTATTTCTGAAATCTATTGACTTGTTTGAAAGCTCTGTAATGAATACTAAAGAATTCATTTCATTGTAGCTTCAGTTTCAAAACATTTGAACAAGTCTAAATGAGTTCCTATCCCTCTAAATAGTTTGATCATTGAGTTTCTTCTACTTTTGGTCCATTAACTTTTAGTTTTTTATTTTTTTTTTTTTTAATGCTTTTGAAAAAATTGAGTTTTTTCTTTTGTTGAAGAGAGCTTTTTAATTCAGTAATATAAACTATTTTACTCTTCTTGCTAATCATGTGACACTTATGTTAGTCATGCCACCGAATTTTAATCATGTGACACTTATGTTAGTCATGACAAATCGCAACTCGAGATGCAAGCATACAGATGCAAGCATACACAAGTAGTCTTAATGGAGCACGCGCAACACGCTGAGGCGAGGACAAGTGGACGGCTCCCATGCCCAATACACAACTTGGCATGAACTATAAAAGCCGCTGCAGAGCAAATCCGTTTCATTCTTCCTTGAAATGACGGATCGAGTTTCAGAACTCATCTCCATCTTCCGCTCCCAATTCCAGAACCGAAGGTCTCTAACGCCTTCTCTTCTCTTCTCCTCTGCGTACATATTTTTCGCTCACGTTTTTGCTTCAATTTCTTCAGATTCGACCAAGGAACTCTCCGGATCCTACACTCCATTCTGCCTTGTGAACATGCTCATCAACAATCCGAGATCCGCGACGACTTGATCGAGTTCATCAGATCCGAAGCAAAGCTCGTCGTCGAAGATGAAATCGCAGACAAATCCGTCGAGGAGAAGCTCCTCGTCCTCCAATTCCTCGTTCGCGCCTTCGCTCTCTCCGGCGATGTCCGGAGTTGCTTGGCATTGAGGTATGAAGCCTTGATTATGCGAGATCGCGAATGCGTGAATCTGGATTGGCTTCAAGTTGAGTACAATGAATGGCTCGCTTTCGCCAAAGATTCTCTCCAAAACGGATACCATGCCATTGCAGTTCAGGTCTGCGAAAATGCGCTTAAATCTGTGCAGCAGATCAACCACAGATCAGATTCCTACAATGTCGTCGTCGACGAAATAAAGGATCTGAAAGATGTGGCCGTCGCGTTGGTTGCTTCGCATTCTGGTACGCAGTCTGAGCCATTATATATATATATAAGACTCTTTTAACTTTGTAATCAATCCATGGCGTCTAGTCACTGAAACTTGTTATCATGAATGATCAGTCCAGGCACAAGCTACCAAATACTTGAATAACAAGAAGAGGAAGGAAATCCAGCAGAACCGAAAGCTCGAGCCGGAGTCGAAGAACTCACAGGCTTCGGCGAGCTCGGTGTTTAGAGATGGGATCAAGAGAAGGAATAGACATCAACTGCTTCGGCTTCAAAGCTCCACGACGACACCAAATTCATCAGTCTGTCTGTAGCAACAATGTTCAAATTAACTATACATTCACTAATGATGAAACAATTTCCCTCGAGCGAGGGACTAATCGAGTCCACCATCGCATTATATTGGTGCCAGCACCGGTGGCTCAGATACCCTCGGCTATAAAAACAAACACAAAACAATGATGTTCAAATAATGATCTACTAGTCATTCATCTAAATCCTAATTGGCCGAACCGGATCGTCGAAAGGGGAAGTAATGAGCTTCAGTGTTAGGTCTTTTTTGCTTCCTGTTTTGGTGTTTCTGTAGGTGCAACCAGGAACAAGTGCTCTACCAGCATTGGAAATGTAAGAATGTAGTTTTATTAGTTTACTCTAAAAGTTCTTATAAATATCACAGTAATACTAATAACTGAGAGGAAGCAATAATGACACCAGTCGCGGTAACAAAAAACTTCAAATTAAAAATTAAGTAGAAATAATAACGACATGCGACAGTAGACTTATTCAAATTGCTCAGATCATCATCAACAACAACAAAGCCTCAATCCCGAAGTAGTTGCGGGTCGGCTTAGACCACAACATAGAAAAGAAATAAGAAGATCAAAATAGAAAAAGAAATCGATATATATATTTTTTTGGTACATAAATTGTGATATACTCAACAGAATATCAAGAAAATGTGACGGTGAAAAGCAAAGCAAGTATCACAATTTCCCTATCTTTATTTTCATTTTCGACAGTTACAAAGCTTTAGGAAAAATACAACATAAAATAATAAATAAATAAAAGAAGAAACAAAGGCCAGTTTTAATTTCCTTACAGGGGAAGTGCCTCCGACTTTACTTGGTTTTATAAACACAAGCAAAACAAGACGAAGGTTGTATAGGCATGGCAGCCTTAGAACTGTCATCTATGCAAATGATTTTGTTGTGTGTCATTTGAACTGTGCAAAATTGTTCCAGATTCGTCGTTAGGATCAACATCAGCACCAACCTGACCCTGGAAGACAGAATATGCTTCATTCAGATGCATGAGTTGTCAAGGAGAGTTGAAATTATGAATAACTGTCAAACACTTCAATGGCTAGGATTTCAGCTTCCTCAATTATTAATGGCAGAAAGGCAACTGAAACTTATGTTTTTAGCTTTCAAAGTTTTTAATTTATAGCTGCCTCGTGTGTTTTGGTCAGCGTCCGAAATAGTCAGTATTTTCAGCTGGATTGTTTCTTATTATATTGATATTCTTTCAAAGTTGTGGGGGCAGTATTGCTTTCTAGGTCTCAAAATCAATTTCACAGGTATATCTCTTCTCAGAAATTGGTTCCAGCTTACATGGTGTTAAAATGTTAAAATGATTTGACAAAAAAAAAAAAAAAAAAATAGTGTTATAATGACACGCGAAGGATATATGCTATACTTAAAGATGCTTCAAAAATATAGGTATGTTCAGATATTCTGAAGATGCACCATTTAAACCTTGAACTATCAACTGCGGAACTATGATCTACAATCTGAAGTACATTTTCACTTGCTCTTTTAAAGTACAATTTAGGAGACAGTAATGTAGTTGTTCTCTATCCATCTATCTATATCTATTGGAAACGGCTTTTGTAAAAGTAATAAGAATAGACAACCAAAAAAGCATTTACAAGAAAAACATCCACAAATGCACAGCCCATAGCCAACAAAACCAGTTGAATCTAATTCTACTATGTTCTCTAATTCCTCATCTATTCATTAATGGAGAAGCCCAAGTTCATACAAGCTACCGACCAAGTTCGTATTCCTTTTCCCTTTTTTAGACCTAAAGAATTATTTCTACTTAATCTTTCAAAAGATTTAAGTACAATTTAGGTAATAGTGGTGATAGTGACGTTGTGTGGGTTACTTGGTTTAACTTCTAAGGGGTTCCAATTGATTTTGTTCTGGCTTCAAGGCTTCATCTTCCTTCCCCCTCTTGCCTTTCTTTAGATGCAAAATAACTTATGACAACAAAGAGCAAGGCATCATACAACAACAACAACAACAACAACAACATAGCCTCAGTCCCAAATTAACTGGGTTGGCTACATGGATCAAACTTTTCCATTGTGCTCGATTAAGTGCAATTGATGGTGAGCTTTTCAAACCATTCAAATCCCTCATAATTAATGCATCCCATGTTAACTTAGGTCTGCCCCTACCTCGTCGAATTTCTACAGTTTCTATTGAGTCAAGTTTTCTAGTTGGGCCATTTGTAGGCCGTCTTTGTAGGTGACCAAACCACCGCAACCGCCCTTCCCTAATCTTTGTATCAATTGGTGCTACTCCTACTTGTCTTTGAATTTCTATATTTCTTATTCTATCTTTACGAGTTTTACCACATATCAACCTAATCATCCTCATTTCTGCTACGTTCATTTTATGTAATTGTTGTTGCTTTACCGCCCAACATTCACTTCCATAGAGCATAGCTGGCCTAATTGCGGTCCTATAAAATTTTCCTTTTAATTTAGTAGGAACATTTCGATCACAAATCACCCCTTTGCACTCAGCCATTTCTTCCATCCACTTGAATTCTATGTGTAACATCATTCTCAATGTTACCATCATTTTGTATGATTGATCCTAGGTATCTAAAGTGGTTTACCTTAGGAACTTCTACTTCCCCTAATTTTACCACTCCGTCATCTCGATGTCTAGTGTTTCTAAACTCACAGTGCATGTATTCGGTTTTCGTCCTACTCAACTTAAAGCCTTTAGATTCTAATGTATTCCTCCGAGTTATAATTTCCTATTCACTCCATCTTTAGTTTCATCCACTACGACAATATCATCTGCAAATAGCATACACCATGGTATATCCTCTTGAATATGTCTAGTTAGTTCATCCATAACTAAAGTAAATAGATATGGGCTTAAAGCCGATCCTTGATGTAGTCCTATCGTAATGGAAAATTCTTTTGTAGCTCCTCCAAATGTCTTTATACTCGTTACTACTCCATCATACATATCCTTAATAGTGTCTATGTATCTAGCATGCACTCTTTTTCTTTCTAGAACCCACCAAAGAACATCTCTAGGGACCCTATCATATGCTTTTTCTAAATCTACGAATACCATATGAAGATCTTTTTTCTTTTCCCTATATTTTTCTAACAATCGTCTTACAAGGAAAATCGCCTCCATAGTTGACCTCCCAGGTATGAAACCAAATTGGTTCTCTAATATTGTTGTTTCTCTCCTTAGCCTATTGTCAATTATCCTCTCCCAAAGTTTCATAATGTGACTCATAAGTTTAATTCCTCGGTAGTTTGAGCAACTTTGAATGTCTCCTTTGTTTTTGAAGATTGGCACAAGCGTGCTTCTTCTCCAATCCATTGGCATCCGTTTTGATTTTAAAATTTTATTGAAAAGTTTTGTTAACCAAGTCAATCCAATTTCTCCTAAACATTTCCAAACCTCTATGGGTATTTCATCCGGGCCACATGCTTTCCCTATTTTCATTCTTTTCAATGCCTCTTTAACTTCTACAATTCTAATATTACGTGTATAGTTTACATTTCTTTCTTGGTGTGGGTTTTCATCTATGATAGTATCAACTTGGCCATCATTAAATAAACTATCGAAGTAACTTCTCCATCTCTCCTTAATATCCTCCTCGCGTTAAAACATTTTGATTTTCGTCCTTAATACATCTTACATGACTTAGGTCTTGTTTCTTTTTATCTCTTAATTTGGCTAGCCTATATATATATTTTTTCGCATCTCTATTACCTAACCTTGTATATAGATCTTCCATGAAATTTGTTTTAGCTTGACTAACTACTTTTTAGCTTGTTTTCTAGCTTCTCTATATTGATTGTACACATCTTCATCTTGACACTTAGGTATTTTCCTATACATCTCTCTTTTAGTCTTAATTGCTCGTTGGACATCCTCGTTCCACCACCATGTTTCCTTCTTTGGTGGTCCCAAGCCTTTAGATATACCTAATACGTTTGATCTCACTCTCCTTATGCAACTACTCATTTCTAGCCACATTGTATTAGCATCTAAGTCAAGATTCCAAATATTTTCCTTTAGTAGTTTTTCTCTAAACTCTACTTGTTTACTATGTTTTAGGTTCCACCACTTTATTCTAGGGTCGCTAACTCTTTTATTTATATTATGTCGTCGTGTTAGCTTAATATCAAGTACTACTAACTTATGTTGGGTAGTAAGTGCTTCACCAGGTATTACTTTGCAGTCTCTACATATTTTTCTATCTATTTTTCTTGTTAAAAGAAAATCTATTTGACTCTTGTTATGACCACTACTAAAAGTAATTATATGCGACTTCCTCTTCCTAAAACTAGTATTTGCTAAGACAAGATCGTATGCTGAAGCAAATTCTAAGATTGATTCTCCTTCTTCATTTCTATTACCATAACCAAAACCTCCATGAACTCTCTCAAACCCATCGTTACTTGCCCCGACATGCCCATTTAAATCTCCTCCAATAAAAACATTTTCATCTAATGGTATACTTTGCATAAATCCATCCATATCGTCCCAAAACTTGCGTTTGATGCTCTCGCTTAATCCTACTTGTGGTGCATAGGCGCTAAGTATGTTAATTTTTTCGTCTCCAATAATTAATTTAACTAGAATCAATCTATCCCCCATTCTTTTAACCTCTACGACCTTATCCTCATAATCATTATCCACCACAATTCCTACTCCATTGCATTTTCTATCTATACCAGTGTACCACAATTTAAACCCTGTGCTTCCTATTTCTCTACTTTTTCTCCTACCATTTTGTTTCTTGGAGGCAAGCAATATTGACTCTCCTTCTAATCATGGTATCTACTAGTTCTATTGACTTCCCCGTAAGTGTTCATATGTTCTATGTTCCTAAACGAATTTTTCTCCCTTTTGTATTTGTTTTCCTTTTCTATTTCTATTTTGTCTAAAAGATCTAGTGTCCGTATCTATGATTTTGTTTTTGTTTTTGTGTTTGTTTTGAACTAGCTTCTTTACCCACACCCGTCCTTTGTGTGGGAACCCTTGCTCATTTTTCTTCACATCCGGCGACGATGTGAAGGGACTAGCTTCTTTACCCACACACGTCCTATGTGTGGGAACCCTTGCTCATTTTTCTTCACACACAAAGCGGCGATGTGAAACACACCCTTGCTCATTTCTCACTACACCCGGCTCCGATGCAGCGCGTCGCTAGGTGGGAACGCCCAAACGTTTATATATGTTTGATCAATTTCATGAAAAGTGACAAAAGTTTTACGCCGGCTGTCAACCTATCGCAACCTTCCTCCATTTTCCAAGAATGGAAAATGAGCTTAGGGCCTCCCTCCCCCACTTTTCGGGTATGAAAAGTGAGTTTGGGACCTCCCTTACCCATTTTTCGGTATGAAAAAATGGGCGTCAGAATCCTCCTCCTTTATCCGGACTTGGGACCGGCTATGTAGCGCACATAGTGTACAACATAGGTGGAGTTAGCAAGGCATCATACCATGGCTACAATTTAGGATTGTGCACCCCACCCGCCCACCTATAGAAAATCCATTTTCCTCTGGCAACCTCATAGACACAAAGAGCAAGGGTTGAATATTTGGTTTCGTCTCACTTTGATCACTTAAAATTTAGAAATTATTTGAGGAAGTTTAATTTGATATAGGATTTTAGTTAAGTTCCATGCTATAGAAAAGTATAAATAACTTAATCTATGTGGTAGGCATATTAAAGAATACATTACTTATGATATTTCATGTTCCTTCTCTGTTCATACGTGACCTAATGTTTTTTAAGTCCAATAGTTTTTCTCCTTTTTAGATCCTACTACCTACTTTATACAATATGTTAGAATTCATCAGAATATGTTAAATTGACTTTTTAATCTTGCATTGTTTAAGTTGTTATTGTTCTTTTATGTTTATCTTCTGAGAGAAAGATTCATTCATATGGTTGAAACCAACTAATTTGGAATTGAGGCTTTGTTGTTAATGTTGTAACATAAAGATACTAATTGCGCTTCTTTTTACTTACTAGTCAGCGTTGAAATTTGCATATTATGTTCTTACTCCTAACCTCAATGGAATTATCGTGAAATTTTGTTCTCATCCAATTCTTAACTTAATGCTCAAGTAAATCCTTTTAATTTAGGAAAGTTTGGACAGTTTTTCGATAATTTTCAATCCATGAAATTGAGAGCGGCCAAATATAATTGAATCCAACAGATTTTGATCATATTATTTTCTCAAATGGGGACTATTTATATTAACTTAAAACACATCTTAAAGTTTTATGATATAATGCATTCACCACTTTATTTGAGGAGGTATGTATTTGGGAATTTATGTTTTGTTTTACGGTTTTCTTTCGGAGCAAGGCACCCTGCTTACACCTTCTCGGTCTGCATTGTCGACTTTCAAGCATATTTAGTTTGTAATCACAACTTCACCAGATCATGTTAACCAATATCCAAGAAGTATTTCCACCTTAAATTTGCATGTAATAGTAAAAAGATTCAAGACTAGCTTTCAAATTTCCGTTAGTGCCCCAAAAATGCGCAAGACGATGTCAGGATCAACAATTAAGTTTCTAAATTATTAACAAAAAAATAGTACATTTTATGTTATTCAATGCATTGTTTTATGATCAACTACATTAAATTGAGCTGAGTCAAAGCATTTAACCCATGTAATTGATGGGATTGAGGCTTGCTGTTATTGTTTGTTGTAAATGCATATTTTATTGTTATGTAGAACCAACACAAAACATGAATAACTCAGACCAGAATTTGCTACCGTCGCAGCAGATAAATAATGATAATAATAATAATAAAAATAATAATAATAATAATAATAATAATAATAATTAAAAAAAACAGCTATATACCTTATGCAAGCTGTGAGGATCAACATATGAAGTTCCCTCAAATCCGCCATCAGGGTTTCCAAAAGCCCCAGAATGCACAACACCTGATAGAAAAATAAATTCAGGCGATGAAAGATCAATTCAATGCTTGCACTGTGAAAAAAAAAAAATGAAGATTAAAGAAAAGATGCAGAAAAAGAAACTGAAAAAACTTAATACCAGGATTTACTGCAGCTGTAGCTACTATTGCTGCTGCTCGTGCTCTCTTCTCAGCATTGGCAAGCTCAGCATGAAGTTTCTCAATTTCATGAGCTAGGGCCTTCATAGTTTTTTGCATAGCTAGACTATGCTCCAGATTATCACCACGGATCTTTTTCTCATACTCAATGGCAGCCCTTCAAATATACATGACAAAATTTGGTGAACACCAATCAAGATAAGGAAAAATAATAAGCAGACTGGAAATTTAGGTAAACTTTTACACTTGTGAATCAACAACATAAACATAGCCTCAATCCCAAATTAGACTTGTGAGTCTAGAACAAGAAAAAAAAAAGTCACTTTTCTACCTAGCTAACAAATTATATTGGAAAGGGAAAAAAGTCTTTGAAGCGACATGACTGGGACCATTTGGGCTATTATATAAGATTAAGGCACAGAGCCGACCCTAAAGGGGGCAAGTAGGGCGGCTGCCTCGGGCTTCATATATATATATATATTGGCAAATTAATTATATATGTACTTTTCAAAATAAATTTTAATTAATTTTGTTTACTTTGACAAGTACCTATTTTAACTTATTTTTTAACTTCTTTTTATATTTTGTAAGTGTGGCTAGACTTTACTTTTTTAATCAAAATTAACTTTTACTACTTTATTTTAAATATTTTGAAGACGTCTAGAGAGATTTTAATCATGCTATTATGCATCAATTGAACAATTTATTGAGTGATTTGCATTTAGTTCATACATTCTTTCACGCATTTATATATAACTGAGATGCGGATAATGCTAATATAATCCGCAAAAGACATGCACTTGTTGGTGTCCTTTAGATACACATCAGGGATGCGTATGACACACATCGATGCAAAAAAGGAACGCCAATAAGTGTGTCTTTTGTGAGTAACAAAAGCATTTTCTTTAAGGGGGCTCAAATTATAATTTCGCCCTTAGGCCCCTAAATACTTAGAACCGGCCCTGTTAAGACACAAGTCAAATTTAATCATTCAATTGACATGATTCTTTTGCACAACCCAAGATCCAATCCTTGCTTGTAGGGAAACAAAGGATAGCATTATATGCTATCATTATATCCTAATAAACAAACAAAAATCGTCACACATTGCAAAATTGGAATGTATAAACACCGGGGATATTTTCTAGTACTCCCAATTGGCTTATCTGGACCCCAAGAATGCATTCTTCGAGTAAACATATAGTAGTTGAATTTGGTTATGTGAATCAAATCTCTTTGATCTTGCATAATTGTTCAAATTTAAAGCACCGAGTAATGGATATTGGTATACGTGACATTGAAAATGACAATTACTAAAGTATTTTCATCTCGAAGAAACCCATCACCATTATCTTTAAAAAAAAAAAAAAAAAAAAAAAAAAAAAAAAAAAAAAAAACAATAGTGACCTGTAACATTACAACGCTAGGATGGGCAACTATGTGTTTTGTCTTAATAAACGAGCCTCGTCCTAAACCTAACTATTGGCTCTAATACCAATTGTAATGACTAAATGAAAGCCAGAATTATGTTATTTAGGAGCTTATTCAAACACCTCCAATGGAACACCACACCGAAGATCTTGCTTAACAATGACAAAAATGGTAATTCCAAAAAAAAAGATACCAATAAAGTAAAGAGGAACAAATTGTGAAAGAAAGATAAAAGACAAGCGAACATAATACTCAAGATCATAATTAAGTAGCTCAAAGAGGGATAACCACATAAGTAGAGATTTCTCTATATGGAAGGAGAAAATTGATAAAGTATTGCCTTAATAACTTAGCTTCACCTCTTAGTGATATCTTAATTTACACCTCACATCCCCCCCACTCTTGGGGTTTCCTTCTTTTCCCTCTTATTCTCTTTACTCACACTGCAACATTCTTGGGATATAACTATAGAAGACTAAATCAAGCTTAAATATCAATTCACATAAGAATACCCATAATTCATACAAGTAACATGTAGCTAAACCCAATGGACTAATATAAACAAAGAGCTTTAGGTCAGCCACTACCTTTTAAGTCTTATATAACCTGCATGAGTAGTGGTTTCATCCCTTTTAGAGCTATATTAATTGTCATGATTGTTGTAGGATTCTTCAAATCTTCAGAAATTTGGTGAGAACAACAAAAACTATTTTTAATTTGATTCTCAAAATAAGTTTCTTTCACTCGTATTGATATACTGATTCTGTACATTAAGGACTTTACCCTTGGTAGATGTAACCTAATATGGCAACCAAATTAAGTCTGTTTGGTTGGGCGATTTTTTTCTGTATTGTGAAAGTTGAGAGTATAACCACATAAATTAAATCCATTTGACATCTCATCAACTAATTTGGGATTGAGGTTGGCATCTCATGCTCATAAGAAAAAACAGCGATTACAACGTAATAAGCAGCTACCTATGATGGGTTGCTTATGCAGCTGCAGTTGCTCTTTTTATTTTTTCTTGTTTCCATAATTACATCCACCACGCCATCAAACACTTTTCCATTTACACAGTGCATAGTGCTTGAAAGCGTCAACCGTGAACATCCCAATTCCGATGCGAATAAAAGTGCATTAAAAGGAAAAGAGATTGGCTTTATGGATCCACAAAAGGGTCTCAAGATGTTGATTTTACAAGATGTTGGACTAGATCAAAATTTAAAACAAAAAGCTTAAAAAAGTAGGAGCTTCTAACTAAGTCTAACTAATTGAGCCTATAACTAATTAGGTGACATATTTCTTAATGATTCTTGCACTATGTTGATCTCACGTATATTGACATACAATGACATTAAGAAGCATTTTTAAACTTCTTCTTACTTAATTCATCATTATAATAAATGTTCGTAAAGTATATATAATCCATGATAATGGAACTTACGAAAAGTACAAAGAGGGTAATATTTTTTTTCAATTGTAAAGCACTTTGTTACACACTCTATAACGCTAACAAACACGTCTACGTCATTAAAAGCACTCACCAAAACTAATAACCAAACAGACTTAAATCGCTTATGCTAAAAGTATTTAAAGCACTAGTGCTTATTCCATAAGTAATACGCAAAAATAGTCGCCTAACCAAAGAATGCCTTATAATGATATCCAACAGACTACCGCAGGTTGTGTTCTCTTTCACTCTTTACTATCTTCATGAATTTCTTATCTCATCATTCTAGTCAACAATAAGCAAAGACCTTGAGCAAGGCATCATACAAGAAGCTTGTGAAAAAAATTCCAAAAAGGTAATTACTTGGGCACTCTCTTCGTCACTACATTATCTACATGTAATTACTCTGTCAATTCTTGGGGCGTCTGATTGATTCTCATGAGAATAGTTGAGCCTAAGTAGGGAGGACCCAAATATACTTACTCTCTCAATTATGACATCACCTGACTGACTCTCACGGGAATAGTCGGGTTCAAAGTCTTCAAACGCCCACGATTATCCAAAGAAAAATAATCTTCCAATTCATTGCAATCCATCCTAGTAGTTCTAGAGTAGATTAATATAGTTAGCGTCTTAGTGACCATGGAAAGTACATTAACCTAATTTAATGGAATTGAAAAACCAACAACTAAACCTAGCAAGCCATCCACTACAATTCACACTAATCCCAAATTAGTCGGAGTCAGCTCCATGGATCAAATTCTTCAATCGCATTCAATTTAGTCGCATAATGGTATGTTTTTCAAATCCTTTAAATCCTCCCTTATCGATGTCGAATTTCTTCAGTTTCTATTGAGTGGAGTTTTACCTTCCCCTCTGAATCTCGTGAAGAACCGCCCCGATCTCGGCGTTAATCGCGGGCGCTTTGCTCTGAAACTCGGCCCTCGCCCGCATCACCTCACCATTGACCCCCTGCAACTTCACCGCCATCTCCTCCCTCTCCAACCTCAACATACTCGCATCCGCTCTGACCTGAGCCAACTCGGCCCGCGCCGAGTCGACGGACCGCAACTCGGCCTCGAGCTTCAACGACCGGTCGAAGACCTCCCGGACCTTGGCGTCCCCTCGGCCTTGACTCGGACGGAGACCTCGGAGAGGTGGGCCAGGTCCTTCTTTGCGGCGGAGAGCTCCTGGTTGAGCGCCACGTGGGTGGCCGCCAGCCGTTGATTGTCTAAGAGGAGGGCCTGGATCTCGCTGTGCTGCGCGATGGCGCGCTCCGCCAGGGCTGTGTCCGGGGTGGGCCCCGCGGAGGCCGTGGGGCGGTTGTGGTGGTGGTGGTGGTGGTGGTGGTGGGGGGAGGGTGGAGTAGGGGCGGCGGTGGGTGCGGTTGTGGGGGTGCCCTTGATTTTAAGGGCGGTTCGCGGTGGGGTGGGGCGATTTGGGGGCGACGGTTTCGGCTCGACATTGATGTTTTTCTGGTTGTTGAGTGCTCCTCTCAGAGAGGGGGGGGTTGCCGGGTTGGTCTTTGTTAAGTAAGTGTAGAGGCAAGTGTGTAAATAGTACGTATTTTAGGAAACAATGCTGCAATAACACCTCAAAGTGGCATTCGTTGACTTGGCATCTTTGGAATGGTCGATGCGTGCCTCGAGATACATGCGTCTTTTTTCACGTGCCGTGCCACCAAGTTGTGACATAATATTTGATTTAGAAATTATTAACAATGACATAGGGTGCACCTGGTAGAAATTTGTTTAGGTTGCTATACATATCAAATTCATTTATCGCAATCCATTTAATGCACTTAATGACATGCTTTTAAAATATTTCAATTATTTCGTAATCAATATATTCTAAATTAGTTTATAGATTTACTTTTGCATCGTCAAAATTGGTAAATTTTTATTGAATCGAGTTTTGTAACCGAGACATTTGCATATTAACTTTAGAGGTTTTAATATAAAAAGAATATATATATAATAACACCGAAAGTCACAACATGCGAGCCCACATGAAAAATAAATGTGTGCATGCATAATTCCAAATGTATAATACACAAGATATGTATCTCGATCCGTGTACATACAACTTGCGAGGACGCAGGGCCGTACTCTACGTCACCCGGTGGGACTTCGCGCCTTACTTTCAAATGTCAGCATTTTCCAAAAAACAGAAGAGGCTTTAATGTAACCAGACACCGGAGCACAGGATATCTCCCTCGGCTAAACCTCTCTCTCTATATATATTTCGGTTTTCCCGCCAAGCACGACAGAATATAAGTAGAGGAGATTGGCGAGAGCGCCAACACAGTTCGTTCGTTCGTTCGTTCAGCTCTCGCTCTGAGAATGCAAAACCCTAGAGGAGAAGAAAAATCGGACGGACTGGAGATCATCTCCATTGGAGTCCTCTACGATGGCTCCTCTTGGGACAAGAAGTACTGGAGCTGCTCTAGGGTTTCACTCTCTCTCTCTCTACGTTTCTCTTCGTTTTGTTTTGGGAATTTAAGATTCAAACGCAAATTTGATGTTTTTGTGATGTTTCGGTGCTTATTGTGTCGAATTGCGTTCATTCGAGGCTCTACAATCGATTCAATTTGTTGTTTGTTTGATAGGGCAAAGATCGGTATCCGTATCCGGTCGGATACCGCGCGGTTCGCATTCACAGCGGAGTCATGTACAGAATGGAAATCCAGGAAGGTCCGAAGGGGCCTTTGTTTGTGGTTCGCGCTAGCTCTTTCTCAGACTTTGATTTTGTTGATCAAATTAGTCAAAGTTTAAATTTTTTGCAAATTAGACCATATTCTCGTCGTCTTTGTGGTCTGAATTCTGCTTTTTTTATGCAGATTACTTCTACTGATGGAGAGTCTTGTAGTGGACAGACACCGGATATTGCTTGGGAGACCTTTCAGAAAAAAGGCGGACCTCGGGCTAAGTTGGGCCATGGGAAGAGGTTTTCGTGCAAGATAGATGGCACCGAGGTTGCCTCTAGTGTTTCTTGTCGTTCATTTTCCGTTATTTGATTTGAATGCGGCGCGTTTCAGTTCTTTGTTATCTGTTTATGTTGTATTATGACTAACAGTACTATATAATCATTTATAGTTCATACAACAACAACAACAACAACAACAACAACATAGCTCAGTTCCAAATTAATTGGGGCGGCTAATCATTTGTAGTTCATCATGTATTATAAATGCAATAGAGAATGAAAATAAGTATAATTAACTTAATATTTTGAGTGTGATGGGTACAAACTTATAATCCGAGTAGTATTTCTTGGCGTTTTTTATTGATGCTATATTTCGTTTTGGTTAATGATTCTTATTTTAGTTGAATCACGCCTTTTGTTTAATTCACGAATCATAGTTCGATGATTCTTTTGGCATGTAACTCATTTGTGTTAATCTTTTTGCGATGTCCATTTTTTGATATGGTTTGGATATTTATGAAAGGATGAGTCTTTTTCCTGTAATTTATCTGCTTGAGATACGAGACTTCATAATCTTATTGAAGTTGTTGTCTTCTTATATTATTATTTTTTTTTGCAGTTTTTTGGGTTCAAAAACCCACTTGTGCAAAGGTTTCTAAGAGAGCTCATGGCCAATGTCAATGGGATTGCACGCCAGAACTCAACATCCCCTGATATCTGCAATGGGGGTGTCAACCTCATGCCTGTAAACCAAGTACCTAAGTCGTGTCCTCATCCTGCATCTCCTGTTATTGCTCCATGCCCTAAAGCACATCGTAGCAACAGAAAGCGGAAAATGAAACACAGAACTCAGACCACGAGTTTTATTGATGACGAGATAAAAAAGATCCACATTCAAGGTCCATCAAATGATGCTGATCATTCTAGTGATTGCACGGGAAGTCGGTTACTTGATTGTGAAACAGTTCTGACCTCTACTCTAGACAGAGAAAGGGAGGTGAACAATGATTCAAAAGCATTATCAGTGGATGAGGTTACTCTAGTTGAACTGAGACGTCATGCATCACCTGTCACGGTAGGCATCTCTTTGAAGTTCTCAAATCTTGGTGCCTCTTTTAGTGGCGGTCGCTTTTTCTGGCAAGAATATAAAGGTGTCTGGCCAAAAGGTTCTATATTTAATTCACTACATGATAATTTTTTGACGGGGAAAAGACATGCAAGAGCCGTTCTTTATACCTCATTACTACTTCTTATGTCCTTCGTTTTGTGCTAGATTAAACTGATTATCATGCTTTGTATCATCTTTTCTGATACGTTCATGGATCATAGCGTGTGAAAGTGTGGTCTATAGGTTTTCAAAAAAAAAAAAAAAAAAATATTGTGGTCTATAGTTGAAGATAAAAGGCGGTTTTCAAAACACGAGCTCTTGTCATTGGGTTCTGTTAGCAGCTTCCATTTGAAAGTTTCAAAATCTTTTCTTCTTTATGTATTGAAATTTCATATTTGTGAATGCTATGCAGATTTTACATCGTTTACTGTTCTTGACTTGTACTTCGTGGACAATACTGTTTTTTTGGTTAATGCTAGTGATATCTGCAAGAGAAACATTCTTAACTTCCAACAGCTTGATAATAGGTCACTGAATATTCAGATTGAAGGATGCAATGCTCTTGATGCAATCAAAGGTAACTCTGGGGGAACGTTGGATTTGACAGAGTCAAGAAACGCCGAGGAAATGGATATTTCTGTATCAGGTACCCTGAATCTCCATCATGGTAACGCGACAAGCAGAATAAAGTTTTGGTTTAGAATTGAAGAAATCTTTTAGTTACTTTTCATCCATTATAATTTGCCTCATTTATTGCCATTTGTCTGCAGTCAAGGGCAGTGGCTTTGCAGGGCTTCCTGTTGATTCTCCTCCTGACTGCTATAAAGGAAGCTCTTCACAAGTTGAACCCCACCATCCTGCTTCCAACAGAATAATCTCCGACGAGACAACCACCAACTCGTTTTCTCAAAAATCTTTGGACACATATGTTTCGAATGCAAGTCCTGAGAGGACTGATTTTGATTCCGAGGGGCAGGATTGCCTCACCTCAATGATGAAAGTGCTCCTTCCCCAAGCACTTACTTTACTTAAGAAAGCCCCAACTCGAACCAAGACAATGTTTCAAAGTTCTGAATTTTCTCTTGCAAATGACCATAGTTTGAGTTTGACAGGAACAAAGTCTTCAATTCACCCCACGGAAGCAATTTCTCCAGGTAGAGTTTTCCAATCTCCATAATCATGAATTTTGGCGTAAATTATAACTGCTGGCTATTATGTGTAGAAAGTTATTTTGTTATTTGTGTTCATTTAGTTCTGCAGAAGATTGGTCCTTGTGTTGCAATTTTGCCGAATAACTTTTATACGAGTCTTTATGCTATGAAGTTTTACAGGGAAAACTGCTGTTGAAACATCTTGCGAGGGACCCTCTGCGATTAAAGAGACAAAAATGCATGGTCTCAGTAGAATTCTGGATAGTTCTGAAGTTGTGGAATCTGTTGTTCCTGACAGTCTCGATGACAATGAACAGCTCAGGAACAATGTAAATAATCAGTGGCCATTGTGCTCAAATCTTATTGAGGTTGGTGAAATGGCTTTTGATAAAAAGGAGCACAATTCTGATTGTGCAAGTTTGCTTGGATGTGCTGACATACATAACAAGTCTTTGAATTTTCAGAGCAGAATGAGTGGAAACAGTGAGTTATTGTATGATACTGACACTCAGTGCCCTAACGACATTACAGAGGAGGAAGTTGTTATTTCTGATTCTCCCATTGGTTACTCATCACCCAAGAAAGAAACTTTTTTGGAAGGAAGATCTGATTTGAATGATAGAGAGTCAGACCCTGGAGTTGATTCAACTGGGGATATGTTGAAAGAGAGTTTAGGGGTTGTGAATGGTCCTATTCAAGATGTTACTGCAATTGAGCCATTTCTTCCTATGCGACGAGAATCTCACTCCCCTTTGACAAGTGTGGTTGGATGCGAGGCGATGAATGTAATTCCACCCAATGAAAGGTCATGTGGTAACACTAGCTTCCATGTAGAAACTACTTTTAGGCCCAAAGCGGCTCCTTTTTCTTCAGAGAGTGGATTTTCTCAGAGGGTGGTTAACTCTGATTCTACAAAAAATTTGGAAGCTAGAGATAAAGAAGAATCCAAGAATAAAATATTTTGCAAAATTGAAGTTGCTCAATATTGTCGTCGCAAATATCATTCTAAAGGTCCAAAGCTTCAAAATGGTAGAATTCACCAGCAGCAATCAAATGATTGCGTACTTGATGATCGTGATTGTATTGACTCCTATAAATTATATGGGAATCAAGATACCAGAATTGGCTCGACATGTAATGCTGGTGCATCTAATGATTCACACGAGGAAACTAAAGTCCCTGGAACTGGCAATACCTCCTCTCTTATACAGTATCTAGATCCTCCTATAATGCCATTCAACGGTCTTTTATCTGAAAGTATAATTTGCAGAAATGCCAATGGGGATTCTCTTTCTGAAGCATATCCCGTGACAGAACTTGTTCAAGTTGGTTCTCTTTCACGTGGCATACTAAGTAAAGAAGTTGCCTCTAGGAAGGATGCCAAAATTGATGATCAACATGAAGGTCTCAAGCATGGTGATCTCGGATGTGGAGGCATGCCCGCAAGGTCAACTTCATCTCAAAATTTAACTGTTGATTCCGCTGAGGAAAATCTTTTATCAATCTCTAGTGATCTGCTTACTTTAGAAGCAGAAAAGCATCCATCTGATGCTGCCGTTGAGTTGAAAGGACATGACATTGTAAACTGTAACTCTACTTCATCACTGTGCCCGAGAAAAGAAATAAATTTAGATGACCTTAGTAGGCATGAGGTGAAGGAGATTTTAGCTGACTGGGATATTCAAACTCCTGGGAGTCCTGTATCTAGGAGTGGTCAAGAATGCGGCAATCTGCTTTCACATACTATGATACGCCAAGAATCTAAGTTAATGGATCAAATATCACCAAATATGGATTTTGACAGGGAGAGAGAGAATGTTGTTGAGCTTCTGGGCTGCTACATGCATCCAGCCCCTGTTTTGTCCATGTTGCTGACTTCACGAGGGGAAGAGGTCCATGTTGCCGTTTTATGTGGTTGTTTGGAAGAAAAAGCCAGAACCATTTTCGTGTACAAGATCCCAATTGGAACGCAAAGGGGAGGATGTCCTTCTTTCATTGGTTACACAGTGATGCTACCTCTAATGGAAAACAGATACAAAGTATGTCCAATATTAACCATAATCGTACACTATTTGGTGTTCATCCAGGATTTGTTTTTTCTTTTGCTTCCTCTAATAACTTAAATGACTTACTATTGACTTTATGTAAAAGATTGAATTAGGGACGTCCTCATTGCAATTCACTCCTGATTGGCAGTGCCTTGTTTTCCATAACAGCATCAAGGCTCCATCCTGCAGGTCCCATTTACATTGTTGTAAAAGCCATCCATTTTGATTGTTTCTCCGTTGCCAAATAATTCATTATAAACGTCATTAACTATGCGTTAATTTGCAGGGAAAGGAGCATGGATTGTTTGTGTTCTACTTGTACCTCAAATTGCTTTGGAGAGAATGCCTTGAAGGTTGTGCATGTAAAGCTTGGTTATGTTTCTCTGGTTGTTAAGTTGAAGACTGTTGAGAGTGTTCACTGTGTGCTAGTTTGTGAGAGTAATCACATTGTTGCTGTCGAAGAAAGTGGGAGCTTGCATGTATGGATTATGTGTGCTAATTGGAGGTATTTATGTTCTTAGCAATAAATTCTTGCCTTTTTTTCTTTTACTGTATTATTTTTCTTTTACTGTACTGTCGGGCAAGCCAGTAGTTTTCTATTATGTTGTTGCATTTAGTTATTCGTATGTTTTGTTCTTTGACAAAATAATAATCTAGTAATGTAATCAAGCACATTCTGTTTTGAAAAGGTTGGTAGTTGGCCGTAATTCTCTTTACTTTTGAATGGCTTATGCCTCCGGAGGGGTTTTAGTTCTTTCAACGTTTCCTTTCTGAAGAGTTCATTATCAAAACTGTTGATGTCATATGGCTTAACTACCAACCAAACGGGTAGCTCACTTGTTTGCTATGGGGTCACTTGAGTAAGAGGTTGGAGGTTGAGTCAATGGAGGCAAGTTGGTTTCTTTCTTATCGAAAAAAAAAAAAAAAAAATGGCTTAATTGATTTTCTTTATAGCTGCGGCATATTTGATTGTTCAGGAAATTGATGTAAGTTATTCTTTGTTTTTAAGCTGCAATAATTGCTGATACTTAAATTTAGAATTCCAATGCTTCCGGATACAGTCGGTTGTGGTTATTTCACTGGCTAGAGTAGAAAAAGAATGTATTCTCTTAGTTCTCACTATTAGTTTGCGTCACCATTTGAAAACTTACATGTATCTAAGATCTGCAATGAAAACTTGTTTGTTTTTGTTCATACTTTCTAGTTCATGCACAGAAGAATTCATATTAGCCAATTTCGATGATTCATATCATCACATACTGGAGTTGAAAAGAATTCCGAAGTCGCCCTTTCTGATAATTGGACATAATGGAGCTGGAGATTTTACTTTATGGTATGTTTCTGTGGCTCAAATATGCTTTTTGGTATTAGTTTCATCTCCGACCTTTCTGTCTTAGCTAGATTTGCTCTTTTCGACCTGTTTTATGGATAGACATAAATATTGTTTTTGATAATCCTCTAATGGAGTCGCATATTGCTTGGTTCTAGTGGGAAAGTTGATGTGACATGGATTTCCACTGTAGAATTGTCTCCTTTTGGCTTTTCTGCAGTACATCCATGTATTCAGGTGGATGATAATGATAACTGAACATCATTTTTATGTAATGATATAACTCTTGTATTATGCACGAATTAGATAAACTCTCTTCTGCTGGCGGCCAGTTGGGCATTTGATATTAATTTATAGTCTTTTTTCCTTACCATCGCATATCCTAATGCTTGATCAACTTTTTAGAAAAGTTTCTGCATAATTATAGATGATAAGGTGTTGACAATTGACAATTTGAGGTTTAAACCATCATTGTTCAGTGGTTACACTTGGTAAGCAAGATGTCACATCCACAATTGCATTAGAAGT